>OX392463.1:47624300-48224300 GCA_947623515.1 Neoascia interrupta | reverse complement strand
GTGTACATCCGGTGTGTTGACTCTTTTGGCTACGTCGGTATCGCTGTACAGCCTGTACAGTTCGATCTGCTTTCTGTAACGCTATTTAGCTTTAGACCGGACCAAACAACATAGACCTCTGTGACTGCTTACTCAATAAGTTAGCTTAAGTCTCGTTGCTGCAAATCAAAAGATTGGCATTCGTCTGAGACCAGACTACATCCTTGAAAGTCGGAAGTGCTAGCGTGGGGTTGGCCGGAAAACTCCTGAAGATAAGTGTGCCTAAGGAAGCCTCCAGTTATGCCATGGATTGCCCCCCATGTAAGCCTATCCCCCGTCTCCTCCTAGAAAAAATTTTGGGGCCGCCGATGCCCAATGGTTTCATCCCCAGGACTAGTTCCTGGTAAGGATTCACCACCTCTACCTCTCTACCCTATACATGGAAACGCCGCCGTCTTAAATTTCCCCTGGTATTGGTTTATTACACAACAACTGGTGAACCAGTTATTCCACAACCACCCTATTCCCGATGTAAATTGTCACTTGAGGCGCGTGAGGTATGGGTTTACGCCGAAAATGGTTACAGCTGGAGAAAATTCACACTGAGAACCCCCGATCTCAAGATACTGGTTTTTACGGCAACTGCTTACCTCTGCCTTTCCTTTCCTCGAGGTAATTTCTGACTTGATACTATTAGGCAAGAGCTTGCACCGAAACCGGATGACCTGACTTTGATTTTCATTTAAGTTCGAGATCCCAAGCAGAAACGTCGGGGAGTCAGGTGATGATTTGCTATCCTCGAGTCAAATTCTTACTTAAGTAAATTATGTAGGATTTTACACCGAAACCGGATGACCTGACTTGGATTGTAATTTAAGAAGGCTCCCCATTGGCCCCCATTTTCTTTATAGCTTATCGGTTTTAACATCTTCAAGGCAAATTTTTGCCTTCGTTCCATTGTCCACGGACTAATACCGATGCCGCTTGACCTGATTGGGCTCCCCTTTTAAGAATGTCCCACACTGGCCTCTAGTATTCTGCTAGCAGCGAGTCACAACGAAACGGGTGTAGCACGGGTGTTGATCTAAACCCTTTTTGGAACAGGCTTACTCCAATACTAGTTGCTTGGTCGTTTTCTCCCTTAAGAGGAAAGGCTTTTTTTGTTGTATCACAAAAGACATCTTTTGCTCTAAATGTGCCATGAAACCTAACTTTACCAAGTACGAGTAAGCATCGCACCTGGTTGACTTCTCATTTGTGTAAGTCTGCCACTGGACTTTATTACGAAAAACGGTTGCGTCTGCTCTTAGTCCCTTTCAGATAAGTTTCAAGCAAATCGCCTTCGCCCTTTCTTTCTAATCGAGAAGTAGTTAATAGGCCTTCTATGGTCTGACTATGTCTCTGCTGAGCGGGCAAAGCCAACTTCAAGGCCGTGTGACAGTTCTGTTTTTCCTTTACGTCCATTTTCGTCTGGTCCTCTAAGATTACTCGAAATGCTTCCTAGTTCCCTGAATTTCTAAGGCTTAAATTTTCTACTTAAGAAAGCCCGCGGTCCAGTTCTTAAGATGGCAGCCAGTTGTCTGCGTTCTTATAGATCAATCTTTTTGATTTTCTGGAGGATAGTTGACTGTCTTCTGAGGTCCAGAACATTTAAGAGAATGGAAGAATGGAACATGGAAGAGAATGGCTCTTCCCGTTTAGGTGCTCTTTGTCTTTGGCCAGTGATTTTGTTCTGCCACAGAACTCGTGTATAAGGACTTGACTTGAGCTTGACGTCCATTTTCTTCTTGTCTTAAGACAACACAAAGTTAGTTATGTGTATTGGGGTGGTTGTGATCGTATAATGGAGATCCGAAGAAGTAAAAAACACTTATTCCATCATTTTCCCTACGTTTCGAAAGTACACAAAGCCCATTTCGTAAGCTTCTAAGGCTTAATTTCGCTGCTTCGAAAAACCAAGTCTTATAGAGGGGCTCCAGTTTTCTTTTTTCTTATAGACGAGTCTCTCTGATTTATTGGAGGTTTGCACAAGGTCATCTGAGGTTCAGAGCTAAACCTGTTCTTTCTAGTAAGACTCTCTCTGGTCAGTTATTTTGTTCTGCCCGCAAAGTTCGCGGGAACACAGCTTCAGTCAAGATTACTCTGTACATATTACCCCATCACTTTGCCTTTTAAGGTGGGTTTTGTAGCCTAGGACTCAGTCACCAGTCTTAAGATGTTATATTACTGAGTTCTGGTTTAGGAATAAGGTTCTGTGACATCTGAATCCACATCTTGAACACGGAATTCTCTATAATCC
This sequence comes from Neoascia interrupta, assembly GCA_947623515.1. Taxonomy (NCBI): domain Eukaryota; kingdom Metazoa; phylum Arthropoda; class Insecta; order Diptera; family Syrphidae; genus Neoascia; species Neoascia interrupta. The sequence continues at coordinate 48,222,022 of OX392463.1, read as the reverse complement.
TGCTTCTAGTTGTCTAGACAAATCAAGCTCTCTAACAGCAGAAGTCACTGCAATGGCGCAAACTGCAAGCATAGACAAACAGGTCCATGTTTTGACCAAAGGACAGGAGGCCTTTTCTGCTAGGGCCACATCACAATTCAGGGATACGAGAGCCGCCCGGCCGTTGACCCAACTTAGCGTCAGTAAAGAAACATCAGTAAACATCAGAACTAGTGAAGAAGCCTCTCGTAAATAAAAAAAAGAATGTCGGCACTCGGCACACATCTTTTGAAATTAAAAACAAATAAAACTTTGTCCCGTGATAGAATTTCAGCTCGAGCCTGAACAACATGTAGGCCGAACTCTCGCAGTCAGCCCAAGAAACCAAGAAATTGTGATTATATACTTTTATAAATAAAAATAAATAAATCGAGTGGCGCAACAGCTCGAGGTTAACCAGGGCCAACTTCTCAACAATGTATGCTTACTTACTTAAGGTGGCGCTACAGTCCGGGGTGGACCTGGGCCTCAGCCAACAAGCTTCGCCAGCCAGCTCTGTCTCTAGCTAGCCGTCTCCAGTTTCGCACGCGAAGTTGGCAGAGGTCCCCTTCCACTTGCGTGCGCCACCTGAGTCTCGGTGCTCCTCTACCGCGTCGTCCCTGCGGTGTGGATTCGAAGATTTTCCGGGCCGGGGCGTTGGTGTCCATCCGCTCTAGATGACCCAGCCATCGTAGACGTTGAGTTTTGACTCTTTTGGCTAGGTCGGTATCGCTGTACACCCCGTACAGTTCGATGTTATATCTCCTCCTCCACTCTCCGTCTATGCAGACGGGACCGTAAATCGTCCGAAGAATTTTCCTCTCGAAGCAGCCTAAAGTGTTTTCATCCGCCTTTGACCCTGTCAATGCTTCTGCACCGTAAAGCAGGACTGGGATGATGAGGGTCTTATACATGGACACTTTAGTTGCTCGAGAGAGGGCTTTGCTACTCAATTGCCTTCTTAGCCCAAAGAAACAGCGATTGGCAAGAGTTATCCTTCGTTTGATTTCAGCGCTGGTGTCATTGTCTGAATTGATAGCGGAACCCAGGTAGACAAAGTCCCTAACTACCTCAAAGTTATAGCTGTCGATGGTGATGTTTTGTCCAAGACGTCGGTGTTGGGTGTCTTTTCTTGATGACAGCATATACTTGGTTTTGCCCTCATTGACTGCTAAACCCATATTCGCCGCTTCCGTCCCAATACTCACGAAGGCTTCACTGACATCACGCTTTGTTCTACCGATTATGTCAATGTCGTCTGCGTATGCAAGTAGTTGAACGGACTTTTGAAAGATTGTACCTCTGGTGTTGGCGCGAGAGTTCTGCACAATTCTCTCAAGTATGATGTTAAAGAAGTCGCATGACAACGCGTCGCCTTGTCTAAATCCTTTTTTGACATCAAAGGGATCGGTGAGGTCTTTGCCGACCTTGACGGAACAGCGTGAGTTTTCCATCGTCATCCTGCACAGACTGACGAGTTTGGCAGGGATGCCAAAACTAGACATTGCGCTATATAGCTCGTCTCTATTGATGCTGTCATACGCGGCCTTGAAATCGATGAAGAGGTGGTGTGTATCGATTTGGAATTCCTGGGTTTTCTCCAAGATCTGCCGCAGTGTGAATATTTGATCGATGGTGGACTTTCCAATGCTGGTGTATTAATTTCTTTACATACAAGGGGACCTACAATTTTTTGCCGAATCCGAACGGCACTTTGAGAAGTTTTTCAAGACAAATGATACTACCGGAGGGCTTGTCAGACCCTCGCGGAGGTGGGGACCGTGAAAAAGAACAAGTCTTTTTTTTTCAGGTGACGATGGCGGGATTCGAACCCAGACCTCCGGCGTAGTAAGCACGTACACTAAAGACTACGCCACGGCACCCCACAATATACTTTTATAAAGGAGCCTAAATTATATAGGGAACTCTGACCAGTACTGAAAATGTCCTTAAATAGTCTCAGTCGCTCGTTAGTCAGAAGGTGGCTCAAGAAAGGTACTTGTCAACCTGACGGTCGCCGCACTTATTCCTGGTTTCAGAAATCATCTGTCGCACATCCGCCTTCGAAAGTTCTTAAAATTTCCATTTGCAAACAGAGTTGTCGATTGTTGTAAATTGCGTATTTATCAGTCTGCCTGTTTCACAGTAGTCTATCATCCTCCGCGATCTTCGACGCACTGCTTAAGATTGTCCAGATGAAGCGTTTTGGAATCCACGATGGAAAGTTCCTCAAATAGGAAAGTTTCTTGTCTACTCGAACCTGGCGTCTTGGATTCTAAGATAGTCTTGTCTGGAGCGTTGTTGTCATCCGCTGGATGTGACCGAGTCAATGTTGTCTTCATGTTTTGGCTTTTATTAATTTCTCCGTACACGGTGCACAGGTTTCGCGGTTGTATCTTCTCTTCCATTTGTCCACTTCGCGTAAAGGACAAGAACGTAAACTTTGCCGAAAGATTTCCTCTCGAAAGAGCTGAGAAAAATTTTCTGTGCCAATTAAGATAAAGAGCTGATCTAAAGCTTAGAACAAGTTTCTCTTTAGTTCGATACATACACATTCCAAATGGTCCAAACCACATTAAGTTTCTTTAATTTAATATTAACTTTTTAGTTTATTTAATCTTAAAAATCTAAAACTTTATTTTCTTCTCAAATAAAATAAGGAAGGAGAACTTTTTTAAAATAATTTTAATTTCTTAGGATACATTTTATTACAATAAAATTAAAAAAAGAAAAATCTTCAAATATGGTATAATCTTTCAATTCTCTGTCGCCTATAACCTTTTTTCTAAGAGATATCTTCCATTCTAGAACTAACTTTAACTTGATCCCAATTTTCAAAACCAAACTATTAAGTGTATGTTATAAGCTTTTTAATCCTGTTCTCCCACTTCCATGCAAAAAGGAGACTTATAAGTATCTCCCTCACTATTATCATTAAATGTAATTTTTTTCTCTCTAATTGAAAATAAAAAAAATTATTCTCAGTGTATCCAATTCGAAGAAAAATTAAATGTTTTTTTTTTATATAATATAAAAAAGACTCTGTGAGTTTTATCATTCAACAATAATTATTTGTGTTTGTTTTTATTGTAATTCTTTTACTTTTTTACTCAATTTTAAATGGCTTACAAAATTTGTTCTTGATAGTTTCACTTTAACCCACTTAATAAATCGATTTATCACTTGCTTTCAAAAAAAACACAATTTACACATTTCAATCACATTAAATATATTAAGCAAAAGTGTTTTTTTTAACCTCTTGCCGATTAAAATTATTGAAAAAAAAAACGAGTAACACTTAGAACACTTTTAAATAAATCACGTTCCGTTTGAGTTTTTTTTTTTATAAGTTTTAATGGTTTGAACTTATTCATTCATTTATTCCATACAAACATCTGTTTATATTTATATGTGTTAGTTAACATTCTAGATAAGTAATAAATTTTATTTTTCATGTAGCAACTTATTTGCGTCATATTAGTTTAGTTAGTTGTAATTAGATACAGAAGAAACTCTAAACAAATCTTAACTAAATAAAATGAAAAAAAAAAAAAAAAAAACTAATCTAAATTAAAACAGTCAAAAACAATATCTATATCCGCTATTACTATTGTTGCTTAGAAGAAAAAATTTTACAGAAGCTATATACTTAACTTTATGCCTCTATCTAGAAAATTTCTTAGCTTCAACTGCTCTCTAGAGTTTTTAGTTTCTTAATTTTTGACGTTTTTTTTTAATTTAAATAATTTAAACTTTTAAAATCTGTCTCAATCTCTAACTTGATTGGAGTCCCAAAATGATTTCTTATAAGCATAATCTGTATTGTGATATTAAAGGGAAAAAGAAAGAAACTCGATTAATCAGACTTTGACAAAAATCCTTTTTTACGGCTCCACTTCCGTGCGGAAAAAGTGACTTTAAAAAAACAAATTTCCAGGAAGCTTTTCAATTATGTTTTATAGGGAAAAGTTAAGTATCAATTCTTTTGTAAAAATAAAAAAAAGGACCGAACGTATACGACACTAACACGTATATAACCGAATAGATGGCGATACAGAGCTTTTGACATTTCCACCATTTAAGCACTTGACATTTCTCTATATGGAAATGAGTCTGATGGAGAAGCAGACGAAATCCAAAGGCTTCAAAAATATTTGTTTCGAGACCCCGCTTTCAGTTTTTCTTACTTACTTAAGGTGGCGCTACAGTCCGGGGTGGACCTGGGCCTCAGCCAACAAGCTTCGCCAGTCAGCTCTGTCTATAGCCGTCTCCAGTTTCGCACGCGAAGTTGGTTGAGGTCCCATTCCTCTTGCGTGTGCCAAGTTTTTTCAGTTTTTAGTACGATGTTCAAAAAAGGTCCCTTTAAAATCACGGGAAAACTGAATGATATACATGTAAGAGTCACAGAATTGGAGAGCTTTCTGCTAAGCAACTTAAAGGCTTAGTTGTGGCCCCTGAAGGAACCTTTAACTATAGATATTTGAGTCTGCCATCTATCTTGAAAGCGATCTTTTATGGGGCACACTAATAGAACCCACCGCGGAAAGAGGCACCACCCATTTAGTCTGCCGTCAAATCTGCGGGAACAAATAAGTTATAAGGCCCCGGATAATATTGGTAGACTTGCTGGTGGTTAAGCTGAATAAAGTCTATGCTGCATGACGGGTCGGCACTACACCCCGCCTATGTGGAATACCAGCATTCAACGCAACGTAGTCCTGGTTCCTTATAACATCAATTCTTTATACAATCTAACAGAAGCTAGACTCAGCATTCATTTTCTGTTTCATTCGAATTACATCGAATGAAGGCGGCACTTAGCTCTGCTTAACGCTATGGAATTGAAGCCTTTATCGTGCCTCTGTACGACAAGGTACCAAATTATGGCTTCCAGAAAAACTTCGTCACAATCATACCTCGAACGGAGGTTTCAAGCGTATTCAAGCACGGCTTGAATGCGTCTTATACACAAAGAGTTCTTAAATGGTTGACAGTTCTTCTTGTTGAGCATCTACTTCGCTGAGTGTAACGATCGATTCTTCGATGGCTTGGACACGTTGTTAGCATGCCCCTGACAGACTTCCTAGACAGGTCATGCTAGCCGAGATAGGAGCGCGCCGCCTCCCTGATATTCCAAGAAACAGGTGGTGGGATCAGGTAGAGAACCTCTCCGAGTCCCGCCTGGGGATTGCGTCTGAGTCTCTTGACTTGGTGGCGGAGGATCGAGAATGATGGAAGAGCCATTTAGCCGCCCTTGCTCCTCGACCTTTGTAGAGGATAAGCGGTATAATAGAAAATTAGGATGATAATAAATTCTTAAATGGAGACTTGGACTGAACCTGGAATTCATGCAGAACTTCTGAAGTAAACTATTCAGCCAGCCTTTGGCTTAAGTTTATTCATTTCTCATCAGCCTGAAGTTCTACCCATGGACAATCATACTAGAACAAATTTATGTTCCATTGTACGATCAAAAACAAGATTCATCTTCTCGAACAGCCAAGCATTTCTCAAGATTTTTGACTCGCCTGTCATAAAATTGAATCTCGTCCTGAAAATATGCGTGGCAGATTGTCCTGAACAATCATCGGCAGCTCCTCAACAATTTTTGAAGTCAGCAAAAGTGTCTTTAAGAACTTCCTCTATCGACTTATAAGAAGAATATTACCTGGAAGGAAACTGAATCATCGGGAAGTATAGTCGAAATCCTTCCATAGAAGATCCTTGTCTTTCTGACTGCCTCCTGAGCGAAAATTAACCTCTGGGATGTTATCGAAGAATGCACACTAGGCTCCTTTAAAAAATTCGCAGTGCCAGAGCCAGTGCATCAGGAAGGCTCTTCAAATTTATTATCTAAGACATCAGCAGGGCCCGATCGAGGGGGGGCTGGGACAAGCTGGGTAATTGCCCAGAGCGGCATAATTAAGGGGCGGCAAAATTGCTACCAAAAAGGTAGTTTTATGAATTTTGTAAGGCATTGTAAGTACATTATTTTACCGACTTACTTGATAATTAAGTGACTTTGATGCCAGATGGTGCTTGGATTGCGTAAAGGATTCCAATATCTTTGTTTTCTTTTGGCCACGGACAGAAAAAATCAGATAGTTTTATCAAACATTTGTCGCTTTATCGTCCTTATCGTGATTGAAAGGTCTAAATGGTTATTCAAATTTGGTCAAAATAAGAAAAAAGAGCTCCGTGCACGATAAAGCTCTTATTTTTGCCAAAGATTGCAAGAATATTACAGAGGCTCTGTTCCTTCGCTTTTTTTCTTTTAGCTCGACCACAAAAGACCGTAAGATCCGAGCAAATCCAAATGACGTCAAAAACCGTCAAAATGGACCGACTTATTCGTCCTCTGCGGCAGGTGGTATATTAGCTAGCTAAATTGCCAAATAAACTTCTGCCTCATTGACCCTATTCTCTAGATTTAGGTCTTTTTGATAATTTTTCGGTGCCTTACTATGAAGAAGTAGCTGAGTCGAAAAAAAACTCATCCATTAAGGAAAGTTATCTATGAAAAAGTTTATATTGTAAAGAGCTTGAAAATTGATTATATTTGGAAGCTTTGTAAAAGTTGGAGTAAACTAAACCTAACTGGCACTTGTAGCTCAGAAGATCCATCACTTGACCTCTCACTACCATAAATATGCATGCTGTGTTGGTGCATACGTTTTAGGTCTTTTTACACACATGGTTGGGTGCCAGAGCTCGTCGTTTGCGAACGGGACGATCAATTGAGAGGTCTCTCATGACATATGATACTACTCTCGGAGGGCTTGTCAGACCCTCTCGAAAATTGGCCCATTAATAAACGTTTAAAGGGCTCGTCGGGATTCGAGCCCGAGACCGGGACCTCGTTCACAGTAGTTCGATACACTAATTCTCCACGGCCCTAGAAAAGTTGGAATACCGTTTGAAAATGTGTATCGTGCTAAAGATTACTTCGAACTTTTACGACTTTTACTGACTTATCAAACAGCATACGTGTTTAGTAAATTACAAATTTCAAAACTTCTGAAAGTGGCTATAAACCGGAATCCAGAATTATCGATAAATAAATGAAACCAATACGCATAATTGCAGTTTATAGCGCAAAGAAAAACAATATCGGTGGTTTCATTTTAGAATTTCCTTGCCGTTTTTCAATTTCTTTATTGGTAGCACTCTTCGCTTCGCTAACGTTTCATGGGTGAATCCCTACCAACAGAATAACGACTGCCAACTCTGGACATATGAGAAAAGTTCGGATGTAGAACTGTGCTATTTTTAAGAAAAAGTGTTTGAATGAACTAAAAATGAAACTGAAAAAAAAAATTAGAAAAATAAAAATAATATTATTTGAGGGCGGCAAATACTATTTTTGCCCTGGGCGGCGAAACAGCTAGGTCGGGCCCTGGACATCAGAGCACCTTTTTGAATATGTTTCAAGAAATGACAAACATGCCAGTTAGAGGTGTTTTCTGTGCTCTCTAATTTGACATACATCTGTTGCAAGATCCCTATCAAAACATTACGGCGCTCTCTCAAAATTTCAGACATAGATAATACTGGTTGTGCCAACAGCCTTAGCTCTTCAGCATATTAAAAACAGTGCTGTCTTCTTCATAACTTCTTGGCGTGCATGAGTACCTTCGCTAAGGCCTGAAGTCATTGATTTGTAAGTCTATCAGTCTAGCACTGATTATCGTTCTGTCTTAGATGCCAGAAGGCTGTGTGTTCTAGCTCTGATTCTTGGGTGCAACGCCTTTGGATGTACCTGATCCGCGGCACATTTTTTCACTTTTTCGTCATCGTGATTATAGTACTTCAACCTTCGCAGGTTGGTCTTATAACCATGTTACTAGTAGTCATTATCTGTTCTGGTTTCGTGGAAGTACAAGCTACATTCTATCGCTCTGCTAAAATGGTTTTCTTAACTTGTTTCAGCATGAAAGCCTCCGAGCACGATTAGGCTCCATAAAGGTTCATTAAAGACTCCATAAGCTCTATTTGTACGACTTGTACGCCGTAAAGTGTGACTGGGTTGGTGACAATCTTATATAATGTTCAAGGGAGATCTTAGCTACTCAATCGCCAGCACAAATTATTTGATTTGATTTCAGCGCTGATGTGGTCATCTGAATTTATAGTAGAGCCCAATTAGACAAAGTCCCTTACTATCTCAAAGTTAAAGCTGTCGATGGTGATGTGGTGTGCTTAGAATCTCTGCTTGATGACAGCATTTACTTATCCAGGTTGACTGCTTAGTCCATATTCGCCACTTCCATCTCGATACTTACTGGCATTACGCTGTTTTCTTCCGGTTAGGTCAATGACATCTGTATATGCGACTAATTGTACGACCTGCTGAAAGAGTGTGCCTCTGGTGTTGGCTAAGTCTTCTTTTGATATCAAACGATTTGGCGAGGTCAAAACCAATCTTCTTGGAACAGTTTGAGCTTTCCATCGTCATTTTGAAAAAAGACCTGATTGGCAGATATGTCAAAACTAGACATTGCCTTATTATAGCAACTCGACATTGCTTGTCGCTATAGATGCTGTCATGTGTGGCCTTGAATTTGATGAAATTCGTTGCGTATCTATTTGGAATTTCTTGGCTTTCGGTGGTCTTTCCTGGTCTAAAACCACGCTGATCTGGACTTATCAGATTGTTTAGGAATTCACATAGTAGGTACAGCAGAAAAGACAATGCTTGTAGATATAAGAACATTACTGCTGTGATGCTTGATGATCACAGCTTTGCCATCGGTTTCTTCCCCGCCCTGATTGAATTGTTTATTTTTTTTTCAAATTCTCTTCATTGTCCAGGCTTTTTACCAGGTCCGCTTAACTCTTTTGTAAAATTGGGTCTCTCAATCTCTTCGACCGTACGCTTCCCGTGCTTTCCTTTTTTTTTTCCTTCTGGAAAGCCGGTGATTCTCTATTTTTCTCTGCTGATAGAGCTCGCCAGCAGCTCAAGTCCTTCTGGTGCAGAGCCAATTTTATATGCTTCCTGTTTAGCTGCATGTGCTTGTCGGCATTCATCGTCATGCCAGGGGTTTCGTTGTGGTAGCCCTGTAACCCAGCTCATCAGCTATGTGTTTCTCGGATAAAATTTTGTCAAGGTTCCCACCGGCTATCAACACTTGATGCTGGCTGCATTGGACATCGAAGAAGATTTCGAGAGACTCCAGTAGAGAAGGACCCTGCGATCTGTTGCGACGTCAAACTTCTTCACACTATTTCCATTTTTTTTGGCGTTGGTCGGGATATCCGCGGTTGTACCTTGGCTACCTTGAGGTGGTCTTACGAGTCCATGTTGGCCCCTCGGGAGGTTCTTACACCCATGATGCTGGATAAGTATGAGTTGAGTGTCATGCATTGATCGCACTATGGTAGCCTGGTTGGCAGATTTTTTTTTTTTTTCTTAATTCCTGACTCGCCTATTGCGAACTAAGGCACCTCGACCTGAATAGATCTTTTGTGCCGTGAAACATCAGGATAGTTAGGCTAGTAGGTCATTCACCTTCCGTGCGAAATGGATAACACTACTAGCAAAGGAGGGCTTTATGTCTTCCGAACTCAGTTGTTCTCTGAAGAAAAAGGTCCGTCTAATACCATTTAGGGCTGGACATTCACATAGGATGTGTTCAGCGCTTTCGTCTTCCTCAAGACAAAGTCGGCATTCAGAGGAGTCAACTATTTTGATTTTAAAGAGGTGATACCTAAACCTGTGGTGCCCAGCTAGGTAACCTACTAGGTTTTTAAGATAATGCCTGTTTAGATTGAGGCAACTCTTGGCATTGTTTGTGAAGGGCTGAATGGCCCGTTTGGCCTGTCTTAGGCCTGGGGTGTCCACCCAATATGAGATACATCTAGTATGCTCCCAGTTTTTTATAACTTCGTCAATTGCCGATTTGGGGGTGGGGCAGAGAGGTTCAGGTCCTATAAAGGGGGTTTCCGAGCCTTTTCTGGCTAATTCGTCGGCTTTCTCGTTACCATCAATACCTTCGTGACTAGGAACCCACCACAGTTTGGTTTTGTTTCTTGAACTAAGTTTCTGTAGGGTATTGAAGCAGTGCATGATTCGGAGTCAATGATGTTCGAGCTAAGGGCTTTTATAGACGCTTGACTGTCCGTGTATATATGGATGTTTGCACCTATGATACCAGAGATGTATACGTGGCTGGCGCATTCTTGAATGGCGTGGAGTTCTGCCTGGAATATACTGGGACATTTTCCCATCGCAATAGTGTATTTCAGGTTCGGCCCGTAAACGCCGGCTCCCACTCCTGACCCCATTTTAGAACCATCCGTATACCACTTAAGGCCGTTTTGGCTATTTGGTGAGTTATTGTAGGGATCTCCGTGGAGAACCTTCTGTTGAAGCATAAAGTTATTTGTATGCGGTCTGTAACCGTGCAGTGCATTTCAAGTTCCGGGAGTTCAGAGAAAAGTGAAAGCAGGTCCGGATGGTCACTAAGACCTAACTCATTTACTTGTAGAAAAAAACTCCCCATGGTTGGCAGATGGGGAGATCTCAATGTTCTTTTGTGGATGTTGTGCCCAAGGAGCTGTGTCCCAACTACCACAAAATGTCGCCCCGCAGAAAACTCAACCTAAATCCATTTTCGGATGTCATGTCGTGCAGGTTGTGCTTTTCGATCGCGCTACCACAGATGACCTTTCCTAGCTTGGCACTAAAATCGCCTAGGACAATCTTAAGCTCTAGTAGCACCAAGAAAACGCCGATGAAACAATCACTTTAAGGCCAGAGACAAACGGCGAAAGAAAAACGCGCGACCTATTACCGTCCGACTAGAAGCGCACGCGCTTTTATTCTAGACAACACACGATTGCGGCTACGACAATTAGTCGCGAGACTCGTTTTGCGGCAAATTTCCGAATTGCGACTCTTTCAAGCCGCACGACAAAAAATACAATTTTATATTATTTAACGATAAAAAGTGACTGTTTTCACCACGATTGACCGGAATCGCCCCGAAACTAAGTGTTTGTGTACTGAGTTCACTACGAAAAGCTTGCAGACTCCTTTTTTAACGATGAAAATTAAATTTTTCATCAAAACTGACAGCAATCGCACGGAAAATTATCGCTCGTGTGTTAAGTATGCTTGCTGCAGAAAATCGCGCTGTTTGTTGTCGCGCGTTTTTCTGTCGCCGTAGTCTAAGTTAGAGCCATACACATTATGTTTTCTTAAAAAAAAATAAGTATATTCAAGATCTTAGCGATACCGATAATTTTAAATTCATAGAATTTATCCCTTAATTTATGTTCAAAGTCTGTGTACTCCGTAAACCGTTTTTTAGTCTCATACAAAACAATCACAAACAGAAATAAATTATTCCGGTGTTTTCCAATAAATTAGGAAAATAACTAATCAAACATTAAACGCTTAAGTCTACTTAAGTCAACTAACCTAACTTAACTCAAACACTATTGTACATTACCATTTGTTACATATTTACTTGCTTCCTCGTAAAAATAGCTTAGCGCGAGTAAAAAAGCAACATTTAAGTTTAATTTAAGCCAAAACAAAAAAAAAATTATTTTCTTTGTCGTTTCGCTCCAGGAGCTTATTTATTTTTTAGTTGAAGAAAAACTTAAAACTAAAAGAAAAGAAAATCGCAAATATCTATAATTTGATTTTATTTTAAATTTATTTTTAATTATTTCTCTTTCTATCTTTCCTCTTCTACAAATCTGCTGTGTAATTTCTTATTCTTAATATAAAATAAAATGAAAATAACATAAAAAAAAAATAATAATTATGAAAATTAAATTAATATCTATGCATATATATAAAAATAAAAACCAAAAAACAAAAAAATATCCGAAACAAAACAAACAAAAAACTTTAGTATCCTCGGCATGAATCTATTCGGATGTAAATTCTGCGAAAAAGTTAACGGAGAGATGGTATGCGATCGCAAGAATTTCGACACCCTATTGTGGGCGCTAGTCACAGTATTTCAGGTAGAATATAAATAAAATTTTAAATAATTTTTTTCTTATGTTCTTAAAAAATTTTTTTTTTTTTTTTTTTGTTTAACATTATTATTTTTATTTTTATTTGTTTGTATTTTTAAAGTTAACATATTAATGGACTTGTATTTTTGTGGCAACCGAATCAGCTGTATATACAACGTTTTTCTAAGTGTTTTTTTTTTTTATGTGAAAAAATAGTTTTGAAAACTAAGTCTTAAGTTTTTATTTAGTTCCCTTTTATTTGGTGTAAATACTTTCGTTTCTTTGAATGCCATTTTGCTTGAGTGTATTGCCCCTGTAAATAAAAGAAAAAATGCATCTTTCGTTCAGCTTTGTGTTGAAAAATCTTTGATCCTTAGCTTAGACAGGAAATCCCAATAACGAAAAACCGTATCCATGTTTGAGAATAAATAACGTGATGCCTGAAATGAAATTGATTTAAACTAAGAATCTTTAGGTCGAACAAACGTTATGTATATAATGTAGATATGCGTTTTTTTTCTAGACGTTATATGAAATAAGGTTGCTGATGTGAAAATAAGGATTTAATTTTTTTTTTCATGTGCATGTAATTCTCATGTCATGATAATTTTTAGTTTGTTTTAAGTTTTGAATTTGCATATAGACAATCAGCACAAGAGGTCAACTTTTATACAAGGTAAGGATTTGAATTAAAAAAAAAAAAAAACTATATTTAAATGAAGACTTAAGGTTTCTTAAAAAAAAAAAGTTAAATCACTCCTTAATAGTTTTAAATATATCTTTTAAATTTTATGCTTGAATACATTTAAGATTTTTAAGTAAAATAAGTAAGCTTATCTCGTGTGTGCATGGTTTTACTTTTTTATTTTCGATATGGTTCTGCATATAAAAAGGAAAATAATGATAAATGAAGACAAGAAATTTTTTATTTATTGTTTGAGTAAGTCAAAAGAGGGCGCACAGGAGTGAGGATTAGCTTTACATTCTTTGAAGTCCGAACAGTGCGTATTTCGTTATGAACTGAGCTAGTTGCATAAGCTACGTTAGGAGACATGTACCTATTCCACTTCTTATAAACTTTAAGTGTTGTGTGTATAAATTTTTCAATATTAGACTGCGATCAAAGGATTTTGACTACTTTTAAAATGCATCAGAGGAGAAAAAGATCACTCGATAAACTCAAACTATATACAGAAAAGTTAAATGAACTTGAATCTTAAAAACACCATCTCATATACATACCTATCTTCCTCATACGCGTCATGATTTTACGGGGGAAAACAATTTTTTCCGAAGACTATTAAACTGCACTCCGCCATATTGTGTGGATGAGAAAAAAGGAAAAAGGAAGTGTCTGCTTTTATGCCTGGTGCCAAGATTAATGCTGGAATCGCAATGTTGCGTTGCTGCGTGCGTACGTTAATGGCCTTTGCCATGCGTTGCCAAAACTTTACGATACTTCACGTCAAACTATGCACGCAGCAAATTTGCAAAACGAAATGCCGCTTTGCGTTTTGGGGTAGAAAATTGTAAAGTATCACCTCAAACACATTCAATTTCTGTTGAAAGATATTTGCAAAAGAACGAGCAGAAAAGATGCTTTTAAAAACGAACCAAGTTGCCCAGCAATGAAAATAAAATTATTTCTGTTTATTCCATCACAAATATATCCAAGGTGGTGCACTCGTGTTTTTGTGCATGATTAAACCCAACAACTTGCGAGTTATCGCGACAAACTGAAATAATACCGAAAAACATCACATTCTCTACTCAAATCTCTCTACTCTACGCAAACCTGTTTTTTTTTTTTATTCTGACAAGAAACAGAAACGATCCTTTTTCATCTCCACAACCTACTGACGACAAGAGAACTATACTCACTCACCATACAATGAATGAGCATGAGGTTGTTCAACGGGCGCAAAAGTAGAAAGTAGATCTACTTTTGCGTTGTAGATGCGTCTACGATATTTACGGTCAAACGTGGGGTGAAGTTTTGAAGTAACATTTCGTTTTGCCCCATATGCGCCCGTTGTTTGTACTCTGCTTGTCATCGAACGCACGCAGCAACGCAACATTGCGTTTTGGACTTAATCCTTAATGTGGGCACAAGAGTCGACAGGAGACTTCTTCTTTTCGTTTCGGATCTTGCTCCGTCCGGATATCTTCCATGCAAGACTTCATGTTTGGTGAGCGGATAGGGATCCGCTACTTGCAGGAAACACTTTAATACGACAGTTACTCCAGGAGTACCATACACACTAGATTATTCTACGTATTGGTAGACTTCCTTGGAATGACTTCCGGATCATCAATGAGAATGAGGATATGGTGGTGACAACATGCTAGAAGACTAATGGCCTTTTCGGTTGGCGATCCTGGATCAGGGCGTTCTTCTCCCGGATTGGGGCTTCTCTCCGGGCAACCAGGCACGTTTTTCTTGATTTTAAAGTTTATCTAGCGTTGTATTTCTGAAGCAAAAGCTATTCTACAGGGGACAAATGACATTTATCCAACTTGACATTGACACATGTATGATTGTGTGCGTGCTTCTGGTTTTGATTCTGGACTCAAAACCAGAAGCAAATTTCTCTTCTATCCAGAAGACGAACTGTCAAACGCGTTCAAGAAAACAATTTCAGGAGAGTCCAGAAGTCTCCTGGACGCTTCCGGACGACCAACCGAAAAGGCCATAAGTGGCAATTCTGCCTCTATCCATGCATCTGGCAAATGGGACAAAGGTACAAAAGTATTGGCCTAAATTCCATCGTCCAGTACTAGAGTACCCAGTGTATACCTACTGTCTAAAGATAAAGCCGCAAATGTCTTTAGCTAGCTGACTTCAGTTTTTTCCAAAGAAACTGGGTTTTGTAGTGAGGTTTAGTTGCTCACAAGTTATACAGTTAGGTACTGTGTTTTTTCTCGTCTCAACGCTCACAAAACATTACCTGATACCTCATGGAGCACTCACACACAACTATAAGTCGGTTGCTCTGCCATGCAGACACCGAACGTGACTGCATTTCGCTATCCTCATCCACCTAGTGTGGAATAATGCCTGGTCCCTTAAAACTTTCCCTTAGCAACTAAAAATACTATGTCATCGGCATAAGCCCAACAGACCTATCTTTAAGGCTATTTCATCGGCATAAGTCTAAGGGCGACCGTCGAATCACTTACGTCATCGGGTAACTGTACTTAATGCATTTCAATGCAAAAGGAATACAGAGAATAGATAGGATTACTTGGTCTGTAATCCAAAGTTGGTCCTGCCGCAAGTGACCCTAATGACGTAACTTCCGGTTGAATTTATGGACGAATTATTACGTCATATCTCATAAGGTACCCAAAAATCAATACTGATCTGAGGTACAGATTACCGAGTAGTTGAAAAAAACCAGTCCTCCTTGCCGCAACGCCCTATCAGACCAGCCCGAAGTAACGTTTTTTTGACCGAGTACTTACGCCATCGGGCACCTAAGAAATTAAGTGCCACATTTTTCCTCTCCTTTTACTCTTCTTGGAAGCTTAAGCTCATCTTGCCGCAAGTGTGTGTCAGACCATAATTTGTTCCGCGAAAAGGTCAATTTAGTACCATTTTGTCAGACCTGTCAGTACTCTAGAATTTCGGCTAATCACTCTGGCTAAAATTTTATCTTACAAGACATGGAGAGCAATAATAGATCTACAAAAGAACTGTAATTATTATCCCTAACACTAAATGCTTTGCTACCTCTGGCTTAAGTACCTTGAGAACCCCTTAAAAATTTGAGTATTCTGAGACTTCTGGTTCAGAACGGGCCTTATGAGCTCTAGTCTACATCTTGGCCTCCAATTTTACTACTTTTATACAGCTACCATCTCAGAGGAGGCTTAGATTCCGCTTAGCCTAGCTTCCAAAACTCTTTATTGCTTGTCTTCCTTGAAGTAAATTTATTGGTGGAAAGTCTCAGTCTTTTAAACCGGCACAGTTCGCTTACCCTGAAAGACAACTCCATTTTCTTTCATCCCTGGGGTTTTTGTCGGTCCTCTTAGTCTGCTCTTATCCTCAAACCTTTTGTCCTTGTAATAGGCAGACTTACGCTTCCATACACCAAATACATTACTTCTAGTACTGCCAACGTCGATATCCGATGAAGTCAAATATTTGAGAGTAATCGTTGATAGCAAACTTCTATGGTCCAAGCATGTTGAATGTGTTATACCACTCCTCTCACGTGGAACAGGCTTCGCGGAAACGTGTTACTGCCTCTTTTGCCAAACTCCAAAGAACGGCGTGTCTTGGTTGCACGGAGGCCTTCCCTAGCACGCCGGGCTCTACTCTAGATGCTCTGATGAAGGTCCCTACCCTTGACATATTAATCATGGGGTGTATGCTGAAAACTATTTTTCGCCTAGGGAGAGGTGGCTTTTGGCACCACACGCATTGGAATTTTGAAGAGCTTGTGCGAGAATTGTCCTTTGACCCCTGTCTAATGGACATGCCCTCTGACGCAATGACACCAGAAATCCTTTTGCAACAAAACTGTTATGTCGACTTTCCCCAGGCAATGGCATTATTTAGGTCAGACTCAGGAAAAGAATGACATCGTATTGTTACAGATAGCTCCAAGGCCGGACGGGGGTCTGGTGCTGCATTCTTTACGTCTGTCTTCCAAGCGGAGATTTTCGCTATCCTAATGGCTATGCGCTATATTGTGGCGCAAGTGGACAAAAAGCAAGCAGCTAACAAGTGGAGGGCAAAAAGCATATGCGCTTGCAGTGACCCCCAAGCCGCTAAAAATGCGTTGCCTCGTCCAAGATAGTGCTTGAACTCAAGCTTTCGTTGAACTTAGTCGGAAGGCTAAATAAGGTTAATCTCGTTTGGGTCTCAGGTCACACTGGTATGTAGCGAAATGGGATCTCTGATGAGCTTGCCAGTCAACGCTCAGAAGAGGTGTTCTCAGGACCCGAAACAGCGATAGGCCTGCCTGTATCTATTATCACATGCGCCTTTGTTACTTGGTTTCTCGTGAGCACAAAGCTAGTTGGCCCGACTGCGTTGGGTGCAGACGGACTACGCCTCTTTGAGGGGTCACTGTCTTTCCTTCTATCTTTTCGGAGAAACGACTGCAGACTTCTTGTAGGCGTTCTTACCGGCCACCAAGATTTTGCTCGACACATCAATGTATTAGGTTTGAGCGAAACCACCACTTGTCCTGCCTGTGGGGAGGACTATGATACTGCCGAACATTTTCTCTGTAGTCTTGCCTTTGCTCACATCAGTTGCCGCATCTTTGGGGCTGACGTGGTGAGTGTCGAACACCTAAATTCTTTACCACTGAAGAGAATGTTTCTTCTACCATGCGCATGGTAGTACAATTGACCAGGAGTTGTTTCTGAGTACTCCATCGGATAGTAGCAACCTCCAACAAAAACGTAACGTAACGTAACGTAACAAAAACGTAACGAAACAAACGATGGTCAGTTGGACAGTTAACTCTTAAACTCTTAGATGAGGCTGGCTGAAAAGAAATTATTTCCTTAACAATCAACTTTTTGGAGCAGGCTACGATACCTATAGCTTTCTCTTCTGATCCTTCCAATTCACGATAATTTTAAAATTCGAAAACACTTTCATAGTCGATGCACTGGAGTTGCACCGCCAACATTTCTAACCGCCTCTTAATTAACATTTCTTCATTTTTCATAACTTTTCCAAATTTTGCTTCTTGGCAGCTGACACTTGTATTTGCACGATTATTTTTGATCTTACGCTAACATTAATAACTCGCTTTAATTATATTTCTCACTTCGTCTCACCAAAGCTTTTGAATGCCTGATTCATTTCAATTTTTCATTAAATATTAAAAATATTATTTTTCTTAAATTTTAATCTATTCAATTCTATTATATTGACCAATTTAAAAAAAAAAACCTCTCCTGCCACTTTCTTCGATAAATAAACACACAACTTAACCAATACACCTAAAAGAAATCTTTAATAAAAAAAAAACTCATCCTAACCACACCCACTAAAAAACTTTCGTCACCACCCACTTTCAGCATCCAAAAATACCGTATTCTTCCATGGAAAAAAAAATATTTTTATCTTTAGTTTCAGTATAAGAAAACATTTAAAATTTTTATTTAATTTTTCTTTTTTATTATATATAAATTAAACAGCCAATTTTAAGTTTTAAATTAAATTATTTTTAACAAAAGAAAACCGTTTTATTTCCTTTGTTATAACATAACAAATAGAAAACATTAAATATTAATTATTTATAAAAGAAAATACAAAAGCAAAAAAGAAAAAAAATTGTTTAGCAAAAAAAACAAGGAAAAAACAAAAAAAAATATACATATATATACTATACATACAGCATCCTTGGCATGTATCTATTTGGCGGTAAGTTTTGTAAATTTATGGACGAATCTGGACAAGAAAGGGAATGCACTTGTCCTGAAATAATCAGCAAGCATCCACTATGTGAATGTGATCGCAAACATTTCAACAACATTTTATGGGCAACTGTTACCGTTTTTCAAGTAAGCTTTTACATCAAAACATAACCTATTTTGTTTATGTTTTCGTTTATTTTGGTTTTCAATTTGATTTTCTTGGATATAAGAATATATAAATTATATATATATCCTTACACGAAGAATTTATACTTTAATGTCACCAAAGTCGAGGATTAATCGTTTAACAAAGTTTGAGTGTAATTTTTTTCCTTGTGAATGAATTTAATTGAACACATTTTTTTTTTAAACAGTGTTAAAATATGAGTTATTAGTTGAGTTACGGTTTAAGAAGAGACAGAAATATTTAAAACACACAAATATACACATAACTCAGTAAAAACATGCCGAATGTACCTACGCATAAAAGGATCTGATGAAATGCATTCTTATAGGCTTTTTTTGAGCTTACGGGAAAATGGATCCGGGTGGCCTGCCGGTATATTCTCAGGTCAAATCGGCGTACCCCACAAGCGGGCCATTAGGAATGCAGTAGAGTGGGAGGGTTATAATCCATCATTTCAGATTATAATCTCGCGCCTAAATGAAAAAGAAGAAAGAAAGATGGGAAAATGGATCCTTAATCCTTGAAATCCTTTGAAATCCAACGTGTTACCCACGTTGAAAAGAATTTTCACTGCGAGCCTTGCCTTGGCTTACATATCCACCCTTTGGCGTATGGTTAAAGTCGTTTTCATACCAAAACCTGGTAAGTCAGACTATAGCCTAGCCAAAAGCTTCAGACCCATAAGTCTGTCTTCCTTCCTGCTGAAAAGCTTAGAGAGACTGGTTGAGCTGCGCGTGCGCAAAGTTGCTCTTCGTTTGCACCCTCTTTCTGAGATGCAACACGCTTATCAGCGCGGAAAATCCTGCGAAACTGCGCTTCAAAACCTTGTTGGTAGGATTGAATGTGCTCTTGACCAGAAGAAGTACGTGCTGGGCGTTTTCGTCGATATTGAGGGTGCTTTTGATAACGCGACGTTTGACAGCATGTGCAACTCAGCCAGACAACATGGTGTAGATGAAACATTAGTTCAATGGATTAGGGCAATGCTAATGAACAGGACGCTGATAGCCGAAGCAGATTGTGGCAAGTGCGTCATAACTGGGGTAAACAAGGGCTGCCCGCAAGGTGGTGTTCTGTCTCCCCTTTTATGGTGCATGGTTGTAGACTCTCTACTATCGGCTCTCAACCTTCCTGGAACCTACACACAAGCCTACGCGGATGATGTCGCCGTTCTTTCTGTCGGCTCAAACCTAGGGACTGTGTGCTCTCAGGCGCAGAGATCCCTGGACTTGATCGATGATTGGTGCACGAGGAATGGGCTTTCAGTGAATCCTCTTAAAACTACGGTTGTTCTCTTTACGAGAAGGAGGAAGGTCACTGGTCTGACTCAACTAGTGCTTAAAGGTGTCACTATCCCGATATCCGATGAAGTCAAATATCTGGGAGTAATCCTTGATAGAAAACTTCTATGGTCTAAGCATGTTGAATCCAAAACCGAAAAAGCATTGTCCACCTTCTGGCAGTGCAGAGGCGCTTTTGGCAAGACATGGGGCTTATCTCCGAAAAGGGTCCTCTGGATCTATACTGCCATGGTTAGACCACTCCTCTCATACGCATCGGTTGTTTGGTGGAACAGGCTTTCGCGGAAACATGTTACTGCCTCTTTTGCCAAACTCCAAAGAACGGCTTGTCTTGGCTGCACAGGGGCTTTCCCTAGCACGCCGGGCTCTGCTCTAGATGCTTTGATGAACCTCCCCCCCCTTGATATATTTATCATGGGGTGTACGCTGAAAACCATCTTTCGCTTAAAGAGAGGTGGTTTTTGGTACCACACGCATTGGAATTTTGAAGAACTTGTTCGAGAATTGTCCTTTGACCCCTGTCTTATGGACATGCCCTCTGACGCAATGACCCCAGAAATCCTTTTGCGACAAAATTACCAAGTAAACTTTCCTCAGGTAATGGAATGGCTTCGGCCAGACTCTGAGCCAGGGAAAGAATGCCATCGTATTTTCACGGATGGCTCCAAAACCGGACAGGGGTCTGGTGCTGGAGTCTTTGTGGAAAGCGAGAACATAAGACTCCACTACCCCTTAGGTAAATATGCGTCTGTCTTCCAAGCGGAGATTTACGCTATCCTAATGGCTATGCGCTATATTGTGACTAACAGGTGGAGGGCAAGAAGCATATGCGTTTGCAGTGACAGCCAAGCCGCTCTAAATGCGTTGCTCAACCCTCTTACCTCGTCCAAGATAGTGCTCGAACTCAAGAATTCGTTTAACTTAGTCGGAAGGCTTAATGCAGTGAATCTTGTTTGGGTTCCAGGTCATACTGGTATCCAGGGAAATGAGATCTCTGATGAGCTTGCCAGACTTGGCTCAGAAGAGGTTTTCTCAGGACCCGAACCTGCTTTAGGCCTGCCTGTATCTGTTGTCACGTCTGCCATTGATACTTGGGTTTCTCGTGAGCACAGGGCCCGTTGGCGTGACTGCGATGGGTGCAGACAGACTAAACGACTACGCCCAGACATCTGCGTGTTTTCTTCTATCTCTTAGGAGAATCGATTGCAGACTTCTTGTAGGCGTCCTTACCGGCCACCAAGCTTTTGCTAGACACTTGAATGTGTTAGGCTTAAGCGAAACCATCACCTGTCTTGCCTGTGGAGAGGACGACGATACAGCGGAACACTTTCTCTGTAGTTGTCCTGCCTTTGCTCGCATCAGGTGGCGGATCTTTGGGGCTGACGTGGTGAGTGCCGAACACCTAAGCTCTTCATCACTGAAGCTCCTTCTCATCTTTCTTCGAAAGACGGGTAAACTAAATACATTAATGTAAGGTGTCTGCATGGTAGTACAATGGACCAGTAGTTGTGTCTGAGTGCTCGCTCCATCGGATAGTAGCAACCTCCAACAAAAAAAAAAAAAAAAAAATCCTTTGAAAATTGATTTTTTCTGTCATGAGTAAAAATTGGACAAGGGAAAAAATATTGTCTTGATATCCTTCGTTTAAATTCTTAGTGTTATTAAGGACACACATTATACTTGTAAGATGTGCTCCCATAACTACGCTGCTTTGTTCGGAACAAAATATCATTAAAATTTAAAAGTATTCTTAAGACTGTTATAATTAAAAGCCCTCTCTCGTCGCAAGATTATAATAATTGAAAAGTGCATAGTTTCGCCTATCAAGCGTATCCTCAAGTGTGTGGAATGTATCGCCGCAATGCCAGGTGTCTTTAAAACACTTTTATTGTGGAATTTCGAAGTGTGCGTACCGCCGTGTTTGTTAAAATGTCCTTGTCGCAAAATTGATAAATTCACAAAGTTCCAATTTAGAAGAGTGTCAGACCACTACAGCCGACACGCCAAGATTACAAATTCTTTGCAATTATAGGGCATAATTTTCATACTTTTGTACCACAACTGCATTGAACTTTGTCCGTGATTGTCAAATTAATTCAGAGCTGCGACTTGTCAAAAAAGAGACTATATCCATGCCTCTGACTTTGTGATTTTTGGCAGTTCTTCCTTCGGCCATCTCATTATTCCTGTACTCTTGTAACGTTTGACAAAGTACTTAACTGTTTTTTGCACATTACTGGACCTTCGGCTTTGTATCAGATCTTACACAAATACATATACACTACGTTAGTTGCACATTATTAGTTTAATTTTAATTTAACACAACAAGTTTATATAAGACACAAAAACCACTATGTAAATAGTAATTATTAGTTTTTAATTATTTTTCCTTAGACTTTTGTTCTTTAGCTAAACATTATAGAATTTTGATTAATTTTTAGTCAGCAGTTACTGAAGAAATAATAATAATTTATACGAAATTTTTAAGCAAAATGCACTACAGTACAGCATTCTCCTTTTTCGGTTATTATGTATTGTAAACTTGTAAATAAAGCTTTCAAAACCCAACCTTTAATTATTAACAAAAAACAACTATTAAAATAATGTACTTGGGCATGTTTTTTTACTGGACAAAAAATGTGTTAACCATTTGATCTTAATAATTATTATGCATTGTCATATGTTATATATATCTATTTTTTTTACATAGAAGACACCTCATACTGTATTAGTTCACTGGTAATTACAGGGCCTAAGTTTGCTATTGGGAAAACATTTTAGTGGATAAATTTATTAGTAGCCTTAATTTAGGCAATGGAAAGTTTGGACTGGGGCTTGCAGTTTAAATCCTGAATGCAAGTTTCTCCTGTTTTTCTTCAAAAAAAGCGTCAAAAGCATCGATTCAAACGAACCGCATGATTCAGCAATTGGCAAACAATAACTTACTGTCAAATAAAACAAAGAAACAGGCTATAATAATTTATTTATAAGTCCTAAATCATCATCATCATTAGCGTTACAGCTCGGGGTGAGCTTAAGCTGCATCAACCAGTTTTCTCCATTCCACTTTGTTCTTTGCCGTTTCCATCCAGTTCCTGATTCCCAGCTTCCTTATGTCGGCAATAACGTCGTCAAGCTTAACGTATTAAATGTTGACTGAAATCGCTGTAAAAAGTTGTAGAACTTAACCTGGAGTTGCGTTAAAAAAAAAGACTGTAAATATTTGCCCAAGAGAAAATCTACAACCACTCCTAGTTGCATAAAAGACTCATGCAGAAAACCTTAGAGATCCCAATGGACACTCTGTTTTTAAAGCCTTCAGCCCAATGAATCCGTTGCATCCGTTACGTCGCAACTGACAACTTAATGAAATACGCACCTTCTTATGGGAAGCGACGTACGTCACGAAGTTCTTCTATGGGCCGCGCCGCTTCCCATAAAAACGTGTATATTTTGCTCAGTTATCAGTTGTAAACTTCAACGGGACGGACGCAATGTATTCATTGGGCTGAAGGCTTTAGTGTGCTAGTAGCAAAACATGCTTCGGATGACAGCAAACGTAAAAAAAGGGGCAAACTAATTTTTTATACCCGACCCAGGGTATATTAATTTTAATGCATATTTTGTTACACAGTAACACCTAAGACCTTTTAGAGATATGATCGAGACCGACGGGTGAATCGATTAAGTTATGTCCGTCCGTCCGTTCGTTCGTCAGTCCGTCTGTCCGTATGTGTGACGTTTTCTTTAAAATTGAGCTAAGACGCTCAAACATGGAGTGTATTTTGGTTCTTTTTATGTACGGACAAAGTTTGAAAATTAGTTAAATCCGCAAACAGCCACGCCCACTACTGGCTTCAATGTAAAACAACCTCAATATCAAAATATATCAAATTAATATCAAATTTTCCTTCAAAATACCTTTTGATCAAGTTAGACAAGGCGTAGGAACTCGAATTTTGGTACAGTGCAATAATGGCCCAAAACCTCTAAGAAGGCGAAAATAGGACCGCCCACAATATCTACCATGCCCACTTTTAACATGTTAGATGTTTAAAAACCCGTTTTATCGGAAAATTAACTCCAAATTGAAAAAAAAAAATTTATGACAAATATTAAAGATATTACTTGTTGCTAAGTTTGTTCCATACAAAGGTTTGAGCTCCGCCTACTTTTGGGGGAAGTTTTTAGGAAAAAACTGTTTTTTTTCCGAAGTAATTTTCGGCTTTAACGCATTTTGTAATCAATTAATGATTTAAGTTTTTAGCCCAGACCCACTTTTGGAAGCATGGCCAATGCATATAATATAAGAATTCGGGGCAAAAAATTTTAAAATTTGGTGTTACATAGTATATAGGGTCGGGTATATAGAATTTGTCACAGACGAACTCTTGCACTTACTCACTTGGAATAAGTGTGGCAGAACTTGAGTGCT
Organism: Neoascia interrupta; assembly: GCA_947623515.1. Lineage (NCBI taxonomy): Eukaryota > Metazoa > Arthropoda > Insecta > Diptera > Syrphidae > Neoascia > Neoascia interrupta. Next base: position 48,197,724 of record OX392463.1, on the reverse strand, counting down.
ATTTTCTAGGTATATATTTTGACATTAGGCTTATCCCCCTTAAGTCTATTATGGTTGGGCCTTAACCTTTGGCTGTTCCACTCGAATGTTCAGTCTGTATTACTGTAAAGATGGATGCAGTCAGTACCTGGAAATTGACATTTTTGACAGACAAATATGCAGACATTTGTTAAAAGGTGCGTACGGAATATATGAATGATTTCATGACCAAACCACATCCAAAATTCAAGCCGAATGCCGAACTTTATCTGAGAACAGGTCAAGAGCCTATAGCCACAATGATCATCAACGATGTAGATTGCAGTAGATTGGCCACACTCTAAGGCAGGGAGTCCCATTGCAAGATACGCAATGGAATGGGACCTATTAACTCAAGGTGGCATAGAGCCGGTCGACCCCGAAACATATGCGGTAGAACCCTGGAGGAGAAATGCAAAAAACCATGAAAGAGCTGGAGAGAGCTTAAGTCTGACTTGACGGGCGCTTCTATGCTTCATAATGTAAAACATAAAACAAAACTTACAACTGAGTTTTTTATCTAGAATAAGATCCAGGGATCTGGCGCAAGCTTTCGGGTTGGGTTATAAACGATATTTTTCTTGAGAACAGTCCTGTCATCAGTCTTTTATGAATTGAGCTCGAGGGCGAAACTCGCCTCCTACTTCCCGGATTTCCTTTCTGGGCTCACTTACTTTAAGGTTAAGGTTCCATAATTAGATTCCAATGAATGAATTTAGGCCAAACAAGTGAGTAAGTGCAAGAGTTCGTCTGTAACGAACTTCTAAACTAATACCCGACCCTCTTTACCCGTTAACACCAAATTAAAATTTGTTTTGGTCTGTTTCCCAAACTGAATGTGAACTATTTGTATTGGCCACGCCCCCAAAAAAAGGTGTAGGCTGAAAATTAAAATCAATTAACTCGAATTTCATACTTAAACAAAAAACAGTTTTTTTTTTCAAAAAAAACCGCCAAAAAGTGGACGGAGCTCAATGCTTTGTATGCAACAAACTTAGCAAATGGTAAAATCTTTAATATTTGTCATAGAATTTTTTTTCGATTTAGAATGAATTTCCCGAGAAATCAGGGTTTTAAAGATTTATGACGTTAAAAGTGGGCATGGTCAATAGAGTGGACGGCACAATTTTTGTCTTATTAAAGGTTTCTGGCCGATATTTCTCTCCACCAAAATTTGAGTTCATATGTTTTGTCTATCTTGACCAAAAGGCATTTTCAAATAATATGTAAATTTGAGGTTGTCTGATAGTCAAGTCAATTGTGGGCGTGTCTGTGGGCGAATCTTCTCAAATTTCATACTTTGTCTGTTAAAAATCAGAACCAAGCAACGCTGCAAGTTTTAGTTTCCTAGCTCAATTTTAAAGACCCAAAAACTGCATACAAGCGGACCGACGGACAGACGGACGGACGGACGTACGACTCACCTGTCGGTCTCGATCATATCTCTAAAAGGTCTTAGGGGTCTACGGTGATTATTTCACTGTGTCACAAACTATGCATTAAAATAAATATACCCTCGGTCGGGTATAAAAACTTTAAAATTTTGTGTTCCTGGGTAAAAAGGGTCGAATATTTAGAAGTTCGTTACCGATGAACTCATTTGTTACGAATTGACTCATTTTTATCTGTCACCCCTCGGGCACGAATGGATAGAATTTAACCACCTATGCCCTACCTTAAATTAAGCTCTAGCTACTACCAAACTATTCAAAGTGGTCGCGGAAGTGTTATGGGCACCATTTATTTTTGTGCTCCATTCAAATAATTCAACAAGATACGGTTGTTGTAGCTTGGTATCCTCAATTTATATTCATGCTTACTTACTTACTTACTTAAGGTGGCGCTACAGTCCGGGGTGCACCTGGGTCTCAGCCAACAAGCTTCCCCAGCCAGCTCTGTCTGTAGCTAGCCGTCTCCAGTTTCGCACGCGAATTTGGTCTCGGTGCTCCTCCACCGCGCCGTCCCTGCGGTGTGGATTTGAAGATTTGAAGAGGAGAAGAGACCGGAAAGCCGGTGTTCCTCTCTCCTCCTCTGTAGAGCTCGCGAGTAGCTCTAGTGCTTCTGTGCAACGCCGCTTTGTATGCTTCCTGTTTAGCTGCATGTGCTTGCCGGCATTCATCGTCAAACCAGAGGCGGCGTCTCTGATGGCATTTTGGCAATGTTGCCACTGGCTATCAATACTTGGTGCTGGCTGCATAGGACTTCGTGGAAGGTTTTGAGAGACTCGGTTGGAGAAGGACTTGGCGATCTCTTGCGATTGTAGTCGGTCGACGTCAAACTTCCTCACAGTATTTCCATTACTTAGCGCTGGTCGGGATATCCGCAGCCGTACCTTGGCTACAACAAGGTAGTGATCCGAGTCAATGTTGGCCCCTCGGAAAGTTCGGACATCCATGATACTGGAGGAGTGCCTTGCGTCGATCGCAAAGTGGTCAATCTGGTTGACGATCGATTGATCGGGAGATCTCCATGTCCCTTTGTGGATATTGAGATGCGGGAACTGTGTACTAGCTACCACAACGTGTCGCCCCGCAGCAAAGTCGATCAGCCTGAATCCGTTATCGGAGGTCGTGTCGTGCAGGCTATGCTTTCCGACAGTACGATCAAAGATGCCCTCCCTTCCTAGCTTGGCATTAAAATCGCCTAGGACAATCTTAATGTCGTAGCTAGGGCACTGCTCATAAGTTTTGTCCAGGAGCTCGTAGAACATATCTTTGGTCTCGTCATCTTTCTCCTCTGTGAGGGCATGTGCGCATATCAGGCTAATGTTGGCGAATTTAACCTTGATGCGGATCGTTGCGAGGTGCTCGCGTACAGGGTTGAAGCTCAAGACTTTTTGCCTAAGTCTGCCTCCAACAACGAAACCACATAAATAGGCACTGGCTTTGATGCCAATAGCAGTCGCCGTTGTATACGTCGCAGTTTTTCATCCTTCTTTTGCCCGGCCCGTCCCACCGCATTTCTTGGATGGCAGTAATGTCTGCCTTGCAGTCATTAAGGGCCTCCGCTAGTTGTTCGGCTGCACGTGGTCTGTTAAGGGACCTTACACTCCACGTGCAGATCCGGAGCTCGTTGTCCTTTTCTCGCTTGCGTTTGTCGTCAACAGTAAATCCGTCCGAATCCGAGGCTTGTTTCTGCTTCGTGACTGGCGTTTCTTTACGTGGCCGGGAAGTCACCTCGACGGCACGACCCCCAACCTGGAGGACCAGATCCTTTGTTTAGCTCTAAGGACAGAGAGCCGGATAGCCCGCTCCTTATAGGCCTGAGCTCCGAATATGTCGTAGTAGCCCATATAAGGTGTTCACTAAGTAGTTCGGCTTGACTGGAACTATGGCCGCCACCGTTGATTCCATGTGGGGAATTCAAGGAGAAGTGCCTTAGGATGCAAGGGGAAGTGCCTTAGTGGGAACACTGCTCTCCTCTCCCTTGTCTGCTACCCCAAACAACCTTCCAAAGGGGTTGGAACTCCAGGCTACTCTGAGGTACTAGGCACCCGGTGTTCACCACGGGGAGGTGAGAGTAGGAGTTGATAGACAGAGGTTGGTTTAGAAAACCCCAGCTGTAGCCGGAGTACAGTGATTTTTGAAATCGCACAGCGTTTTAAGTGAACTTTTCCTTGCATAGAGCCATATAGACGTAGATTGATTCGAGTCGACCAAGGGGCAACCATTGCAGCGAGATAGCCATTTGCTTAATCTTAGTCTTGAGGAAAATGTGAATAGGTCTTGCGGTACCTTAAAATTTGAGAAAAGTTAGTAAAGTTAAAATTGAAATTAAAATTAGAAAGATGCCTAATATCTGTGCACACTGTCTCATCACCGACCTTCGTTAATCCTGAAGCATCATCAATGCCACTAGATAACTCGAAGACAGAAGAAACTTAAGTGCGGTCAGCTTTAATAAAAAGTGTTGTGAAAATATTTATTACCAGTGAACTTTTAGCCATACAAACATTGTACAGCCAACTGTATGAAGCTTTTCCCTTATACAATTGGAAACACCCTGTAAGATAACCTTTTTCATTCAAATGCATGTCCCCTACAGAGCTAGCAACATCTTCCAAGATTACGAACATGCAAGGCAACTTAGACATAATGCCCTCCGATAACGCTTTAAAATTTATAAGTTACCATAAATTCTTTGTTTTCATAAATTGTTGGGAATACTACAGATATTGTTAAAAAAAATTTTGAGAATGTTTTCATAGTTCTTGTTATTTATTTATTTTTTCAATCTAGATTTTCATTATATCTACACATTCCAAAAAATATAAGAATGTTAAATATCTCCTTAATTATTAGAGACAATATTCAAAGTTGATCCAAATTAGCAAAAATCCCGCACTTTAAACCATATAATCACGCAGATTCTAGAACCCTAAACATAATTACTGTTAAATTAGTAAAAAAAGAAAAAATTAACAACAACGTTTTTTCCACAATTATTGCTAACACATGTCGGTTTGCTGCTACTAAAATCAATCAAAACCAAAAAAAAAAAATATGTTTCTATTTATTGTAGCTTTTTGTAAAAATTTTGTCGCTTAGTTTTTTTATTAATATTTTTTTTATAAACATAAAATGTCCGTCATAATACCATAAGCTGGATTATAATTAAAAATGAAATTTTAGATCCTTACACAAGAGGATTGGAACGTTGTCTTATTCAATGGCATGGAAAAGACAAGCCACTGGGCGGCATTGTATTTTGTCGCACTGATGACATTTGGCAACTATGTTCTCTTCAATTTGCTGGTGGCTATCCTTGTTGAAGGATTCAGCTCAGAGGTAATCTGCCACAAAGTTTTTTTTTTTAATAAATTTTTATAATATTCGTCCTTTTTCAATTAAGCGAAATGAGAGACGAGAGCGTGAGCAAAGGGAATTGGTGAAAAAGCTCCGGGAGGAAACCCTTGCTGAGAACTATAGCGACATTATGTATGACGAGTCGCGAAGCACATCTGACTCATCGTCAACGAACGAAAGTTACTATGAAATACGCAACAAGTGGCACAGTGCTGAGGATGTGAGAAAGGTAAGCGATTTGCGGGTTTTTTTTTGGGTACGCTAGACTTTATAAAAGATAATTTTCTTTGGATGAAGATATGAAGAAGTTGGCTTTGTAAAACAAAAGCTCTAGTCGAAAAAACGAGCCTTTTAAGTCGATGAAATGGCAAATTTCTTGTCGAACCATCTTTTTTTTAAATATCCCCAAGAAATGTTAAGCAATGTTGATATAGGTTGGGGCTTTCCAAGAGAAGTCACATCAAACTTTAACCCTCTTTAAGACAGACTCTCAATTGAAACCCTGAATTTCAAAATGTTTCCCTTATCAAATCTTAATTTTTTAGCTTAACGATGCCACTGAAATCACAATCGATCCGAAGTGCAACATTCAAAAGCAACGCTTACTACAACCGAGCCTTGACTATCAAGTTAACGAATCGAGTGCAGCAACAAAAAAGTCATCAGACAAGGATATTAGTAAAATTCTGGAGGACGATAGAAAGAGCTTAAAAAAGGTAAACATCAAAATAAAGACTAAACTTACCGATGCTTTTCCTGATTTTGTATGAACCCCTTTTACATGACAACCCTTCCCGTCCTTAGACATATTCGATAAAGGAACGCCGCAGTGAGAGTGCAAAACTGGCCAAATTAAGACCGGTGCGGGATCCACCCATCATAATGACTACAGCAGCAACACCACAAGACTCGCCCAACACCACCCTTGAGTCGGGGGCGACCTTCAAAAACTGGAGTCAAAAAGAATTTGACGAAGCCACAGCAAAAATGGAAAGTGTCTTAAAGGTAAGTTTCCAGCTTAAAAGGCCTGGCATCTGCTACATCAGCTAACCTCTTTAGCAGAGTCATAGTTCGCCGTCGTTGCTGAAACCACCGACTCTATTCAACGCGCAACGCTCCTTCGACGAAGGCATTCCCTCGATTGAGTTCATTCCGCCATCGCCGGTGATGCCGCACAAAGCGCCCGTCAACATATTGAGTGCCAGTAACTTAGGAAGCAATACTAGTATTAACCAATTAGGTAGTAACCGTAATTTAACAGACGACATCTCGAAAAATTCCACAACACCTTCGACGGGCGACGATGACCAGCACCCGGCGAAGCATTCACTTGAGGCAGCCAATGGCGCTGCCCAAGCCCAACGCACACCGAGCTTCAAACGCTTTCGGCGCTCGAGCTCGAAGAAGAAAAAACAGCCAAACGACGCCAGCTTGGACGCTGACGAGGAGAACATCATCCTTAACAATGGACGTGACTCTTCGCAGCTCCTCGGTGGCAGCGCACATCGTGGCGATCCATTTCTTCGATCGGCCAATCGCATCCAGAACAACACCAAAGACACGAACAAGCTCAGTCCGCAGAACTCAATTCGCCGCCTATCGGTGGCGAGCAGTGCGGGTGGCGGTCGTCGTGCCTCATGCATTTACAACAACTCGCAGTTCTATCAGAACCTCAACCGTCACAACTCGATAAAGAACTACTCCGGGCGGCGGATGTCATCAATCGAGATCGCCTTCGGCAAGGCGTCCAACCTAAATCTGTACAACCTTGAAGCGAATCGCAAATCCATGTCGTACACGAATTCCAAAATCGATTTGGAAAAATGGCAAAAGTCCCTGTCGAATCTCAACGAGCCCGACATGCTGCAACAAGTCAAGGAGGAGAAGGCGGCAAAGAAAAAGGACAAATACCTGCAACACCAGCAATCGCATTCCATTCTGACGAACTCGGAACGAGTGTCGAAAATAAAGATCCTTATTGAACGACTGAAGCCCACAAATTTCACCGAAGAACGTGACTCGTATTCGATGTACATCTTTCCCGAGGACAATAGGTAAGAGTGTTGAGTGTGGCAGAACTGTCGGGGATTAGTATATGGGGGAAGTCATACAAATTGGCCTCTCTTCCAGAGGGTGTTAGATCGTAAAAGCTTTCTAATGGATTTATAAATTATTTATGGTCTTCGGCGGTATTTCATTGTTTTCAAAAATCGTGTAAAACGGTGGCAGAATTTGAGGTAAAAAAAAAAATATGTGATAAAATTTACTTCGTGCAGGAAATGCACAGCATGTGTGAAGACTGATAATGGGCTCATTAAATCGGTGCGGTCTTGGCAGTTAAATGGTGCTTCATATTAATATTGCTTGTTTGATGAGCTATGGAAGTATTATATAGGAAGTAATGTGGCTGTTAAGAAATTTGTCGATAAAGGTCCTTTTTATGACTAAGTGCCTCCTATACATCAGTTTGCGTGGGTATATCCACAGGCAACGATTTTAGGTTAGGTATTATTTGTTTGCGTGAAAGGAAGAAATACATCAAACCTGTACGTATTTGTGGTTTTCTTATTTGGGAGTTTAAAGAAAAAAATTAAGTGTTTTTATCTGTCCTTTGTATCAGGCTTTGGATCATAAATGGAGATTAGTTGTAGTAGTAGTGCGTCGAACTGCTGTATCGAGGGCCCGGGTTCGAGCCCCAATCGGCGTGATTAATACTTGTTTTTAGAGCTCCAATTTCGCGAGGGTCTGACGCCGTTCAAGATTCAAGCATGCTAGAAATCCAGTGACGCTCAATTTTTTCACACTCCCAACGACCCACAGCGAATTCATACTAGATTACTGGTACTGGGACAAAATAAAACCCACAGTTAGTGGAAAGCAATAGTATAATGCACAACGAATACCATCTAAAAAGAAAATAAATTTTCTTTAAGAAAAGAAAAGGAACAAGACTTAAATAAACGTTGATACCAAATAATGCCTTCAGCCCAATGAATCCGTTGCGTCCGTCACGTTCAAGTGCACAACTGACAACTCAGTGAAATACACACGTTCTTATGGGAAGCGACGTACGTCACGAAGTTCTTCTATGTGCCGCTTCCCACAAGAACGTGTATATTTAACTCAGTTGTCAGTTGTGCACTTCAACGTGACGGACGCAACGGTTTCATTGGGCTGAAGGCATTATTGGGTATCAACGTTTATTTAAGCCTTGTTCCTGAAAACGGATGAAACGGATTCATTGGGCTGAAGGCTTAAGTCGGAAGCTACGGAACTTAAGTTCCGATTCACGACGGAGTGGAATACCTTTCAAATTTTGAGTTTCTAGTTTGGGTTCCAATTGCCCCGGTGATGTAATAGCTTAAAAGAAAAAACTGCGCGAATCTGAGTATGATTAGGTTACCTGCTGCCTTTGAAACCTGGGTGGAATCGGCTAAGGTGATCTGTGATAAGTGATATCACAAATCACAAAAATTCATCTGGCATAAACTGTGATCATCACAATATTCTTGCGACAGCTCTCGATCAATCACCGTCAAATTCGAGGCTGACTTTCTGCATGCATGAATAAAAAAAAATTTCTTACAATACAAGCCTTAAATAGAGCAGCGGTACAATATTTTTGTGTTCACTTACGCAGACGGACTATTTTGTTTGAGCACACTGACTGTCACAAAATATGTAAAACACTGATCAATTTAGCCGATTTTACCCCTGGCTTAGCCTGATACCAAATGAGATCTGAGATTAGAAGAGTCATATTAGGTTATGTTGAGCATGTCTTCGCTTAGGCTTGAGTACGTAATCTTTCTAAGGTTAGAAGCTGTTGGATTGGCCATCATAACTTACTTACTTAAGGAGGCGCTACAGTCCGGAATAGACCTGGGCCTCAGCCAACAAGATTCGCCAGCCATCAGCTCTGTCTTCAGTTTCGCACGCGTCAAGGGCCCAGGCCACCTTCCACCTGCTTGCGCCACCGATTGACCATAACCCAGGGTCTAAATGTGGTATTCCAGTGACTTTTTGTCGCTTGAATAACAACGTGAAAGTGTTACCTTATGGGTGTCCGTTTTTATGTCGGTAATCTTAGTCTATTTCCACCCCAGCGAAAAAACAGTCACCGTCGGCAATTGATAAGACAGATAACCTTGGGTCTTACTGCTCAAGAACCGAGCGTATGTCGTTGTCGTCATTCGGCATAAAACAATAGGATGAAATCAGTTAAATCAGTTTTCGGACATTTTTGGCCAAAGGTAGAAATAAACGGACCATTTCTGGTACGTAATTTTTGTAATTTTTAAAGGCATGATGTGACTAATGAAATGACTATTTGACAGAGAGCTTTGTATACTTTTCAAACATATTGGCTTGGCCGACACCAACAGCCCACTTACCCCCGAAAACTCTCATTTAATTTAGGTTTTTTTTTTTAAGATAGCCTAATAACAACAAGATGAAGCTTATCGATACCAACTTAAAGGTAAGAGCTTACCGTCTAAGAATATAGTGTGCGACCATCTTTAATTTTAAACCAGTGAGTAAGTGCTACAGTGTGTACGCAGAAGTTACAGTCCGTAAAACGGACCGTTGAATGCCCCATCCTATCCCACATTGTAAAATACTGATGGCATAGTTATTTTTTTGACATTTTATAAGTAATGCAAACTTCGAAAAGGGGCGTGGTCCAACCGCCCTTAATTACAAACTATTAATTTTAAGATATTTCCACAGATATTTCCAAGTTACACCTAATTGTACGTAAAAATGCAAATTTTTGGTTCAAATTCAATGTTTTTGAAAAATCGACACCTAAAAGGAGGCGTGGTTAAAAACTTTATATGAACAAAATCTGGACGGAAGTATTGTTTACCTAACCTGCTACTTTTTTTGTTTCATGCTTTCCTAAATTAGGCTCAAGGGCAGTCGAAATCAAGTTTTTCTAGAAAATTTTAGGTTTTTCTTCAATTCTGCCTCCAAATGTGGGTGGGCCCAATGTCTTGTATGAACAAAATGTGGAACTAAGAGTTTTCTACATAAAATGTTAAGCAAATTTTTTTCAATTTCGAGCAAAAATATTGAGTAAACTGCATTTGAAAATTTACTCTTAAAATAGATGCCATGCCCACTGGAGAAAGTTTACAATTAAATTTTTCTTTTTGTGTATTACATTCATTAGGAGTTGCTTAATGTCAATTTTCAGCCTTTTAGAACGTCTTACAGTTTTGAAATCTCTGAAGGTATTTGCACATTTAGACCGATTGTGGGCGTGTCTGTGGGCGGATTTCAAAATTTTTTACACTTGTACTGCTTCGCATGACGCGGACCTTACATACGAAGTTTGTAATTGTCTTTCAGGACGCAGAAAAAGTTTGGCCTTTTCATTGGCCACGCCCACCTTTTTAATGGATTTTAGCTTAAAATGACTGTTTTTCAAATTTGACTAAAAATTCTATGACAAAGTTGTAGATTTAAGCATTGTCTAACTTTTTGTATATATTGGTCATGCCTCCGCCCACTTTTATGGGCGTGGTGTTAGAAAAAGTTTTTTGACTTAAAAAGGTGGAGGCTTAGGCCGAAATGTATGCAACCACCTAGTCTAAAGCATTCAGCAGCTATATTTTTATACCCCGCACACTTTTTGGAGGCGGGGCAGTTTCCTTTTTTGATAGGGTAGGGAATTTGGCAATCCATCACAGACGGACTGAAGTTTTCACGTACGCACTGTTGCACTTTCCCACTTGTTTTTCTCCAAAAATTGGGGCTTCGCCCTTAAGTCACCCAAAAATACCCCTAAATATAGGGGTGTTTATCCCTATATATATACCCCTAAATATAGGGGTGTTAAAGCTGTTTTTCTGACTCTGAGCTAACATTCAGTTACTCTGAACATTAATCAATAATTAATAAAAAATTTAACCCTTGCTTTATAAGAGGTGGTTAAAACTACCCCTTAACATGGGTTTGGCCATTTTAAGAGCGGGGTGGAATTTGCTCTATTATAGGTTTTTTTTTTGGATTGCTGATTACGAATTTCGCATTTTTTTCTCGAGAAATGAGGGCTTCGCCCTTAAAACGGCTAAAAACTACCCCCTAAAAAGGGGTTATATGCTTAATTTACGCTTTCGCCGATAAATTGATGTTAAAAAAGTTTTTACCCTCAAATTTAAAATTAAGTGGCATTTTATAAAAATTCAACATTCGGCTTAAATTGAGGGAGTGAAAAGTAACCCCAAAGGTGTTGTTTTATATTTACACTTTTTGACTTAAATCATGGAAAATATATGTTTTTCTGACTCTTAGCTGAACTCCTTCTTTCTTCTTTTCTTTTAGGCGCGAGGTTATGATCTGAAGTTATGGATCAGAATCCTCTCACTCTATGTACGTCGATTTGACCTCAGAATATGTCGACAGGCCACCTGGTTTTGGATCTCTTCATCACTGAGGCAAAAATAAATGAATAAATAAATGATGTTTTCGTTGCATTTGTGTGATCGATGAATATTGTTTGGCATTGCCTTTTTGACTGGGTTCGTAGGGTACCTGAACATGGCAATACCAACTGAGCCGGTCGTGCTCCATTTTCCTGGAGATAGGTCTTTTTTTTCATGGAGGCTTCCTCGGATTTTCGTACTTCTTCTCTTAGCTTTACTTTTTGACTCTTATACCATGTCTCCACCGGACACTAATCCGCGATTAATATAAATCTTTATTAAATCCTCTACAAATCACGCGATTTACCATACAAATTAAAATCCTTTCAAGCAAGCGATTAAAAACCAGTGAGTAAGTGCAACAGTGCGTATATAATAGCTTCGGTCCGTCTGTAACGGGCCGCGATATTCTCCTTTCCATTCCTTTTCTCCTTTCCATTCGTTTATTTTCTTGTTTTCCATCCCCGTCCAGTTACCATTTATAGAATAGAGTGGCGCAACAGCTCGAGGTGAACCAGGGCCAACTTCTCAACAATGTATGCTGGTGTGTTAATTTCTTTACATACAAGGGGACCTACAATTTTTTTACCGAATCCGGACCGCACTTTGAGAAGTTTTTTCAAGACAAATGATACTCTCGGAGGGCTTGTCAGACCCTCGCGGAGGTGGGGGCCGTGAAAAAGATCAAGTCTTTTTTTTTTCAGGTGACGATGGCAGGATTCGAACCCAGACCTCCGGCGTAGTAAGCACACACACTAACCACTACGCCACGGCACCCCACCCAGTTACCATTTATCATTTTAAATTGAAAAAAAAATCCTTCCTTTTAAGTTTTTGTTCACTTTTTTCTTGTAAATGGGCGTGGCATGTCCAACCCCTTTAACTGAAAATAAATATTAGAATAGAAATATCCAAGTTTGCGGCTAAAATGTACGCAAAACTGTAATTTTTTGGTTCAAATTCAATAATTTTGTGAAATTGAACTCTGGGCGTGGCCGAAAACTTTGTATGAACGAAATCTGAAATAGTATCCGGTGTTCTTTATGTGGTAAATTTTATTTCTTATTCTATACTTAGTAAAGCTAAAAAGCAGTCGAAATCCATGTTTTTCTGGAAATTTATAGGTTTTTATGGAATCGTGCCTCTAAATATGGGTGTGGTCCAAAACTTTGTATGAAGTAAATGTAGAACATAATAAGAAAAAAATTTTCGATTTGGAACAAAAATATTGAATAAATTGCATTTGAACATTTACTCTTTAATTCGATGTCAAAAATGTAATTTTTTGGGTGAAACAACAATGATTTGGGTAATTTAACAATTTCGTAATATCAACCTCTAAACATGGGCGTGGCCAAAAACTTTAAAGGAACGAAATATAGTATAGAACCCGCTAATGTGCTAAATTTTATTTTATTTTCTCTATAAGTCAAAGATTATACTTTCTATCGATGCCACGCCTACAAGGGGCGGTCTGCGGACTTTATTTTTATTTTTCATGACTTGTAATCATTAGAAAATGCCAAATAATAAATTTCAGCTTTTCACGACGTCTTACAGTCTTGTAAGCACCGAAGGTTGTTGCACATTTTGACCGATTGTGGGCGTGTCTGTGGGCGGATCAGAAAAATTTTACACTTGTATTGCTTCGGATGACAGAGAGCTTACGCCCAGCCTCCTAGCTGAAAATTTAAGGCCTAAAAATTGGTGACATACGGACGGAAATGGCTCATTTTTTGGAGTCTATCGTCATTATTTCTCTATGTTACATTTTCGCCGGTATCAAACTTAATACTCCATTCCGGTGGAATAGGGTATAATAAATCCTGTCAAATCCCATTCACCCTATTCACAAACCTATTTTCTGTGCCTTTGCAACAGTTTGAGAATCAGAAAAGGAAACTGAAATTGTCCCAGTACGACAGATCTGTCACAAGTACGTTTTCGATTAAGATTTTTACAGCGGAAATGACATCGCAACTCTCTTTTGAGATCCAAAAAGACAGAAACAGAGTGTTCGTGTCAATAATCCTTTATTTGTCCGGTGGAGCCACTGTGGGATTTATTTTTAATCGTCGCCCGCTAATCCTCCTTTAATTGCCGGTGGAGAAATAGTATTATTAGCTGAACATTTAATAATAATTTTAAAATTTTATTTTTAAGTTTTTTTTCTTATGAGAGAGGGTTGATAGGTACTACCCTACATATGAGCTTAGCTATTTTAGCTAAGTTAACGAAGTGGAATTTTCTTTATTATAGAAAAAATAAATCACCCAGATAAGAGTTCAAAGATCAGAGTTTTCTGATAGTAGATTCGGACAATCCTTTTTTCCTGCTCGTTAGGATCTGCATCGTTAGTGCTCTCAATAGTTTTATCTGGTTAAAAAATAACTGGTCCAATCTGTTAATCCTGAGTGCAATTTTCGCAATTTTTTTCTTTGCATTTTAGGGGGTATTTTAGCTGATTGAAGGGTGAAGTTTTTCCCTAATTTCCTGAGGAAAAAAAAACAGCAATTCATGATCAGCAACCAAAAAAGCCTATAATAGAAAAAATTCATCCCCGTTCTTAAAGTGGTCAAACCTATATTTTTAGAGGGAGTTTCAACCCCCTACTATTAACCGAAGGGTTAAATTTTTTATAAATTATTATTAAAAGTTTTAACTTAAAGTCAGAATTCAACTTTTAGGCATAATTTGAGTCAAAAAGTGTAAATGTAGAAAAATCCCCCATTTGAAGGTACTTTGTACACCTTAATTATTTCTATTTTAAAAAATTTTATTAAAAAAAAAAAAATTATAATGCATACCTTCCCTGGTGGGGATGGTTTGCCAGATGGTGGAGGAGGTATTGCCAAGTACCTAAAATTACTTTAAATTGTGTTTAAAAGATGTTTTAAAAGAATAAAGCAATTTCTTTAACAAGAGGCGATTGCGCCTCTTTTCGAAGCAATCGCCTCTGACGCCTCTGAGAAAAGCACGCCTAAGGTTTGCCATTGGCAAAAGTTACCAACGAGTTGTTTTGCCACAGGTAATGGCACCCCAAGCAGTGCCTGTGCCAGGCAAAGCAACCCCTAAGCTCCTTTTTTTAAAAAACTTATTACCAATTTTTTTCTTTAATAGAAAAGAAATAAAAATCACTTCTACATACCATGAGAATTATATTAAGATGCGTATTTTAAGGGTTATTTTAAAGCTTAAACACAGCACTTTTATGACGATTTTACACATGTTAATTCAGCTTCCGGGACCAAAAAAATAGCACACACGTCCAACTCGGTTGGTGTCGGGCGGAGAACTGTCAAATTTTGAATTTTGTGGGAAGTTTGCAAATAGAAATGTGCAACCAGTCGATTTTTCGGTATTTTACAATCTGCTTGCTTGACTAAAAACATCGACTGGCAAATGCACCCCACTAGCAAATGGTCCCCGTGGACCATTTTATTACCGAACATTGCTTATTTGGTCTTCACGTAAAAAGACAAGGTACTTTCTCAAACGACTTCAGTAGAAGCTGCCTAGGCGAAGAAGAGTAAGAAAGTTCAACACCTTCTCTATAGCCGCCCGGCACTCGCATTGTCCAGGAAATCCATAATAGGCTTCTACTTCTACAACTAACTAAGTGACGTCAGTAGGTAGGTAGGTGGGTAGGAAAGTGGCTTTTTACATGCACTTAGGCCAGAAAGTAGGCCCATTGTACCGCCACGTGGGTATATTACCAAGGGAGTAGGTTGGCGTGAATTCTATGACAGCCAGCCAGTCTTTTCGATGAATTTTCGTACCTTTTTGACCGGTGTTTTTCTAAGGTCGCTTAGGTCGTCGTAGAAGTAGGATCCTAGTATGGATTTCCTGTACGACGCGAGTGCCGGGCAGCAAAAGAGAAGGTGTTGTACACTTTCTTCCTCTTCCTCATCTAGGCAGCTTCTACAAAAGTCATTTGAGAATAGACCTAGTCTTTTTGCGTGAAGACCTATTAGGCAGTGTCCGGTGATAATTCCCACTGCAGTGCTAGTTTTGGATCTCTTTAAGGAGATCAAGCTAGCTGATCTTTTTGATCGAGGCAAGGCCAGATTTGCTTGGAGGTTAAACAAGTGGTGCCTGTCCTCCATCTGGCGTTAGTTTCTTGTATGCTGTGATTTTTGAGCTGTAATTTGAAGGTAGCTAGGGGAATACCTATATTACAGGAGATTTCATCTTCTGGCAGTCTAGTCGCGTACTTAGCGAGCTTATCAGCCTCACAGTTTCCCATGATGTCTCTATGACCTGGCACCCAGCACAGGCAGATGCGAAACTGTTCGGATATCTCATCAACAGATGTGCGACAGTTTATAACTAATTTAGAGTTTATAGAGATCGATGTCAGGGATTTGATGGCAGCCTGGCTATCCGTGAAGATACAGATATCACGGGCGGATATCACGTTCCACCTTAGCCAGGACAGGGCTTCACTAATTGCCATTATTTCTGCTTGTACGACGCAGCATTGGTTGGGTAGGCGAAGGGATTTATTTAAGTTAAGGCACTCAGAGAAAACACCACTTCCTACACCGTCTTCCGTCTTGGATCCGCCTGTGAAAAGTGTATGGCGTTACCAAAGGGTACATTACCGCCTTACCACAGGTCTCTGTTCGGAATCCGGGTTTCGAAGTTTTTCTCTGGGAAATATGAAGGTGGTGAAGTGTAATCCAGGCTCATGGAGGTGAGATGCTGTTCGTTTAGAATATTGGCATGTCCGTAAACGTAATCACGCCATTGGGAGCATGCTTTAAGTCGAATTACGCAGTTGGTAGCTGTTTGCTTACCAAAAAAGTCTAAGGGGGTAAGGTTCAATAGGATTTCGAGCGCATCCGTAGGAGTGGTTCTCAGGGCACCACTAACACAGATACATGCTTGCCTTTGTACCTTTCTTAAAACATTGAGATGTGTGCCGACGTTGAGTATGGGCCACCATACTGCTACACCGTATAGAAGGATTGGTTTAATCATAGCTGTGAAGATCCAATGCGTCATGTGAGGTTGTAGTCCCCATTTGTGCCCAATGGCTTTTTTGCTCATATAAAGGGCCGTGATGGCTTTCCTTGCTCTTTCGGCTGTATTGAGCTTCCAGCTTAGTTTATTGTCCAAAATAAGGCCAAGGACCACTTTGAAGTGACGTCAGTAAGACACCGGTCAAAAATATACCAGAATTCACTGCCAAGACTGGTTGCCTGTCATAAAAGGAATCCATAACTATGCCAATGTCCAGAAAATGGCTCTTGTACAGTCGTATTTCCTTTTTGGTATTTTGTTACAACCAAAGTTAATGCCACGCAGCATCGAATGAGGCGCAGGGTCCATGGGTCACAGGTCCATAATGCACAAACTAATTGGAACCTAAAACCTACCCAAGTGAGCCAAATTCCACGAGATCTTTGGTCATAATTTCCACAAAGGTTAAAAGGAAGTAGGTCATAAGTCCACAATCATTTTTTGAGCGAACTTTTTTCGCAGTAAAGTAAAGGTAAAGAAAGAAGAAGGCAGGGTTGCAAGGGCGAAGCAAGCCCCCTACGCATCAATCGCTGTGTACAAAGGTGTAATGAACCATAAGATCACAATCGATGGGTCAATAACCCACAAAAATTTTATGTGGACCTATATGGGCCCTTTGGGTGGGTTATAAGTCCGTACACTAGTTTTTGTCCATTATTGACTATTGGCCCATTGATTTATGTATGATCCTTTCCTCGAAAAATGCCCTTTGTCGCGAAAAAATTAGTATTTTAACCTCTTCTCCTACATGCTTTAAAACTTCAACTAAAAAGTTTAACCAAATGCTTCTTAAATATCTCTGTGACTTCTAAATTTTCTTAATACGGTTACGGCTGACTTTGCCTACTGTAGAAAAGTTATGGGAACCAACAGGAGCAAATGTGTTCAATTTCGATATTTCAAAATCATCTTTAAGTGATTACTTTTTAAGAGCAATACAATCCAATTATTATTAACTACTAAACGAAATTTCCACTCAACAGGTTCCGGCAGGTGTGTTCCTGGTTTGTGAATCAAAAATGGTTCGACAACGTTGTCCTGCTGTTCATCGCCCTCAATTGTATAACATTGGCAATGGAAAGACCGAATATACCTCCCTATAGCACAGAAAGATTGTTCCTGGCCACGGCCAATTACGTGTTCACAGTAGTATTCACAGTCGAGATGTTCATTAAGGTAAAATCCTCCTAAAATCCTAGACACTCTATAAATGTATACACGTGGGTATGTGTGTTTGTGTAAGTTTGGCGGCAGACAAAACCCAGCAAATCTCAACAGCAATCACATGGTCTAGCAGGGTAAAGTAGAGCGTGTGTGCGGGAGTATAGCCACAAAATACCACATAAAAGCCGCCCATCCTCGTCCTGTGGAGTTATAAAGTCCAAATGCTGTGGTCCTGGCTGCCATTCACTCAGTTGGATATCTCGTTGATTGGATTTTTATGTTTGCTCCTTAATGCCGAAGCCGGAGACTCCTCTCGAATGTATCCTAGCAGACACACAAACCCACACACGGACAAGTACATCTAGACACACACTGGACAACGAGTACAACATTTATTATTATTTCAGCAATCAATTGGCCCACGGACCAAGATGTTCTCATTTACTGTTTCTCATTCTTTGTCCTTAACAGGTGGTCGCCACTGGAATGTTCTATGGACCGGATGCATACTTCACATCTGGATGGAACATTATGGATGGATCTCTTGTTACAATATCAATAATTGATTTGCTAATGTCATTGATAAGTGAATCGAGTCCAAGGATATTTGGGATTTTAAGGGTAAGTTAACCGGGGATGGGTGGGTGCTCGGCTTGCCAGCGGTCATCGCGGGTGGTATTGTCGGCTTATGCGGTAATAATGAGATGCGGTGTATGGAGCTGTTCTGTGTCATCCATTCAGGACCTGTCATCCGTTGACGTCTAGTGGATGTAATTGGCATCCAGCGATGAGCTGCTTTCGATGTGACAGAAGCCGTATGATGAAGCTACTCACTTAATTGGGTTCCGCAAGGGTGATATTGAATTATTGGCTTAAGTAACAGGCTGTGCTTAATCACGCATACGCATATATAAGGAAATACATTGATTAATGGGCAGCCATGCAAATAGTTTAATTAGGTATGTCAATCGGAGAGAGTTAGATGGTTTTACTCAAAGAAGGACGTCCGCATCAAGGAATCCAATTATGGAGTATCATTTATAGCCTTTCGGCAAGTGTTGAAAGAAAACAAATTTTTTTGACATGAGAGTCTCCTGGTTTTCCTTAGCTCTGACCTGGTTCGTTTAAAAGCACCAAGCATTTCCTTCAAGTGCTTATTACGCGGAGGTTTTGCCGTTAAAAAAAATAAGTTGGTTTTCGAACCCATGACCGCCTCGTATGGTCTACAATTATTTTCTTGTGGTGCTATTGGCTTTGTTTGCTTTCAAAAGGGGTATATGGAAGGTAAGAAGGAATGGGGTTTCCCAAGCTTTACATTAACTCCAGCTTTTCGCCATCAGCATAAAAATTAAACTCATATTTCTAAATTTCAACAAGTTCCCTTGTAATGTTTAACTCTCGTTCTCCATTTTAGGTGTTTCGACTACTTCGGTCCCTTCGGCCCCTGCGTGTGATAAATCGGGCCCCGGGCTTGAAATTAGTCGTGCAAACGCTCTTATCGTCCCTCCGCCCCATCGGCAATATCGTCCTTATCTGTTGTACATTTTTCATCATTTTCGGGATCCTTGGCGTCCAACTGTTCAAGGGCACATTCTTCTATTGCGAGGGCGAGAACATCAAACACGTTCGCAACAAGACCGACTGCCTATCGATCGTCGGCAACGCATGGATCAATCGGAAATACAACTTCGACGATCTGGGCAAAGCGCTGATGTCACTGTTCGTGCTATCCTCGCGTGACGGTTGGGTGAACATCATGTACACCGGTCTCGATGCGGTCGGTGTAGATCAGCAGCCGATCGTGAACTTTAATGAGTGGCGGCTGCTGTACTTCATCGCGTTTATTCTGCTCGTCGGATTCTTTGTCCTAAACATGTTCGTCGGAGTGGTTGTCGAGAATTTTCATCGCTGTCGCGAGGAACAGGAGAAGGAGGAAAAAATCCGACGCGCTGCAAAGCGTGCCTTACAGATGGAGAAAAAACGCCGACGCATGCATGAGCCACCCTACTACACTAAGTATTCACCCACCCGAATGTTCGTGCACAATGTGGTCACGTCCAAGTATTTTGACCTTGCCATAGCCGCAGTCATTGGTCTGAATGTCGTCACCATGGCCATGGAGTACTACATGATGCCTGTGGCCTTGGAGTATGCCTTAAAGATCTTCAATTACTTTTTTACCGCCGTCTTCATTCTGGAAGCAGTCATGAAGCTCGTTGCCTTGGGAGTGCGCCTCTACATGAAGGACAAATGGAATCAACTCGACGTTGGCATCGTTCTGCTCTCGATAGTTGGCATCGTGCTCGAAGAGCTGGAAACCAACATCATTCCGATCAACCCGACCATCATCCGGGTGATGCGAGTGTTGCGAATCGCTCGGGTATTGAAACTGCTCAAAATGGCCAAAGGTATTCGAGCGCTGCTCGATACCGTGATGCAGGCGTTGCCACAAGTCGGCAATCTTGGTCTCCTCTTCTTCTTGCTGTTCTTCATATTTGCCGCCCTGGGCGTTGAACTCTTCGGCCGACTGGAATGCTCCGATGAGATACCTTGTCAGGGCCTTGGGGAACATGCTCATTTCGCCAATTTCGGTATGGCTTTCCTTACATTGTTTCGCGTAGCGACTGGCGATAACTGGAACGGCATCATGAAAGATACCCTGCGAGATAACTGTGATGACGCAACCGATTGCGTGCGCAATTGCTGCGTCAGCTCAGTGATAGCTCCGATATTTTTTGTGATTTTCGTTTTGATGGCGCAATTCGTGCTAGTGAATGTCGTCGTGGCTGTACTGATGAAACACCTCGAGGAGAGCCACAAACAGATGGAAGACGAAATGGACATGGACGTTGAGCTCGAGCGGGAACTAGTACGCGAGCAGGAGTTCGAGGAAGAGCAAGCTCTCTGCTTGCAATTGCAATCGGAATCGCAAGCCATTAAGAGACCACTCGAGAAGGTGTCCTCGTTGCCTTCGAATTTCACCTACAGTACACCATCGTTGGACAAGAAATTCACAAACACGGGCAGGCGACAAACGGTACAGTATTTCAATCAGTCGGGCATGGGACTGACTGAGCTGGGCAACTTGACTGTGCAATCGTTGGCCATGTTGGGCGAGAAAAATAGCATTTCCGAAGAGGTTGCCGAGGAGAATTGCTTTAATGATGCTGAGATAGCCAGAAAAGCGATGGCTGCTAATCTTCAAGTACCACCGGTCACAGCACGCCGAATGGGACGTCGAAGTAGTGCAGCGTTTCAACGGAAGCGAGGGATTCTGACAAAGGAACGATCGCTGGACGAACAGGTAAGATTTTATGCCATTTAATAAAGTTTAAAACAATTTATTTTCAAGTGTGCATAAATTATTTCAGCACTGTGTCAAGCGTTATTAATAACTTTGGTAAATATTCAGTCTGGAACCCATGTAAATACTTTTTGTGTCCCTGTCATACCTTACCATTTAACAACCCTGTATCCAATCGAACTTTTCCAGAGATCCTTGAGATCTCGGTAAAATTACTTCTTGCCACAAGATGGAGGTAAATAGAGAAGCGACAAAGGTACTCAAGATTAACAGATTAACAGATTTCAAAAAATTTAAGGCGAAATATCTCTTCAACCATACTTAGCAGAAGTGGTGACAACCACAGAAAACTGGTGCCATCCTTCCGGCTTGGAAGCTTTCTACTTTCAAATTGCAAGCAACTTGGTAATGTCGACGCTAAAATTGGCAGGCAGCTTACCGAAACATTCCAACCACCAAACCTATAGGTCATCGAGCTGTTCCATGCTTCCACCGCACACAAATCCGCGATTAGTATAAATCTTCATTACATCCTCTACAAATTACGCGATTGACCATACATTTTCTTATCCTTTCGACAAGCGATTAAAGATAAATTCCCTTACAAATCTCATTCAACCTATTCACAAACCACTTTTAACCCTTTTCGAACACCTTTTAAACCGTTTGAGAATCAAAAACCACACTGAAACTGTCCACATATGTCAGATCTGTCAGAATTATGATTTCTGTTCGGATGTTAAGTTTGCAACGGAAATCTTTTATCGCTCCTGGAAAATGAAAACGCCACTCTCTTTTGAAAGCCAGAATGACAAAAAAAGAGTGCTCATGTCAAATTAATCCCAAATTTCTCTTGTGGAGCCACTTTGGGATTTATTATTTATGGTCTCCCGTTGATCCTCGTATTATTGCCGGTGGAAACTTAGTATTACACCTTTTATTCGTTTAAGTCTGCTGGTGTTCACTGTGTTACCATGCCAAAAATTTAGTGATTTAGTGGTTCGATCTAAAAATTAAACCCTGAAAATTCTTAAGACACGACCCGCTATGAAACCTTAATAGCCCTACACAGCTGATTAACGCCTGACTTGTTCTTAAACACCGAATTTTCTAACCCGATAAAATTCTCGGAGCACTTTAATTGTTGCATTTGTGCCGCTTAGTGCTCTCTCATCGACTATTGTGCAGAGTGCACTGGGTTGTTGTTTGCGCTTTATCAAACACAGAACTTCGAAAAAAATGTGATCACTGTTGCCATATGGCGCACTAGGGCTTCCATCAAATGTAAAATTCTACTGTCAGAGATAAAACATCTTGTACTTACTTGTACTCCAGGTGGCGCTACAGTCCGAAGTAGAGCTGGGACTCAACCAACAAAAGTGTCACCTGAATCTCGGTTTTTTCTCTGCTGCGTCGTCCCTCCTGGATTGGCAAGAATATGTATCTGATCCCCCTGCTTTTCTGATTAGATCAATTTCGATGTACCGTCCCTATGCGGTCCGATGTTAAACCTCTTTTCCACTCTCCATTAATGAAGGCGGGCTCACTTACTGATTGAAGACGGCGCTACAGTCCAAGGTGACCTGAACCTTAACCAAGAAGTTTCGACAGCCAGCTGTCTCTAGCCAGTGGTCTTCTTTCACTTGCAAGTGCCACCTAAGTCTCGCTGGTCTCCTGCTGCGGGGTGTTATCGAGGATTTTCAGGACCGGAACGCTGGTGTCCCAGCTTTAGATGACCCAGCCATCGCAGCCTGTGTATTCTGACTTTTCTGCATAGGCCGGAAAACCATCCCGTAGGATTTTGACTCGAAGCAGCCACCCCTGAATTTGCATTTTCATCTGCCCTTGGCATGGCCCATGGTTCTGCACTGCAAGATACCAACACTAGACATTTGCTTATATCTACAGCTCATCTCTAAAGATGCTGCAATACGGAGCCTTGAAATCGATGAAAGGTGGTGAGTATCGATTTGGGATTCAAGAGCTTTTTTCAAGCTCTTCTCCGGTGTGAATACTTGCTTGAATATGGAGTTTCCTGGCCTAAGGCCTCACTGGCCTCAATGCCTCACTGACCTATCAGATTCTGGACACACTGCCATAAATTACTGAGAAACTAGATATTCAACTTGCGCCCATGTTACCCTCCAACACCCACTTGTTAACGTTTTTTATAAAGCCTTTGAAGCTTTTATAGAGCTTTAAATTTCCGCGTTGGTGAATGTGTATGATGAAAAAGCACCAAAACGGAATTGCATGAAACTGAAGAATTGACGAATTTACTCACATGTATAACCAAATATCAGAGTATAGGTAAATTTGTCAATTTCAGATTGTGGGCAAAGCTTTTACGTGTCCGGAGTTGAATATCTAGTTATTCAGTGATTTGTGCACACGGCTTAGGCGCAAACAATACAGCAGAAAAGTTCCGGCAACTCTGTTACACTTAGGCTAATCGCACACTAGCAATTTTATGAAGCATCAATAGTTTAATCACGACCACGAAAGCAGCGCTCACGCATTTTTCTAGCTGTACACACAAATAAATATACAGATAAAAAATGTTACCGCATTTGCTCTCTAAAGTGGGGTGCCGTGGCGAAGTGGTTAGTGTGTGTGTACACTACGCCGGAAGTCTGGGTTCGAATCCTACCATCGACACCTGGCGAGAAGACTCGTTATTTTCCACGGTCCCCACCTCCGCGAGGGTCTGACAAGATCTCCGAGAGTATCATTTGTCTTGAAAAACTTCTCAAAGTGCCGTTCGAATTCGGCACAAAATTGTATTTGAAGAAATGAACACACACAGCATACATTGCTGAGAAGTTGGCCCTGGTTCACCTCGAGCTGTGGCGCCACTCTATTTATTTATTTTTTATTTGTTCCCTAAAATGTCGGCGACTTGGAAAAAATAAGAGGGTTTCCACATCCACGCTCGATTATACAGTTGCTTGCGCTAAGAGGTCAGCGAGCAACTAAAAAATTTGTTACAAAGCACAGCTTTAAAAGTTGTCAAAATTGGTTTCATGTCGGTTGCACATGTGCACGCTTTAAGAAGGCAATCAAACTATTGCGTGACTTAAAGTGTCATGTGTGCGATTAGCCTTAAGTTTAAACAAAGCTACTTGCAGTTCATCCAGTTCATGTAAGGTGAGTGGTATCGTTCTGCTTCTTTGCCCTGATTGAATGGTTCCTTTTGCCTGGGCTCCACTGCTCGGATCGTCGTCGCAGTTAAACAGGAAATAGAGCATGCCACTTTGTCCAAATGTCCTTGATGTCCTTGAAAGGTCAAAAACTATCTGAAATTTTTTAACGCTATTCCTACTGTATCAATTGGCTTTATGATCACGCGCTTCTGTTTTGTACTCTATATTTTCCTTTTAAAAAAACGGCGCGCCTCTCCCCTTCTGCTTGCAGAGATCGCGAACACTTCTAGCCTTATTCAGAATACATATAAATGCTACCTGTTTAGCTGTATTTCGTAGATATGGCGTAGATATGAAATAGATATAGCGTAGATGGCCTTTTCGATTGGTGACTTTCGATTGAAAACTGTCTTCTTGCCACTCGTTTGACAGATTCTCTTCTGAAAAGAAGAAAATCTGCTTCTGACCTTAGATCAAAAACAAAACCAGTCAAGTTGGAGACATGTAATTTGGCCTTGAAGCGCAGCTAAACGATTTTGTAGGGGATTTTGAGAGTCTCAATTGAAGATTTACGTGGCGCTCTCTTGCTATTATAGCTGTCCCTTATCATCATCATCCTTTTCTTCTGCCGCTTATCCTATAAAAAATTCGCACAGCGAGGGCGGCTAAATTGTCCTTCCATCATTCGCTATCCTCTGCTGTCCGATAAAATTTTTGGCTTGATTCCACCTTGTCTGCCGCCGAAATTCCGAATGTTCCACCCCAAAACTCGTTTACAACTACAGCCCAGGTGTCAGCTTCTTTTTACAAAACCAATCTGATGGCTGTACTTGAGCTCGTTCAACGCTCAATGGGACAGATTCACTTTCAGGAGTGCCTAAAAAGCTCAATTTTCATAAATCTGCTGGTCCAGGTGGCATAACCCCAACGGTTCTGAAGTAACGTGATAAGGACAATGTTACTGCGTAAGCTTTTCTCTCTGTCCTGCTCTTTTGGTCTCTTTCAGCTGTTCAAACCCAAGTGCACCAGTACCTATTCTGTCTCCGCTCTGGTCCTTTTCACTCGCGTTATGTATAGAGGTAATCATAAGCTCTTGAATGCAAGAAAATATAAAAAAAAACTTCCTCCCATTTACAGGATTCCCATCCCTTGGAATTACTTTAAAGAAGTTTGAAGGGATCAATCTTTTGGGATCTGAACCAATGTTGGGCTTTATCACCCCCCAGCCTGACTCTGCTTGTATCCTCTTAAGTATACATGTCCACCCTTTGACCACAATTAAGATATTGGATATGAACTTATTTCCAACTTATTTAACTTAGTACCCTGCATACACCATGGCTCTATGATGTTCCTTCTGAACTCTGTTCCCAGCAATACCTCACCAAAGATTACTCGGCTCCTCATTACTAATAAATAACAAACCTAATCTATACTTCCCTTCAACAGGCAATTCGTCGTCGAAACTTCGAATCGAAACAGATGAGTTGCGACAGCCTACCCTGGGGTGGTGTGGCCTCCGACAGTCGAACCATTTTCGAAAGCCTTGAAAGTGATACAAGCCCTCCGCCTTCGTCGCAGCCATTCGACTTGCGAAGCATTCGAAGCGATGATTGCACTGCCAAACACTTAGACATAAGCTCCAGTAGTCGTGCTTCGATGACTGTGCCTGCCGATAAGTCTCCATCGACCTCAATCACAACGCCGCTAACACCCAAAGAAATCTTACCTCACAAGCCCGAAAGGAGAGCTCCTTCTGCTTTTGGTCGTTCTGTATCATCGGATCAAGGTTGCCTGGGCCGAGGCAACGGTGGTACACTCCTCTCCGTGCCAAGATCAATGCCACCCCGAAGTCGTTCCGGCAGTACCAAGCAGCTCTTCAAACAGCAAGCTCTCGACGAAGATCCTGACATGGACGAAAGCTCGCTTCTTCTACCAGCCTCAAGCAAAATGCCTCACGGTGGCACTGAGCGTTCCGCCACCATCGACATCGCTGAAGGCCTTAGCAAATCCGATTCAGCGGAAATTCTACGAATTATATCCGAACGCAGGCGTATGGACAAAAACGACAATAGTGGCAACGAGGACTCCGATTACAATGAGTTGTTACTCGTCAAAACGCCTCTGTCGTCTTCGGATGCCTAAAGTGACTCTGTAAAAAAAAAAACTTAATAGCACAACCCAATTCAAGTATGTATGTATGTATGTAACTAATTCTAAGAAACTATTTTCTAATTGCAAACAATGGTTTTCATTGCAATCTCTATTGTAAATTAAATAAAAAATAATAATAATAATTACAATTTGTAAAAGAAACTCTGTGATTAGATAAATCTTGTATAGAAATCAATTATAAAAATAAATTATAAAAGTTTTAGTTTCTTCTCCTTTTGCGTAAGATTTTATTTTATAAAAAAAAACTTAAGGTTCAAACAATAAAAGAAATGTTGAGTAGAAAACACTCTATAACCAACACAACTTAAAACTAAAGGAATTTAAAAAATAACGAGGATCAAAATTATTCAACACCTAAGAATATAAAACCAAAAAAAAAAATATACATACAAATAAATAAATTTATACTGAGAGTAAAAAAATTAGTAAAAATAGTATTTAAACAAAACAAGTAATATTTTATAAAAATGACAATCTAGTAGAAGCCTTTTTCTAAGTAGCGTAAAACAATTATAATTAACCAAAGGATTACAAAACATGAAAGTATTAATTTTATGTTTAATTTATTTGCATTTCTTTGTAAAATTTTTATGTAAATTTTAATTTTTTTTTCTTAATAAAAATACTTTCTTTTGACTTTTATTTATGTTTTTTTTATTTAAACATTTTTTTCGCTTTAATTTTGGGAAATTCAAATTTAAGAGAGAAGTTATTAATTTTATAAACTTTTGTTTTAAACTCCGCTACTGTCACTCACAAGGAACCGTTTCTTGCCAGTCGCAATTTCATGACCTGGTTGTTTTCTTAAAAAATATGTTGATGTCGTATCTGAGACATTTAAGAATTTTCATATTTCAAACAAGTCATTAAATGATTTGCCAAAATTTTTAAGTCAAGTTTAGTTGAACTTTCTCAAGGAAATGGCAAGAGCAACCGTTAAACTATTTATTTATTCCAATCTAACTTCCGACAAGTAGGCCCCTTTTAAGGCGAACTTAAATCCCACTTTATGTAAAAAGTTATTTTCAAAACACAGTCAAATAATTTTCTGAAAATCTTGAAGTTTTTGCCTGCGTGAAATTATTTTGCTTGAGCGTTTTATCTGCGCTGGGTTTTGATATTTTAGAAAAAATGGCACCCGTGATCTACAGTGTAATTTATTTAGAGCTTACCGTCTTAAAATTTCAATTAAACAAGGTCTGACTTGCCGAAAGGCCGAGATATTGTTAGCGACGTGGAAATGAATGCCTCGCTTTTTTTTAAGGACAGCGGCGATTTTACCAACAAATCTGTCGTTTCGCATATGTTCCGGTGTTTGTTGGCCGTTCACTTAACCAGTGGATTCAAATGTCAAACACTGCGAATTGACCGCATGTCTGTTATAGCGACGTTATTCACGCGCCCCGATGAAAATACAACAATTTTATCAATTTGCACTGAATTTCTGTTGAGAGTTTTATCAATCCTCGGTGATTTGCCTGAATTGACTGATGGCTGTTCCACAACAAGAACGAGAGACCTAGCGAGAGTCTCGGGCTAGTTGTAAAATAAATTCCAATAAATGGTAATTTATGGGGCGGCTCACAATACCGGCGTTATCGCTGTCTCGCACGCCAGCCGGCCTTTTCGAAAAATTGAAAAACCTTCGCCTCGGTCGACGGATTTTAAGTCACTCGCTGTTGTGAGTTGTCACACGCTGTTGAATGAACTTGTTTTAAGCAAATAGTTATTCTGAAGAATAAACCATACATGTGCACTAGAGTCGACTAAATTGAACAAATGTTTTATATTTTGTCACTTTGCTGTCAAAACAGTCGTCGCGGTTTCTCGTTCTACGCGCAGTTTCTCGTTCGAAAAGTCGCGGTTTCTCATTCTGATTGTGTGTTGGGAAACGATTTTTCTAGTCTCGCGTTGACGCGATTATTGCGAAAAAGACATGAATAAATGACAGTCAGTTTGACAGATGTAGCAATATGGCCGATCTGATCTGTCAAAGTTCGAAAGGCCCTATTGGAAGACGATCTGCATTGTTAGGGAAATAAAGTTCAACTACTAAATGCTTAAGGGCCGGCTTTTCAGTGCCGAGTTAAGCCCAGCTTAATCCCGGATCTGTTAATCCCGTAACAAAATGAATCTGGAGTTAGCCCAGCGAGCAGTTTTTCAGTGCAGGGTTAACGCCGTGAACAAAGTTGTCAAAAACTTCGAATCTCGATTATTAATGACTCTCCCAACTCCCACTTGACATAGAAAAACACAGGAAAAGAAGTTCGAGTTATTCTCAGATGTAATTTTTCACCAAAATCCTCAAGTCAACTGCCATTAGACACTAAAAAAAAATTCAAAGAACTTCATACTATTCTCCAGAGATGATTCGAGATTAAATCACCCAAATTGGTGAGTTAAGCCGAGAATAATCCCAGATCTAAGATCACAGAAAAAATCATTTCTGGGGTTAATCTCAGTTTAACTCGGAAACCCGGGTGATCTTGCATTGAAGTACCGGACCTTCTCTTTATAATATGCTCGTGATCCAGGGGATATTATTAGCCTTAAAATGCGTAGCACATTGCGAGCGGAAAGAGTTTGGGGATAGAAAAGATAGAAGAAAAAAATATTTCTCGATCCAACACAAACGCTGATGAGCCAAACATGAAACCCCGCACAAAAACACTAAAGCTTACCCCCGCAAGTGTTATGCCTTTACGGAGAAAAGCAATAGCATAACCAGCAGAATATTTCCTAAAAACATCTGACATGCATCTAATTGTTGTCCATTCTATTTGCATATTGGATCAGGAAAAGGTGTTTTGTGTGTTTTGTATTCGGCCGACCCTAACCTGGGTAAGAGACGCCGACCAGGAAGCTGCCATTTTTGAGACCGACGCTTCTGAATTTTTCGTTTGTTGCTGGTTTTGGTCGGCCTAAACTTTTCAAGACTATATTCATACTTATATCCCAATTGACTACAGGGTGGTCGGAAAGTCTGTTCTTTCCTTTATAAAAAATTGATAACTCCAGACGTTTTTCTGGGTTAATTAAATTGTTGGACCAACTGGATCTTGCAAGGGTATGGGTGGTGCCGAACTTTCCTCAAAATCCAATGAATCGTGTATACGTTTCCGAATCATTTGCATCACTTCCCCGAACGGCCTTGATGTTTTCGATCGACCATCCAAAAAAGCCTGGCTGAACGCCTCGCATTTCCATGTAGAGTAGTTCTAACCTCAAAGAAAGCTGGAATAGGTTCCATATTATTGGCTGGCTTTTTTCAAAACAAAAATTACAAATTTTCGTTCACTGCGCGATTGTGTGGTAGTCTACGCCTATGCTCAACGCCTCCCAAGCTTTAAGTCTGAAAAAATCACAAATATTCATAAATAAAGCAGTATAATTGCTGTTTTCATAGGAAAGAGAGTTTAGGTCCACCATGTATAAAAGGACAAGGATTCCCGACAGCAAAAGCAATGAAAATACTGTCTTCAAGGCGCGCAAGAAATACAACGCCTGAAATACCAAGTCGCGTGTTTCAATATATAGAGCTTGTGTAACCATAGTGTTGCTTGGTCAACCTCTGCTTGTGAATTGAGAGAGAGTGCCTGCTATAGGGTCTAATTTCTAATATTACTTGACAGTGACGTTTACCTGTTAATCAAGCTACCATCTTTTCGTAAGTCGTTAGCAAGTTAGCAAGTTTCGTTAGCAAGTGTCCGCTTCCATCCATTGCAGTCCCATGCCTACTGCTTCCAGGTAAAATCTCAAACTCCCTGGGGTGCGTGATCGCTAAGTCACTTAACGGAATATTCACTATTCCTTGCCTCCTCGAACCATGTGGCTCAAATTCTTTCAAGAGAAAGCTCTCAGGAAAGCTATTTTCCAATTAAACATCTTTTCATCCGGACCAAAGGTCCGGCATGACTTTTTTGGCTTATCATCTAGGATCTATCTTCATAAGCACGGTAAAATCAGGGGTATGTAGAGTATTCTTTGGCATATTCGTTACGCATATCCAAAAACTTTTTTTGCTTGGTTAAAATGACAAGTGGTCGCAGCTCGCTGTTATCACTTTTGGTGTATTTCATTAAAAAAAATCACATTTTTGATTGCTCATATTTCTAAGAATACACCAAGAAATATAAAAGTAAAGACATTCAGCACATCGCGTTAAATCAACTATTCATTTGATATAAATATCATGCAGATCCTTTTAGTTTTTAAGGAGTTTTGGGAGTCACAATTTTGAGTGACAGCTATTAATATATATTTTCTTCCTTGCTCCTAAAGCTTTTTAAACCTAACTTATTCGGTTCGACGCGGAGAATTGTCTCTTGTGACTTTGTCTCTCGTGAAACTTATATAAAAAATATTTATAAGTAATACTAATACATAGTACTTTTTCTGTGTAACAGTGTAAAAGTTTCTTGTGTTGTTTTGTTAATACTTGTCAGAAGTCTGCCTTCTTTTCTGAATGTAGCCGAAACACAGCTCGTGAGATAATAGTCTAGGTTTCCTCTTAATTTTTTTAAGCTTTCAAAAATTGTACGAGCCTGAAAAACTTAGGAAACGTAAGATTATAAACTGTGTAGATATTATTATGTAGTGTAGATAGAAGCCCAAGCCACATTTATTAATCAAATTGTGTACCTTTCATAGCATATATTGTATGTGTTTATAATGTACCTTTCTATAACAACAGTCATTAGCAAAATGCCAAAAAAGAAACCCTATATAAGAATTTTAGTCAAAACTATCTAGGACTGGAACTATTAGTTTTAATATATAAAACAAAATTAATAAATAAACTAAAACAAAAAGCAACAACTACAAGCAATTACATACAAAAAAAACAAAGTTAAACTATAAAAAAGAAACACAACGTCAAGATTGACTGACATGAGGAATAAAAAAGTCACATAAGAAAATTAGATTAGGCAACACTAGAACCTAAAGTTTTAGTACGTATTTTTGTATTTACTAAACATATATATAAAACTATAAAGTATTGTTTAACAAATAATATTAAAAAAGAAACAAGTAAAGAATAACATCAATTGAAGAAATAAGTTTAATTTACGAATATAATCGAAAAAGTTCTTTTATGTACATATAAAAATCTAGGAAACAGGTTAGTAAAATAATTTAAAAAAAAAATAAACATCATAATGTAGCTGTTGAAGTTCATTAATCGTAAAACTCATTTTAATTTAGTGCTCTAATATAGCTATATAGGAAAAATGTAAACAAGAAAGTGTAAGAAGTATATTTAAACATTTTCAGAGATTTTTCGAGACAACTTTTGCCTTTTTACAAGAACAACAACATACATCATTATATAAAAACATAATAATAATGTAAAATAAAATAAAATAACAATCTTGTATGGATTTAATATTTAAAAAAATGTTAAATTGTAGATGAACTGTCAACGAATTTTTTTCAATACAAACAAAAATCGATAAAAAATGCCTGTCAAACTTTGTGTACGATAACAAAATTATTATATACTGTCAATTCTTTAGGTAACTTCTAAATTACACTAAATTTTTTGTACAAAAACGTTTTCATGATATTGAAGTGATTGCCAGATGTTTCATTCGGATTCATTATTATGTCTGTCCTGTTACTATTTTTAACATGACCTGTCTTCGATATAAGCAGCCATTTTGGAATCATTTTTAAAGTGCTAAGTTGAGCTGGTGAATCCTCATAATTAGAAAAAAAAGGAGTCCTTTAGAAACGATTTCACAATATGTACTAATGCTTAGTTCAATTTTAGTACTATAAGCACTAATGCTAAAACCATAAGCCCGTTAGTGTGTTTTCGTACAGCAATCATAACCGTGTGCGGTTTGCGGTGCGGAGAGCTTAATTTGAGATCGAAATATGAAAAGCTACAAATTTTGCAAATTCCGAAAGTCGCGGCAGGTTAATAACTTTTTCGTTAAAAAAAATAAACACAGGCTTTTTTTTAAAAAAAAACCAAACTTTTTCTGTTGTTTCCAGCTGACAAAGACTTTTTAATAGAAATCGCTCTTGGATCAAGAAACTCTTTGAGTTAAGAGCAGCAAAAGAAGATTTAAGTATCCGGATGTCGTCTTTGAAAGTTGACCAGAAATGATTCTAGAATTTTCGAGACTTGAAGAACTGCTTTCATATTGGTTTAATCTTCTCTTAGTTCCATCGTCAATTGTCACCTCACATAGGGGTGTGAGTCTTAAGTCAATGCTTAAGTGTGGGCCCCACGAGCGTTTGGCCAAACTTGAATTAGTTTAATCCCACTTAAGCTTTTTTATGGTTAGGCCTTAAGGGTTAAAAGAAGTCCCGAGGGTAAAGCTTTGAATTTTGTAGTAAAAAAAAACTAATTGGCTTTTGGCTCAGAACCTCTCTTACAATCATGCATGCTGGTGTGCATTACAGGTGTTTTTACACACATGAAAAGAACCTACATTTTTTTGCCGATTCCGAACGGGAAATTGAGAGGCCTCTCATGACAAATTATACTTTCGGTTGGTTTGTCAGGCCCTCGCGGGGGTGGAACACAGTAAAAACCAATGAGTAAGTGCTACAGTGTGTACGCAGAAGTTACAGTCAGTAAAACGGACCGTTGAATACTCCATTCTATCCCACATTGTGAAATGCTGATGACATTTGTAGTTATTTTTTGACATTTTATAAGTAATGAAAACTTCAAAAACGGGCGTGGTCCAACCGCCCCTAATTAGAAACCACAGATATTTCCAACACACTTAAATGTACGTAAAAATGCAGTTTTTTGGTTCAAATTCAATATTTTTGAAAAATCGACCCCTAAAAGGGGGCGTGGCTAAAAACTTTAAATAAACGAAACTTGGACTGAAGTCTTGTTTACCTAACTTGCTACTTCTTTTGTTTCTTACTTTCCTAAATTAGGCTCAAGGCCAGTCGAAATTAAGTTTTTCTTTAAAATTTTAGGTTTTTCTTCAATTGTGGGCGTGGCTCAAAGTCTTCCATAAACAAAATGTGGAACTAAGCGTTTTTTACATAAGATATTAAGAAAATTTTTTTCAATTTTGAGCAAAAATATTGAGTAAACTGCATTTGAAAATTTACCCTTAAAATAGATGCCACACCCACTAGAGAAGGTTTGCCAATTAAATTTGTTTGCTAAATGTCAAATTTCAGCCTTTTAGAACGTCTTGCAGTTTTGAAAACTCTGGAAGTAGTTGCACACTTAGACTGATTGTGGGCGTGTCTTTGGGCGGATTTCAAAAATGTTCCGTCGGAATTCGAACACGGAACCTCGTGCACAGTGGTTCTACCACCGCACCTGTAAGGAACCTATTAAATAAAATATATTGTTCATCTAAATGGAGCTCTTGACATAGTTGTCTCTTCAAGCTGGAGTTAGCTTGACGCAGATCTAGAGAAGCCATGGCGCGGCGTAGCGTTGTTCATCCCTCCTAGAATCAAGTGAATTTGTTGCAAAGCATAACAAGCTTCTTCATTGGGTCTAACTTGACCTGATAGAATCTTTTGGAAATATTTTAGAGCTTGTCATAGAACTTACAATAAACTACACTGCCCTTCCGGGTTGTTCCTTACAGACCACAGACATGTCGGAGCTCTAGTTTAGCATTTAAACTGTCTACCAGATTATTTTTCAATATTGTTGTGTATAAGTCAGCATACATGGTTGAGAAGTTGGCCCTGGTTCACCTCGAGTTGTTGCGCCACTCTATTTATTTTATTTATTTGTGTATAGGTCCGGTAAAAAGAAGGCAGAAAATTTCAGGTCTTGTGGATGCTATTCTTGCGTCTGAGATATTTTTAGTTTTACCCCTGACGAGCTGCAGAACATAATTTTTACGCCTCAACGAACAATCTTCGCACGTCTGTCTGTTACTAGACGCCCGGACGTCTAATTTTTTGCACGCTAAGTTAGCTGAGCGATCTCTCTACTTTGGTGTGCTATCTGAGCCTCGGTGCTCCTCCATTGGAGCGTCCATCTGGAATAGATTTGAAGATTTTACGGGGCGGACCCTTGGTGTACATCTGCTCTAAATGACCTGAATTTCCCATCCCCATTCGGCAAAAATAGTCAAGTTTGTCGCTATCAAAATCCCTATTTGATAGCTATCAAAATTAAATTTTACTCTTTACAGCTCGTCTAATCGCGTCAGTAAAAAGATATGGGTTCTATTAGAATCTCCTGGGGTTGTTTCAAGATCTTTCGCAATATTTGAGCAGGGGCAGCGCAGGTTGAGACTGTATCCTTTTTTGATGATCAGGAAAACAATCCCGAGGTTCCATTCGTAGGCGCATGCTCCGAACTAAAGCATCGCCAGCCGCTGTACTTGACTACGTGCGACGGCGCCCCCCATTAGCCCCGGCAGCATTGTTACACCAATGCTTTGACGTTGGTCTTCTTCGACAGGGAAACTTGGTTGTCGTCCCCGTTATACAGTTTGCAGAAATGGTTTTTCCAAATTTTCAGCATCGACTGCAATGGCACTACGATGTCATAAGCTTCGGATCTAACTTACTTACTCTCTAACCTTGACAGATTCTTTATATCCTTTGTTAGAATTTTCGAACCTCATTCCTGTCGTAGCATCTGTCTACAACTTCTATCATGAGTTCCTCTCGCTCTCTCTTGTTTTGCTGCTGTAGGACCGGTGTTTCTCTATTCTCTCGCGAGCAGAGTCCTTCTATGCAGATCCACTTTATTTGATTCCTGTTTGGCTACATGTGCTTACCGGCATTCATCGTCAAACCAGAGGTTTCGTTGTTGTGGCCGTAACCCAACACATCCCATAAGGCATTTGGCAATGCAGCCATAGACTGTTAAAACTTGATTAGGTCTTTGTAGAAGCTTTTGCGAGAATCAATTGAGTTGAGACTAGGAAAGGCCCTGGTCGCATTAACTAAGCATATTTTAAGCCCCTGACCACAATGCGGTAATGATCCGAGTGAATGTTAGCCTTCTGGAAATTTCGGACTATCTTCATCCAGTTCGAATACTTAATGAGAGTCTTGCGTCGATCGAAGAACATCATAAATCTTGCTGACGGTTGATGCATCGGGTGATCTTCATGCCCCTTTATAGGTGTTGAAAAGTGACAACTGTGACAACTGGGTACAACAATGTGTCATCGCGCAGCAAAGTCGATCAACTTGAGTCCGCTATCGCGGAGAGGCTTCCGCGCAGGCTCTGTTTTTCGACTCTCTTCTTACTATGCCATTCGAATTGCCTAGGGTAACCTTCATTTCGTAGGTTTAACATAACTATTTCTCGTTCATTTCGTTCTTTCTACAATTACCTAAACACCTGGCTCAAGCAATAGATCACTGGTCTTAATTGGGTTGAAAACCAAGACTTATTCTACTGTAAACACTTCAATATTGAAAGCGTTTATTGCCCAACCCTAATCCTTAGATAGACAATTTAAAAAAGGATTTAAAAATGTTCACAATAAAAAACAAATTACATGTGTGAAAGTAAAAAATCATAGAAAAAGTTAACAAAAATCAAAAAAGCAATTGCTACGTTAAGTTTGATTCCTTAAGCCGCTTATTCGCTGAAGAGAATTTTATTTTTCACAATAAAAAAAAAAAAAAAGTATTATATATATTAACAATCCTTTCGTGCCTTTTTCAATTCTTCTTAAAATGTGAAACGTGCTTCTTCCGCTTCTCTATAAGTTCTTTATATTTACGCTATGTGAAAAATTTAATTTTCTTCTACGTACAAAGAAAAAATGTAAGAAAATTTCTTGTTGATTAATGATTAAGAACTCAACCATAGAAGCAAAAAACACATCTAGGTACACACTACTTTATGGATATTTAGCAACGCGTGATTAAATTAGTTTGACTCCTTTAATTGACAATTTTTAAAAGCATACCAATAGATTAATGTCTTTCTAGAGCAGCAAAAATGTGAAAATTCCATTTAAGTAAACAAAAAATAAAACCAAGTTGTGAAAAAATGATTTGTGTAAAATATTATGAAATAATTGTAAAAAAAAAAAACATTAATATATTGAAAATGAAAAACAAAACTATCATAGCATACGCAAATACGTTGAATTGTTAAATTTTAAGCAAGGCTACATTATATTTGATTAAAATTGACTTCATTATAATTATATAGAGTTTCGTGTTAGCATTTAATTGAGAACACATAAAAATAAACAGACAAATGAGAATTGAACTCAAACTGTAAACCAATAAAAGTTGACGGAAGTGTTGAAAAAATTAAAGGAATCTTTTATATTGGTGATAAAATATGGTAGGTACTTTATAGTTACCAGGGATGGAAAAGTTGGTACAATAATGGCCCAAATTTCATACAAGTAAGTGGAAAAGAACAATCATGCAATTTCTGTGCAAAAAGTATGTATTTTGCCGATTACCTATTACAATTTACATTTTTATAATAACCGAGATTAAGATTTCAATTGCAACACATTGGCAACACCTTACATCAGCTACAATTTTATTAGGTTCATTCGATGAAAGCCCTAGTGCGCCATATGGCGCCACAGTGCGCACTTTTTTATCAGTTCTGTATTCGATGAAGCTAAGACAACAACCCAGTCCTTTTTGCACTTTATTCGATGAAAGCACTGTGGCGCACTATTGCAGCACTAAAGTGCCCTGAGGATTTTGTCGGGGCAGAAAGTTCAGTGCTTTTTAAATTTGACATTTCAGTTATTTGTCAGTCAGCTGTCCAGTGCAAATGAAAAATTTCTGCGAAGGTAAAAACAAATTTTCTTTGCTTTTGTTTTGATTTTGTTTACAATTCTATAATTCCAGTTGACTATCGATTCTGATCCTGATGTGGAAGTAGATCGAAAGTAAATCGCGTAAAAATGTTTTGTTTAGATATTTTTTAGCTTCATATGTTTTTTGCCTGTCAAATGAGAATGAAAACCAAATGAACGCAAAATCCGATGTGCAATTTTGCGTTCGATGAACAGCGCACTTTTCAGGGTTGTATTGAATTTTTGAAAATCAGCTGATCGCACTGAAAAGTGCGAGTGCGATTTCAGGGCGCACTGGGGCAAGTTTCGTCGGATGAACCTATTGTGTGTTTTCAAGGGCTCACACTCACAAGTCTCCCGTAGGTTCTTTTGATATAAATGTTTCGAGAGTCTTTAATATGTCACAAAGAA
Source organism: Neoascia interrupta (assembly GCA_947623515.1). NCBI lineage: Eukaryota > Metazoa > Arthropoda > Insecta > Diptera > Syrphidae > Neoascia > Neoascia interrupta. The sequence goes on along the minus strand of OX392463.1, from coordinate 48,160,506 downwards.
GAATCACAAAAAACTGTTCCCGAGGACTTTCCTCCGACAAAGATCGTCGAGCAGCGGTCTTACTAGGTAGAAAAAAAGTACTCATTTCTACTAATAAATAAAATCCTTCTTGTTCACACCAGACCAAAAACCGTTCTTTCGCGAAAACATGCGAAGACTGTCTCGAAAACCCGAGTTTTCCCATGTATGTTTTCCCATGTTATGTTTTTTCCAATTCCTGTTTTGGTAACCTCTAGTTTTTGGTAGTTTTTGATGTGTTTTTGGTGTGACACAAACCTTTTCAGCAACACAGCTGATTCTTTCTGTCAAAAGAAAATTGAGTTCATATTTGTTTTTCGAGGACTGTAAAAAGAAATAAACGCAATTCAATTTCTGTTTGTTTTTTGGTGAGTATTTTTTGTGAAAAATCAAAATGAAAAATAAGATGCCCTTTTTGAATAGATCATGGATGAAGCTGAGAAAAAGGAAAAGTGCCCACAGAAAAGGAAAGGAAAAGGAAAGAACTCTATTCTGCATTCCTTTCACTGATCAATTTTCAATTTCCGATTGCTATGAATGACTTGTCAGACAACCGAAGACAATGTTCCACTGATTTGGTCCAATGATGCTATCCAATGATAGCTATGATTAGACCCTAAGGGTTAATTCAAAGGTGCGCCTAAATTCCTTTTCTTTTGAATTCTAAGATGTTCTAATAGATATTCGTTGGCGACGTTTTCTTTTGTAGAGACTAGCATTGCTAGTCAAAATAATTATTAATTTGTTAATTATTATTATTATTACTATTAATTTTCACGTTAGCTTGAACACTTGTTTGACTAAAAATTATTGTTTTTAAAAAGGGAATAAGAATAAATTTGGGTAGAAAATCTTTCTTGATTTAATATTTACCGGATCTGTGTATGGCAGTTACTAAGTGACAGACTAAAAACTCAATTTTTTCGACAAAACGATCACTTTGCTTAAGGCCACGCCTACAAAAGTGGACTGAGACTTAAATTTTAATTCAAGTAAAATTTAAAAATTTAAATTTCATATTCGTAACTCTTTAACCCTCACACGGGCGACAATTTTCGCATCTTAATCGGTACCTTATTAACCCAGGTTGGTATGGTTTTTTACTTTCACTTTTGTATGGGCTTTTGGTCAACATGTATAAAATTCGTACTTCCTGTGTTCTTTTTAGGTTCTCTATGTTGCTTTAGAATTATCACCTTAAATATGCATTTATTGAAAGAGTTCTATATCACATAAATGGCAATTACATACGATAGTGTCGTATACGATACCTAAAAGCAGCATGCTGACGATATAGACATAATATAATACGGACTGCTAGTACCCAACTTCATTATGATCCCATGATGGTCCCATTTAAGCACGTAGAAACTCGCGCTGTTTCGAACGCGTGGCCAAATTTGGAAACACTGTCAATGGGAAATTCAATGGCAGCATTCCACTTTTGCAACACACCATCAGCACCAAACGGCAGCACAATCGGTACCTTTTCTGTCGCTGGCTTTGTATAAGGGGAGAAATCAACTAGCAGTCCATATATTATGTCAATGGGCGTTTTTATTTTTTCGTTTAGAGCAGAGCTCGAACTGTCAAACAAAAATTTGTGTTTTTTTTTTGGCTCAGAGTAGTCAGAGCTCGAGATATGTATTTCTTTTTTTTTTGCTCAGAGCATAATCAGAGCGCGCTCAATGGGCTCGGAATAATTTGACCGAGCATTCTGGGCTAATGGCTGAGCACAGCGAAATGACAGCTGAATTTCGAAAAAAAAAATTAAAAGGGGAATTTCGTTGTTTTAAGACCGAGTTAAAGCGTTTGATGAACTTTGGTTCGGTGAAAAAATATTTATTTTCGGCTCGGAACAATATTTCGCCAATTTTTTCAAGTTTTCTTTTCTTTCATATTGCATTCTGACAGATAGCCAAAAAATGTGCCCAAGTGCGTTTCAAAATCGGAATAGAATACTCTGAGCGCACTCGGTTCGGAGCACGCTCAGAGTGTTCGAGCTCTGTTCAGTGCTCCACTCTGAACTAAAAAACAAAAACGCCCAATGATGCTAACACTGACACTCTTGTCACATAAGCGCAATGAATCCGTCACGTCACGTCACCCAATGAATCCGTCACGTTGAAGTACACAACTGACAGCTAAGTTGAATACACACGTTCTTATAGGATGCGGCCCATAGAAGAAGTGCGTGACGTACGTCGCTTCCCATAAGAACGTGTGTTTCACTGAGTCGTCTGTCAGTTCTGTACTTCGAAGTGACGGATGCAACGGATTCATTGGGCTGAAGGCATAGAGTGTTTCTCCCGTTGAGTGAAAAAAAGCAAGAGGAAGTATAGATCAGAAGTTTCTTTTTCTGTTCAGAGCATGAACAGAGTCAGTGGCGCGGCGTATCTAGGGTACAGGCGGGGGATTTAAAAAATGGCGACATGAGTTACATTGATTAAGCTACCAGTTTCACGTTATCGCTTCAGGATGCATCATATAAAGTTTGTACAAGAATTCATAAAAATTATTGAATGTATTATTAACCAAGACTCAAGTGGTCCAAGCAATTGGAAGGGGGATCTCAACCAATTACGCGTGCAAAACTGCTGGGGCCCTGACACACGCGACAACATGAGACCAGAGAAATCTTTTGTTAATACACAATGAAAGCGAGAAACTGCGGCGACTGTTTTGACTGCACAGTGATAAAACATAACATATTTCTAAAATTTGTCGACAATATTGCACATAAATTGTTTACATTTCACTTAGTTACTTAAGGTGGCGCTACAGTCCGGGGTGGACCTGGGCCTCAGCCAACAAGCTTCGCCAGCCAGCTCTGTCTCTAGCTAGCCGTCTCCAGTTTCGCAAGCGAAGTTGGCTGAGGTCCCCTTCCACTTGCGTGCGCCACCTGAGTCTCGGTGCTCCTCTACCACGTCGTCCCTGCGGTGTGGATTAGAAGATTTTCCGGGCCGGGGCGTTGGTGTCCATCCGCTCTAGATGACCCAGCCATCGTAGACGTTGTGTTTTGACTCTTTTGGCTAGGTCGGTATCGCTGTACAGCCCGTTCAGTTCGATGTTATATCTCCTCCTCCACTCTCCGTCTTTGCAGACGGGACCGTAAATCGTCCGAAGAATTTTCCTCTCGAAGCAGCCTAAAGTGTTTTCATCCGCCTTTGACAGGGTCCATGCTTCTGCACCGTAAAGCAGGACTGGGATGATGAGGGTCTTATACATGTACACTTTAGTTGCTCGAGAGAGGGCTTTGCTACTCAATTGCCTTCTTAGCCCAAAGAAACAGCGATTGGAAAGAGTTATCCTTCGTTTGATTTTAGCGCCGGTGTCATTGTCTGAATTGATAGCGGGACCCAGGTAGACAAAGTCCCTAACTACCTCAAAGTTATAGCTGTCGATGGTGATGTTTTGAAGACGTCGGTGTTGGGTGTCTTTTCTTGATGACAGCATATACTTGGTTTATATTTCACAACAAGTATTAATTTCGAGAAAAAAATGTCTATTTACTAGCGTGTCATATCTCACAACAGCGAATGACAGAATAATCGTTGACCTCAGCGAGGGTTTTTCAATTTTTCGAAAAGCCTGGCGAGCGAGACAGCGATCACGTCGGTATTGTGAACCAACCTATACGTTGCCATTGCCATTGATTGAAATTCATTTGACAGCTCACCCGAAACCCTCGCTCGCTCTCTCGCTCTTTACGTGAAACAGCCATAATTCTCTAATCGTCCGTTTTCAGTGCTAAGTCAAGCCTAGCTTAAACTAAGATTTGTCGACCACGGAAAATCGGTTGATCTCGAACTGAAAACAGGCCCTAAAGCGATTAATGAATTTAGCTTTTGGCTAAAACTAAATAGGAGCAGAATGGAGATGAAATACTACGCAGGCGAAATATCAAAAAAAAAGTAACCGTGTCTTGGTTCAGCGACAGAGCGTAATCATGCACCCCTAATCTATCGTGGGTAATGCAATGCCCTCCAAACTGAGCTACAGTGAACCATTTATTCTTTGTCCAAATCATAAAATACTGAATAACCAGATATTCAAATTGTTTCCGCTTCGCCCTCCGACACCCATTTGCTTACGTGTTTTATAAAGCATTCTGCCTTTTCTAATCGTCGGCTTACTTAGTAAATTTGGAATGTGTGAAGACCTATACACGTCAACGGCTGGCCATATTTGTCATCCCGTCTTTTTTATACGAAGGATAAATCCATTTAATATGCTTTTTCTGAAAGGAAGAACTATTTTACGCACAAATCAGATTTATAACTCACACGGAAATACGCAAATTCGTACCGAAGGCATGTCAACTTGTCAACTTAGACATCGGTGTTGACAGCTGTAGATCTTCACATAATCTAAATTTGACTACCAGGCAAACGTATTCTGATTTTTCCAATCGTCAATTGCGATTTTTTTAATTACATTTTTTCGATCCTGGAAAACATCATCGTAATCGTCACATTATTTTGAGCACTTAAACGACAACAAGATAATGCTTGCGTCAAGTTAATTTCATGGTCGTTAGTGAAAACATATTGAGATTTTTATTTAATCTTCTCTTACTAATCTCCTTCTAATGACTGGAAATAGAATATTACCATCGGTAAAACTTCTCTTTTAAATTTGATTTCTTACTTTGAGGTAGTCCAACGCAATTTCGACCTCCTAAACATTCCGAAAAAGCTTTAATTTCACAAGAGCGAGTGCTTACGAGAGATCAACGTATATAATTATATTCAGTACAGAAAATCCTACAGTTTCCAGTAATGTTGAGTACCGAACCCCCGTTTATTACAAGCGGCCTAAACACCTGAACTGAGTGAGATCTTTGTGTCATGCGAGATGTGAAGTCGATGTCAAGTCGCAGCGCAGCAGTCATCGCTGTCACTTTTACATGAATAAACATAAACAAAAATTTCGCTTGTCGCAAGTCAAAGTTTGCCCGTCCACCGATAAATATAGCTAGAGTCGTAAAAAGTTCCATTTCTGTAATGTCTGACCCGGGAACCTCAAGTTCCAACAGTGGAGACTCGGCTGCTTCGACCAGCTTTAATTTTGCTCCCCCGAGGACACCAAACTGCGCCCGTTGCAAGCACCACGGACTGGAAATTCCCCTCAAAGGCCACAAGCGCTATTGCAGGTACAAAAATTGTTCTTGCGAAAAGTGTGAATTAAATGTAGAACGCCAAAGACTTATGAGTATACAAACGGCAATGCGTCGAGCGGAGCTTCAGGACCGAGCCAGGGCTATGCCTGCGGTAGGACTACCGCCCTACGTAAAACAACCTCCAACTTTTTATGCCCCTCTGGCATATGCAAACCAAACTACGAGTCCAATGTTTCCGGCACCATTTTTTATGCAACCTCAGGCTGGCGGTGCAGCACTGACACCATCAGCAGATCCACTCGTTACTTCGGTAGCCAGGCCGACTCCAATAAATTTGCACTTGCTGCAAGGTGAAGGCGTCACACTGGACTACTGTCGTGAGGTTTTGGAAAGATTTGGATATCCCCCGGAAATGATGCCCTTAGTGTATGCTATACTCAAAGACGGTAACATTGATATTGAGGAAGCCACACGTCGAATTGAAGAGGCTCGGGCGGTGGTCAACGACTTTTACCAGGAAAACCACCTACACATTTACGATACGGGAGCACGGAGGGGCTAATTTAAGAGATCATGTAAAAGAAATCTGTTGCGTGTTGAAGGTTCTTTTTGAAAATAAAGTGATGATGAGCAATTTTTTTCTTTACTTCAAATCGAAATTTGTTTTCATTACGCGTAACGCGTGACCTGCTGGTTCAAGGAAACCCCCATTGGAATTAAATTCCCAGTTCAGTTCAAAGTCCACTAAGTTCGAGCTACAATAGCAATGGGATACAGGAACATCATACGAAACGCCGTTTTATAGAGGAGTTATCTCCCTCCTGATGAAGAAAAAGTTTATATTTTATTTATTCAAATTTGTAAAATCATATATTGATTTTTTTTATCATATTTTGTCTTTATTTGTTCTTAATCAAATGCTGAAAACTAGATGGTTTTGTGTCTTCGACTTTATGAGAAAATTGTTTATTACCAAAACCACTTTTTATTCAATTTTTATATATTAAAACTGCGCCTCCCACATAGATAGACCCCTCCCTTCCATAGTAAAAAATAATTGTTTTTTTTTTCCTCTACAAAACAGGGCTATCAATTTTTCGGAGATCTTATCTTAAATTTCGGAATTTATCAAATCTTTGCCCACAAGCTAAAATTGATGAATTTGCTTATACTTTGACATTTTGTTTACAAATGTGAGTAAATTCGTCAGTTCCACGCAATTCCGTTTTGGAGCAATCACATCTGTTGATCGCGTAATACAGATGCGATTCCAACGGGCACTTGTTTATCCAATATTAATGTAAATCTTCATCAAATCCTCTACAAATTATGCATTTAACTATACAGATTTAAATCCTCTCGGCATGCGATTAAAAATAAATCCGCTCATAAATCTCATTCACCCTATTGACAAACCACTTGCAACCCTTGTCGAGCATCTTTTTTACAGTTTGAGAATCAAAAAAGGACACTGAAACTGTCCACGTATGACAGGTCTGTCAGAATTAGTATGTCTATTGGGATGTTTAACAACGGAAATCCTTTTTCACACCTGGAAAATGACATCACCTCTCTCTTTTGAGAATCAAAACGACAGAAAAGAGTACTCATGGCAAATGAATCCCACATTAATTTCTAATTTAGGCTTAAGGCGAGTCGAAATTACGTTTTCCTGGAAAATTTTAAGTTTTTGGCCCAAGGTCTTGTGGCCAAGGTCTTGTGGTAAGCGTGGCCCAAAGTCTTCTATAAACAAAATAAAGAACTAAATTTTTTCTGCATAAGATATTAGGTAAATTTTTTTCAATTTGGAGCAAAAATATTGAGTAAAATGGAAAAGGTTTACCAATTAAATTTTTTCTTTCTCGTGTCTTACGTTCATTAGGGGATGCTCTGTGTCAAATTTTAGCCTTTTAAGACGTCTTCCAGTTTTGAAAGCTCTGGAGGTAGTTGCACATTTATAGACCGATTGCGGGTGTCTTTGGTCGGATTTCCGTCCGGATTTCAACTTCCTAGCTTAAAATTTCATCATCATCATCATTTTCGAATGCCGCTCATCCCTTAAAAGGGTCGCGGAGCGAGGGTGGCTAAATGGTCCTTCCATCTTTCTCGATCCTCCGACACCAAATCAAGAGACTCCGGCGCAATCCCCAGGCGGGACTCAGAGAGGTTCTTTACCTGATGTCACCACCTGTTTCTTGGCCTACCAAGGGGGGCGACGCGCTCGCATCTCGGCTAGCATGGAAGTCTGTCAGGGGGCATGCGAGCAACGTGTCCAAACCATCGAAGAATCGATCGCTCCGCACGGAGAAGTAGCTGCTCAACATTAAGATTCCTACGAATACTGACGTTTCTCACTCTGTCCCTTAGAGTTACACCAGCAACGCACCTCAGGAATCTCATTTCGGCAGCTTGTACCCGCGATCTAATTCTTTCGGTCATTACGCAAATTTCATGACCATAGATGCGGGTCGGAACGCACACTGAATTAAAAACTGAGATCTTTGCTTTCACTCCAAGCTCAGCTTTCCTGATGACCGGCCGGCGCTGTTCCTTTACTATTGCGCCAGCTTGGTCAATTCTACAGAACAACTCAGTATCACTCCTCCCATCTTTCGTGAAAAAGACCCCGAGATACTTAAACTTCTCCACCTGTTTTAATGGAACTCCATTTATGTGCAGGGTACACTGCACAGGAGTTCAGGAAACAACCATCACTTCCGATTTGTTCACGTTTACTTTCATCCTAGTATCACCTAGCATCAGACGGCTGCAAACCTATCTAGTGCTCGTTGAAGTTCCTCTTTGGATGATGCAAGGATGGCCAAATCATCTGCGAAAAGCAGATGGCTCATCCTGATGCCAGCCAATTCGAAACATTGCTCGCCAAGACTGCGCTTCACCATCCAGTCCATATATGCTATGAGAAGGAGCGGCGACAGAACACAGCCCTGGCGAAGTCCAACGCGCACATCAAAAGGATGGGATTTGACGCCATTTATCCGTACACAGCTTCTGCAGTTTCCATACAAAGACTGAATGGCTCCCAGAAGAGGCCCACTCAGTGCAAAGTCCTGCAAAACTCTCCACAGTGTATCCCGAGGGACTCGGTCATACGCCTTTTCCAGATCTACAAAACACGCATAGACCGGTTTGGCATATTCCCAGGCCTTCTCAAGAACAACCTTCAGAGTAAAGAGCTGGTCGGTTGTGCCTCTGCCGGGCCGAAAGCCGCACTGTTCTTCCCGTATCAAAGGCTCGATTACAGCTCTGGAACGCGTTTCCAACACCTTCGCGAATACTTTTCCCGGAAGACTCAAGAGAGATATGCCCCTATAGTTGGTGCAATCTCTCCTGTTCCCTTTTTTGAAAATGGGCACTATAACTCCCGTTTGCCAATCGCTAGGTGCCTTCCCGCTATCCCAGGCCACCTTAATGACACTTGTTAGCCATTTAACACCCTCTTCACCCATTGCCTTGAGCATTTCTGGCCGGATTTCATCAACTCCAGCAGACTTGCCAACTTTTAGCGATTTAATCGCTTCAGTGACTTCGTCTACTGTGGGACTATTCTCCGTCCTTATCTCGTCAGCAGTGGGAATGCTATCTTCAGTGCCCTGTTGGGCGTTGAGCAACTCCGAAAAGTGCTCTCTCCATCTGCGCAAGACATCGCTCTCATTTGAAAGAAGTGTACCGTCCTTGGATTTAAACCCTTGAATGATATTTAACTTCCTTCCTCTGAGCCGGCGAATGGTCTGCCAAAATATCTTGTTTGCAGATATGTAATCGTGCTCCAACTTCTCGCCGAACTTTTTCCATGACTGTTCCTTGGCTGTTCTGACTGACCCTCCATGCAAGATCAGGTTTAAGAATAGCCTTGAGGTAAGGTATGCCTGTAGTAAGAACCGACTGAAATCCACTGGAGGAAGTAATCTTCAGGCATAAGTGATGCTGTCCAGGAGTTTATGCTCCTTGTGGGGCCACCCTTGGCAGTAAAGTTATAACTGAAAAAGATGAACCCGAAGGTTTAAATAAAATCCAGCAGCGTCTGTTACATATTGTGCGGCTTGTTGGTCAGCGTCTGATCCTAGAGGGACGGCTGAACTTCAAATACCAGAAATCCAGGAGCGTCTGTTTCGGAACGAGCGGCTTCCTGATCGGCGTCTGTTGTCCGGGTTAGGATCGGCCGAATTTAAACCTGGCAGCTAGGTATAAAATGCACCCCCCAACCATGAAAAGTGGTTGGTAATCCAGGGCACCCTTTGGAGCTAGGCCTGAGGGGTGTCAGCATGCGAGCGCTAGGTGGTCGGAAGGTCCCGATCGGGTTTAATCCGAAGAAGTTACGAGCAGCCCGTCAATGGTGCCACTATCCATTACGGGTGGCGGAGGGAGAGAGCGCCAAGTCAAAATAAGGCCTTAGGTGGAAACTCTACAAATCGACAACAGCTTAAAATTTAAGGCCTAAAAACAGGTGACATACAGACGAACGGACGGACATGGCTTATTCGATTCAGAATTCGGTCTCGATCATATGCCCTTGGGGTTTTGGGGGTCTACCTTTATTATTTCACCGTGTTACAAACTACGTAAGCAACTTAATATACCTCCCATCCTATGGCATGGGGTATAAAAACATAAGCAAATGGGGTTTGGAGGGCAAAAGGGACGCAAGTTGAATATCCTGCTAGCTGGAGACAGAGCTGTGTGGCCCAGTTTAAATCACCCCCGAACTGTAAATAAGTAAGCAAATGCACATGTATACAAATAAGTCTGCGCTTAAATTTAATTGGTTTTGAAATTTTACTCGTAAATATTTTGTTCTCTCATTCTCATTTATTCAACGGTAGATACCCAAAGGTATTTCCACCAAATGAACGTCATTAAGATCTGCAAGAATAAAATATAAACATAAAATACAACAAAACAACTGCAATAAATAACGCTCTGTATGGTTCAGTATTGGTGTGTCATTCATAATACTCATTCAACACTTCGGCGTCTCAATAGTTTAGCGAGCGCTGATCATACATAGCCTAAAAAATTTTGCTGGGCATTAAAATTTTTTATGTTTACGCTCTTAAGAAATCAATTTAAAGTGTTTATGTTTGTATCGTTTTTTTCTGTACAACGTTGGTATAAACAAAAATATGGTAAGTGCTTTTCTCCTGCTTTCGTTACGATTAATTTTATTATAATCTAGTCTGGATCACGTTTTGATACTTTGGCTGGGTATTACCTATACTCTTAATGAGATACAATCATAACGGTTATTGTATAGTTTGCGATTTGCCTAAGCGTGGGTACCAGAAAATGTTTTATAATAAAAAACAAATTAAAACAACGATCATTTGATAAACTCAGGGATTTGATTGAGCCTTAATTTTAGAAGACTTCCTGGAGGTAGCCAAGAGAACCCAACACTCGATTGTTCAGATTATCCATATGGGGCATTCCACCATTTCAAATTCAAACATATATGTAAACGAACCGAGTGATGTGTTGTGGAAAATGTTGGTGCCCATTTATGTACGCCATGTTAATTATGCATTTGTTCAAAATACTACTTATTTCAAAATATTACTTAATACTATATCTCCACCGACAATTATAAGAAGATAAGCCGGAGACGATTAAAAATAAATCCTAAAGTGTCTCCATCGGACAAATATAGGATTAATTTGACACTCTGTTTCTGTCATTTTTGCTCTCAAAAGAGAGTGGCGATGTCATTTCCCAGGAGCGAAAATCGATTTCCTCAGTAAAAGTCACATTAGAAAACGTACTTGCGTCAGATCTGTCGCACAGGGACAGTTTCAGTTTCCTTTTTTTGATTCTCAAACTGTTTGACAATCAAAACTATTCTGCAGAAAATAGGTTTGTGAATAGGGTGAATGGGATTTATGAGAGGATTTATTTTTAATCGCTTGCCGAGAGGATTTAACTTTGCATGGTGAATCGCGTGATTTGTAGAGGATTTAATAAAGATTTTTGTTAATCGAGGATTATTGCTCGGTGGAGACATGGTATAATATTACTTAATTGATTCACTAAATGTCAAATTCGTACTGTATGCCTAATGGTATTGCCATTGACATAATAGACATGTATGAACTGCTTGTCGGTGTCTCCACTCATACAGGATTTTTGTAAAACTTTTGGAAGTGTTAAGCTCGGATTAGAGTGCTTGCCATGTTGGCATATTTGACGTACGAAGAAAAATATTGGCAGCATTTTTCTTCTTAGGTAGGTTTTCTTAGGCCAAAATGGCATGCAGTCTAATCTTAGGTTTAGAGGGCTTAAAAAAGGGCAATATCATTTTTCTCCGTATTTTTTACGCAAAGTTCACTTCTTTAGTGCTATTCGAGTAGAAAAATTAGCAGAATTTCATACATTAGCAGCGCAAAAAGCATTCAGCGAATTTGGGGTTCAGTGTTAATGTATGAAATTCTGTTTCTGCTCATGTTTTACGTTGCTTATGACAACGCGGCTTTAGCGGTAGTGTGAGGAACGTCAGTATTCGTAGGAATCTTAATTTTGAGCAGCTACTTCTCCGAATGGAGCAATCAATTCTTCGGTGGTTTGCACACGTTTTTCGCATGCCCCCCGACAAACTTCTTATACATTATCATGATAGCCGAGACACGAGCGCATCGCCCCCTTGATAGGCCCGCAAATAGTTGGTGGAATAAGATAAAAAAAAACATCACCGAGACTCAGCCTGTGTCTCTTTTATTGGTGGCGCAGGATCGAGAACGGCGTTTCGGGTTAGTATCCCATCTATAGGCGCTTTTGGCATATCAAATTAATGTTCATTTTTTTTTTTTTAAAGCATGTTTTATTTTTATCTGTTGTGTGCTCAGTCGAGACACTTAATACCGTTTTCACACCGAGCCAGAATCTAGATTCAGAGTAAAAAAAAGTCCCAAATCTAATTAAAATCTATTAGATTTCCCATACATTTGTGGAATTCAGGATCTAGAATAGAACCCAGATTCCAACAAAATCGAATACAGTAGTAGATTGTATTCGATTTTGTGGGAATCATGCGAAAATAAGAGCAACACACTTTTTGTATTCCATCCAAAGAAGACAAGAGAGCTAATGAAGTTTGCTTATAAAATAAAAAGGAGAAATATTTTCGTTATTTTATACTATTTAAGCTTGAGACACACGGCGACAGAAAAACGCGACATAAAACGCGATTTTCTGCAGCAAGCATACTCAACACACGAACAATAATTTTCCTGTCAGTTTTGATGAAAATAAATATTTATCGATGAAAAAAAAAGAGTTTGCAATGTCTTTGCGATAAACTCAGCGCACAACCGTTCGGTTGCTGTGCGATTCAAGTGAATCTTGGTGTTCACCGTAATTTTTATCGTTTAATAAATAAAAAATCAACATTTTGTCGTACGGTTTGAAAGAGTCGTAATGCGGAAATTTGTCGCAATTCGAGTCTCGCGACTAATTGTCGCAGACGTAGTAGTGTGTTGCCTACAATTTGAACGCGTGTGCTTCTTGTCGGACAGCAATTAAGCCGCGTTGTCACAGGGAGCAGAAACAGAAATCAGCGCCGTTTCTGTTTCTGTTTCAGTTGATGGTGCTGCAACTGAGAACAGAAACAGGAACAGAAAATATTTTGAGAGAGAGCTTTCAAATCAAACGTCACTAAAACGTTTGACAGATTTTAGGGAGCGAAATAAACAGCCGTTGAATTTTCAAGATCGAGTTTAATTTTATTGTTTGTTTTTTTTAGCGGTCCGTCCAAAAATGGAAAAAGGACCTCTTATGGTATCGCTACGTTATCCGTCCGTCCAATCGCTTTATAACTTCTGAACGGTAAGTCGCAGAAAGACAAAATTTGGTGTGCGTATAAACTGCGGAAATAGTCAGAGAATCCAAAGAGGAAAATTTTTTAAGCACAAATAACGGTTTAATTACTGTTTGAAATTTAATGTGAAAATGGACTTAATGTTTTTTAGTGTTTTTTTCAACAAGTTTAGTAGACAAGAACTAGAAAAGCAAAACTTAGGTTTAAGAAATACTAAGTTTTAATTAAAAAATAAAACTTTTCGAAAATATCAAAACGTTTTTGAGAAATGAAGATGAAAATGATCGAAAATGCATGACGTTTTTCAAAGTGTTGGGGGCCATAACTTTTGAACGGCTTATCGCTCAAAATCAATATTGAACACACGTTTAAAGCAACTCAAAGTAAACCAAGTGCTTAGGTCATATTTTTTAAACAGTTTAAAGCCGCGTAATCACAAGGAACAGAAACAGAATTTCATACATTAGCAACGCAAAAAGCATTCAGCGAATTTAGGTTTCAGTTGCTAATGTATGAGATTCTGTTTCTGTTCCTGTTTTACGTTGCTTGTGACAACGCGGCTTAAGTACTGTAGTTTTGACGCATTTAATAAAATTTAAAAACTATCGCAAAAATGCATGAAAAAAAGTGTATAGGCGATCTTTTACAGATTTGGTTAAGGTGGAAAGCTTACAAAAAGAAGAAAGGCTGCGTTAAAATTTTTTCAAATTGCCATTTTTAACTTAAGTTTTTAGAAGCCTATTTAAAAAACGACAATGACACCAGCGCTGAAATCAAACGAAGGATAACTCTTGCCAATCGCTGTTTCTTTGGGCTAAGAAGGCAATTGAGTAGCAAAGCCCTCTCTCGAGCAACTAAAGTGTCCATGTATAAGACCCTCATCATCCCAGTCCTGCTTTACGGTGCAGAAGCATGGACCCTGTCAAAGGCGGATGAAAACACTTTAGGCTGCTTCGAGAGGAAAGTTCTTCGGACGATTTACGGTCCCGTCTGCATAGACGGAGAGTGGAGGAGGAGATATAACATCGAACTGTACGGGCTGTACAGCGATACCGACCTAGCCAAAAGAGTCAAAACACAACGTCTACGATGGCTGGGTCATCTAGAGCGGATGGACACCAACGCCCCGGCCCGGAAAATCTTCGAATCCACACCGCAGGGACGACGCGGTAGAGGAGCACCGAGACTCAGGTGGCGCACGCAAGTGGAAGGGGACCTCAGCCAACTTCGCGTGCGGAACTGGAGACGGCTAGCTAGAGACAGAGCTTTTAAATTAACACCGGGCATAGTCCATCTTCTTTAATTTTATGCAAAACTATAGCAGGCTTTGAATATTCAAAAACTTCGAAGATTTAACTAAAAAACGTGAAAACATTTTCGAAAACTATTTTTTAAGGATTTTAAGTTCCTTAGCGGTTCTGACCACCTTGTTTAAATTTTGCTGAAATATGTAATGTTTAAAAGGCAAGCGAATTGCATCAAAAACGTTTCAATATTGCCGTTTTCGACCCTCAGTTTTTAAGCCCATGCAAACAAGCGAAATAAAAAACAGCATATTTTTATCGTTTTCTCAGAAATCCATGTCCGCAGAATTTGAGAAAAGTGGCAAATCCTAGCACAGGTGGCTATAAAAATTGATCAAAAAGTCTAACGGTAATTAAAAATAATCGCAATTGCTGTTTTATGGGTTTTAAATCATAAAAATCCTAAAAAGGCCAAGAAAGAGTATTTCCTTCCCTCTATTTTCGAAACGGTAGCAACTGAAACCTAATTTCGCTGAATGCTTTTTGCGTTGCTAATGTATGAAATTCTGTTTCTGTTCCTGTTTCTGTTCCTTGTGATTGCGTGGCTTAAGTCGCGCGTTTTTCTGTCGCCGTGTGTTCCTAGCCTTAGTTGTGCGATTAAATAGTTTCCAGTGCTTGTTAAACTATCTACAATTATTTTGTCACTTATTTGAAGCCATATAATTTGTGACAAGTTGGACGTGTGGTGTCCAATTAACCAAAACGTCAACGAAATCTACATAATTTTCGCAGTGTGAAAGCCTCAATTTGTTTATAAAATCGAATTGCTAGATTCAGTACTCAATGTGAAAACGGTATAATAATTTGTTTTTATTCATGTCCTTACTAATCCCAGTCAAAATGGCCGGGGGACACATAGTATTAAAAAAAAGTAGTCGCTATGCCAATGTACCTATAATTTTGACGCTTACTGTTAATGCAATTTTTTGTTTCACGTCCTCCGATGTAATGCTGGAATCGCAATGTCGCGTTGCTGCGTTCGTACGTTAATGGCCAAAACTTAACAATACTTTACGTCAAACTACGCACGCAGCAAATTTGCAAAACGAAATGCCGCTTTGCGTTTTGGGGTAGAAAATTGTAAAGTATCACCTCAAGTACATTCAATTTCTGTTGAAAGATATTTCCAAAAGAACGAGCAGAAAAGATGCTTTTTAAAAACGAACCAAGTTGCCCAGCAATGAAAATAAAATTATTTCTGTTTATTCCATCACAAATATATCCAAGGTGGTGCATTCGCGTCTTTGTGCATGCTAAAAACCAACAACTTGCGAGTTATCGCGACAAACTGAAATAATACCGAAATACATCACTTTCTTTACTGAAATCTCTCTAATCTACTGAATACTGGTTTTTATTCTGACAAGAAACAGAAACAACCCTTTTTCGTCCCCACAACCTACTGACGACAAGAGAACTATACTCACTCACCACACAATGAATGAGCATGAGCTTGTTCAACTGGCGCAAAAGTAGAAAGTAGATCTACTTTTGCGTTGTAGATGCGTCTACGATATTTACAGTAAAAAGTGGGGTGAAGTTTTGAAGCAACATTTCGTTTTGCCCCATATGCGCCCGTTGTTTCTACTCTGCTTGTCATCGAACGCACGCAGCAACGCAACATTGCGTTTCGGACTTAAGCCCAGATCAAAAACTTCAGTTTTGACTGACGTTTGATATCATCACAAAAAGCGGTCTGTCGGTGTTTTGCCATGTTTTGTCTTTTTTGTTTAATTATTTCATAAAGTATAAATAATAATAACTGCTCCAAATGGCCGAGATATCAACAATAAGATATAGAGGAAAGAATAATATAATCGAACTTGCTAAGAACTTGGATGCATTTAAAAAAGTGCCGGAAAAATACACAGAGACAACAAAAATCGGCGGAACATGTAAGCAAGTATAATTTTGTTAATATTACGTGGTTTTGCACGTATTTGTTTGTATAACATTTAACTAATTTGTGTGCAAACAACTCCTGACGTGGATTTGATTCTTGGCTGATTCTCAGTCTCCAGACATCAACGGGCTTTGGGTCAATAGATGTAAAGCCTGTTTTGGAACAGCCAGGAGTCTTTTTGTACTTGCTGTTTGCGGGGGAGATCTCATGTAGAATTGTTTACAATTTCGAAGCATCAAACAAATCACTTTTTAGCTTTTTTGTGCTGTTTCGCAGCATAGTTTACTCGTTTTAACAACAATAACTCCAGCCCTTCAGCCACATCGTAGGCATCTCATCCACAATTTTGAGCCATGCAGGTCGATCTGCCCTTTTATCAGAATGTGCTAATAAATTAATGAATTCACTACAAGACAAGTTAAATAAGTAAGGAAGTCCTTTTTTATGGGAGATAATATTTTATCGTTTCTGACTCTTGCCCCTGTATTCTTGATGGTTATTCGTTTCTGGCTCTTTCCCCGTAATTTGATGGAAAATATATGGTCTTACCAGATTGTCCTTTAAATATGTGCTTTGAAATCAAGTAGACCAAAGGTTCCAATTCGGAGTGTTCAAACGAATTGTGTAGGTCGACTACTCTGAAGTTAATGTAAAATCACTAGAGAACCAAACTCTCAAAAGGCTTCATGTCTAGCTTTTAAAGTAATGGACTTGAGCATTTTCAGCCCTTCTAAATCTGCTTCCTTTTTCTTTTTAACTTGGCTTTTAAGATAAATAATTGATATAGCCTTCTTGTGCGGCTTTCAAGGATTTGCCTTACTCCGACTCTTCCTCAGTTCCTAAAAGTCCTCCCTCACATAAGTCTTCATAATAATGATAACTGACACTTTTGCCGCTTGTGATATATCTAGCAATAGAACTAACCTTTCCTCAAAGAGTGGCCGATCAGTGTATTTTTTATTGAAAATTGTCTTGTTGTTCGCATTGTTTCGCGTCTCAGTTTCTGTTGATCCTTTTGCGTGCGCTAAATAATTTAATATATTCAATTAAACTAACGTCTCTTAATGGTTTCAAGTGTCTCTTTTAAGTCGTTTATTGGTTATCTACTTGGTTTACAAAGAAGTCTCCTATTATGGCGACGCAAACCCAGTGTTTAAATTCAAACCCGACATTGACATGGACGACAAGGTGCAATTCCATGTGGACATCACTGTAGCAATGCCATGCACGTGTAAGTAAATAGAACACCTGCTTTAAATACTACCTACACATTCTTCTTGACTAATTTAACTTCTCACAAAACAGCCCTCTCTGGCGTCGATTTACTGGATGAAACCCAACAGGACGTATTCTCGTATGGCACGCTACAACGAGAAGACGCTTGGTGGCAAATGGACGAAGAAGAGCGAGAAAAGTTTGAGCTAATGCAACACATGAATGTTTTTCTCAGAGAAGAATATCACTCGGTGGCGGATATTCTCTTTAAGGACATTCTAAAGACGACAGACGTTTCCGACACGCCGATTGTCCCGAGGCAGATAAAAGAAACTGAAAAGTATGACGCCTGCCGGCTCCACGGAACACTGGGTATCAACAAGGTTGTTTTTTTTTGTTAGTAAACAGGGAATAGCTAATAATCAGAGGTTTTTTTGAGCAGGTCGCCGGTGTATTGCATATAGTAGGGGGCAATAATCCCATAGTTGAGATCGTAGAAGATCACTGGATGATTGAATTCAAGAGGGTTCCATTGAATTTTACGCATCGCATAAACCGTCTTAGTTTTGGCAGCTTTTCTCGCCGCATTGTCCAGCCACTGGAAGGAGATGAAAGAATCATCGACGACGAATCCACAACGGTGCAATATTTTATAAAAATTGTACCCACCGAGATTCAGAATACCTTCTGGACGTTCAACACGTTTCAGTATTCTGTTACTGAGAACATTCGTAAATTAGGTAAGAGCAAAACAGATATGCAGAGCAGAATAGCATCTGAAACTCTTCTTGTATATTTTATAATCTTGTCGTGGTTCTTTTAGATTCCGAAAAGAACTCATATGGCTCGCCAGGAATCTATTTCAAATACGACTGGTCTGCGTTAAAGGTCGTAGTACAAAGCGATAGAGATCATGTGGTCCAGTTTGCAGTTCGTCTGTGTTCGATCATTGCAGGCATTATCATTATATCGGGTATGGAAGTTCTTTTGTGCTACAGGAAATGTTCTTTATTTTTTTCTTTTTTTTTAGGAATAATAAATTCTATCCTGGTCGCGGCGCATAGAGGTATTATACGAATATTGGCTCCTCAAGTAATGCCAAAGTTGGACCAAAAACCTCTTATGACAGACTTTCCCCAGCGGATAGCAGTCGAGAACGATCTAATATTTAACGCAAATCGAATGTCTCCGAATGTGGTGCCTATGATGACAGTGCCTCAACAAAGTTTTCTAACTACGAATAGTAAAAATCAATAAGCTAAGCCAAGTGATATGAGTCTTTTTAAAGTTTTAACGTCAGCTCTTCGTTACTATTTAATTTCTTAACCGTTCTTTGTCTACTTAACGCAACTCACTTATTTTGATATTTGTTTTTGCTCTTACTGCCAACTTATCAGCTTTAGCTCGTTTTAAATTCGTTCCATAGAGTTGGTCGAAACCTTGTAGAAGATTTTGGTACAACACTTGTAGATTAGATAATACTTGAGGCAACTATGCCTGTAAAAAGTTTCCCAGATCGTCTTGGAGCAAGAGTCGTTATCTTGTTGGTTTTAATTGCATTATTTATGCAGGGAGATCATGTAGACTATTTGGACACCCGAGATGGAAGTCGGCTGTGGTGCAGATGGTAGCGCCAATGACCGACGATTGGAATGTCCTGGGTTCAAATCCAGGTCCAACCAACCATCTTTTTGTTTTTTGCCAACATGTCTTGTAAAGTAAATTATTACAATTATTAGGCCCCTCTATTCTAACGTTAAGTCGTAGATTGGAGTTGAAGATTTATCTTCGTTATTCCACTTGGCTACGCTGCATTTAAGTTGCTAACTAATTGCGCCAACCCAGGACTCTGGCAAGTGAGTAGCAAAACTACTCGCAGTATCCGGTAAAAATCTGTTATCGGGTAAAAACTACGAGAAATAATAAAAATAAGCAAGAAAACAGCCGTAAAGATCTTACAGACAAACAAGAGCTAAGTGTCCTAGGAAAAACTCCTATAGTTGTAGAGAAAAGACGTAGTGCCTCCACCGGAGTCTCCAAACCCAGCAAAAATATTCAGGTTACTTAATACTATCTTACCGGCGAAGAATAAGAAAAAAACTCGTCCATTCATTTATGATTTGGGAGAAGTAGAGAAGAATGAAAATATTGCGAGATAGATCGGGGAAGAGGGTCGACTCCAGGGTCACTGCCGTCACCTCACCCAAGTGAAGTGCCCTTGCGGGCTGTTTCGGATCTTAATTTTTCCAGGTTGGGTTTCTTCTTGCTCTGATATTTACAAAATAATAAGACGCGTAAAGATATCAGCGTACGTAACGAGCGCTCAAGTTATCCTAGATTTGTAAGAACTTGATCAAAACATCGATATTTAGTGAACTCTACCTTCAATGCTCCTAACATAATTTATTATGTATGTACAAACTTAGTATTGAAATCTGTTCGTTGTCTCCACCAAAATCGTTCTGCTGGTCATGGTTCATTCCGGCAAATAATCGAAATTCTTCTTCCTTTCGTCACAGTATCACCCTTGAAAATTGAGTTCTCGTTGGATAGGACTTCATGTGTGAAATTGTATCTTGCTGTGTTACTGCAGTACACAAAAACATGTTACATTCTTTTCGTCACCCTGCATTTATAAACTTACCTCATTATGTACAGAGATCGTCGGTGAAGCAGCACATCCGCATAGAAGTTTCCCTCGAGTGTTGTCACGGGCTGATTTCTGTATGCATCATCACTCTGGGCATTTTCCGAGGAGGAACTGCCCTGTTGGTACTTCTTTTCATCAGTTCTGGCCAGCCTCATTACGGCATCAGACAGGAGACTAATTCCCGAAATTGTTGTACCACAATACTTTTTTAAAAAAAAAAAAAGTGAACTTATTTGTTATTCTTCCACTGAGCCAATTCCTTACCCTAGTGCTATCTACATGTGGCTTTATTACGCCCTTCTCCGCCAAGTCTAGGACATGAACAAACTGCATTATCTCACCGTCGAACGCTGTCGAACGGACCCTTTCGATGATTTCTCTGTTGTGTGGATACCAGTGCTTCCGTTCAGTCTCTCGAAAGCCGTGTATAGCCTGCAAGTGAATGGGTCCTTTGCCTTGCGTATCTAAATAAAACAATCACAACCTACATCATCCCAGTGGTCAAATTCGTACCGTAATCGTTTCATGTACGGTTCAATTTCCTCAAAAAGTTTCTCCTCTTCCTCTACGGTTACAAAGTCCGAGATGATTCGCATGTGCTTAAGAAATTCTGCTTGTTCCTTTGGCGGCCAAGGTCCATGGAACTCAATAAACTTGGAGCCTAGGTGGACTCGATTATTATATTTTCTTCGGAACTATTCTTCTTTTTTATGGGCTTACTTTTTCCGGTTTCTTCATTGACAATTGCGGCTGTTGATAGCGTATTCCTACAATTCAATTGTAATCTTCCTTGTAGATTGCTGTTAATTTTAAAAATGGTTTTTATTATATGATGCGGGCTTCTTAAAACTAGTATCGAAGTCATTTTATAACATTGATCCAACTTTTGAAAACATAAAAATTTCTACTGAAACTATTTGATAACAAATAAAACAGCTGATTATTTTTGACACAAAAATCCTTTTTGACAGATGTTATCACGAGCAAATGAGGTGTGTTTGTTTTTAAATATTTATTTTCAGTTCCTACCGTTGAAATTGAAATGTGAAAATCTCGATCTAAAGCTTTTTTTATAATTAACTCGCGACCAACGGGTTATGATATGACTAGCCTTTAAGAAAAGTTTAAGAAACGTAACACATCGCGAGCGGAAAAAATTTGAAATAGAAAAGATAGAAGAGAAAAGTAATTCTCCATCCAACACGCAAATGCTGATGAGCCAGTACGGAACATGAAAACTCCGCACAGAAACACCAAAGCTTACCCCCGCAAGTGTTATGCCTTTACGGAAAAAAGCAATAAAATAACTAGCAGAGTATTTCATAAATGCATCTAGCATGCATCCAATTGTTGTCCATTCTATTTGCATATTGGAAGAGAAAGGGTTGTTTAATATTCGACCGACCTTAACCTGGATAACCGACGCCAACCAGAAAGCCGCTCATTTTAAGACAGACGCTCCTGCATTTATCGTTTGTTGTTGGCTTTGGTCCGCCCAGGATATTTTCCATACCGGCACCCACCATATCTGGTGAGCATTCCCCTATCCACTACTTGGAGAGGCGCCCAATCGGGCACCGGCAACCTCAGAAGGGTAACTGGCATTTCGAGTGCGGGATGCCAAACAAAGTTCGTTTTCATATGGAAAACGAACAAAAATTACACTTAAACGTAAATAACCATTTAAAAATTGTAGCCCTGTGTTTCGTTCCATACATTTGTAGAATTCAGAATCTAGATCAGAATCTAGATTCCCACAAAATCGAATACAACTGTAATAGATTGTATTCGATTTTGTGGGAATCATAGAAAAATAAAAGCCAACACACTTTTTTAATTCAATCAAAAGAAGACATGACAGCCGATGAAGTTTGTTTATAAAATAAAAAGGAGAAATATTTTCGTCTTTTTCATACTAATTGTGCGGTGTTTTTCATGTATTCTCCAGTGCTCCTTCAGTTATCTACAATTGCTTTTTACGTTTGTGCAAAGGGTGAATTGTAACTAGGAGGAATTTTATTTTAAAATACTTGCGAGAGGATTTGAATTTGTATTGCCAATCACGTGATTTGTAGAGGATTTAATGAAGATTTATATTAATCGTTGATTTATTTTTCTTTACCACTGACGGTTTTGTTTTATTTTTTAATGTTGCAAACCAAACACAATTCTGGAAATAATGTACAAAAAACATTCGAAAAGCAAACAAAAACAAGCAATAACAAATGGATTCACCAAGATTTTTTTTTGGTAGTTGACATAATATATACGAACGTCCGTCTCTTACGTGTCATTGGTAGCTCAAAATGTTTCAACGAGTATTCAAATTTCCCTACTTCACGTGGTATCAATCACAATAGACCTGCAGCCACTTCAACCTAACCTAACCTAACTTAACATAATATATAGCCGAACGATGTTTTTAAACGTATTTTAGAAATAACACAAACTAAAACACAATTAAGCTTTTACTATTACTTGATTATATAAAACTATTAGTAGTGTTCCATCAAAGAAAATCACACTCATAATATTATTAATTATTTTTGTTAAAACAACGTCAAGCTCTTTTTCACATATACAGTGTGTGTGAGTGAAGCATTTATTTTGACATTAGTCGTCCGATGTCGGGTATCGACTTGTAAAGCCGCGTTGTCACAAGCAACGTAAAACAGGAACAGAAACAGAATCCCATACATTAGCAACTGAAACCTAAATTCGCTGAATGCTTTTTGCGTTGCTAATGTATGAAATTCTGTTCCTGTTCCCTGTGACACCGCGGCTTAAGTGAATGTATCGAATGTGTCACGAATCGGGGTACAAATGTCACCTTAACTCAGGAATGTTAAACAAAAGTAGAGCCAGCTCCCAGAAACGTACGAACCTCGAACCGTCTCTCATGACATGCCTGGTTCAACACATAAGTAGTCCGCACTCACACAACTAAAACTGATGCTTCACTTTTTCCCAAAAACACCATTTCCTCGTCTCTTGATTCAATGGTCAGGCCAGCAATAAATCCCAAACTAACTATCGAAACTGTCGATAGTTCGTTTAATAGTTTCTTTGAACTATCGATGTGCGCGATAGTTTTATTTTTTTACTATCGATGGACAATCGACCAACAATAAATGCTGTCATTTCGACTCGACTCAGCTCGCAAAGCGTGTTCGAGTCGACTCAAACCAGTTTCGACTCAAACCGCGTTTCCATGCATTTGAAGCCAGGTTCGACTCTGCATGGAAACGTGATAAGCAGTGAAAGAAGAAACTTCCTCCAATTTCTGATAAAGGCCCTCCATCCTCTTTGCTTGAACCTGGGGCTGGGCGCAGTTTTTCTTAGCTAGACTGCTAACGCTGTGGTGTCTTTACTCTTATTCTACGCGAAGCATTTCATCTCTGTTGTACGAGGAGCACTTCATGCATGCCTTGAATGCCGCTTTCTTTTCACTGATCACTTGTTTCACTTCATCTGACCACCACCATTTTCCTTTGACCTGTTGCAGTGGCCTTTTGATTGCCCCAGTAGTGATTAGCCCTTCTCTATGCATTTTCGTTGTACGACATTCCACATATCTTGTTTCTTGTGCTCTGCTCTCCACTTTTCTTCATTTTCGTAAATGATGTTACAGAGGTGTTTAAAAATACTCCGCCTTTTTCCTTATCCAAATAGTACCAGTTGATTCTCCCAAATACCTTTGCTTGCTTAATTTTATTTTTTGACGGTTCCATAAAAATGACGGTCAGCAGCAGGCGGTGTTTTGTTGTGATCGCCTCACCTAAAATCACTTAACAATCTTTAATCCCCGGTTTAAGTGAACCAAATGATAGTCAATCTGGGTCTCGTTCCTACCGCTGCTGCTGTTACTGATCAGGTGCCTGCTTTCCTTGACGAGCATGGTAATAAGTACGATAAGACCGTATCACTTGCAAACGTTTGGGATATCTTCATGTGTAATTTTTGTTCATTTTCCACGTAAAAAGCAACGTCAAACTGTTAAAAGCTTTATAGGGCTGTGGCAAGAACTGTCAACGTCAAAGAAAAAAAAAAAAATGTCAACGTTAAAGCAGTTAAGCCCGGCGCAGAATAGTGGATGTTGATGTTGATGTGTCCGAACATGTAACTCGCCGCCATTGTTGTTGTTGCAGATGTTGCCTATTGCGAACACAATAGAATTTCACTGCACTATTCAAACGATAATTCGCTACCACCCACACAATAAAAATTTATTGCCAAAAACCTTTTTCAAGATACGCGTTATAAAGGCGAAGAAATTTAGTTTAATTCATCATTAAATTTTTGATTCTATGAAGCGAAATAACGCAAAAGACAACAGAAAAACAAAACGTCACATATGTTGATGGGATTTCAGTTCACAAAGTTCAAGGTAGACCAACTTAATCAACATCAACAACCAGCGTCAACATCAACATCCACCATTCTGTTGCACTATGCACAGCTCAGTGCATTTAACTTTTTTGACAAGTCCGTCCACATCAACATCAACTATTCTGTTTCGAGCTTTAAAGTGTTGTTATTTCAGCACTCTTTTTGTTAGGGGGAAGGGAACAAGCTGCTGGAATAAGGATCAGCCTATAAAGAGATAGCCAACTCGGCATAAGAATTCTCTTTTTGCCCCCAAGCTTCCACTGATTGGGGACTGCATATGTGTTCTGTGCTTTGCCTGGCACACTACTACACTCTCAGCTGGCGAGTGTTTCACACAGACAGGAAATCAAAGGCAAATCCCATGGCAGATTCTAATACGTTCCGTTTCGTTCCCCGTAGTTGTTTTTGCGGGTCTTAAACAATAACTTACTTGAAAGTTAGGAGTGTGTAATTTTGAGTGTTAGTTAAATAGTTAAGGGTCAACTACATTCGGCAAAACGTAAAGTGTGTGCATGAAAATGCTTTTTCGCTTTTTGCATCATTACAAATCTGTAGTTTTCTCTCAACTTTTCAAAGAGTAACTTACTTGAAAGTGAGGGGTGCTTTAATTGTTGTTTTTAGCTAATTTTGGTGGTTTGTCAAATAGTTATTTGCACCATGAATGCAACCGTTGGACCCCAATGCAAATGCTGAAGTTAACCTAACGGGTGATTTTTTAAGAGGTTGAGATCTTTTTAAAAAAAAAAACACAAAAAATTCGAAAAAATTAATGAAATATTTATTTGAATCGATAGTTTGAACCTTGCAATTTAATGTTTTAAGATAATTTCATGCAAATGTTGACCGCGGCTGCGTCTCAGGTAGCCCATCCGCTGAGTCCAACTTTGGCATACTCTTTCACACATATCGGCCGGTATCTCACGAATGAATGCATGGATGTTGGCTTCCAGTGCGTCAATCGAAGCGGGCTTGTCCCTATAGACATTAGCCTTGACATACCCCCACAAAAAATAATCTAATGGTGTCAAATCGCACGATCTAGACGGCCAATTGACCGGCCCGAAACGTGAAATTAACTGTTCACCAAACTCGCCTCGCAATTGCGCCATTGTTTCGCGTGCTGTGTGGCATGTGGCACCGTCTTGTTGAAACCACATATCATGCAAGTCAAGAACTTCCATTTCGGGCAAAAAAAAGTTTGTTATCATCGCTCGGTAGCGTTCACCATTGACAGTAACAGCCTAACAGCTGGGAACGGCGCCGAATCGACATTTCGCGGTCTTCTGTCACACTAGCTGATACGGCCGCAATATTTTCTTCACTACGCACAGTACGTAAACGTGTTGGTGGTTTAATGTCCAACAAAGTAAATTTGGTGCGAAATTTGGTCACAATCTTCCGAATAGACTGCTCAGAAGGTCGAGAATGCCGACCATAAAATGGATGCAGCGCGCGATGAACATTTCGAACCGAGCACGAATTTTGATAGTAAAATTCAATAATTTGCAAGCGTTGTTCATTTGTAAGACGATCCATGGTTAAACTGCAAACCAAACTGAAGCTGTTTGACAGTGACACAAGGTACTAAACACACGTCAGCTGTCAAAACCAGTGTTGCCAAAACCAAACCAGCTAAAAAATCACCCGTTAGAACCCATTTTAACGAAACTATCCTAAACGTAAATTTATATATTTGGTTGAATATTTTTGTCAGTTTGAGGTATGTTTGTTTGTGACATTCAAAATCGGTGTAAACAACCGCTATTTTGTAAACGGCTTCCCACATGTTTTCAGGCTAAAAAGAATTAAAGTTGTATTATTGGATTATTGTATGGAAAATTATATACCTTAAAACGAAAAAATCGCTTACCTTCCACGTTATCGCAGGTCTTTTCAGCTATTCACAATCGTGCGCACAAGAATAAAAACGTCTAGATATTCGTCTTAATCCTTGCCCAAATTTTCCTACGAAAAAACGTAGTGAATTTCATTCTTCTTCCCGACATTTAACTTTGAAACCTATTAAAGTTCCTAAATCTAGTATTCAACGAAAGAAAAACGATATCAAAACAACAAAAAGCAAATGAGCCAGGGCTTAAGACATCAGATAATTTGAATTAATTCATTTTATTTACTGTTAATATGGTAGAACAGCTAATTTTTTAAACATTTAAATACACATAACATACGTACTCTTGAAATAGCCTTTAACACGAACTTATTCTATGCTTAGGTTATATCTTCTGCTTCTCATGCAACATAATTTGCAAAGTAAACATTAATAATTCATTTTAACACGTAAAATACATTTTTCTTTTGATTTTGTAAAAAAAAAACATCGTCCTAGTGCATTATATCCTACGGAGAAATTAAAACTAAATATACATATACGTTTACGTTTCACGTTTTAGCGAACTTTTAACAAAGTTAAATCCTGTTAAACGTTATATTGCCAATGTAAAGAATTATAATATACTGAATATTTTTTGTTTGTAGATATATATCACAATTAAAGAAGCCACAGTGCTTCGAAATCGAATGCGAGATCCGATCAACGGAGCACGACGAAAGAATGAAGGACAAAGGAGGAAAAACGAAAGGAATTCGTTCTGCATGCATCAGTTTTAATCGATGTCAACGTTCAGTAGCAATCGCCAATTTGCAACCAAGCCAACAACATTGTTAACGCCGGCTGTAGAAATACTAATTTTCAAAGGTCCGTATTGATGCTAATGGTCGTTAGGACCTCTCCACGAGCATCCGCTACGGCGCGAATGATTTCCAACAGCAGATCTCTGCTTAGTCCCGTCATCTTTGGCAAACGTGCTACGGTGACAAACTCCTTAACGATCAGCTTCAGGGCATACTCCTTGATGTCGACGATCTTGGTAAAGTCTGCCGCTTCCAGAGTCTGCAGAACGTTCTCGTATGTGATATTGTGCTCCAGAGAGTACTTGCAAAATGCGTGCAACCGATTGTTGGAGAGACCGTAAAAGCATGGGGCCTGAAATAAATATAGCGCATCTTGCGGCGGCAGCTTAGTCTCGCCATAATAGATGTAACGAAGAAGTGAGTTAAACGACTCCAACGAGGGGGAAACGTCACCTATTTGGATCTGGATAGTGGGGAAAAAGCACACGGTCATATTTTTCTTCTAAGTGCCAGAAACAAAAAACTTACATTGACGGTGTTGTCTGGGGGCATAAACGACCTAAACATTCCCTGGAAGTAAGAGCAACGAGCAGAAAGAATCGATTTATGCGCTGGAATAACCTGACCGTCCAAAACAAGATTTATGTCACAAAAATCCTTGCCACATGATTCCAAAAAGACGGCCATATCGCTTTCGAGTGTGGTGCCTACAAAAACATGAGCAATAAACTGGATTGCAGTTAAAAAAAAAAAACTCCATCGAACTTACCATTATTCTTCTCCTGGTTTGCATCAGGACTAGATTTGCTGGGATTGAGCCTTTTTCTAATAATCTCTACCAGCAGAGGCTTATCCAAATCGCTGAATTCCGTCGACATCACAACGTCAGAAAAGTTTTCATCTTTTACGATAAACTGCATGCAATGGTCCTTGATGATTTGAATCCTAAAATTAAAGAAGAAACAATTTAGGCTCCTTTTCATTGAAATACGAAAACATACTTGTGCCTGTCTGCATTGTAGAGCGCTTCCAAGACATTCTGCTTCGATGTCTTAAAGTCCAAATACTGAATGCAACCTTGGGCCAGTCGTGGCATAAGAAACTGACCAGCCAGCTGATAGATGTCAGTAATGAGGATCACTATATTCTTGCTGTACGAGTCCTTCAAATCGATTCGATCCGTATAAATGTAATTTAGAATGATCTCGAATGCTTCTGGTGGAGCGTTCAACAGACGCACTTCCAGCAGAGGCCGATCATTGAAGGGCACATCAGCTGTGCCGATTAGCTTTTGTAGGCTCGCATCACTCGCACCCCTTGCAGCTAATATCTTGGTTCGCAAAAATTTGGAACGTGCAGCCACAAATGCGATGTGCGCTTGAATCTTAATCGCCTCCGGGCCAACTATAAACTGTATATCGCAAAATTGTTTTTCGTTGAAGAACTTGCCGAAATCATCTCGTAGGGTGCATTTTGGATAGCTGGAAAACTGAAAACGGTAGGTATCCCCACGGCGAACACTATTATCGACGGTTCCTCCAAAGATGTACATAGCGTCTGCAATCACGGCCGAGGCGTGAAAAACCCGGCCGGAGGGGACATCGGAGTTGGGCTCTGGTGCTATAACAGACCACACCTGTGAGTCCAAATCATAGCAATGGAGGTCGTTGGGCAAGGTGGAATCTGCGGAGCCACCAAACACGTAAAGAAATCTGTCATGGTGAACCATCGTGTGACCATAACGGCGGGATGGAGGTGCAGATGCACCGCGAAGAACGTGTTCGTTGGATATTCGTCGCCAACTGGAAAAAGAGGAAAGAGGTTTTAAGCGAATTCATTAATGGAACATTTTACGCACTCATAAGGTTGTTGGCGCTAGAGGAACTTGGTAGAATATGGCAGTAAACTTAAAAAAAAATACATAGTTATGGCACTAACGGTCTGTTTTTCAGTGCGAGATCAACCGAGTTTTTTTATAATTAACTCGCGAAGGGGTGACTACCTCTTAAGGGCACTACATCTTAAGGAAAGATTTTAAGGATAGAAAAGACAGAAGTTGCGGAGTTAAACAAAGATTAACCCTAAAAATGAGTTTTTCAGTGAATATTGAACCGGGGATAACCCACCAAATTTGGTGGAGCACTAGATAGGTTCACAGCCGTCTGTGGTGATGCTGGGATGAAAGTAAACGTGAACAAATCGGAAGTGATGGTTGTTTCCCGAACTCCTGTTCAGTGTACCCTGCACATAAATGGAGTTCCATTAAAACAGGTGGAGAAGTTTAAGTATCTCGGGGTCTTTTTCACGAAAGATGGGAGGAGTGATACTGAGTTGTCCTTTAGAATTGGCCAAGCTGGAGCAATAGTAAAGGAACTGCGCCGGCCGGTCATCAGGAAAGCTGAGCTTGGAGTGAAAGCAAAGATCTCAGTTTTTAATTCAGTGTTCGTTCCAACCCTCATCTATGGTCATGAAATTTGGGTAATGACCGAAAGAATTAGATCGCGGGTACAAGCTGCCGAAATGAGATTCCTGAGGTGCGTTGCTGGTGTTACTCTAAGGGATAGAGTGAGAAACGTCAGTATTCGTGGCAATCTTAATGTTGAGCAGCTACTTCTTCGAGTGAAGCGACCGATTCTTCGATGGTTTGGACACGTTGTTCGCATGCCCCCAGACAGACTTCCTAGACAGGTCATGCTAGCCGAGATGCGAGCGCGTCGCCCCCCTGTTAATTAATTAAACCCAATTGTAACTAAAGAAACCCAATGCACAGAACTTCTTTCAAAAAATGTAATAACACCACAGTGGATCGGAAATATTGAACAGCTCAAGAGATGGGTTTGAAATCTTTAAATTCAAGTCGAAAACTGTCTGTATCGAACTGCATGAGATTAAGACTCAGCAGTCGATGATTCGTTCTATGATGGTGTAAGTTTCGAGAAAATGACTTAACGAACGATAGAGCAGAGACATTTTTGTAACGAAGGAAAATTATTCCAATTCGAACGGTGAAGGACATAGGAGCTGGTTTTGAGAAGGAATAATGCCAGGGGGTTTTTATAAATTTTTCCACTATAAAAAGTTTTGTGATTTTTCTGGAAACTTAGTGATGGACGACGGTCTCCAATATATTAGCTAAAATACACTGTCCATCAAACTGTCCTCTTAGATGGCTTCGATTTAACATTTACCAAAGAGGCTTTGACAACTTTTTAGTGAAACTTCTACAAGGATTTTAAGTGAGTAAAGATGTCACACTACGATTAGTTCGCGCGGCCGTCCTTGTAGTGCCTGTGAAAGGCACTTTTACCCTAATAAGCGTTTAATTAATCGGAAAAATATTTTACTTTGAGTTTCGAAGAGAGAGAAACGGATCAAGCGCCGAAAAACTGCAACACTTTTAAAAGTTTTCATAAAATGCTTTCGTCATTGTCTTAAGTTTGTGGTCGATAGGTCGAAGAATTGGAAGCCTGCCTCATTTTTGTGTTTTGATACTGCTGGCTTGCTTTTATTTGATTTTAAAATACTTGTTCTCTTATGGGAAACCGTAGGAAGAGTACTCAATTTTAGCCACATAACACTAAAGAAGGAAAGGTACCTGATGATGTTCGCCTGGCACCGTTTGAAATGTTCCAGCCATTATTAAAATGCTTGTAGAACCTTGAGGTAATATAATTTTGCACTCTTCAAAGTTAAATATGATTTTTTGTATGGCTTTGTCAAGATAGATGGGGAAACATATTGTTGTTTTTGTGTGCATTTTTCAGCTTTGGAATCCATAAAACGACTTTTTTCAATCACTTTAAATACCGTTACATTTATATACAATATACAGCCACCAAAGAAATAGTGCTTTCTTAGACATGAAGTATACACAATCGTAGAATCAAAAAAAAAAGAAAAAACAGAGTTAAAGGAAAGTAGAGCCAAACAAATTAACAGGAAATACCGTCCAATAGATTTCTTTTTATGGAACTTGCAGGCGGGTTAAAATCAATTAAATGAACATTTTCGTTATATGCAATCATAAGACCGTTCAGTGACGAAGAGCGGCCGTAGTTTCTACGCGAGTGTGCAATATTAAAAAATCTAAGGTGTCGTAGGTCGGCGGATGGGATGTTAATGTTCAGAAGACGTAAAATATCGGGAGAATCGATCTCACTATTGAGAATCCTGTGGAGAAATAAGATTCTAGCGACCTTCCTTCTCAATTCAAGGGACTCAAGGCTAATCAGTTTTGACATTAATAGGTAGGGGGGAAGATTATTAAAGTCAGACCATGGAAGCCTTCTGAGAGCGAACCTCAGAAATCTTCTTTGGATCGCTTCAATTCTAAAGATGTGCACCATGTAGTGACTCCAAACTACCGATGCGTACTCTATTATAGATCTTACAAATCTTACATATAAAGTTTTTAAAACATAAGGATTCGTGAACTGACTAGCACAACGTGTGATCATACCCCAGGCCCTGTTAGCCTTATTTGAAATAAAGGCAACATGATCATTGAAAGATAGGTGGTTGACTCGGGGGATGTTATTATCACCGAAGGAGTACGTAAACATTAAGGGATTTTTATACCGCGAGAACGTTATAGAAGAACATTAACTCACAAGAGTCAAATACTTTTTATCACACCATAAATGGAGATGAAAGCATTGAGCGTTTTTACCTGACATGAACAATTTGAAGTCATCGGCAAACATTAAAAGTTGGCATTCAGGTAGAAATTTTACAACGTCATTAACAAATAAAATAAACAAAAGAGTACCGATGTGACTACCTTGGGGGACCCCGGAGGAAACACAGATTTTGTTTGAAGTTTTGCCACGGAATTTCACAAACTGAAAACGTTCACTCAAAGATAGCCACCGCAAGAAAATTTCGGGAAAACCATATCTTTTAAGTTTAAACAGCAGCAGTTTGTGATCAACTCGATCAAATGCTTTGCTGAAGTCTGTATAAATGGCGTCAACTTGTTTCTCTTTACCGATTTCAGACACAACAGAATTAGAGAATAGAAGTAAATTGGTGACGGTCGATCGTTTTTTCATAAAACCATGCTGATTGGCACAAATTAAGGATTTACAGTGAAAGTAGAGGCTTTCCGTGACGAGCAATTTTTTTTTTGAGCAAAGAGCGCAGAACGTAAAGTCAGCGGCGAAAATATGCACTACTTTTAGCGGTCCGTCCAAAAATGGAAAAAACTTCTAATGTTAAATGTTTTTCAATACTTTTTTAAGAAGTTAAGCAGACAAAAACTAAAAAAACAAGAATTAAGTTAAGTAAATAAACTTAAACGAAAAAATCCCATTTTTTTTTGAAATATTGAAAGGTTTTTGAGAAATGAAGAGTTGAAAATGGATGATGTTTTTCAAAGTCTTTGGGCCATAACTTTTGAACCGCTTAGTGCACAAAGCCAAAGTCAACAAAGTGCTTACATCATATTTTTTAGAAAAAGTTGTAATACACTCTACCGTTTTAAGACATTTTTGAAAAAAAAAAATCGCATTATCTCCGGTGTTGTTTGGACAAATCATATGAAAAAAATCACACGTATCAGAAATCATCCAAAGTTTTAAGAAAAATTGTAGCGAGTTTTAAAGTTTTAAGCTTTGTAAAATTTTTCGTGGCATTTGGGTTGAGTCTATTAGTTATAGGCTCTAGAAAAGACTATCTAACAAGAAACCTTACGACCAATCGTCCACGCCGCAGTTTTACACTTAATCCTGATGGAGCGCTGCAACATATTATGTACCCGCCCAAGTCGATGGCCTCAACATCTTCGAGTACCCAACTGGAAGCAGTAAATTGGCAGATGCCCAGAAACGTCCCGGGCTGTAGATTAGGACGATTTTGTCATTGGGATTTTGGGTAGAACTTCCCTTTCGTAAAATAGGAATGATTCAATCTAAAAAAAAGGTTCAATCTTCTAGGCCACCTTTAAAGACATTGCCAATATCCAAAAGGCGAAACTCCTCCAAGCGGTGTTTCATGCTTCTAAGTAAAGAAACCATGCGTACTTTGCAGTTACTTACGTTTTTGTTTTGAAGTGAAACTCAAAAAGTGAATTCGTGATTTGCAGACCGCTCTGTCCCGAGAACACATACATACAGTCTCTCGCCACGGCTACTGGGAAATTACAGCATGTTGGTGGCCTATCACCATTCTGTTCCACCTCTTCCCATTGATGATTTTCCCCCTGAAATCAAGCAAATAGAACCCATTATATGCCGTTAAAACTCAATAAATCATGAACTCACAGTCAAATTCAGTGTCCACATGTCGTTTAGCCTCGCATTGCCATCGTAACCGGCATATATCCACATTTTGTGATCGTAGACGGCTGCTCCATGAGCAGATCGTGGAACGGGCATTCTTAAAAAAGCAAATTCACATCAAAACTTGTAATTTGTTGGTAAATCAAGATTAACAACCTGCCAGAGAATTTCCATTCCACCCACATGGCAGTTTGAAACTTGTACTCAAACAAATCGTTTTTGTTCGTTAAATTCGAGTTCGAATGAATGTCTCCCGTGTAACCTCCGAAAATGAACATCGAGCTCCCGTACACAACCGCCGAATGGTGATATCTGGGCGCAGGTGGTGTTCCCGTGGCACAAGCCCGCCCCCACGATTTATCCTTAACACCGAACCGTATCAAATCGTTCAGCATTGTTTTGCCATTGTCTCCGCCAAAGACAAACATCGCATCCTTGTAGGCAACCACAGTGTGCTTGCTTCGCCTGTAAGAACAAGTTTGGAAAAATATACGCTGACGTATAAAACTTCTACAATGACTTACTTTGCACCCACGAATTCAGCACATTCCAGCATTTTAGTCCACTGATGCGTTGCGGTGTACGAAGAAAAGTCGACATTGAGGGCATTGCAGCTAAAGCTGCCTGGCGACACCGACTTGTGACCCTTAATCGAATTCGAACTTGAGTGCGACATCTTGCGCGTGCAACTTCCCTTGCGACCTTTGCGACTGCCAGACTTTTCACACCCACCGTTGAACGAGCATCCGCTACAGCTAGCACTTACCCCAGCAGCACCACTACTCTTACCACTGTAACAGCCAGATCCACCACCACCACTGTCCTCAGTGGGATCGGACTCACTGCCAAGTATCGCTTTCAACATCAAGGCATTACATGTGTGAAATCGTCTTCGTGGATTACTTATGGTTGCGCTGGAGCCGCCGCCGCCGCCGCTGTTCAACTGGCCTGGCACTGAACGAAGAAGTATTCCGAGAGGATTTTCCAAGGGTGGTGGGCTGTCGCTATCGTCGCACTCACTGCATACGCCCACGCACAGTGACCAAATGCGAACAAAATAATTTAAAGTTTCGATGGCGATGAGGGGGTTTTTGTACTTTTGGCTCTACCAATGGAGAATTAAGCACTTGGTAGATATTTTCACGGCGACATTTTGATGAAATATTTGCAAAATCTCGATAAATATAAAATTTTGATCGAGAGAAAAAATCTTTGCGAGTAGGATGAAAAAATCTGTACAAAACAACAACAAAGACACGTTTGACAGTTGCTAAAATCGACAGTTTTGTTCTTGGAAATCAGTGCTGTTCTCGAAATAAAACTGTGCTTCTAAAACTATTCTCACTTTTTTATTTTTAAATTCTACATGAATTTGGAATATTTAATAATATTATTACATGGTTATTTTTTTACTATTCTCGACAAGAAAATGAAAAGAAAAAAAAAAGGAGTTTTATCTGCAATTCCAAGAATATAATCTTTGAAAAAATAATAAACTTAAAAAGATTTTTTTGATATCTTCATAGGGCACCATTGTTTGACAGATAAGTAATAAAAATACATTGCTGCAATTAAAAAGCTAACCGTACGTATCGTTGCTATTATTGGATGGATATTATATGATTGGCTATTATTGGACCGGGTCCCTATGGCAAAATCACACAAAATTATATTAAATATTGAAAAGTGAAAAATTATATAGGTGTATATACAACATTATAATAATGGCTAGTCAAAAATCACAGAACATAACATTATGCCACATTGAGATTAAGCGTCGCTCGTCATTGGATGCCAAGCAAAACAAATTGCTGATCTGTGATTGGCCAGCACAGATTTTTTTACATGCATGCAAGGTGACAGTTCCATCCCATGACGTCAGATTTACAGTTAGGTCTGTCAAACAAAAGTCGTAACCAGAGATGGTCAGGTAATCTACTCGATTAACTACGCGTAGTAAATTAGGTAAACTGCGCCTCTGATTTGTTTCATTAACTACCTAGCCAGTTGGAGATTGTTTTTTTAATCTTCTCCCGCTTATCCTCTGTTAATTGCCGGAATTGAATTGAATTAATTTCTTGATTGAGTCTTATTTTTAGGTTACAATCGTTTACAATGTATTGGTTATGCTTAAAATTTTGCTTAATAATTGACAACTGTAGGCTTAATAATTGACAACCATACAGGCTGTCTCTCTGCGTTTTGTTTTACTTAAAAGGTGCCCACGTGGCCAAAGTAGCTTGTTTGAAAATCGCTCTTGCTCATGGAGCTGTACAATGTCGTTTTGACTTATGTCACTTAACTTAATGTGCTATATATACATTTGCACAAAAAAATGTACTTATCGTCTTTACGATCATGTGGCATAATCAGCGAAATTCGAACTGGAAATATCATTTCCACCGGAATAGAGGAGATTAACTTCACGCATGCTTTCGTTTTTGACATTTTTCAATGACATTACGTCATCTGCGCATTTTCTTTTGAACGTGGATTTTTTTATCTCTCGTGGAACTCACACTCATCAAATTCATTTTTAACTGTCAATTATTGGCAATTCAAATATCGTTTCAGATAACCCATAAATAGAAAAACGAAACGTCATATGTTGTTGGGATTTCGGTCCACAAAGTCGATAGTAAACCAGCTGGATCAACATCAACCAACAGTACCACCATTAACATCCATCGATATTTTGCAGTGCGTTCAAAGTGTTTATTGCACATAACTTTTTTGACAGGAACATCAACATCAACAGCAACATCAGCCGTTTTGTGCATCCCTTTACACTGCTCACGAAACACTGCCGACTTAACGATACCTCGCTATCAATAAAAGGTGTGTTTGCTTTGTTTCGACAGAAAACGCGCAGAACACGTAGAATTCTGTATGGTTTGATTTCAGAATTCTTTCGTAGAAGAGATTATTTACGCGATAAATTTTGAATCTCCTCGTGAAGAGATTAATATTCGTATGGTTAATATCGTAATTTAGAGGGCATTTAAGGTTGATTTGTCTTAATCGCGGATTAGTATCCGGTGGAAACACCCTATTAAGACCGAAAAACTGCAGCAGTATTATAATTTTTCATAAAATGCTTTCATCATTGTCTTTCTTGTCTCTTAAGAATGAATTATTGCGGTGTATCCTTGCGGACCTCTGGTTGGGATTTTTTCAACGAAAATCTTCTTTCAATCGTAGGAAACTTCTTCGTCACTCTCTTTTGGGATCCACATTGACAGGAAATGAGTTCTCGTGTCAAATAAATCTCCCGCTCGTCAAATCGTCTCCCGCTGCTCGCAGTTTTTTGGACGATAGAGCATCTAAGAAAATAAAATAATTTTTGACATAGCAAACTTGACAAGGCCAGCAAATGGCTGAATACTTCGCGCTAAAAAAAATTCCTGGTTGAATTCCTGTGCTGCTACTTTTGCACCGTATCTGGCCTTCATGCGATCGCTCGCAATCTTTAAATTGCTTATGGTCCTCTGATGTATGTCGTTAATCCTTTCTCTAATACCATTGTCTCCACCAGGCACTAATCCGTAATTAATAAAAATCTTTATTAAATCCTCTAAAAATCACACGATTTACGATACGCAAGAATTTAAATTTCTCTCGGCAAGCAATTAAAAATAAACCCCCTTATAAATGTCATTCACTCTTTTCACAAACCACTTTCAAAACTTTTCGAACTTCTTTTTAACAGTTTGAGAATCGAGAAAGGACACTAAAACTGTCTACGCATGACAGTTCTGTCAGAATTACGATTTCTATTGGGATCTTTACAACAGAAATCTTTTTTCGCTCCTGGGAAATGACATCGCCACTCTTTTTTGAGAACCAAAATGACAGAAAAAGAGTGCTCATATCAAATTAGTTTTATATATGCCCTTGTGAAACCACCTCGGGAATTTATTATTAATCGTGTCCCGCTAATCCTCGTATTATTACCGGTGGTAACATAGTATAAGATCCGCTAAGTAGTCAAGATCATTTTCAAGTTGGAATTTCAATGGGGATTTCAAACTTTAGCTCAGAGGGTAGTCGTCCAAATACAACTTCGGATGGAGTATGAAATCAAGTAGGAGTGTTTGGGACAAACTATGGTATCTCGTTCGCGCACAGGCCTGCGATTTGCAACCATTTCAGTGTTTTCATACAAAGTGAACGGATTTCGCCAAAGGCATAATATTAAATAACTAATGGCGTATTGTTCTGAACACCGAACTGCCCCACCGAGCTGTCAAATAATTTTCGGTGTTCGCGACAATTCCAGCGTGGTGTACATTTGGTTTCATTGTGTACAGAACGACAAACACTGTACTGGTGCAATTATCACGCAAAGTGTCAAATCGCTTCGACTTCATTTTGTTTACTATTTTTTTTTTTCGTAGCGTGATTTTGTTGGCGTTGGTTTTTCCTTAACGTTTTTTCTTTTTACTTAAAATAAATTGTGATAGCTTTAAATTTGGGTTTTAAACGATTTCGTACAATTTCAGTCATGTTGCAAATAATCACGAATGAAAATTAAGTCGAAACGTCACTTCACATACACAATCAAAGCTACACCCAGCCTCCACCGTCAAATACGACGTTGGCGAAATTTCGAGTTCGGTCAACACCGAACTAAAGGGTGATTTTTTAAGAGGTTGAGAACTTTTAAAAAAAAAAACACAAAAAATTCGAAAAAATTAATGAAATATTGATTTGAATCGATAGTTTGAACCTTGTTTAAAGATAATTTCATGCAAATGTTGACCGCGGCTGCGTCTCAGGTAGCCCATCCGCTGAGTCCAATTTTGGCATACTCTTTCACACATATCGGCCGGTATCTCACGAATGAATGCATGGATGTTGGCTTCCAGTGCGTCAATCGAAGCGGGCTTGTCCCTATAGACATTAGCCTTGACATACCCCCACAAAAAATAATCTAATGGTGTCAAATCGCACGATCTAGGCGGCCAATTGACCGGCCCGAAACGTGAAATTAACTGTTCACCAAACTCGCCTCGCAATTGTGACCGAGTCGTTGCGACCGCAATCGTCAACCGAGCACGAATTTTGATAGTAAAATTCAATAATTTGCAAGCGTTGTTCATTTGTAAGACGATCCATGGTTTAATTACAAACCAAACTGAAGCTGTTTGACAGTGACACAAGGTACTAAACACACGTCAGCTGTCAAAACGTGTTGCCAAAACCAAACCAGCTAAAAAATCACCCTTTAGTTCAAAAGAACTCTTACAGGCGCACGATTCCGTTCAGGTGTACGAGAAAAGAACTATTTTTTTTTCGTATTCCACACCAGTTTCACGATTCGGTGTTGAAAAGAATACTCCATAAGATATTCATCTTCGGACATGTAAAAGCTTTGCCCAAAAGTTGAAATTTATGAATTTACCCATCCTCCGACATGTGTTTACAAATTCGGGTTAATACATCAATTCGTCATTTCCATGCAGTTTCGTAAAAGTAAAGCCACGTAATCACAAGGAACAGAAACAGGAACAGAATTTCATACATTAGCAACGCAAAAAGCATTCAGCGAAATTAGGTTTCAGTTGCTAATGTATGAGGTTCTGTTTCAGTTCCTGTTTTACGTTGCTTGTGACAACGCGGCTTAAGGTAAATTGTTGTTGTATCTTCTTACATGTATTCACCGACACGGAAATTTAAAGCTTTATAAAAGCTTTAAATGCTTTATAAAAACGTAAACAAATGGGTGTTGGAGGGTAAGAGGGACGCAAGTTTAATATCTAGTTATTCAGTAATTTATGCCAAAGGTTAGAACGAGAAATGCGAGCGAGATAGTAAAGCGAAAAACTCCATTCCGTTAACGATTATGGAGTTAAAGGCGAACAGACCTATTGTGGTGGGTCTTACGCCTATTCTTTGCGAACGTACCCAACCCATTGATATTTGAAATTGACGTCACGTCGCCATTACGTTTTGACATTCCCTTGGAGTAGCTGTCATCGTGAAAAAATTTTCACGCAACATTTGCGATCAATTTTTATTCACCGCCAAGGAAAATTTTTAACTTGATGAAAAAAACCTAACAAATCTTCCAATTTAATTGTGAAAACTGATATTAAAGCAATCTAAGCATCCCTTGCATGGAATGAACTAAACAAAATGTCAAATAAATGGCAAAATCGTAACGAAATCGGTGGCATCCTTCGCAAGGGCAACTCGGCATCTGCGAATCCCGAAGCCAGAACCGTCGATTTACTTGTTTTCGGGTATGCGTGCAAAATCTTCCGAGACGATGCCAAAGCACGAGAAATCGACCAAGGCAAACACCTGATACCATGGATGGGCGATGCAAATCTGAAAATTGACAGGTTAATAATTTAATTTAAGACGTACAATAATATTTTTTAGCTAAAAAAATCCTTTGTTTTATTTAGAAGTCTAGAAAGAACTTGTGTAGATTTTTATTTATTTTATTTGCTATGAAAATGCATGTTCCAAAGGTGCATGCAAAACAAATTTGAAATCCAAACAAAAAATAATGCGTGCGTCCTCAAAACAGTTCAAGGTTGTGTCAATAAGTGGCGAATGAGGCATATTGTTTTGGAAATTCTTATTCTTTCTTATTTCCCAAGTCGTATTGTTTTGGGGAATCTGGCGAGTTGTT
The DNA here is from genome assembly GCA_947623515.1 of Neoascia interrupta. Taxonomy (NCBI): domain Eukaryota; kingdom Metazoa; phylum Arthropoda; class Insecta; order Diptera; family Syrphidae; genus Neoascia; species Neoascia interrupta. Next base: position 48,120,504 of record OX392463.1, on the reverse strand, counting down.
TAAAAAAAAAAAACTATTCGTAGACTGGAACTTTTATGAAGCAGTACAATATGCGTGACTGCCTGCTTATGATTTCGCTATCAAATAGAACGGAAATTTGCTAACACAATAACAGAACGGGAACCCCCGTACACGCGCAGAGGACTTGACGCAAACCTATCAGGCAATGTCGCCAACATAGCCCTAAAGAAGTGTTCCTTTATGCCTACGAAATAATTGGTTACTCGGCATTATTTGCTCGCTAGAGCACAATTTAGTTTACTTCCTAAGCACGGAAGTGTATTAAAAAACTTATGATTATATGTTACCTGTAACTGTATTTAACAGGCGCAACAGAGGATTAAATTTCTTTTGTGAATACTGGATGCTGATAGAGAGTTTAAAAAAGATCTGACCTTTAGAGAAACTGAAATATCACGAACTTTTCAAATGATTGATGCTTAACTAACTTCCAATACAATAAACATATGTTTTTTTGTCTTTCAAGCTCTTAGTTGCAAGATACTTACATCTTAGACTCGTCGGGTAGACAGTCTAATATCTTACTTCAAAGTAGATTCTCTAATTCTATCCACAAAAACTCAGAAAGTAGAATTGTAAATAGAAAAATTTCCCAGAAGGGGCCAAGGCATTGTGTCAAAAGAATCGAACGCTTTAAAAAGAAAGCAACCAATCTTGTTGTCGTTAAGGAGGTTTGGCAATACATACAGTCAAATACTGCAGAGGGGTCTAGTGTAGGAGCGTTTGGGACTAAGAAGATCAGTGCATGCTCAAATGTAACGTATACGTACAAATATAGTCAAGAACGCAACCACTGAATGCAAACAATATTCCGAATCGTACGAGAATACCACATATGATGCGAATAATACAGGCACACTCCGTTAAATTCGCTGGCTATGTAAGAGTAGAAGACAACAAGGCTGCGGCCTCTGATAGTACCTTAAACATTCTATGAGGGGGATGAAACTCTTAAAAAGAGCATGGTTCTGGCTCAACGAAAACAACGTTTGCGTTCTTACAGAATATCTAACGGTGCACTGCAACTTTCTTCAGGCCACAACCCAGAAATCTGAGTTTAACGCTAGAAGTCCTTTGTAAATTTTCCGATGAGGACAAAGATACTCGAGACTTTATTCGAAAATCAAAACATCGAAACGAAAAGATTCAATATCTGAGAATGTGCAGACAGTGGCATACTCATACTATAAACTAGAACACCATCAACATAAAAATATTTAAAAAGTTGCGATAGTCAGTTAGTTCCCAACACAAAATTATATTTTATCATGACGTGAATTGGCTATTTAGGGGGTCGATCTCTTTCGCTGGGCAGTCTTCTTGGCTACACCGATTGATGAGATTCAAGTAGTCCAGGACTGTTGAGAGAAACACATCAATCACTAAACAAGGGCTAGGATCACTTTCTAAATATGGTGAAACCGGTTTCTCTGGCTTTGGTGTTCTGGTAATACGAGCCCAAATGCAAAATAGTTAACCTAACTGTATTTAGGCACATAAATACTTAAGTTTGTATACTTACATTAGATTTTTCAGAGTCAGTAATATTTTTGCTTTTTATTTTTACAGAATTGTTTTGCCCCGGTCTTGAAAAGGGCGGGTTTTAAAAAAAACCACAATCATTTTTTATTTTAATGGCGTATTCTTTTGAATACCGAACTGCCACCACCGAGCTGTCAAATAATGCTCCGAGTTCGCCACAATTCCAGCGTGGTGTACACTCGGTTTTATTGTGAACAGAACGACAAATATGGTTCAGTATTTGTGCAGTCATTGCGTTAAGTGTCAAATTGCTGTGACTGCATTTTGTTTACTTTTTTTCATTTCCTAGCGTTTTTTGTACTTTTTACCTAAAATGAGTCTAGTTAGCTTTGTTTCTGATATTTAGTAACTTTTTATCCATTTCATACAATTTTAATCGCGTTGTAAAAAATAACTAATGAAAATTGAGTCGAAACGTCACTTCGCATACACAATCAAAGCTGCACCCAACCTCCACCGTCAGATACGACGGTGGCGAAGATCCGAGTTCGATGTCGGCACCGAACTAATTCGAAATTCGAAAGAACATTTCCATGAGCACGATTCCGTTTAGGTTTACGTGAAAAGTACAATTTTTTTCTGTATTCCACACCAGTTTCACGATTCGGTGTTTGAAAAGAATGCGCTATAAGTTAAATAGTTGGTCTAGTAGACCATATTTCAATTTTACCACCGTGCTACGTCATCTGTGGCCTTGATTACTGCCTCTAATTGTTGTGGAATTATGTCTTCTAATTTTTGGTGCTCTTCGGGCGTAAAGGACTAGCAATGTTAGTTCTTCAATCTTGAAGAGTCTTGCAGACCCCTTGTACTATCTGTTTCATTTTGTGCCAAACTGTTTTGATAAGTGAAAGATTAGGGCTGATCAAAAACCACTAAGGAAGGAATAGCTTCGAAGGATAACAACGCTGATGGGAAATGGGGTACGACAAGGAACGCCATCTGCTGTAAAAAAGTAACTATCCGTATTGACGATCTGCAAGGTGCCACCTAGCAGGTTTTGTGACAGCCACTGGCAGGCGCGTACAAAAATTATAACAATTTGTTTTTAAAATACATTTGTGAAATATTTTAATAGCAAAACACTTCGGAATATGGCATTCTAAGAAGAAAATCGTTTGTACAATATGTAAAAATCGTTTTCAACTGATGTTTTATTGAAAAAATCTCATTTGTCCCACTTTTACTTCAGTAGTTCTATAGCATGGTACAAGGAATAAGATGTATTCCAAGTTACTCACGTATTCCTTGTATCATAGTTCACTAGTGGAACGATTTTCTATGGCTTGGTCAATTATGGCCTTGCTAGTTGAAAGATTATCCGTCGCAAAAATTAGTGAGCCACAAGTTTTGCTGTAACGTAAATGCGTTCTTTAGAACTTAAGAAATTTGCATCTTTCCAGCTGTGAGAATGCATCTTATGGCTCCAAAACAACTCAATAAAAATGCTAAAAGAATTGCATGAAAAAAAAAAACATGAAATTAGCTGCTGATGAGTTTTTAAAGAGGTTCCAACTCCAATGTTCTTAATGATAAAAGGAAGCTTACGAAGTAATTTTTTTTTAATCGTAAAAGTGCCTTGCACCTTACAGGAGCACACACTCAATGCTTCAGCTCTCGGAAAGAAATTCCGTTTGTTCATCACTCAGGCTTTTCATGGAAGTCCCCTCTGAGTACACCGTTTCACGTTTTGGTAATAGTACCGCTTTTTTGGGTATTTTTTCGTGCGCCACAATCCAGTATTGTGGCGCACAAAACAAAGCATTTTTTACATATTTACTTACTTATTTAAGGTGGCGCTACAGTCCGGGGTGGACCTGGGCCTCAGCCAACCAGCTAGCTAGCCGTCTCCAGTTTCGCACGCGAAGTTGGCTGAGGTCCCCTTCCAATTGCGTGCGCCGTTTACATATTTAGAATAACGATTTTAACACTTATTGCCACATCAATCAGTTGAAACACATTTGTTTTGTATACTTACATATTCTTTGGTGGCATCGCAACTGTTTCGCAAACAATCGGTCATCTTATTCGCAGCAAACAAAAAATGTAAACAAAAGCGCCTGGTGGCGTGGAAAGCAGTTTGCAGGTCGCCAATTGGTTTAAATAAATAAGAAAATAGGTTGGCGTAGAAGCTCGAGGTGAACCAGGGCCAACTTCTCAATAATGTATGTTGTGTGTGTTTATTTCTTCACATACAAGGGGATGTACAATTTTTTGCCGAATCTGAACGGAAGCTTCAGAAGTTTCCAAGACAATTGTTGCTCTCGGAGGGTTTGCCAGACCCTCGCGGAGGTGGGCAGAATTTGAAATTCTAAAAAACATTTGAAGTCATAGAAAGACAAAATTTGGTGCACTTTTAAAGCGGAATTTTAGAGCGCAAAATTTTTTTAGGCACAAATAACGGTTTACAGTTTGAAGTTCCATGGGAAAATTAATTCAATGTTTTTCAATAATTTTTTAAGAAGTTTATCTATCCTTTTATTTAGGTTATAAGTTTTTTTTTAAGTAGGTTAAGTAAGTACTTAACTTTAACGGAAAAAAGTTTTTGAAAAAATTTAAAAGTTTTTGAAAAATGAACGAAACCGCTTAGCGCACAAAGTTATTATTGAACACACGTATAAACCAACTATGAGTGCTTAAATCATATTTTTCAGAAAAAAATTGAATTCTGCCGTTTTACATTTTCGAAAAAAATCGGAAAAACATGAAAAAAACGTGTGGTCGGCGTTTTCAGAAGAAATCATCAGAAAAATATTACACGTATCAGAAATTTTGTAGAATTTTTTAGGTAAACTATTGCGAATTTCAAAGTTTCAAAAACTTCTGAAACTTAACCCAGAAACATAAAAGCATTTTTAAAAACAATTTTATAAAATTTTCTTAACGGTAGCAACAATCTTGTTCTTTAAGTACAGAGCGTATAAAAACTTAACAAGATGCGTCAAAAGATTTTAAGAACTGTCGTCTCTAACCATAGTTTTTCTAAGCCTATTTTAATAACAAAGTAAAAAATTGAGCTTGTTTTACCGTTTACACAAAAACAGGTGCCCATAAAATTGTAAGATACATTATCCAATGCTAACCTAGGTGGTTGTGCTATTGGAAAAGAGCCTAACGCGAACTGTCGGTAAAAGAGGCTGTTTTTTTTAAAGTTTCTGCTTTTTTTCTACGTAATTTGAATAGGCTTAAAAAAATGGGTTTGGACATGACGATTTTGAAGAGTTTAAAAACAGTTAGCTTGCTTTATGCGCCTAATACTAACATCAATTGGCTTGAAAAAGGCTTAGCTACCGTTAAAATACTATAAGCGTATACTTTTTGAAAATGTTTCAATGTTTTCGAATCAAATCCTGGGAGTTTAAAATGCATAAAAATCGCTATAGTTTTCCGTAAAATTTTGGATAATTAATATTAATATTAATTTTTGATAATATTATATTACATAAGTGATATTTTTTTAAAGAGGGAACCGTTAAAAAAGAAATATGAGAAGTCTTTTAGAAAAATATGACCCAAAATGACTGCATGTGCTCCTTGCTTGCCAATGTCAGTATTAGACTGGCATATATCACAAAGTATATGCTGGCAAGCGAATCAGCTGCTCTTTAATAACCTCCATTCTAGAAGTCGTGCACTATTATGCCTCTGAAAAAAAATTCACCTGTTTAACCTTTTTGTTTTATCTTATTACCTTTTCTCTTCATCTTCAGCTCGCAACTAAATTAAATATTAAAAAATTAAAAGATGTACAGTATTTTCTGTCGCTACACTCACACGCCAACAAAAAATTCATCAAAATGTCTTTATCTGTCAAAATGCTTTTAACTGTCAAAAATGAAGGAATTTTGTCTCATTTTGAGGGGCGGCACTTTAAGGCATTAAGAAAAATTACGATCATACTGCATGGTGCTTAATGCCAGTAACAATGACAGAAATAATGCCTCTGGGCATGCAGTCTAATCGAACCTTAATACCCGGTTTCACACTGCAAGTTTAAGCTCCGTTAAGTGACATTCAAAGTTTAAACTGACGTTCAAAACAAAAAAGCGTTTTTCAGTACCACTAAACGAAAGCTAATACTACAGTTTGACTTGAACGCCCGCCGTTGATGGTTTAAATTGTCGTTTGACGTTTAAACCGACGTTTAAAATGACGTCTGATGAAAGCGGGAATGAATTTTTGTTCAAAAATACTGTGAACGTCGCGAGTATCACGTTACCTTCAGAACTTCAAATTAAATTTGCGTAGAATGTATTATTTATTTCAACTTTGGATACAAATATCTCCTAAACAGAATACCCGATCTGAAATCGGCTAAAAGTTTTGATGACAGCGTATAATTCTTGATATTTTCCTACCCTTAATGGATTCTTTAAAGCAAGTTGAAATATAAATGTGGGCTGAGATAGCTATGACATTTGATTTTTAAAGTGGTCTACAAAACTAACGAAAAACATTAAACGAAAGTTTAGCTAAACGCGCGACAATTTCTACTGAGAAACGCCAACAGTTCAAGTAGTGAGTTTAAACTTTCGTGACACTTTAAGTAATCCTTAGTTTAAATCTTCACAGTGAAACCAGGCATAAGTGTGTTTAATATCAGCCTTGTGGAGCAAGTCGCTCAAAGGTTATGGTCTAGGCCACTTCAAAAACCGCATCCCTTTTCATTTCTTCAGGGAAGCTGAGTACGGTTTTTTTTATCATCGTTTTGATACTTATCTCGATATCTCTCGTAGGTTCTCGTCTTATATTGTTTAATTATTTCAATGTGTGCACTTTATTGAATCTTGAAACACCTAGAAACAAGATAACATTTCATTAAAAAAAGCAAAATTAGAAAAACATAAAAAACAATATTAACTGATGTGTTATAATATGCCACCACGCACTATAATGTTTGACCCATGATTATAATTATTTTACGCGATAGATTAAATTATACCCCCAATGAAGCAAATCGATAAGATGGACCCTACAATTTTTTTCTTTGCAAAGTGTTTTGTATTTATAGACTTGCCTTTCAATGCTTTTGAAAAACATTCATTAAGCTTTCTTGTGCGGGCTCGTAGAAATAATTTCTCACACTATGGCGTGCTATGAAAGTATTTTGTTTTCTTGACGCAAATGTTAAATAGTCGAGAGTTTACTCACATGAGTTTCTTAAAATTGTCTCTATTTTTTTTTTTTAAATAGCGCAACCAGAAATAAAATGTTACGCATCTAAAAAAATTACCGAATTGTTTCTCTTTTGGAGTGATGTTTTTTGATTTACGACCTAAAGTAGGTATTTTTATAGTCTTGAATGTACTAAAGACATGTCATTAAGGTAGCATAACCTTTTTTTCTGAACATTTAGTCTGAAGAAAGCTGTCCTGACAGCGGGTCCATTTGGGGCCTACTGTTCAAGGTGGGAAGCCGTGTAAAAAAGTACTTCACACATAACTTCACATTGAAAACATTATCTTTTTCTGAATATAAATAATTCTTTGTTTTAAAAATAAAACTTACTTAAAGTGGGAAACAAGTTTCGCTAAAATTTGGTTAACTTTTTTCTCACCTATTAAAAGAACTTTAACCAATGAATTTTCAGCAAAATATTTTACTTTTGTTGTTACCATTTGAATTGCCACAAAATTAAAATTGATTTTAATATAACATATGGCAAGTACTCACTGTTGACTTGTGTATCTCCCAACGAAGTCACAGCGTCTCGAGAATCCGCGATCAGCCTTTCAATAAACTCAATAAACTACAGCGCTATTGTTTTCTTTATAGAAAGCCAAGTGGCAAAAATTGCCTTGGAATCGCCAAAAATAGGATCCAAGTTTGTAAAGCAATGCCGCGAATCTCTCAAGGAGTTTTCTGTCCATAAGTGACATTAATATGTCTCGTCTCTGTTGGGTTCCAGACTACAAGGATACACCAGGCAACTGCAGTGCTGCCGAACTAGCTTAGCTTGAAAAGGTTCTCATGCTAATTTGACTAACAATGCAATGGATCCGGTAGAACATATAAAATCAATAGTTTCATCTGGACACTGTAGCCATCACACTTTCAAGCAGCAGGTGGAATAACATCAACGCATCAATCACTCTTCCAAACAAGGAGACTCATTTCCTTTAGTAGTTTAGCCAGAAGACTTGGTGCTCCTTTCAATAATTTCTGCAAAAGTTGCAGAGACGAGGAGGAGGAAGAAATCGTGATTACCGTCCTACCGACCTTGCGAAGGAAAACTCTAGGTGTCATACATCTTCGAAGATCTAAACGATCTAGCCAGACTGATTGGTTGAACGCCTAAATAACGGGCCACCCACCTCGTCTGAATGGGCTTTCATTGCATCTGTTTATCCTAGGCCTCCCCCTACTTCATCTCAGGAACTCAATCGTAGATCAACGACAAAACCTGTAAAGATTCCTGTACCCAACAGAACTAGTCTGGTGCGGACTTATACCGAATGCAGTGGATTCCAGTCCACAGTGGACATGGGGGCAACAAGTCAGCAGACTAACTTCGGGGTAACTTTACCACTCATAGGGCCTGAACCATTCTGTCGAGTCAGTACAAGACTGTTCAAGAACTCTATAAAAGAAACCTAGTTAGAACTGAATCCCACGAGGTCTGGCTTAACACACCTGGACAGCATTGTTCCAAAAAATTCTTTCCCAGATTCCCGCCCAGGAGATCTAATACCTTGACCAACCTTTAAAGGGCTAATTTGAACCTCACTGGAATTTTCAGCGGCCATTGCAAACTGAAAAAAAAAAAACATCTCCATCGCATGGCTCTTTCACCGGACGCCATACGGACACTTTGTCTAGAGAGCGATGAGTCGTCTACACATAATCATGGAATTGCCCGGCCCTCTTGCGTCTGAGAAAAAATATCCTCGGCGAAGAAATTATTCCTTCGGCAAATCTAGCCGATATCCTTCAGAGCAGATCCTTTTCTTCCTGACTGCCTCCGGAGTAAAAAGATGGCTCTAGGATTTCATCAGGAAAGGCACAATAGCCTCCTTTTAAGAGACCGTGGTGCCAGAGCCCAAGGAAGGCTCTTCCGACAAACAATCTACAAACAAACCGCAAAGTTGGCCCTCAAAATTTGTTTCACATTCCTTAAAAAAACATTCGATCGTAGTAATACGGCAGAGTTTTTTTTTCGTTGCACTTGAAAATTATTGGTGCAACACTCATATTTGCAACAGAGCCGCGTTTACACGGTCAACACTATTTTTAACCAGTAAAAAGCAAGAAAGCTGAAGCGTACTTAAGAAGATCGTAGAAAGCGCATTATAGAAGGTAATAGAAACATTTCCACAATTATTTCATTCTTTGATTTATAAAAACTACAAAACATCACAAACTTTTTGCTCACTCACATTGCGGCTAAGTACAACACTCTGAAGAATCGAAAGCAGGGTATCTACTTTTCATCACGTCACACTTACAAAGAAAAATCTCTTGAACAAACTAAAAACAATAAGTTTAACAACCTTTTAATCTATTCCCAAAAATAAAACGCTTTAAAACAATTCAATACTTAAAGCGCAAAAATTCACGAAACTGCGTCTATGGTTTTTTGCGTTGCTATTTTCTGGGTTGCACGAGGTTAAATGAAATTTTTAAACTGTTTTCGAATGTGTATTTTTGAATAGAAATTTTATAACAACGATTTATTCAACCACATATACATACGTCGGTTTTTGTAGTTAAAAGTTTACAGAACGAACCCAAAGGACCAAGAAAAAGGGGCAACGGATATGATTTTGAATTTTCCAACAGTTTAATACATTTTTTACACACAGGTTGTTTAACTTTCTCTCGGCTTGGTATGTATTCTTTCCATAAAAAAATTGTTTATTTTTTTAGAAAATTTCAACATTTTATATGCGTTTTTAATTAATTACACCAAGAAAAAAAAGAACAACAATCCAAAATGGGAAAATATTTCATAAAGAAAAACGCAATAAAAAAAAACATTAAACTAGCAAAAACTATATAATTCTCTTCCACCGTTGTCGTTATTCTGAAAATTGATTTTTTGTTTCGTTTACCTTCTTTTTTATGATTTGTATTATGTGGGGACTCATGAAACACACATGCAAATGCAAATAAACAAAATAGATATGACGTTAGAGGGGCACTCTACGATCTAACCCCATATGAGCCTCCTCCTGGTGGCTATGGCAATCGCTTGGATTACCTCAGCTCAGACGAACAACGTGCCGAACAGCTTTGCGAAGAGGAAAGATACTATTATCTCTATCGCAATGAACAGGATGAGATCTTGTACCAAGGTAAGTGATACAAGTGCCAACGAATACATTTCAAAAAACAAGCATCAAGAATTATTCTAAGAAGCGAAGCAAATCATAATTTCCCTTAAATCACTTAAATGAGAAAAAAAATATCTTAAAAAAGCTGAGAAAACTGCAAAGCAATTCTCGTGAATAAATAAAGTGTAGGCTTTAAATATCGTTGTAAGCACAGGCGCGTAAGTATTTACAGGTCAACAAGGACTCCCATAGTAAAAGGGCAACCCCTCATGGAAGAAGCCGCTCTTCGCTTCAGGTAACTATGATATTTAAATACAGCCATTAATGTATACTTTCAGATTTCTCCAGCGGTCTGGCATATGATTACGTATGCCACATTTTACCAAAGACATACTCGTAATATGCTCGCCGACACAACAGCACCTTTTGTTTTTATTTCAAATTTGTTTTTTAAAATAAATAAAAATCTATACAAACACACAAAAATCTCAAACATAGGCAAAGAGAACAAAACAAAAACAGAAGAGAATTATTATAACAACAGAAAATTATATTGATATAATCCTTTCAAGAAGAATAAAGCAAACCCATCCCTTATATCCCCAATGCTATCTATCTGACTCTATTTCTTTCTCTCTCTTTTGCATTGGTCAGTTGCGATTTTAGTTTTTATTTAAAAAACACAAACATTTTATAGAGGAAGAACTGAAACGGTTGCAACAAGAGAGCGGCGGCGGCGACTCAGCATACAGCCAGGTTCAGTTCAATTATGAGACACCGTTGGGGCCAAGTCGGGACGAAAATTCTTCGGAACAGGGAGCCGACAATGAAGCTGATAAGGTGTTTTGTTTGCCGAAGAATTTCGAAGTGCCACCATCAATTCAATTGGTAAGTGTCGACGTCATAGACGTTGGTTTTTTTCGCCATTAAATTATTTTAAAAAACCAAATTTTTTTTTTCTTGTGAAAAATTCCTTCAGTCTTAATCGCGGAAAGGTCAGTCAATGGGTTATCACCTTGCTGACTAGCATTCAACTAATGTCCGTGTTATCGGGAGACTTATAGAACTCCATATAGCACACACGCGAAAAGAATGACTTGACGGTAACTCGTCGGCCGATGGGAGGGGCTTTTCCCTATCTGCCGTCGAGTTATCAATAAACTTTGAGAATGAGAACTTTTTCCTTATTTTTTTTTTCCTTGGTTTCTAATGTCTATTTGCATACACGTTTTAATGTGCATTAGGAGGTCTTTCAGCCTAATCTTCTATTGTACTTGTTTGGCATTTCGAAGGATCAATTGGCATCAATGATAGAATTGTCGAAAACAACTCTTGTGCGTCACGTGTTATTCCAACAATAACAGATTCAATTTTTCCGATTTACTTTCGATTGTTTCTTTTGCTTGTTTATTTTTTATTCGTAAGCGTGTCAAGAGGGAAAAATATTCCATGATTTATTTCTGATGCATACTGGACGGTATTAAGGGCATTAGCGGGGATGAACGATTTAATTTATTTTGATTAACTTCCTTGTGCTTGTTGGTTGAGATTATTTTTCATCTTTCATCTTTGCAATCCCTTGGGAGCCTGTTTACATTTACGTTCAAATGGCAAAATAACTTGCCAATATTTTTTGTGTATCAACTGATTTCCATGCAACAGCCAAGAATGTCTTTGTCTTCTTTCTCTTTGTCTCATTTTGACTGTCCGACACAACCTCGCATTCATACAGTGAAGTTCTTAACAGCTTGCAGATGACCGCAGAAACAAGTGCGGCAAATATGCTTTCTGACAGCCTTAATCTCTGCGTGGAGACATTGTACAGTCAGCATTCTGACTAATGTACTAAGCTTGCCCGTGATGGAATTTATTCATTACCTAGAAAGAAAAACTTTTCAGTAAGAATTTTGAAAATCGGGAATACCCAACCAAAAAACAAATAAAAGCAGCCCACAACTCTAAACAACGTCTTCTGACGTTAATCATAGAGAGTCTTCAATGTTCTGTGTCCATCAAGGCTCGGTCTCGGTCCTTTAACATTGACAGTTATAATTATTTTCCTCGATAGCGCTCGTACAATTATACAAAGAGGTGATTGCATGTACGCAACCTCAGTATTTCGGGGAGCACTCCCTTTCTTGCCCGTCAACATTACCGGATTTGTTGTTGACCAATTTCGTTATGCCTAAAAAAGTCCTGGATATAGAATATCAATCAAGTGGCCGCTTTGTAAACCCCACTTTACTACGTGTAGTCGTTTTCCGAACTCTAGGAAACTTTGTACACCTTGGTTACAAGCTCAAGCACAACTCTTGAGCACCGTACCGGTTGCTGCTCACCGCGTGCAATTCAAAACTGTTTCTAATCTAAAGCTTTTCCTACTTTTCCAAAAATCGGGGCCGATTACAATGTGCGAATCTCAAATGCCGTCGCATTCCAATTTTGATATTAATACATGCGACCTTCTCGCTTTGGTTGCGATCTGTTCGCATTGATTGCGATCGCCTTCGCTTTCCTGTGCGAATGCGCCCTCTTATGCCATGGCGCAAGTCAATTGCGATAGATATTTTAAGGCTAGATTGAAAGCAAACACGCTCACAAGGGAATTACAGCATGTCTACTAGGATATGTATAAGGTAAAGTTTTGTTACAGTTTTTTTTCTTTTTGAAATCAAAAGAGGAGCAAACGCACAACAAAGTCTTGGTTAATTTCATAAAGACATTGTGATGAGAGGGTTGTAACGGGTGATTTTTTAGCTGGTTTGGTTTTGGCAACACTGGTTTTGACAGCTGACATGTGTTTAGTACCTTGTGTCACTGTCAAACAGCTTCAGTTTGGTTTGCAATTTAACCATGGAACGTCTTACAAATGAACAACGCTTGCAAATTATTGAATTATACTATCAAAATTCGTGCTCGGTTCGAAATGTTCATCGCGCGCTGCTTCCATTTTATGGTCGGCATTCTCGACCTTCTTCCATTTTATGGTCGGCATTCTCGACATTCGCCTAGATCATGCGATTTGACACCATTAGATTATTTTTTGTGGGGGTATGTCAAGGCTAATGTCTATAGGGAAAAGCCCGCTTCGATTGACGCACTGGAAGCCAACATCCATGCATTCATTCGTGAGATACCGGCCGATATGTGTGAAAGAGTATGCCAAAATTGGACTCAGCGGATGGGCTACCTGAGACGCAGCCGCGGTCAACATTTGCATGAAATTATCTTAAAACATTAAATTGCAAGGTTCAAACTTAACTTAAGGTGGCGCTACAGTCCGGGGTGGACCTGGGCCTCAGCCAACAAGCTTCGCCAGCCAGCTCTGTCTCTAGCTAGCCGTCTCCAGTTTCGCACGCGAAGTTGGCTGAGGTCCCCTTCCACTTGCGTGCGCCACCTGAGTCTCGGTGCTCCTCTACCGCGTCGTCCCTGCGGTGTTCAAACTATCGATTCAAATAAATATTTCATTAATTTTTTCGAATTTTTTGTGTTTTTTTTAAAAAAAAGTTCTCAACCTCTTAAAAAATCACCCGTTAGTAATAAATTTTCTCAAATCCAAGAAATAGATCAAAGACCGAAAAACTGTAGCAGTATTATAATTTTTCATAAAATGCTTTCGTCATTGTCTCCCTTGTTTCTAAAGTTTGCAGTCGGTAGCTGACGGTATTGGTAGCCACACTTGTGTGCTTTGTGTCTGTTTGTTGCTTTTATTTGTTTTTCAATTAGTTGTCCTCTTATGGGAAGCCGTAAGAAGAGTTGTCACTTAATGTCAACGTCATTATAATATATCGCCGCATGGCAGCCTTTAAAATGATCATAGGACAAGCCATTATTATAATGTTGTAGAATTGTAAATTGTTGTAATTTTTCACTTTTCAATATTAAATTTAACTTTGTATGGCTTTGGGGCAAAAGGGGCCAAAGGGGCCGCTCTCCAATATAAGCAACGATACGTTCGGTTAGCTTTTTAATTAAATTTTCTCGTTGTAAGAAAATAAAACGATTCCATGGCAATTGAGTAGCTTATGAGTCAATTAATTTAAAAGTGCTCAACAAATCGAAACATGTACTGATGTCTGATTTGTCTGATTTTTGTATTTACTGGAAAGGCTCGGTCACCTTTACGACTGAAAATTAAAAGGCGACACTATGAGATTCTGTGGGGATTGCATAATAACCCAGTGCTTAGCGGATCGCACATGAAATGGTGGAATGCGATGCGGTTCGCACATCGTAATTGCCCGCAGATGTCTACCCTTTAACTGACTTCATTTGCTTTAATTTGCGATGCGGTTCGCACATTCTAATTGTCCGCAGATGTCTACCCGTCAACTTACTTAATTTGCTTCAAGGACCCTGTGCTCATTGAAAGATGGAAATGCAATTAGTTTCTTTTCCACTGATTTCAGCAAGGCTTTCGACAAACTAGCTTTTCTAATTCGTACCTTTAAGCTTAGAAAGATCTGCTTTTTAGATCTTCTCTTTCTGGCCCGATTAATGCAACTTCTTAATAAGCTCAGTAAATGTCAAGCGTTTTAGAACATACTTCATTATAATTAACGTAGTTTCAGCAACATCCGACTACGAGATTACGATTTACGAGTTATTTGTGACAAGGAAATGACCTTCCCACCATTCCTGGTGGAAATGACCTTCCCCCCATTAATAGCATTATAAGCCGCGCGAACTCTGCTCTAAGATTCGTAAGGAGATGGTCTAAGGAATTCTCTGTCCGCATGTCACCAAAACTCTTCATATTTGTTTCATTAGACCTCTTTTTCGATATGCTTGTTAAATTTTGTTTCCATACCAACAATCTCGCATACCAAGAATAGAAGTGGTACAGGGAACGTTCCTTTGTTTCGCTCCTAATTTCCCTCTTAGCTTTAAGTTTAGTGTTTTATCTTGCACCTAGTTTTAATAATAATAACAGTAATAGTAATAAAAGTAAGTAGTTTAATAATAGTTTTAATAATATGATTAAGCTTAAATTAAATTAGTTTTTTTTTTCCAACGTTTTGCAACATTGTTCACAATAGTAAATAAATAAATTGATGTGAACTTCGGCAGTGCAATATTTGCGCATCTTTTTTACACCCTTTTAAGGGCCGGTTTTTCGGTGCCGAGCTAAGCCCAGCTTAAACTAAGATCCCGTAACAAAATGATTCTGGAGTTAACCCAGCGAGCAGTTTTTCAGTGCAGAGTTAATCCGTAAAAAAATTTGTCAAAATCTGCTACTCTCGAAATTATTGCCTCTCCCAACTCTCACTTTACATCTCAGTTTAACTCAGAAACTCGGATGATCTCGTACTGAAAAACCGGCCCTAAACAGCTCAATAAATGATCTTGCAAATTTTCAAAGGCCCTTTCCAATGAATCCTTTAATTTTTCTCTTGGAAACACACACAAGTGGCAGCAATGCAATTTACATCATTACATGTTTGTCTCATACACCAGCTATAGAGCACAGGAGGTGGTCATAGCGTCAGGACGTGGGAGCTTTTTCTTATGTAATAACGGCTTAAAACAAACTTAGGTTTATCGGATCATGACGATCTCAATCTCAACTACACAACAGTAATCTCGCCGGTAATTTTTCGCTGATCCCTTCTAAACAACGTATTGAAAATACTCCGGTAACGCGCAGAAACCTCGCAGAACGTTTACACCTCAACAAAGTTTTAAATACCCCACTGGAATAAATAAAATGATATTATTAATTTATTCATTTTAACTCTTCCAAAACCTGTCTAATCGTTGTAAGTGTCATACGACTTCCAACTCAATATAATCTCCCGAAAAACAAAAAAAAAAAAAAAATGTTGGGCCTCCAGCAGCGAAGACCTTTGACAGCATAAATTTATTTAATGACATAACAAACAGTCGGATCATAAATCTGTAAATAGATAACGACTTATTTAAGAGGTGTGTCCGCATTTGTTGTCAGGCGGCAACTTCGTTGTGGTCTTCGATTATATAGTTTTTTCACACGCTTGTGGTTATCCCTGCTCTTGAACTCTGAGCTTTTTTTTTTATTTATAAACGCTATCGGCATCTAAACATTTGTTTGTCAAAAAGGTCAATCTGCCCTTATCACAATTTCATTGCGGCTGTTTGCTATAAAAGATTTAAAAAAAAAGAACCAAACATGCCACTAACTTTTGATTATCTTGACGGGAATTTTGGTTTTCGTACTTTGGATTTTTACAAAAGTCATCCCATTCCTCTGCACAGATTAAACTTTTGTTTTTACTCATGAATAATTGTTCCCTAGCGAAAGAAGTAGGAAGGCTTCTTGCTTGTATTAATGCCATTTTGTCTATCACGATGGCTGTCCATTCTGAAAGGTTGCCTGTCTTGATTTGTCGCACCAATCTTGAAGTTTAAACAAACCGAACAGACATACATAAGATGCTCGTATTATTTGTATTACCTCCACGTGCTGCAAATGCGTGCGTTTAAGTACAGAGAAGCTGCATTAAATTCAAATAGATCCACTCAAGTGCTTTTCCTCCTTGCTTTTGACAAATACGCAGGGCAAAACAAGTGAGGTGGTCGGATTTGGAAACGGAATAAAATCGGTCACACGGACAGCTTAATTGGTTGCAGATTTAGCCGAAGTAGGTGAAGCTAGCAGGATCGTGTATTTTTTTTGTGACAATCTTAGATAACTGCGAATAAATTCAGATGAGCTCGTAGGTTTTTTGTGTGTTAACCAAGAATTTTCCAAAAGCTTACATTTTTATGATTAGGCGTATGATACATACATATATTTATTATTTTACATTTTAATCTATTCTTACATTAAGCCAAGTGGTGGCCACTTAAATTACAACTGCTTTGCATTCTCCCACGAGAAACCTTTGCGCCCAAAATGACCATAAGTACTTGTGCTCTGATAGATTGGCCGGCGCAAATCGAGATCCTTGACAATACGTCCTGGTCGTAGGTCAAAGTTTTGTTTAACTATCTCCATCAGCTCCTTTTGTGATTTGTGTGAAGTGCCATAGTCAAAGACACTTATCGACAGAGGTTCCGCCACACCGATGGCATATGACACCTGCACCAAACAACGCTTGCAATAGCCCGCCTTTACCAATGACTTTGCAACCCAACGTGCAGCATAGGCTGCCGATCTATCCACCTTGGTAAAGTCTTTGCCTGAAAAAGCCCCACCTCCGTGAGCACCCCAGCCACCGTATGTGTCCACAATGATTTTCCTTCCAGTTAAGCCAGCATCGCCCATTGGTCCTCCAATCACAAACAAACCGCATGGGTTTATGTGCACAACCGTTTGGTCGTCGTAATATTCGGCTGGCACCACTTCCCGCACAACTTTGTGCAGAATCTCTTTTCGCAGCTCATCGAGATGGATCTCGTCCGAGTGTTGCACGGAGACGACAATCGTGTGAACACGCTTCGGAATAGTCGAACCGTGTTTCAAAACGTATTCACAGGTAACTTGGGTCTTTGAGTCTGGCCTTGCCCACCAGAGAACTCCAGATCGTCGCAGCTCGGCGATCTTCTCGTTGAGTCGATGCGCCAAGACGACCGTCAATGGCATGCACTCAGGCGTCTCGTCCGTTGCGTAGCCAAACATGAGACCTTGGTCACCAGCGCCGACGTCGTCTTCTTCGCGGTTTATATGAACTCCAGCTGCTATTTCGGGGGACTGCTCTTCGAGGGCGAGCAAAATGTTGCAAGTCTTGTAGTCGAATCCTTTCGATGAGTCGTCGTAGCCAATGTGCTTGACTGTGTCGCGAACCACCTTTTGGTAATCGACCACAGCTTTTGAAGTAATCTCGCCGCAGAGCAGAATCATGCCGGTCTTGGCAACAGTCTCACAAGCCACCTTGGCGTTGGGATCCTGTTTGAGATGCGCATCGAGGATGGCGTCACTGATTTGATCGCACATTTTATCTGGGTGGCCTTCGCCTACGGACTCCGAGGTGAATAAAAATGGACGTCCGTCCTCCATGTCGAAAGTTCCTCCAAACCCGTTGGTGCGGGTTGTTACTGCAGACTGGGGCATTTTAGAGTGTTAAGTTTACCTAAATAGAAGAAGAAAAAAAATTGTTTAGTCTGATTATTGCGCAACGACATGTTTTGAAAAAATTAGAAAAAAGTCTTCTTTAAAATATCAGAATTTTGTAGAACAACTTTGCACAATAAAGTGCCAACAATGTCCTTCATGAACTTTGCTACTGGCGTAACCATGAATCGGGCTAAGGATGATTTTTTTTCTGGCTTAATTTCACATTTTTTGGCAAAACGCCGGCAAGAGAGTATCTTCACAATTTCGGCACAAGATTAATTTATTATTTTTCTTTTTTTTCAGCACAATAGGCTTTAAACCTTTTCATTACAGAGGCTGGTCCTATTTTAAACTAATCACATTCCTTGGAATTCATAAGTGCAAAGAATAGTCCTTGTCCTATTTTACTCGGCAGATTTTTTTCTTACTCTTCCACCTGTTCTTTGAAAAAAACTTCCATCTCTTCTGTGATTTTGAGCGGACAGACTCCTGAAAAGCTTTGAAATTCTTGCATCATTCAAAAGAAGGTTCAATGACTGCTAAAAACTACGAGCCAATTGCTCTAACACTGATAGTAAAGTTTATTTTAAATTCTTTTTCCCCCCGTCTAGTCTAGACCGTCTAATTAAAGAATTTTCTGATCAATCACTGAAATCACTTCATTTTGACCGCCGATGAGCACAAATTGTCTTAGAAAATCCCAAAAGGAAAACATTTTTTAAAAACGAAAACACACACCTGATTTCGAGAGAAATTTAAGTCCTCAAAGTTTTTAAAAAAAGGATTTTCGATTCCGCTAACTTTAGGATTCCGCAGCGCTAAACAATATTTATTTCTCGAGTGATTCACTTATTAAGGAGCAATCTGTATCAATTATATAACCTTCACATTCGCGCTGGGACACACTTTTTACGAATAATCAATTTTTGAATGAAAATTAATTTATATACGCTCGCCGAGCGTCAGGTCAAGCTCGCCAAGAGCGCTTCAAGGCCAACGGATTATCTCTGTTAGAAATTCACTTTGTTAGGCGTGCGATTAAGATTGAATATGACGAAATTTACTTCCTCTATTTCCAGCCTGAAACGATGAAACAACACGCTATTATTGAAAAAACTGCTCGTTTCATATCAGCACAGGGTCCACAAATGGAGATACTAATAAAAGCGAAACAGTCCAACAATCAGCAGTTTGACTTTCTCACCCAAAATAATCCGCTGAATCCGTATTACAAGTTCGTTTTGAGCGCACTTAAAAGTGGAACGTATCCCGAGCCTGAAAGTGAGACACCAGATCCTTTGCCTGATGACAGCACCGCAGGAAACACTTCGGTTGAAGATCCGTTCTCGAAACCCTATATACCAGTGCCTACGATTAAGTACACACCTTCGGCCAATTGCGCCTACACTCAGTTGATAAGTAAAATCAAAGGCGTTCCACTGCCGCCGCCAGAGCCCGAGAAACAGCAACAAAGTATCTACACACCGGTGTTGTTGCAACAAAACGCAACACAATCTGTGGAAAATGGAGACTCGGTGGTGGTGAAGCCAAAAGTGGAGGTTAAAAATCTACCAAATGCGTTGATGTTGGCGCACTACTACTCCTCAGACACGGAGAACGAGGGTGATCCATCCGAAGATGAGCAAGACAAGGAGAAGGGAAAAGAAAAAGAGCCAGAGCTATGTTTTCCCATTCCTCCAGATTACTTGCAAAATATCATTGATAAAACGGCCGGCTATGTGATCAAGAATGGACGTCAGTTCGAAGAGACGCTTCGCATAAAAAATGATGAGCGTTTTACGTTCCTGTTTTCAGATAACGAGTTCTACTCGTACTACATGTACAAAGTAACGGGGGAGGTGAAATCCTATGTGCCTAACGATGACGATGATGACAAACAAAAGATTGCCAGTGGTAAATATTAGCACCAGGATTGAGTTTTTGAAATGCTTTCTTATATCTCCTAATCCCCTAGGTCCTGTGTCATTTTCCATAAAAGCTAAAGACGACCAGGCAGTGTCAGTGCGTCCAGCTCTACCTCAAGAAACCAGCGACGATGAGTCGGAGAAAAAGGTCAAATCCAATGGCACGACGCATACTGGTGCTGAACAAGTTCAACTGCCGCAGCAACAGCCAGTGCGAAGTGTGCCCGAACACGTACAGAAAGCAATTCAATTGGTTGAAAGCCAATTGATGGCGCGTAATGCTCAGTTAGGAATCCCAACAGTTCATAACAAATCCAGATTTGACATTGATCATACAGGGACTGTGGCGCCAAAATTGCCCTCTGTGCCATCGGCAAATGCTGCGACAGAAGAACCCCAAGTGAAAATTGTAAATACTCATCAGAAGGAGCTTAAAAGAGGTATTTTCGTTGAGTACTATGAATGTAGTTTGCTGCAATAATTTTTTTTTCTTTCTTTTAAGCCGAGGAGAAAGTAAAAGACAAACTCGCACAAATAGCTAGGGAAAAGCTGGGAGGTCTGTTGTCGAAAGAGAAACAGTTGCAAATCGAAAGAAAAAAGAAAGCAATGGCCTTCCTTAACCAAATCAAAGGTAGTGTATGATTTTTATCTTTAAAACCAATTTTGTAAACCGAAACGAAAAAGCAATAATTCAAACATCTAATTTAAACCGACAACTATAGCCCCGTTTATCCGGCACGTTAAACCGCTGCGAATGATATCGAATTCACGAAAAAAGAAAGCTTAAACGAATTTCGAAACCGATATAATCAATATAGTGTCCATTCGACTGGAAAGTCAGGGAAAGTTAGGGAATCAAAACATGGTCAGGGAATTCTCAAAGCAGTCAGAGAAAACATTTTAAGTTCGTGATCTGCAAGTACATTTGAGCGCTTAGCATATTGCCACTGAACTACACTGACATTTCGCCCTAAAGTCGATCTAAGTTTAAAGGTTTTGGGATATACCGCGTTAAAAATAAATTATGAGTGCAAACCGTACTCACCCCGAACGTTTCGCTTAAGTTACATTAAGCGTGGTCACCGGGAAACTGCCTAAAAATGCCTTTGGCGATTAGCACTACGCAAGTTGTAGCGGTGCGTAGGCGGTAGTGCTGTCTCGTTCTCTAGTTGTTGTGCGTCAGGTGGCTGAGAGCAAACAGTGCTCACTGTGTCGCTGGGGCTGGTTAGCCAATTCGCAATCGACGGTGATAAGCCGATTATTGGATCCCATGTTCGCGACAATTTGAAACTGTCGTCGCGATTGAAATTTTTGTGGCGTTTTATCTCAATCGCTTCACGAACAAGCCGTGGGATGTAATGCGACTCCCGAGCCAGTATATTAGCCTGGTCAAATCTGATCCAATGGTGTTCGTTGGGATGGTCTAAGACATGCTGGGCTAGAGCGGATTATTCTCGCTGCTGATTGCTCACAGCATTTATATGTTCTTTTAAACGGGTCGAAATACTTCGTCGCGTTTGTCCAATGTATGCTGATCCACAGCTGCAAGGGACTGTGCAAACACCGGGAGTTTGGAGAGGAAAGCGATCTTTGTGTGATTGTAGATATTTCATCACCTTTTTTTGGCGGTAAGAAGATCGTTTTCACACCGTATCGTTTTAGAATTCGACCGACTTTGTCCGTGACACCTTTCACGTACGGTAGAAGCGAAATGTTCGGGGTGAGCACGGTTTGCACTCATAATTTATTTTTAACGCAGTATATCCCAAAATCTTTAAAACTATGTCTAACAACCGCCAAAGCCTTAAAAGTTATATCTAAAGTCGATCCTCTGAAGTAGATTCCGTCTTTCAACCTTGTAAACCAGATTCTATATGAAGGAGGCGCTCTTTTGGGCCAAATCTGCACTCTCTGCCGAGAAATCGATGCAACTGAGACTGTTGCGTATTGTGTTCGTTGTCTAAGATTAATATTATTTTAAAACGAGATCTCTTGATCGAATAAGTGGTCTCAGTTGTGGTCAAATTAACAAAAATAAACTTAGGTTAGATAAACTTAGGTTAGAAACGGCAATTTAATTTTTTTTTACCGCAGCTTGCTTTCTTTTTGTACGCTTTGTACTTTAACTAAATCTGAACAAGATCGCTTTTAGGGGACACACGTTTTTTATTAAGCCGTTTATGAATTCGCAACGTGGCAACAATGCACAAGTGGCATTATTTTAAAAACAACACTAAATCTACACTCATGCATGTACATAACATCGATGTTCTAGCATTGCCTGGTTTGTGTTAAAAATAAAACCCTTTTGTCCAACCTATAGCGAATATCAAAGCATTGTGGAGCATTTGAATCATGCCGCTCCATTCGTCACTGATTTTGTGCCATGTCCTCACAGTTTTGTCAGCCAACAACACAGGAAACACTACCAAATTTAGCTTCCTCTAGAGCAAGAACTCTATTCTGCACCAAAGCTTAATAATTACAATAAAAATATTTTGGTTTGAGCAAACCGGGGGTGGAATCGGCTATGGTGATCTGTGATTTTCACATTTTGTGACAATTAATGTGATCAAACAAAATAATCCGTATGCGTAAGGTTATCACAAAAATATTGTTCCGCATCGTTGCTTTATTTAGGCTTGTGATGTAAGAACTCTAATTTTTATTCGTACATGCAGAAAGTCAGCCTAAGAGTAGGCAAAAACACCAACTTACCAGAAAGTTTGAAAACTGGTGACCAAGAAAATTGTGATGTGAGCACTTGCCATGCTGTTGCTAAGCTTAACTGGAGTTTAAGCTATTTATAGACGTATTAAACGTATTTGTAAATGAAAAACTCGAGTCTAACGTTAGTCACGGCAAGAGGTATGTTTAAGCTATGTTTTGCTCTGCCAAATACCGAGAAAACAATAAAACAAATATACAGCAATCTCGGATGCAAAAGTATTTCGGAAATGTTTGTAACATACATCATTTTCGAATGCCGCCCATCCCTAAGAAGGGTCGCGGAGCGAGAGCAGCCAAACGGTCCTTCCATCATTCTCGATCCTCCGCCACCAACTCAAGAGACTCCGGCGCAATCCCCAGACGGGACTCAGAGAGGTTCTTTACCTGAACCCACCACCTGTTTCTTGGCCTACCAGGGGGGCGACGCGCTCGCGTCTCGGCTAGCATAACCTGTCTAGAAAGTCTGCCAGGGGGCATGCGAACAACGTGTCCAAACCATCGAAGAATCGATCGCTCCACTCGGAGAAGTAGCTGCTCAACATCAAGATTCCCAGGAATACTGACGTTTCTCACTCTATTCCTTAGAGTAACACCAGCAACGCACCTCAGGAATCTCATTTCGGCAGCTTGTACCCGCGATCTAATTCTTTCGGTCATTACCCAAATTTCATGACCATAGATGAGGGTCAGAACGAACACTGAATCAAAAACTGAGACCTTTGCTTTCACTCAGCTCAGCTTTCCTGATGACCGGCCGGCGCAGTTCCTTTACTATTGCTCCAGCTTGGCCAATTCTACAGGAAAACTCACTCCTCCCATCTTTCGTAAAAAAGACCCCGAGATACTTAAACTTCTCCACCTGTTTTAATGGAACTCCATTTATGTGCAGGGTAAACTGCACAGGAGTTCGGGAAACAACCATCACTTCCGATTTGTTCACGTTTACTTTCATCCCAGCATCACAACAGACGGCTGTAAGCCTATCCACTGCTCGTTGAAGTTCCTCTTTGGATGATGCAAGGATGGCCAAATCATCTGTGAAAAGCAGAGGGCTCATCCTGATGCCAGCCAATTCGAAGCATTGCTCGCCAAGACTGCGCTTCACCATCCAGTCCATATATGCTATGAAAAGGAGCGGCGACAGAACACAGCCCTGGCGAAGTCCAACGCGCACATCAAAAGGACGGGATTCGACGCCATTAATCCGTACACAGCTTTTGCAGTTTCCATACAAAGACTGGAAGGCTCAGAAGAGGCCCACTCAGCGCATAGTCCTACAGTGTGTATCCACAGTGTATCCCGAGGGACTCGGTCATACGCCTTTTCCAGATCGACAAAACGCGCATAGACCGGTTTGGCATATTCCCAGGCCTTCTCAAGAATAACCTTCAGAGTAAAAAGCTGGTCGTTTGTGCCTCTGCCAGGCCGAAAGCCGCACTGTTATTCCCGTAAAAAAGGAACGCGCTTCCAACACCTTCGCGAATACTTTTCCCGGAAGACTTAAGAGAGGTGAGTCCCTATAGTTGGCGCAATCTCTCCTGTTCCCTTTTTTGAAAATGGGCACTATAACTCCTGTTTGCCAATCGCTAGGTGCCTTCCCGCTATCCCAGGCCACCTTAATGACACGTATTAGCCTCTTAACACCCTCTCACCCATTGCATTGAGCAATTCTGGCTGAATTTCATCAACTCCAGCAGACTCGCCAACTTTTAGCGATTTAATCGCTTCAGTGATTTCGTCTACTGTGGGACTATTCTCCGCCCTTATCTCGTCAGCAGTGGGAATGCCATTTTCAGTGTCCTGTTGGGGTTTGAGCAACTCCAAAAAGTGCTCTCTCCATCGGCGCAAGACATGGCTCTCATTTGAAAAAAGTGTACGAATGGTCTACCAAAATATCTTGTTTGCAGATCTGTAATCGTGCTCCAACTTCTCGCCGGACTTTTTCCATGACTGTTTCGACTGCCAGATTGGAAGTTCTTCGCGCCTCATTGTACCGGGCTCAAGAAGTTGAGTTTCTACATTGGATCCACGCAATGTAGGCTCTCTTCTTCTCTCTGATGGCTTCTTGAGCTCCAGGCGTTTTAAACCAAGCAGTTCTTTTCCCACCACCAGCCGCTATCCGAAGCCTCTTCACTCCACAAACATTTCCTGCAGAGGCAATGACTGCCGATGAAAACAGCTGCCATTCCTCCTTTACATTCAAAAGGTCAGTTGGAATTTGTTCAAACTTCTCCGAAACATGCTGTGCAAAGCACAAAGAAATAAAAAAGAAATCGCAACATGGACATACCAAAAATATTTATATATTTTTTTTTAGTCACTTTTGACAATATTTTAATGAAGAAAGGAGCCGAGCATGTGAAAATTTGATTGAAATGTCATTTTCTGACACAATTCTCTCAGAGAATCACTCTTTAAAGAGTATTTCTATGTACAGAGCTTCCAAAACTATGCTTAAACTCGGGTCTAAATAAACACAGCAAGATAATTGTCCATGATTATGAGCTGGTGTCTAAGCTATATGATAACTTTAGACTTTATGATAACTTTAACTTCTGAGTCTATGTGTAAAATATAATACACTATATAACACATACACACAATCCTTTACCCTCCATATGTCTGCAGTCTCAAGGCCCTAAATAAATGAGTTAAGAGCTTCAAACTTTAAATCTGCGCTTTTAAGATTCCGAAGTATTACATGTATTACATTTTTTACTTATAAAAATAAAAAATGAAAATTGTCGCAGCACGCTGAAATTTTGTGTGCTGTATTTCTGCCTAAGGGTCTAATCATAGCTATCATCGGATTGCATCATTGAAAAATTTGTTTTCATGTTTTTAGACGTTTGAGGAAACAATGTTTTCTGTTATTGGTATCAAAATGAAGCTCATGAATTGCGGAATTTTTTCCGTAACAAAAATACACAAATTGTGTTAAAACTTTTATGTAAACTCGCTTTTACTCTTTCACTGACAGAAATCGATTTCAAGGAACAGCTGATTTTGATTTGTGTTTTTGCGACATAATCGTTCCACTAAAAGGCATTCCATTCTCTTTCTATTCTCAACTGTCAGTTTTCTTTTCCCTGATCAACTCCAACCTCAAATGCCTGTAGCTGTTTGTTGACACTGACAGAATTTTTCAATGATTGCTATGAATGACTTGTCAGAAAACCGAAGACATTGTTCACAACTAACATTGAATATGTACCCTGTTAGTTGTGACAGGAAAATCTTAAACGTGTAGGCTGGGTCTAGACAAGAAAAAAATTTAATTGGAGAGGGGGTTTATTCCCCCCTTTTTAGCCGCAAGGCGGAATTTTCTAAAAAAAAATGTCTTAAAATAGAAAAAATGTATTAAAAAAAGAACGGTTTCACTAACAACGCCAAAGCATACCTTTTCCTAAGGCTAGGTGTCTTTTTATAGCATTTTTAAATGAAGCTGTTTTAGGCAATAAATAAAAAAATAATAATTCCTACTCAAAATTTTTAAAACAAATGACAAAAAAATTAAATTAATCCTAATTTTACTGCGCTCGCATCTTCGTTTTTAATGGGTGCCTATTATTTGTCTGAGCCGGGTGCCAAAAGTCATTAAACCAGCCGTGTGTGTTCAATATTGGCTTTGTGCATCAAGCGATTAAAAAGTTATGGCCCAAACATTTTGAAAAACGTCATCCATTTTCAACTCTTCATTTCTCAAAAACCTGTCAATATTTTCAAAAAATTGGATTTTTTTGTACAGTATTTATTAAACTGAAGTCTCGATTTCTTTAGTTCTTGCCTGCTCAACTTCTTAAAAAAAGTATCAAACTGGCGCCTATGCCGCCATACCTTCGAGGTTGAACAAGATTCTGTTGCTCATTCTTCTCAAATAGCTCTGATTGAGGAGAATGAGCAGAATCTTTTTCAACCTCGTAAGGTATGGGGGCTGTTTTTTTTTATCGTGTTTTTCATATCGGACAACCTAACGTGTGCTTGGCAGTCTTTAAGACTTTTGAAAAGTTAGGACGTAGTCGTGCTATTATAAATGTGGTTATCGCTATTCTAAGCGTAATCTTAAATTTAATGGGGACGTCTATTGTTTAATTGGAACGTAAATCTTATATCAAAATAAAAATTCAAATTGCGGTCATTTGGTTACGTTAAGCCAACTACGACATTCAATAAAAATAATCGGACAAGCAATAACATTTCTAAGGGGGTAATGTAAACAACAAATGCTACCTAAGAAGCAATCTTATCTCACAAACCATATAAACAAATATTTTATCACATCCCACTATCAACAAAAACAAAAGATAAAACACTATCAATTTATTGTTATTATTCTTGTCGTTCAAGGTACTTCCCAATCGAATTCCGGCGATTCCATAAAGCTCTCTTTGAAAAGTTCAGCCGAAGCAAAAGACGCAGATGAATCTGACACCTCGTCTGTACATTCCATACCGATATCGTCTTATGGCGATGATAAATCCGACAGTGAAACTGTCGAGAATCCCTCCTTTAAAAGCGAGCGCAAAGAAGACGTTCATACTGCGGAAAATGTTGTAGTCGACGACGATGACAACGACGAAGACGATGACGACGATGTACAGCTAGTCACAGTCGACACAAAAAGGATACATTCAAGATCGCGAGCGCGAGCTTATGATCAAACCCCCGAAGTTGTAATTATATCGCCAAAAAGATCGCGTTCACGATCGCGTCATTTGAAACGTTCAAAGTCAAAATCGCACAAGTCGAAAAAGAAGTCTTCCAAGCACAGCCGTCATCATAGCAAAAAGAAGTCAAAGAAACGTTCGCGCAGTCCCAGCACACACCGTAGCCGAAGCTATTATTCAGAAGACGACGAACGAGAAGTCTATTCGTCATCGGATGAGTCGACAAGCAGAAAGCGGTCCAAACGATCCTCATCGCACAAAAAGAAGAAGAGCAGAAGGCATGAAAGATGATAGGTGGCCATATTTTCAAAGAAAATGTCCTTAAAAATTAATCTTTTTTTAAGTATCCATCATGTTTTGTAATTTACAAATTCAAATTTAGCAATAAAGTAAGAAATATAAAAACAGTTTTCATCAGCATTATCATTCTTACATTCAGGTATCTTCCCAAAAGATACGGACTCTCTGTACTTACACTGGTCGCCCGAGCTTATGCAGGGTAAGATCGATATCCGGGAGAGATATCGCCATTTTAATTGATAGTCAGTCTACGCTCAAGCCAGTGGAATCAAAATAGTTGGGTTCTCCTTCAAAATAGTTGGGTTCAATATCTAGCAAACAATTATAATGACTGACAACCTAAGGTGGTCAAGATTGTTTAGGTTTAGCATATTTATTCGCCCTTGTGCCTGTGTGGCCTCTTTTGTTTTTTCTTACCCTATCCCTTATTTTCCGCCAGTAGCTCGTGACATGTATGGGCGATCCTTAATTGGGTTTTATACAATAGAGGAGAGGTTTTGGATGAAAAACTAGCCACCCAACTCATTTCTGGCCTAATCCCGGGACGCCTTTCTAAAATGACTACATTAGTCGCTTAGAAAGTCCATTGACGGACATGCAAACAACGTCTCAAAAAACAACGCCAAAACTTAAAACAATCGAGATACTTTTAGTTATATACCTGTACAAAAGCGACATAAATAGTATGTGCACAGGACGACTTTTAGGACCTCGAGAAACTTTCCGAAATCTTCTGACTTGCTCACGTCACCTGCTCGTATCGTAGTAGTTTCTTTGCCGCCGATGATTGGATAGCTTAGTTATCCGCAAAAAGCAGATGCCTTACATTTATGTCATCTAATCTGAAACATTTCTTTTTCGAGAAAGCTTTCGACAGACACACCCATTGCTAACATTTAAAGAATGTGACAAACAAACAGCTTCTTTAGTTACAAAAAGACTGTATGGCTCCTAAAGGCGGACCTACTAAGTCAATACTGCACAACTGTCCACAGGTAATACCTAGGGACCCGGTAGAAAGAATTGTCTTAATTAAAAAAATGCGTTAAAATTGGTTGCGTAATTTCCTTACAGTCTTTCAAGTCATGAGGTCCGTAATCAATTTAGCATCGAAGTCACCTCCTGTCTCCTGTGAGTAAAAAAAGTCACTTTACCATGGTTGTTGGATACAAACACTTCGGTTCCTGTGTCACACATTCTCTATAATTGCACAGACATGAGTGTTTTTTTGGATAAAAATTTGGTGGAAACTAGAGCTTGGGCGATCGACTTTAGTGTAAGTGTGTGCGCCGCTCTAGAGTCAGAGACAGTGGCCTTAAGCCTTCAGCCCAATAAATCCGTTGCATCCGTTACGTTGAAGTTCACAACTGACAACTCAGTGAAATATACACGTTCGTATGGGAAAGTGACGTACGTCAGGAAGTTCTTCTATGAGCCGCTTCCTATAAGAATATATATATTTAACTCAGTTGAGGACAGCATGCCCGATAATTATTGGAAGTGGAACCCTTCCTGTTTCCACGATCCTTAAGAAATGAGACCCTATGAATTACGACGATTACAGAGGCATAAGTCTCCATAACATCGCATAAAACATCTTCTCTGCTGTACTTTACGAGCGTCTAAACTTGTTTATTTGTCAAAATTAGCCTTAGACCAGGAATGTCAACGATCGATTAAGTACTCTCACTGCGGCAAACCTTTAAAAATACACGGGAATTCAATATCGTGCTGCTAGGTGACTATTTAAACTCCATACTTGAGAGAATTAAGCAGAACTCCCACGCCAACATCAGAGGCACAATCTTTCAAAAGTCCGTTCAATTACTCGCATGCGAAGACGAGATTGATAGATTCGGAAGATCGGGAAGAACACTGTGCAGCGTGATGAATGTGAAGCCTCCGTGAGTCCATATTCGCCGCTTCTGTTCAGAGTTTAGCGGACAACAAGGGTAAGACCAAGTATATGCTGTCATCAAGAGAAGATACTCAACACCGAAGACTTATATAAAACATCACCATAGAGAGCCATATTCCGTCTTCTCTGATGAAGCTAAATATCTGGGTCTCGTCTTAGACAGAAATCTTAGCTGGAAATCTAGTATACAGGAAAGGGTTTGGAAAGCTACGGTAGCACCCTTTTCCTGAAAAAAAGCCATTGGAAATAAGTGAGGACTTCAACCCTGAATCACCCACTGGCTTTCTACCTCGGTCGTTGGACCGATACTGATGTATGGAACGATTGTCTGGTGGACAACGTTGGGTAAAGCGGTAAATCGTGACAAACTGAGTAAAGTCCAAAGATCAGCTTGCTTATGTATAAGCGGAGCACTTCGCACCACTGTTTCCATAGCATTGGAGATCCTGTTCCATTCAATTCCCCTAAACATCTTCAGCAGACAAACAGCTGCAATCACGGCTACTCGCCAAAAAGCAACATCTCGGTGATCCGATAGTGAGATAGGACACTCCGCTATTTAGAACGCATTCAGGTTCCGTTCTAAAAACAGACTAGAAATAGACTTCACTTCATTATGACAAGAACTTCCAGACAACCATCCTCCTAGGTCCTCTTTGGATGATGCGGTCCTCCTCTGGATTGTGAATTTGTCTACTTCTGCACCGATGGATCAAAAACAAATGATGGGGGTGTGTTCTCCAAAAGATTAAGTCTCTTTCTGACTTCCGGATCATTGTAGTGTTTTTCAAGCTGAATTTATGGCGATAAAGGAAGTCTTGTCCTGGCTTAAGAATGACGTTATATCTTCCAAGGATATACGAATCTTGCAAAGCTGACGAACTCGCCAAACGTGGTTCTACTCTCTCAATCTTGTCTGAAAAAGACTCCTTAGGCAGTCTAATTTCCTACTGATGAAACAAATATGGCCAAAGAAAGATCTTAAACGTCCCAAAAGCTTGATTGCTCTTAAAAGATGGCACATGAGTGCTGCAATCGGTGTCATAACAGGACGCTGTCTGATAGGTAAGCATGCAACAATGCTTCTCAACCTTCTTTGTACATACGCCGCTCTCTCTAAGAACCGAAATCTTCATCTGGGAGCTTTCTTCTATGACGATCTTAGCGATCGAAATACTACCGATTCAAGACATCTCTCACGGTTCATTAATAGCTCTAAATGGTTCAACGAGTAGGAGGGATTTCTAGACACACGTAACGTTAGTATTAAAATGGGCCTATATAGGACTTATTATGTGTCGGTTTCCTTGGATCCGACTGCCACTTCAACCTAACCTAACCTAATTATGGACGAGGTAGGAACTGCCTTTGAGTAACGATTCCAGTCTTGCTCTACGGTGCAGAAGCATGGTCCCTGTAAAGAGCGGATGAAAACACTTCAGGCTGCTTCGAGAGGAAAATCCTTTGTGTGATTTTTGGACCCGTCGGATTTAATGGAGAGGAAGAGATATCG
This sequence comes from Neoascia interrupta, assembly GCA_947623515.1. NCBI lineage: Eukaryota > Metazoa > Arthropoda > Insecta > Diptera > Syrphidae > Neoascia > Neoascia interrupta. Next base: position 48,089,580 of record OX392463.1, on the reverse strand, counting down.
CTGTAAAGCCTGTTCACGTACAGCGACACCAACTTAGCCAAAATAGTCAGAGCACAAGGGCTGCGATGTCTGGGTCATCTAAAACTTTGCGTGCAAAACTGGCGACAAGTAGCTTTGCATCCGAGGCTTCCGCCTTGATCTTAGTGCGCCATAAGTGGTCTCCCTGCTCAAAACCAAAGTTTAAAAGTTCATGATCGAAGCAAGACCAGATAATTTTATATAAAATACCTGCAGAGCTTAGCTTTGTGACTGTGGAATCTTTGAGATGAAAAACTAGCCACAAATCCCATCCCAGTAATAGATTCACTTATGACTAGTATTTCTAGCAGCTGTCTAATAAGGCATGAGTACCATTATAATCAGCTTCATGAGTTGTCACCCATCTTGAAGAGACCCTAAAGTATAAGGCCCTTTAAATAAATACGAGTGCAAAAATGTAAGTCAAGTGTAAAGTGAAATGGTCAGCAACCCAACTGACTGGACCACAGCAACAGGAAAAACGGTTCATTAATTTACTTGACCGAATTAATTACCAACCTGACGAATGAGTTCATATTGAAGATTCGCCCAAGAAATATCCCAATAAACCCAAAAGCAATAGGTTCATAATTCCTATTAAAAAGTGAGGATCTTCGCATTTCATCACCCAGGATCAAAAAAACCTCAAAGACCAAACTTCCCAAACATGCTATGGAAACCATCAAGGATGTCAGACCACTTGGTTTCTCCTTTTTGGTGGAAGTAGCTTTCCAGAATCGTTTCATAATCGTGTATCCAGTGGTCCATAGCAAGGATACTTTAGGGCTCGGGTGAGTTCATTGTAAATGAAAAAAACTAGATTCACCTTATTTTTTTCAAAGTATAATAACCTGTAAAAAACTTTTATATTCATGTTTTAAGTGTTCGTGAATAAATCCTTTTTGTACATATAAAAAGGATTTTTTTTTCTAATATTGTTATATATTTTTAGATATTGTTATTAAAAGTTTGGATGTATATTAAATCATAATGATAAGCAAAAAAAAAATTAACACAAAATTTTACTGTTAGATAAAAATTTTCAGGATAATGAAGCCGATGTTTATAAAATAAAGAAAAACAAGTGGGAAAGTGCAACAGTGCGTATGCAAAAGCTTCAGTCCATCTACGATGGATTGCAAAATAGCCGACCATACCAAAAAGAAAACTGCCTCCAAAAAGTGGGAGGGATATAAAAATATAACTGTTGAATGCTTCATACTAGGTGCTTGCATACATTTCGGCCTAAAACTCCGCCTCTTTGAGCTCGAAGCTTGAAGTCAAATTGTCTCCTATACAGGTAAACCTAACGATCGAGAGTCTTTCACAAATAATCGATGGAGTAAAGGCCACACTTCGAACCTGCCACGCAAAAATGCAAGTTTTGATGCAAATTAAATTTTATGTAAAGTTACTTAATTAAGGTGGCGCTACAGTCCGGGGTGGACCTGGGCCTCAGCCAACAAGCTTCGCCAGCCAACTCTGTCTCTAGCTAGCCGTCTCCAGTTTCGCACGCGAAGTTGGCTGAGGTCCCCATCCACTTGCGTGCGCCACCTGAGTCTCGGTGCTCCTCTACCGCGTCGTCCCTGCGGTGTGGATTCGAAGATTTTCCGGGCCGGGGTGTTGGTGTCCATCCGCTCTAGATGACCCAGCCATCGTAGACGTTGTGTTTTGACTCTTTTGGCTAGGTCGGTATCGCTGTAAAGCCCGTACAGTTCGATGTTATATCTCCTCCTCCACTCTCCGTCTATGCAGACGGGACCGTAAATTGTCCGAAGAATTTTCCTCTCGAAGCAGCCTAAAGTGTTTTCATCCGCCTTTGACAGGGTCCATGCTTCTGCACCGTAAAGCAGGACTGGGATGATGAGGGTCTTATACATGGACACTTTAGTTGCTCGAGAGAGGGCTTTGCTACTCAATTGCCTCCTTAGCCCAAAGAAACAGCGATCGGCAAGGTGGTGTCATTGTCTGAATTGATAGCGGAACCCAGGTAGACAAAGTCCCTAACAACCTCAAAGTTATAGCTGTCGATGGTGATGTTTTGTCCAAGACGTCGGTGTTGGGTGTCTTTTCTTGATGACAACATATACTTGGTTTTGCCCTCATTGACTGCTAAGCCCATATTCGCCGCTTCCGTCCCAATACTCACGAAGGCTTCACTGACATCACGCTTTGTGCTACCGATTATGTCAATGTCGTCTGCGTATGCAAGTAGTTGAACGGAGTTTTGAAAGATTGTACCTTTGGTGTTGGCGCGAGAGTTCTGCACAATTCTCTCAAGTATGATGTTAAAGAAGTCGCATGACAGCGCGTCGCCTTGTCTAAATCCTTTTTTGACATCAAAGGGGTCGGTGAGGTCTTTGCCGACCTTGACGGAACAGCGTGAGTTTTCCATCGTCATCCTGCACACACTGACGAGTTTGGCAGGGATGCCAAAACTAGACATTGCGCTATATAGCTCGTCTCTATAGATGCTGTCATACGCGGCCCTGAAATCGATGAAGAGGTGGTGTGTATCGATTTGGAATTCCTGGGTTTTCTCCAAGATCTGCCGCAGTGTGAATATTTGATCGATGGTGGACTTTCCTGGCCTAAAGCCACACTGATATGTGCCTATTAGATTGTTGACAAACGGCTTCAGGCGTTCACACAGTACAAGATCTTGTATGCGATGTTAAGAAGACTTATGCCAGCGGTATTTGGTTCGTCCTCGCCGTTATACAGTCTGCAGAAGTGGTCTTTCCAATTCCTCAGCACCGACTGCGATTCTACAACCATGTTCCCTTGATGGTCCTTACAGGCTTCAGTTCGAAGTTTATACCCTTGGCAGGACCTTTTGATCCTTTGGTAAAACTTTCTAACCTCATTCCTGTTGTAACATCTCTCTATCTCTTCAACCGCGCGCTTCTCGTGCTCTCTCTTTTTCCTTGGGAGAAGCCGGTGTTCCTCTCTCCTCCTCTGCTCGAAGAGCTCGCGAGCAGCTCTAGTCCTTCTGTGCAGCGCCGCTTTGTATGCTTCCTGTTTAGCTTCATGTGCTTGCCGGCATTCATCGTCAAACCAGGGGTTTCGTTGTGGTTTCCGTGTGAAACCCAGCACTTCAGAGGCGGCGTCTCTGATGGCATTTTGGCAATGTTGCCACTGGCTATCAATACTTGATGCTGGCTGCATAGGACTTCGTAGAAGGTTTTGAGAGACTCGGTTGGAGAAGAACCTGGCGATCTCTTGCGATTATAGTTGGCCGACGTCAAACTTTCTCACAGTATTTCCATTACTTGGCGCTGGTCGGGATATCCGCAGCCGTACCTTGGCTACAACAAGGTAGTGATCCGAGTCAATGTTGGCCCCTCGGAATGTTCGGACATCCATGATACTGGAGGAGTGCCTTGCGTCGATCGCAATGTGGTCAATCTGGTTGGCGGTTGATTGATCGGGAGATCTCCATGTCCCTTTGAAGGTATTGAGATGCGGGAACTGTGTACTAGCTACCACAACGTGTCGCCCCGCAGCAAAGTCGATCAGCCTGAATCCGTTATCGGAGGTCGTGTCGTGCAGGCTATACTTTCCGACAGTACGACCAAAGATGCCCTCGCTTCCTAGCTTGGCATTAAAATCGCCTAGGAAAATCTTAATGTCGTAGCTAGGGCACTGCTCATAGTTCAGGAGCTCGTAGAACATATCTTTGGTCTCGTCATCTTTCTCCTCTGTGGGGGCATGCGCGCATGTGAGGCTAATGTTGGCAAATTTAGCCTTGATGCGGACCGTCACGAGGCGCTCGCTTACAGGGTTGAAGCTCAAGACTTTTTGCCAAAGTCTGCCTCCAATAACGAAACCACATCCAAATAGGCGCTGTCTTTGATGCCGATAGCAGTCGCCGTAGTAGAGGTCGCAGTTTTTCATCCTTTTTTTGCCCGGCCCATCCCACCGCATTTCTTGGATGGCAGTAATGTCTGCCTTGCAGTCGTAAAGGGCCTCCGCTAGTTGCTCGGCTGCACGTGGTCTGTTAAGGGACCTAACATTCCACGTGTAGATCCGGAGCTCGTTATCCTTTTCTCGTTTGCATTGGTCGTCAACAGTAAATCCGTCCGAATCCGAGGCTTGTTTCTGCTTCGTGACTGGTGTTTCCTTACGTGGCCGGGAGGTCACCCCGACGGCTCAACCCCCAACCTGGAGGACCAGATCCTTTGTTTAGCTCTAAGGACGGAGAGCCGGATAGCCCGCTCCTTATAGGCCTGAGCTCCGAATACGTCGTAGTAGCCCATATAAGGTGTTCACTAAGTAGTTCGACCTGACTGGAACTATGGACGCCACCGTTGATTCCTTACGTGGATGCTTCAAATTAATTGTTTTTCTAAAAAATTTAAGGTTTTCCTTAAATTCTGCCTTCAAATGTGGGCATGGCCTAAAACCTTGTATAAGAAACTGTAGAACTAGTTGTTTTCGACATAATATATTAAGTAAAAATTTTTTGATTTTGAAGAAAAATATTAAATAAAATGCATTGGAAAAATTATTTTTTTAAATCTATGCCACGCCCACTACAAGAGGTCTACCAATATGATTTTTTTTATGTGCCTTGCAATCGCTATGAGATGCTAAATACGAAATCTCAGCTTCGTGTGACAACTTTCTTACTTTTGTGTACTTGTTTAGGTCATTGCATCTCCCAGAGGCCCCGGGTACCAGGCGGCAGAATGCGATTTTTTTGTGATCTTTTCACTCAGGACAACAAATTTAAGAAGTTTAGAAAGTTGTTGAAATCAGTAACAAAAATTTTCATCAGCTCTTAGACTATTAAGACCGAACAGCAAATATTGTTTAGGGTAAATTATAATTTCAATTCCTTTTATAGCAAATCTAGTTAATATATTTTTTTGCAATTTTTTCAACGATAATTATGCTCTCTTTACATCCATTAAGAGCAATTAAATTAATTGCGATTACTGTAGGAACAAGACTTTGAATAATAAGTGATTAGTTGCAAATGAGGTGATAACAAATAGCAAAAAAAAAATAAAATAAAATGATAAGTTTTGCCGGGGCGGATGACTTGGAGATTTCGGTTTATTTCTTCTGCAATATTTATAATTCATGAATAAGATTTTTGGAGCGTTTCCATTTGAATGTGATAAACCTTGACTTAGTTAATCTTCAGACACACGATTTTGGTTTTCTTTGCTGAAAGGATGATCGGATCTTACATTATGAATAGGTACTACTTACTTACAAACCTACATCTGTAAATGTTGTGCTTGATTTGTCTATAATATTTTTCTGCTCAATGAGTTGCCTAAACTACGATCAATCGCAGGCGATTAAGGTTATTGAACATTAGTACGGGACTTAAGATTAAATGAATCAAGATTAGATTAGGGCGTATTTATTGCATGTGGAGTTACCAAACATGTCTGCCCGAGTGTGTTTTTCAGCTAAAGATACCTGGCTCATGATTAGATATTCAAATTTGGTGTTCGAAATTTCCGAAAAAGAACGTTGAACAAAGGCTTTTCGAATCTGAGTAAAGATTGAGATTTTGTCGAAGGGACCTGTATGCATCATGTTAGATCAGTCCACCTGGCATCTAGGATTCAGCACCTCGAAGTTGCTGAAATGGTTATATGTATATAACCATGCTTCAAGGTCGTTCATTAAGGAGTTCTGCTAGGCTTGTAATTTTCAAACTTTGGGCCCCTCGTACTACCATTAAATATTCTACAGTATTTGCTGTTGGCGACCACATGCGTCATAATCTTCCTTAAAAATATCATGATTGACAACTTCCTTTACAGAATATGTATAGGCTTCACAAAGATAGACTTTACTTCCTCTTATCAAGCCATGAATGAATTATGTGGTGAATGATCAGTTTCAAGATCATTGAACTTAAAAGACAATCAAAGAAGTTATTGAAAAACACTCTCGTTTAACAATAATTGTATCTGAATGAAATAAAATGAAAGACATAACCACCACCCTCTATAAGCAAATCATAGAATCATTTTCAATTCAGATATCTTGTTCAGAATTGCACCGGAATCACTATGACGTCCTTATTAGTCGTGTTATAAATTTCAATTAAGCTCCCATCCGGTGCTAGCTTTATTGGGTCTGCGATTCAAGTAAAGATCGATGCATTTATAGATACGGTTGTAAAGTTGACCTTGATCAATAGAAGGGACACGCGATGCCGGCTGTGTGCGCAGTTAAATCGAAAGCAATTTTAGAATTTAAGTGCTATCACCACAATAATAATAATATTTGCATGCATTTGTAACTAATTCGTGAAAACACGTAATGGTTGACCCCATGGAAAATATTTACTGCCGGTTATTTAATCAGCATATGAAACGCTAGGGTCTTGACGTATTTTGTAAGACTTCATAAGTTTTTACTTTAATGCTCTGTAAAGCAGAGATTAATAGCACTTCGGCTCAGTAATATTCCTTTGATAATAATTTCTAATCAAATGCTGCAATATTGATTTGATAATGATTTGATAATATGCATGTAGCTATTGCCCCATTGCAAATTACAATACTTTAGTTTGCAATGCCTTTAGTTTGAAAAGTAATATAGTTTTAAATTTTGCCCAACTATTCGCTTTTTATTGCCATTGTTTGCTACCAGTTCCATCTGAGCCAAATACCCTTCGGGGTTAGAAAAGCCTGGAGATAAGGTACCTATACCTGTGGTAAGAGTGATTTGAATTTAAACCGATGCTGTTGGCAGCATGTGCTTCTGTTGGGAAACCCTAGGCAGACAGGTCTTACCTGTAGGTTAAAACAAGTGAGTAACTTCAAGAGTTCGTCTGTAACGAGCTTCTTAATACACGACCCTTTTTTCCCAACCAACACCTAAAGTCTTTTGGCCTCAATTTGTTAATTAGAAGTCAAATATGTGTATGGACTACGCCCCCAAGTGGGCGTGTACTAAGAAGCAAATCTTTTAAACTTATTTCGAGAGAATAAGTTTATGTGAGAAAATGTGTTAAAAACGAAAATCTAAGCCAAAAATAACAGTTTTTAGGCCCCATCCCGTAGGATAGGAGGTATACTAAGTTTGTCACATAGTTGGTAACACGTTGAAATAATAATGGTAGACCCTCAAGACCTTAAGGGCATATAATCGAGACTGAATTCTGAATCGAATGAGCCATGTCCGTCCGTCCGTCTGTATGTCACATGTTTTTACGCCTTAAATTTTAAGCTAGGGTGCTGAAACTTCGTACGTAAGGTCCACGGCACAAGTGTAAAAATTTTTTAAATCCGCCCAAAGACACGCCCACAATCGGTCTAAATGTGCAACTAACTTCAGAGTTTTCAAAACTGTAAGACGTTCTAAAAGGCTAAAATTTAACACTTAGCATCTCCTAATGAATTTAAGACACAAAAAAGTCAAATTTAATTGGTAAACCTCCTCTAGTGGGCGTGGCATCTATTTTAAGGGTAAATTTTCATTTTACTCAATATTTTTGCTCGAAATTGAAAAAAAAATTTGCTTAATATTTTATGTAGAAAACGCTTAGTTTCACATTTTGTTTATACAAGACTTTGGGCCACGTCCACATTTGGAGGCAGAATTGAAGAAAAACCTAAAATTTTCCAGAAAAACTTAGTTTCGACTGGCCTTGAGCCTAGTTTAGGAAAGTATGAAACAAAAAAAGTAGCAGGTTAAATAAAGGCAACCTTATTCCAGATTTCGTTCATATAAGGTTTTAGCCACGCCCCCTTTTAGGGGTCGATTTTTAAAAAATATTGAATTTGAACCAAAAAATTGCATTTTTACGTACATTTAAGTGTAACTTGGAAATAACTGTGGAAGTATCTTATAATTAATAGTTTGTAATTAGGGGCGGTTGGACCACGCCCCTTTTCGAAGTTTGCATTACCTATAAAATGTCAAAAAATAACTTTGCCATCAGCATTTTACAATGTGGGATAGGATGGAGTATTCAACGGTCCGTTTTACGGACTGTTACTTCTGCGTACACACTGTAGCACTTACTCACTGGTTTTTCCTAAAAACGGCCCCTAAAAGAAGGCGGGGCTTAAAACATTGTATGAATCAAATTTAGAGAATGTCAATATCTTTATAATTTGTGGTACAATATTTGTTTGACGTATACTATGTTTCCACCGCCAATAATACAAGGCTTAACAGGAGACGATTTATTATAAATCCCGAAGTGGTTCCACCAGACAAATACAGGATTAATTTGACATGTGAACTTTTTATACCCCATCCCATAGGATAGGAGGTATATTAAGTTTGTCACATAGTTTGTAACACGTTGAAATAATAATGGTAGACCCTCAAGATCTTAAGGGCATATGATCGAGACCAAATTCTGAATCGAATGAGCCATGTCCGTTCGTCCGCCCGTCCTTCTATATGTCACATGTTTTCAGGCCTTAAATTTTAAGCTAGGGTGCTGAAACTTCGTACGTAAGGTCCATGTCATGCGAAGCAGTACAAGTGTAAAAATCTTGAAATCCGCCCAAATTTTGAAATCCGTCCAAAGACACGCCCACAATCGGTCTAAATGTGCAACTACCTAAAGAATTTTCAAAACTGTAAGACGTTCTAAAAGGCTGAAATTTAACATTTAGCATCTCCTAATAAATGTAAGACACAAAAAAGAAATGGCATCTATTTTAATAGTAAATTTTCAAATGCAGTTTACTCAATATTTTTGCTCAAAATTAAAAAAAAAATTGCTTAATATTTTATGTAGAAAACGCTTAGTTCTACATTTTGTTCATACAAGACTCTGGGCCACGCCCATATTTGGAGGCAGAATTGAAGAAAAACCTAAAATTTGCCTGGAAAATTTAATTTCGACTAGCCTAATTTAGGAAAGCATGAAACAAAAAAAGTAGCAGGTTAGGAAAACGCGACTTCAGTCCAGATTTCGTTCATATAAAGGTTTTCGTCACGCCCCCTTTTAGGGGCCGATTTTTAAAAATTATTGAATTTGAACCACAAAATTGCATTTTTACGTAGATTTAAGTGTAACTTAAAAATAACTGTGGAAGTATCTTATAATTAATAATTTGTAATTGGGGGCGGTTGGACCACGCCACTTTTCGAAGTTTGCATTACTTATAAAATGTCAAAAAATAACTTTGCCATCAGCATTTTACAATGTGGGATAGGATGGGGTATTCAACGGTCCGTTTTCCGGACTGTAACTTCTGCGTACACACTGTAGCACCTACTCACTAGTTTTCTGTCATTTTGGCTCTTAAAAGAGAGTTTCGATGTCATTTTTCAGGAGCGAAAAGGATTTCCGCTGTTAACGTCCCTATAGAAATCGTGACTCTAACATATTTTTCATACGTGGACAGTTTTAGAGTCCTTTTACGATTCTGAAACTGTTAAAAAGGTGAATCGAAAAGGGTGGAAAGTGTTTCGTGAAAACGGTCAATGAGAATTGTTAGGAGATTTATTTTTAATCGCTTGTCGAGAAGGCTTAAATTTGTATGTTTAATCGCGTAATTTGTAGAGGATTTATTGAACGTGGATTGTTGGAAACATGGTATTAGAGTGAATTTTTAGAGAAAAAAAGTTTTTTTTTAAAAGTGGACATGGTCGATAGGGTGGGCGGTTCTATTTTTGTCGTGGTAAAGGCTTTTAAACGCAATTTCTATGCAACACTATTTGAGTTCCTATGCGTCGTCGTTCAACTTGGTCAAAAGGTCTTTTGAAAAAAAAAGTGAATTAGAGGTTGTCTCACATTGAAGACAATAGCGGGCATGGCCGTCGGTGCTCTTTCTTCTTTTTCATTTAGGCGCGAGGTCATAACCTTCTCACTCTACTGCATTCCTAATGGTCCGCTTGTGGGGTACGCTGATTTCTTTCTCAGAATATTCCGGCAGGCCACCCAGTTTTGGATCTCTTCGCCACTGAGGCCAAACAAATGCTGTTGTCGTTGCTTTTGTTTGATCCATGAATGTTTAGGCCTTCCTCTCCTTCGTGATTTGCGCTGGAATGTCGATTGAGATCCCCTTTTTGACGGGGTTTGAACGATCTCTCCTTTGAACGTGGCATTACCCACTGAGCCGGTCGTGCTCCATTTTTCTGGGGATGGGTTCTTTTACATGGAGGCTTTCTTGGATCTTCGTACTTCTTATTCTATCCCGCTTTGTTTCTCCTGCTGTCATGTCATGCGAAGCATCTTCATCTCAGCTGCCGTTAATTTTCTCTCATATTTCTTATACGCTGTCCAACATTGTGAACCAGATGTATTTAAGTGTGAACCAATTTTAACCGGGTGCCTACTGTTTCGTCTTTCTTATTTCTGTTTTGTGTTTTTGTCCCACATTGTATAAACTTTTTTAGTTTCTCTCGTTTCGTTTTGCGATCATTTTGTTGTGCAGTTACTTTGCATTTCAGTCTTTTGTTTTTCACATAGGTCGCATTTCCCTTAACACAGCAAGGAAAAATATTGGCCTAAGTTTTCTCGTTACCTGTTGCTTCGCATTTCTTTTTTATTAAAATTGAAATTGAAACTAAAATCCTTATTGATTTTGGAGTAGCCGGAGCCTACAGAGAGCACTTGTGTGAGAAGCTCTCTGTTTTACATTCACTCTTCACGTTCACATACGTAAATAATCAGTGGTGCCAGTATCGCGACACCATCAAAGGCGTGGGTGAATCAACTTTAGGTTTTCAGCCACCCCCTTCGTATGATGATAATTGCACCAACAGGAAAAAAGTGACAGAAGATGCATATGCGAAGACGTTGAAGCGAAAAACAAGAACTGGCGTATGACGAGTATCGAGGCAAGAGAAAGGAGGAGAAAAGGTCACTGCGTGGAAAGAAGAGGGCCTACACAATCTCCCAGATCAAGGCAATCGAAGAGCCTAGCGATCAAAACCAGACCAGAATTTTCTATAAAAGGGCCAAGCAATTGGCTGCAATTCGTTATAGCGAAGGAAACCTAGTCATCGAAGCGCAGGGAATTGTTGAAGAGTTTAAGCTGCACTTCCAGCATCTGCTTAACGGGCATCATGTCGAGATAGAGGAAGAGGTGCAAGATAATGAAGAAAATGTATATGAAGAGAACGAAAGTCCAGTTGACCAAGAGAATGTCCCTCCACCTATAGTATTGAAGAAGTTAGCAGCCATTAAAAGGCTTTAGAACATCAAGGCTGCTGGCTTCGATGTTCGATGACTTGCCGAAAGGCACCAAATAATAAACCAAGTGTGGGCGACAGAAGCTCCATATGACCCATCTTCAAGAAAGGCGATCCTATGTCTTATAATCTGTCATATAAGATCCTATCAAACTTACTGTGAGGTCGTCTTAAGCCGTTCTGCAACACACCTATCGGCACGTCCCAGTGTGGCTTCCGGCCCGGCAGATCGAAAATAGACCAGATCTTCACACTTAAATTTTGGAAAAGGCAAATAAATTTCAAGTCGAGGCACACCTTCTTTTTATCGATTTTAAAGCCGCATATGACAGCATTCATGGTCAGGAGCTCTACTTGGCGATGGCCGAATTCAAGATCCCAGAAAAACTGATCAAAATATGCCGCGTTACCTTAAAAAACACGATGTGCAATGTGCTGTTGTTCAGAACTTTTCCAAACATGTTCATCTTGACTTGAACTCTTCAATCTAGTTCTGAAGATGATAGTGCGCCGGCCAAAGGTCAACACGGAAGGCACTATCATAAGCAGATCACTGCAAATTACTTACGTGGGCGATATCGACATTATCGCTTCCTTAAGCCAATGCCGTGATAGAGGCTTTCAGGGCGATTGAAAAACAGGTGAAGTTGGTTGGTCTTGGATCTATCAACAAACAAAAAAGCATCAGCCGCTTAGGACAAAGCGTCGCTCTAGGTATAGCAGCAACTTCAAGGTAGTTAAGGAGTTCGTCTGCCTTGGAGTTAGCACCAACTCCACAAATGACACCTTAATGGAGATCCGCCGAGGAATAACCCTGGGAAACAGTTGCTATTCCGGTTTGGCTAAACAAATGGGTTCGAAATTCCTCTCACGAATGACAAAGTGTAAAACCTTTACTCTGCCAGTTCTGCTTTATGGCGCCGAGTGATGTTCGATAAGCAGAGAAGGGCAAATTATACTGGGCTCTTTCGAGAGAAAAATTCTCCGGCGAATTTATGGTTTGAGAGGAGGGCGAATGGAGGAGAAGAAACAACAGCGAGCTCTATGAGCTGTACCAAGATGTAGATGTAGTCGTCCTGAAAGCTAAAGCACGAATACTGGATTGGTTCGGTCACATTGAGCGGATGGACAACAACGGTTCAGCCCAAGAGGGTTTTCGAATCAAAGCCCCTAGGTTTGAGGCGACCAGGAACACCGAACCTTCGTTTTAAGGGCCAAGCCGTCGTGGAGTTCAGAGTTCTTGGAATGGACAATTGAAAGCAGCGTGCCCGGATCGCAGTGGATGGAAGCTAATAACTAGCTGCAATCTTTGTCTAAAGAAATTACATCGGCAATCTGCGATGCCTTAATCGGGCTTTAAGAATTAAACACGGCACGACTGACAGCTTTGCAGTCAATTTCTTGCTCATACTTCTTTTGGCTTTTTGAGTTGGCTTGGAAACGGGTGGAATCTCACACAATATGAATGTTTTTTCAACTTCTTCGTTCTGGTTCTGCCTTGTCATCTCGTTTCTGATAAAAGATTGTCGCATTAATTAAAATCGAGTATTTTGTTCTTAATTCACAAACTTTTTTCCTAGCTTAACTTAATATACATACAAACAATTTTTCGAAGTAAAAAGTAAAATATTTTGGTTCAATTTTGTGCTTGAAAAGAAAAGGACAAAGTTTCAAAAAGGTATTTGTGTTTTTCTAGTTTTAAAACTTTTTTTAAGGAAGAGGCAAGTTTCTTGAATTTAGCTAATTTTTTAGTAGGCAAATTTTTTGGTAAAGCCAGACTTGATTCGAGGATTAAACCTTCCTTGACCTAACAAAGGTACAACCATGTCTTGTTGGACTCTGAAAATTGCCAAGTTTCTAGTTTTAGAACCTATTTTAAGAAAGAGCCAAGTTTCTTGAATTTGGTGAATTTTTTGGTGAAACCAGACTTGATTCCAGGATAAAACTTTTCTTGACTTGGCAAAGGTACAACCATGACTTTTAGGACTCTGGAGATTGCCGAAGAAGAGCTATTTTTTTGTGCGTAGTACAAAATAGGTAGTATAGTAGCATAGGAAGATTAGTGCGAATTACTTGTGGATATACAGAAAAGATAGAAGAGGAATTTGAACGAAGAAAAACTCAAGCAATAATTATATCCGCTGAAGCTAGTGAAGTAAGTGAAGTTTTTTTTCTTTTTTTTTACTAAGATCGTGTTAAATAAAAAATGAAATTTAATTAATTAAAAGAACATTTTTCAGACAACAATTTATAAACACGAAAGACATTCGAAAAAAGAGCTAAAATTTAGTGACAAAAAATAGAACTTTTAACAGAATTTTCATATCTTTTAAATACAGTAAAAGTCTTCAATTTGCAACTCTTTAATTCTTAAAGCTATTCGGAACATTCTCTTTTTTCGAATAATAGAGATTTTTCCGAATTAACGACGGTCTTATTTCTATTTTCTATTGTAATATTTTGGCCAACAGTCAAGGTTTAAAATATAACTGTCACCCGTGTATTCACCCGTGTATTCCAGCAGCGTCTGTATACATATTCTACGGCTTGTTGGTCAGCGTCTGATCCCAGAGGGACGGCTGAACTTCAAATAACAGAAATCCAGGAGCGTCTGTTTCGGAACGAGCGGATTCCTGGTCGGCGTCTGTTGTCCAGGTTAGGATCAGCCGACTTTAAACCTGGCAGTTAGGTATAAAATGCACCCCCCCCCCAATTTGCTGATCCTGGCAATCCAGGGCACCCTTTGGAGCTAGGCTTGAGGGGTGTCAGCATGCGAACGCTTGGTGGTTGGAAGGTCCCGCTCGGCATCCGTCAGGGTTTAACCCGAAGAAGTTACGAGCAGCCCGTCAATGGCGCCGCTATCCATTACGGGGGGCGGAGGGGGACAGCGCCAAGTCAAAATGAGGGATTAGGTGGAAATTCTACAAATCGACAACGGCACCAACTCAAAATTGGCACGTGGAATGTCTCGTCGCTAACGAGGAAGGAACTTGAATTGGTTGAGGAGACCAAAAAGTATCAGCTCGATGCAACTGGGATCTCCTCAACTAAGTGGACGGGTTCTGGAACCAAAGGCTTCGATGATGGGTGGAAGCTCTTCTGGTCCGGCGTCCCAAATCACATGACTGCACAGGCGGGTGTGGGGATACTCACAAGCCCCGGTTGTCAGAAAATGTATTCGATGTCATTCCGTTAGGGGGAAGGATTCTGATCTTAAAGCTTAAGCTTGAACGATCGACTCTGGTTCTGGTTTAGGTATATGCATCGAATCGAGAGTCAAAGTATGAGTCCTTCTTGAACGAAGTTGATGCTGCCCTGGACAGAGTGGCAGAAATGGACTTCTTTCTCCTGATGGGTGACTTAAATGCACATGTGGGTACGGACGGCAGTACTTAGAGGAGTGTGATCGGGAGGCACGGTGACCCGGATCAAAACAGGAACGGAGGGAAGTTGTTGGACTTTTGGTGTGCATATGGCTTGTTCATCATGAACACCTTTTTCCCACACAGAGACATTTCTTTTCTGTACCATCGTGTGTTCAAAGAATGATTTGTGATGTTCGAGTTTTCAGGGGAGCTGAGTTGTCAACTGATCACTTAGTGCTGTGTAAATTGTTCTTCAGTGACAGTATTCCTTTGCCACCAAGGCGAAAACCAAGACTGGTGACCCGCACGGTGGGAAAGCTTGCAGGATGCTGACTTTGATTTCAGACAGCGTTTTGCACAGCATGTTTCGAAGAAGTTTGAACAAATTCCAACTGACCTTTTGAATGTAGAGGAGGAATGGCAGCTGTTTTTATCGGCAGTCATTGCCTCTGCAGGAAATGTTTGTGGAGTGAAGCGGCTGGTGGTGAGAAAAGAACTGCTTGGTTTAAAATGCCTGGAGTTCAAGAAGCCATCAGAGAGAAGAAGAGAGCCTACATTGCGTGGATCCAATGTAGAAACTCAACTTCTCGAGCCCGGTACAATGAGGCGCGAAGGACTTCCAATCTGGCAGTCAGAACAGCCAATGAACAGTCATGGAAAAAGTTCGGCGAGAAGTTGGAGCACGATTACAGATCTACAAACAAGATATTTTGGCATACCATTATCCGGCTCAGAGGAAGGAAGTTGAATATCATTCAAGGGGTTAAATCCAAGGACGGTTCACTTCTTTTAAATGAGAGCAATGTCTTGCGCAGATGGAGAGAGCACTTTTCGGAGTTGCTCAACCCCAAACAGGGCACTGAAGATGGCATTCCCACTGCTGACGAGATAAGGGCGGAGAATAGTCCCACAGTAGACGAAGTCACTAAAGCGATTAAATCGCTAAAAGTTGGCAAGTCTGCTGGAGTTGATGAAATCCGGCCAGAATTGCTCAAGGCAATGGGTAAAGAGGGTGTTAAATGGCTAACACGTGTCATTAAGGTGGCCTGGGATAGCGGGAAGGCACCTAACGATTGGCAAACGGGAGTTATAGTGCCATTTTCAAAAAAGGGAACAGGAGAGATTGCGCCAACTATAGGGGCTCATCTCTCTTGAGTCTTCCGGGAAAAGTATTCGCGAAGGTGTTGGAAACGCGTTCCAGAGCTGTAATCAAGCCTTTGTTACGGGAAGAACGGTGCGGCTTTCGGCCTGGCAGAGGCACAACCGACCAGCTTTTTACTCTGAAGGTTATTCTTGAGAAGGCCTGGGAATATGCCAAACCGGTCTATACGTGTTTTGTAGATCTTGAAAAGGCGTATGACCGAGTCCCTCAGGATACACTGTGGAGAGTTTTGCAGGACTATGCGCTGAGTGGGCCTCTTCTGATGGCCATCCAGTCGTTGTATGGAAACTGCAGAAGCTGTGTACGGATAAATGGCGTCAAATCCCGTCCTTTTGATGTGCGCGTTGGACTTCGCCAGGGCTGTGTTTTGTCGCTGCTCCTTTTTATAGCATTGTATGGACTGGATGGTGAAGCGCAGTCTTGGCGAGCAATGTCTCGAATTGGCGGGCATCAGGATGAGCCATCTGCTTTTCGCAGATGATTTGGCCATCCTTGCATCATCCAAAGAGGAACTTCAATGAGCACTGGA
This sequence comes from Neoascia interrupta, assembly GCA_947623515.1. Lineage (NCBI taxonomy): Eukaryota > Metazoa > Arthropoda > Insecta > Diptera > Syrphidae > Neoascia > Neoascia interrupta. The sequence continues at coordinate 48,073,370 of OX392463.1, read as the reverse complement.
TAGGTTTACAGCCGTCTGTGGTGATGCTGGGATGAAAGTAAACGTGGACAAATCGGAAGTGATGTTTGTTTCCCGAACTCCTGTGCTGTGTAAATGGAGTTCCATTAAAACGGGTGAAGAAGTTTAAGTATCTCGGGGTCTTTTTCACGAAAGATGGGAGAATGGATACTGAGTTGTCCTGTAGAATTGGCCAAGCTGGAGCAATAGTAAAGGAATTGCACCGGCCGGTCATCAGGAAAGCTGAGCTTGGAGTGAAAGCAAAGATCTCAGTTTCTAATTCAGTGTTCGTTCCGACCCTCATCTATGGTCATGAAATTTGGGTAACGACCGAAAGAATTAGATTGCGGGTACAAGCTGCCGAAATGAGATTCCTGAGGTGCGTTGCTGGTGTTACTCTAAGGGACAGAGTGAGAAACGTAAGTATTCGTAGGAATCTTAATGTTGAGCAGCTACTTCTCCAAATGGAGCAATCGATTATTCGATGGTTTGGACACGTTGTTCGCATGCCCCCTGACAGACATCCTAGACAGGTCATGCTAGCCGAGATGCGAGCGCGTCGCCCCCCTGGTAGGCCAAGAAACAGGTGGTGGGATCAGGTAAAGAACCTTTCTGAGTCCCGCCTGGGGATTGCGCCGGAGTCTCTTGAGTTGGTGGCAGAGGATCGAGAAAGATGGAAGGACCATTTAGCCAACCTCGCTCCGCGACCCTTTTAAAGGATAAGCGGCATTCGAAAATGATGATGATGATGATGATGATCCGTGTATTCATATAAATTAAGCACCTTTTAGAATATTCCATACAAAAATTCGAGCTTCGAAAATCAGTTTGCTGTCAGCTGACTGGAATGGCAGTTGAGCCGCGTTGTCACAAGCAACGTAAAACAGGAACAGAAACAGAATCTCATACATTAGCAACTGAAATCTAAATTCGCTAAATGTTTTTTGCGATGCTAATGTATGAAATTCTGTTTCTGTTCCTTGTGATAACGCGGCTTTAGTTGCGTTCGTAAAGTGAATCGATGGATGCGTTCAGCGATTCCTGCATGTAATTTTTTTTCTTGTCGCCACATTGCACTATGTTTACTCGTTTATTTTGAAGAAATTAAAATTATGTAAAATTGTAAAAGGCCTATTAAAATGGAATATTGTGGAGATCCCGGCAATTCAAATCTTAAAATCCGGAAAAACTGTCAAAACCCTTTTAGGGGAAAACCCGGAAATTCAAATTTTTACGTCCGAAAAAACTATTAAGCCGGGGAAATCCCATTAATTTTGGAATCTTGTAATCGTTTGAACACCGGTAGTTCACACTGATAAAACAAACATTTAACCAATAGAAATTCATTAGTGTAATAAAAAAAAATTTTTGTTTATTCGGAAAATTCACTAATTCGGAATGACCTTCCCTCCGACCATTCCGAATTAACGACCTTTTACTTTATTAAAGAAGACTGTTTTCTTTATTTGGTTTGTTCTCAGTCTTTTCTTCAACAATCTTTCATTCCGGCTTTCTTTTCAGCGTTAAACACCAGAAAGAGTAGCCTACTCTTGATTCCGCTTCCTTTCTTACAAGGTTATCAATGTTGGATGATGTGAAAAATAGGCCGGGTCAAAGTAAGACGCTATTTTGTCTTAATAACTTATGTCAAAGCATTCTCTATATGACTGATCGAGGTATATACCTACATACGTTTTCTCTGCACGTGTTTCAGAGTTCAAATAGAACAAAAAAAAACCTTAATACATAAAATAAGTAGTTGAGAAAAGCTTTCCTCAGTCTGAGTGAGGCGCTAGAGTTCTTTCTTTTTGAAAGAAATCTGTAAGTTTAGTAATTCCCCTCATAACTTAGAAAAAGACTACGCTTTGCAGTTCATACGACACATACTGACGTACACCTACTCAACAACGTCAAGTATTCGCCTGCTAATCGCTTTCTAAGATAACCAATTAACGATCGGTTATATTTTCGCCGTGGTAGACATTCCGAGCAATCTAATAGACGTATAAAAGCACCGGTTTTCAACGAATGCCGTTTAAAAGTGTTTTAGCGGTTCAGCTTGCTGCACCGCATGCCAACTCATAACTTAAAGTTGTATTTTTTTTAATTTTTGTTGTTTTTTTAATGTCATTTTATTTGTTTTTAAACTCAAGTTATCTCAATTTAAATAGCCCTGCAAATATGAAACTGTTACCAGAGGTAAAGATCTGAAAAAGAACAACTAACTCAGCTCATTGGTTTGTTGGTGAAACTCCAATTAAATAAATAAGGAATTATTTTAATTCAGTGCGGTATTTGTGATTAGTTCAAATATTATGTAAATATTAAGTTTTTGCTAAGCCATCCCTTTTTTGGTTATAAACTTGTGACGCTTAATAATGTTACGTACGTGAAACTTGTTGTCTAGGCTACAAAAAAGTTTAAGATCGATTCATTTTCGCAGAGTAAACAAGTAGTGAAAAAATAAACAAAACAAAAGACGAAGTGAAACCTATTTTAAAGCATGTTTGACGGGCTTTAGTTTTACGTCATTAATATTCCAAATAACAAACGCTTAAAATAAATGCTAAGAATATGCCCCTAATGCCTTCAGCCCAATGAATCTGTCGTGTCCGTCACGTCGAAGTACACAACTGACAACTCAGTGAAATACACACGTTCTTATGGGAAGCGACGTACGTCACGCACTCATAAGATCGTGTGTATTTAACTTAGTTGTCAGTTGTGTACTTCAATGTGACGAATGCAACGGATTCATTGGGTTGCAGGCTTAAGACGGCACTAAAACGTTAAGTGTTCGCTATTATATCTTGGACAACAAAGTAGTAAAAAGAAAAGTAGTAAAAAGAATAATTAATTTATTTTAAAATTTGGATCAGTTCATAATTCGCCAACGATTCAAACTTTTTTTTAACAATCTTAAAATTTGGCCCAAATTATATAAGTTTTTTTTTTTTAGGGATACATTGATATTATCGATCCGTCGGAACTTCTTCGACCAGAAGCCACATTCGCCGATAAGAAGTTGTCACAATTTCGTGACTACAGTATTGACAAAAATGATCCTCTGAAGGAGCGTGTTAGGCAAACCTATCGTGATATGCATCTGAATCAAACTGTTGATTTTGTCAGAGGTGAGTCATTAAAAATAAAATTTATAATTAAAAAAATTATAAAAAAAATATTTCAAGTTCTATAAAGATTTTAAAATAAAAAAAAAAATGTTTTCCTTGAAGGTCGTCGTGAAAAATGGCTTAAATTCAACACATTCAGAGCAAACATTCGTGACGCATTGGAAAAGCTTAATGATCTGGTGGACCATTCTGATCCGGACACCAATCTTCCCAACATCATACATGCTTTCCAGACAGCAGAACGTGCCCGCGCAGAGTTCCCAGAGCACGACTGGCTTCATTTGACCGCACTTATCCACGACTTGGGTAAGGTTATGGCATTCTACGATGAGCCCCAGTGGGCGGTGGTTGGTGATACTTTTGTTGTCGGCTGTGATTGGGGCGATAGTATTGTCTATCGGGATGAAAGCTTCATCGGGAATCCCGATGGGGTTGATCCTAGGTACAACACTAAATATGGAATGTACAAACCGAAATGTGGTCTTGAGAATGTCCTTCTCTCATGGGGTCACGATGAGTATATGTACCAAGTGCTGAAGCATAATAAATCCACATTACCAGAAGCTGCACTGAATATAATTCGGTTTCACTCCTTCTATCCATGGCACAATGGAGGCGATTACGAGTACTTGTGTGAGCCTAAGGATGCTTTGACCAAGAAATGGGTTTTAATTTTCAAGTAAGTGAATGCTTGCTGCAAATACTATTGGGAACTTGTAAAAATATTTCTATTGTTTCTATTGTAGTCGTTATGATCTGTACACGAAGAGCGCGGTTGTACCCGACATTGAAAGCCTGTGGCCCTATTATCAGTCGCTGATTGATAAATACTGTCCCGGTGAATTGGAATGGTGAAGAACAACTTAATAAAATATCCTTGACATATTTTATATTACTCTTGTTTGTGTGAATGTTTTATGATAAGGAATATAAGGATCTGAGGTCCGACTAGTTTTTAATCGCACAGCAGTTTGATTTTGAAAAAAAGGCAAAAACAACGTCACCCAATAATGTAGATGCTGAAAGAGATTGTTACTTCCTCCAAGGGAATCGATGGCCGCACTGTATAGTAACTCTGCCAACATGGAAAAGCACAAATACGGATGGAAGGCTCAGAAATTTCTTTCTTATATTCCCTTACGCGGATACTTGTATAGTGCTTGAAGGATGCAGCTAAGCTGCAGAGATTATTCAAACCTGACTCAAGTGCCTTACATATGGCAAAAACCTTGGAGACCTTCTCCAAATAACAAAAAATCATGTTGTTTGATTAATCGACTGTTGATACGAATCGATTAAGCATTTAACAAGGAAATGGTAGAAAAGCAGCAGTGTTAAAGCTACTGCGACATTAGGAAGCTACAATTAAAATCCAGTTTACCAGTCAGCACGCCTTACTTGGTTGTGGGTTGCGAAACCCGAGGACCCAGATGATGCCATCGGTTTCATGTCAGCTGCTCCATGAGGGTGTGATTGAGCTTCCCTTTGCAGCATTTAAGGGTCCCCTGTCGACAAGGTGCCGTGACAGAAGACCAAGCGACATAAGACCAAATCTCAAAATGTTATCATTTTTTATTATTACATTTGGTATTATGTCACTTTATAAAGCGACATAAGCCCAAATTACCAAAATGTCATAAGGCCAAATGTTACGTTTTGAAACTGGAATATGTACCACCCTGCCTGCTTTTCTTTTACTTCTCCATTGGTCCTAAAGAGCAATGTGACTTAAAGCCAATTTGGGCTTATGTCGCTTTACAAAAGTGTCACAATGCCTAACGGCTGAATTTGGCTTTATGTCACTTTCACAAAGTGACTTAAGACCAAATTTAAAATTTTTCCTTATGTCGCTTGGCCTTATGTCACGGCACCGTCGACGGGAACCACTGCAATATTTGTGCTGCTTCCAGCTGCTTGCGATCCTCTCACAGCTATGTTGAAACTATTCTCGACCCCATTTTAAAATCCTTTAAGACCTTGCGAACGAGCTAACTTGCTCGTGCAAATATGGGCAACGCAACCAGCACCCTAAACGGCCTTATGAATATTTCGTATAAGTTTTCGGTACGAAGCCCGAAATGTCCATTTTGCAAACATCGAAATAAAAGAAATAAAAAATTTTTAACTCTTGCGATTCCCATTTCATTTAAGACAAGAAGAAGAATTGGGACGGAAACAGGTCCGTTCTACCAGCAACTGGATAGTATCAAGAGATATGTCATTCTTCGAGCATTGCTTTATAAAATTCGGAATTGGCTCCAAGACTCTACGAAAATCTGCTTTCAGAAACCCTGAAAGAATAGTATGTTGAGTCATCTTGACAGTATTACTCCAACCTGTCAGGTGGTTAAAAGGCTAACAGAGGCGATGAATCTAGCTCTTCGTAAAACCTACCCAATCAGCAGGCACAACAATGGGGGTAAGCCACCATGGTGGATAGGAGAGCAATACGCTCTTGACCTTTATAAGAGCCGTACCATCAGGGATTTTAAGACAGAGATAAGGAAATGGGCCTTTTGGCATCTTTTCTGTGAAAATGTTGGACAGATGAGTGATCTTCTCGGATGGAGAAGGTCCTCTCCGAATCTCAAGTTATTTTTAGCTACTTAAGCCATATGGAAGCTGGATAATCTTAAGCAACGAATCTTGAGATCTTCTTAAGGACATCTTTTCTTTCGGCAAAAAAACAGAGGCAACCGGAATAGGGTCCCTTTAGTCTGCAGATGTTTTCGCTCCCAAAAAAAAACAGTGGGCAATGCGTAGCTTCCTTGCGTATGAATCAGCTGGATTCGATGTCATTTTACCAGTGGAGTTTTAGCATTGTTTTGGCGTATGGAGTCCTTGGCTCCACTTTATATTGAAAAGTTGCCGGAACTTTGGCTACATTTGGCTTTATGCTAAAAGCTGGTAAGACTTCTTACGCATCTCCTGTCCTCCTTCTTATTAAACACCCTACAAAAAACGTTGGTCTTAGATGTTCGGCGCATTCAAGTTGGCTGCATACTGTGCTGTATTCCGTTCTTCGTTGTTCTTTCATGATGCTAGACACTGTTGCGCTACTAGACACTGCTGCGCTGCTAGACACTGTTGCGCTCACTGTTTCCCAAGCTTGCTGCGTACTGAACAAAATGCCTTATGATGTTCTCTTTGGAGTAAGTTTTCACCGAGCCTTTTTGCCAGGTTGTGCTCTTCAGGACAGTGAAAACTTATGTGTTCCGCTCCGCATTTTCAACTGTTTCGTGCACTTTCAACAGTAAAGTTTGTCTTCGTTCCCAAATTCGTCGAGGTAGGCTTTGAAACAGCCATGCCCAATCAACATCTGCGTCAGGTGGAAGTTCAGCTTCCCATGCTTTATTGATCCAAGGGTCTATATTCCGGATCAATCTCTGCGTCCATCCTCCCTTTGTCGGAGGAGTTCCATCTATTTTGCCATTCTTCTGGGATTGTTCTTAGGTTAGGTTAGGTTAGGTTGATGGATGCCCTTTTGACAATAGTAACGATTTCACTTACACCAGCAGTTGGGTCCATTGTGTCCATTGGGAACCTTCTTAATACCTGCAACGAAAACAGAAATAGACCGCTGTTAGAAGCTCAGAGTTCCGCCCTCTTGGGCCCATCCGCATTTGTATACAAATCTTAGGAGGTCCTTTAGATCCACATCATTTAGATCTTCGAGCTCGTTGAAGAAGTAACAGCCGAGGGTACAGATCTTTAGATTTGAGGGCTAGAGATGCATTCATTCCAGACCCAAATCACGCAAGCTTGTCCGCTTTTTCGTTTCCCGATATATCGGTGTGACCTGGCACCCAACACACAGTTACCGTGTTGCCAAGTGATAGCTCGTCCAGAATTTCCCTGCATAGTTTCACAGCCCTTGTCTTCACTACGTCTGATTCCAAGGTTTTAATTGCCGCTTGGCTATCAGAGTATATGGTGATGGTCTTGTTTGCGGGGCTGTGTTTCTTCAGCTCGGAGGCAGCTTGGATTATGGCTGCCAGTTCCGCCTGAAAAATGCTGCAGTCGTCATTAATCCGAAGAGATTTACCCAGTCCTAGAGCTCCACAGAAGATGCCCGCAACGGTTCCGACGTCCATCTTAGAACCGTCGGTATATACGGCGATCTCGTCATCTCCTGTAATGGTCTTATCGTCCCATTCACCTCTTTCAGGTATTCTTGTAGCGAATCTCCTGTTGAAGGCGAATGTCATAGGGAGGTAATCCGTGACTGGGGTATCTGTGGAGGCAGGCCATTGAGTTTCCACAGAGGCGTGTCCATAAGATCTTGAGGACCACAGTCCGAATTCCCTTAGGCGAACAGCTGTTTAGCTGCCTTGCTGCTGCAGTATATGTCCAAGGGGGTGAGGTTGAGTAGTATCTCCAGTGCCGCGGTGGGTGTGGTCCTTCGGGACCCATGCAGGCTGCCCTTTGAAATTTGGTGAGGTTAGAGAGATGACACTTTCTTTCCGTAGCCTTCCACTATGCAACTGCACCGTAAGCTAAGATGCGTCTTACAACCGCTATATACATCCAGTGTACCATGTTTGTTTGCAGTCCTCACATGCTTCCGAACGTTCTGCGGCAGGCGTATAATGCCACGTATGCCCGCTTGACACGATCTTCTATATTATCCTTCCAGCTGAGTTTGGAGTCGAGTATGACGCCCAGGTATCTTACCGATTTGGATAACGGTAGCTCCACTCCCCCCATTCTTGGGTTGCTGAAGGATGGAACTGCCCTTTTCCTTGTAAACGACACAACTTCCGTCTTAGGGGGGTTTATTCCCAGTCTTCAACCCTCAACCCATTTTCCAACAATGTGGAGTGCGTAGCTGAGTCACTGAGGATTGATGGGAGTTTACCTGGGATCAGGATTGCTAAATCGTCTGCGTATGCTCACAACGAAGCCTTTTTTAGCAATTCGTCCATTACCAGGGTCCATATAAGCGGAGATAGGACACCTCCCTGCGGTGTTCCTCTGCTGACGTTTCGTCTGCTGCATACTTCGCCTAGATAGCAGCTTATGGGATTGTTCTTAGAAAGACTAAATTATGCCTCACCATTGGCAAATTTGACCTTCCTGCAAGATGTCATCTTTTGGTTTCTTTAGCGAGGCAATCAATTGGCATTATTTCAGGTACTACGCATGTGGCGTCTTATGAGGTATAATATCTGTAGACTGCCCCTATTTTTCAACTGTATGCCTTAGTTTTTGTTGCAGTAGCCCATATTTGAAAGCCATAGAGCAACATTGACGTCTCAAATCTTGCCAACAGCAGTCTCATCTTCTGTTCTTCTGGTCTTCCTATATTTGGCATTGTTCTTGATGCCAGGGCAGCTGTTGCTCCTGCCGCCTTTTCCGCTGCACGTTGCAGATGCTGCTTAAAAGTTATAACTCCGCATCTAAGGTGCCGCCAAGGTACTTCAGCTCTGCTTCAGAAAAAATAACATGTTCGCCCACGGTCGTTTCCATAACTCGTCTGCTGCTGGTGAGTAGATCCATGCTTACTAGTCAGTCTTGTACCACTCCAATGGCTTCATTACTGTCATGCCCTAGATCTTCAAGAAATTTGGCCACTTCAACAATCGCTATGTTGTCAGCGAAGCCAATAATTTTCGAGGTCCTTGGCATCCGGAGTTTGAGAACTTCGTCATTAAGATTTCACAGCTGTGACCTTGGTACGGATCATTGGGCGACGCCGCCTGTGATGTTGTCATAGAGCAGTACATATTCTGTTTTGTTTCAGTAGTACTCCGTCATTATATCCTACAGGTTATCCGGCACTCTTATGGCGGTGAGAGCTCGGAGAATTTTGCCCCAGTTTTCGGTGTTTATGTGTCAATTTATTGCTGATTTTAATGCATTCTTGCTCTCGGGGATTTTGTCGACCCCAGATGCTTTTTCCCACATCATGTTTTCGCATTTTTCGAACTTCTTCTACACCCATCTCATGCTCTTCCTCTCTGCCTGCTCCTGCATTCCCTCTCGCTGTGGAAAATGTATAGCGATAATGTTTTCGAGAAACATTGTGAACGTGACGTGGGCGGGCGCTTTCTACGACCCTTTAACTTCGACATAACCACTTTGTGGGCTCCCTCCCATACGGTTTTTGATCAGCTTTGTCTTCGATAGCCGTTTATAAATTCCCTCGGGCGATTCTAAATCCTTTTCGAATTTTCCGTGGTTTTTGTGTACCCAAGATTGCTGGCTGGTACATTCGACGCATCCTGTGGCATTCTGGGCAGCTTCATTATTCCATGAAACCGTCATAGGCTCTTGTAACTCCTCTTGAGATCTGCTTTGGTATAACAGCAGTGGATCCATAGAATAGAGGCATATATTCTCTATCTTGAATCACCTCAACTTCCAGGGTGTATCTGTTATCGCTTTCCCGATGGTTGCTGTGCATCTAAGTTTGGCTTACTCTCCAAGTTTGCGAAATGCTTAGGCTTCCTTAAGCGATGCAAAAAATATTTCACACCTTCCGATCTGGCTCAAATGTATAAAGTTATCATACGCCCCAAACTGGAGTATAACTGTCATGTCTGGGCAGGTGCACCAAAGACCACCTTACTTTTGCTTGATAGGATACAAAAAAGAGCTTTGAAACTTATAGGTGACTTGAACATAATAAAGTCATTCGACTCTTTGGGACAACGTCGCAATGTCTCTTGTCTTTCTTTGTTTTACCGCTATTTTTACAAAGACTGTTCCAGCGAAATAGCTTGCTGCATTCCACCCCAATAGTCGCACAAGGACACGTGCCCATCAGTTCACCCTTGAGACCATTTTGGGGCGTACCGCTTTGCGTTGGAGTTCTTTTTTCAGCAGAACATCACGAATGTGGAACGGGCTTCCACAGGAGAACTTTCCTCATCAGTTTAGTCCCCAACAATTTAAAACCAATGTGCATCAGTACATCTCCTCTTTCTCCTCTGATCCCTTCCATTCTTGTGATTTTAACACATTATAAGAGTAGCCATAAACCTTGAACGCGAGTGTATTATAAAAAAAAGTGTATTCGTGGCGCTGGAACCCCATTCAACTGACCACGAAGTTCTCTTTCAGTGGTTGCGATTTTTCTCCTATTCGTGCGAACTCCTCGTGTTTTAAACTTGGAGCAACGTAGCAACATCGTAAAGGTAGATGCCATTAACTTAAGCCCACGTGAAGCCCGTCTTGCGCATCAGCCACACCGTCTTTTCTTCGACTTCGAAGGCTCTTGTTGAACTGATGTCCATATTAGGGCTTTGCGGAAGTGTACGCGGTCGATATGCTCTCGTTCAACCACTTCCAGGTTTCCCCGAGTATAGTGATATCCGCAATGTAGGTCCTGAGCTGTCGCGCCAAATTGGTAAGGTTTAGTTGAGGTTTGAGTTTTGGTTAATGTTAATGTTGCCTTTAGGATAACTCCAACAGCAGCTTTAGGTACAGTGATTAACCTCATTCCCGTCGACATTTTCGAAAAGCTGATGCCAACAAAATCAGAACTGGGGCTGAAGAATCCCATCCGCTAGTTCGCGACAATATGGGCCTCGCAAGTATCCTAAATGACCACGTTACTCTTACTATTCCTTTGAGACTTGAACTTCATTAGGTACGGGCTTACTCTGAAACCGTTTGTCTAGCTTGGCTTCTTACTTAGTAATGCTCCTCTCTGGCGCAATCTTATTGGCGTGGGTTATCACCAAAAGAACCGAAAGGTACCTCTCCCATCCTCAGGGCAAATTCTTACCTCGCAAGCAACCACGGACCCTAACCTAACGTTAGGTCTCAAGGAATGGGTAAACAGGTATGTATCAACTAAATGGGCTTTTTATGTTTAAAGACTCTTCACGTTCTTAAACTCCAAAGAAATTAAGTTGAGATTCCCCCTGCTGAGGTTGATACTAACGAGGTTTCGTTGCCAGTTTCATTATTCAGAACTCATAAGGAGCTCAGTGGGATTTCTTAAGATGCCATCGAGATTAAAAAGACTCCATACAATGACTCCACTGAACACTAATTAACATAAATCTTTAACAATATCTCACAAATCTGACGATTAATACTATGTCTTCACCGACAATTATAAGAAGATTAGTGTGAGACGATTAAAAATAAATCCTAAAGTGGCTCCATCGAACAAATATAGGATTAATATGACACGAAAACTCTGTTTCTTTCATTTTGACTTCAAAAGAGAGTGACGATGTCATTTTCCAGGAGCGAAAATCGATTTCCTTAGTCTCGATAGAAAACGTACTTGTGTCAGATCTGTCGCACAGGGATAGTCTCAGTTTTCTTTTTTGATTCTCAAACTGTAACAAAGGTGCAGAAAATAGGTTTATGAATGGCATTTATGAGAGGATTTATTTTTAATCGCTTGCCGAGAGGATTTAAATTTGTATGGTAAATCGCGTGATTTGTAGAGGATTTAATAAAGATTTTTATTAATCGAGGATAAGTGCGTGGTGGAGATAAGGTATAAGCATACAAATTCAAATCCTCTCGGCAAGTAACACAAAATAAATGTCCTCGTAAGTCTCATTAACCCTTGACACAAGCCTATTTTATGCCCAATTTAAACCCTTTTTGCACACTTTTATGGCAGTCTGAGACTCGAAAAATGACAACAAAGTGACCGAAGTGTTTCCAGTGGAGACACTTCGGGATATATTTCAAATCAGCTCTCGTTTATCGCAGTTTTATGGCCGATGGCTAAACTTTCATAAATCTAATTTCACAAAACACTTTTTTTTGTTTAAATATTATTGACGTTTATTAACTTTAAACATTACTCTTAAATGCATCTGGTATTAGTCTAATTTTTAGAATGGTCTTAACTATTTCTATATACAATGAAAAAAAATGTTCGATGTAACTTAACTAAAAAATCTACGTATCTTGAATAATTAACGTAACTTATGTAACTTATGCATCGACTTCTCGAAGTAAAGTTCTTAAAACCTATATCTTATCGCTATCAACATTTAAATATTGCTCTACAAAAAATTTTAAATCGAATTTAAATCTAATCTTTAATTTCTAAACGACAAAAAATCAGTTCTTTCCAAATTTTCTTAGTCACTGTACAACTATCGCTACAGACTATGCGCATCTCTTACGTACTTGTTCCAAATTTATTTCGGTTATTCACTCCCATTTGATTGACAGGATTGACGGCTATCGTACCGTTTGTTACATCGGTCTTGTAGCTACTGCTACACTGTGAGTCCGCCACAGATCGGCCATCTCCTTCGTCCCGCCGGCAGAGTTCATTAAAAGGACTGTTTGGTCGTTTGCCGATAGTTCCACTCGCGCCGTCACTACTCCCGGTGGTGTTTGCTGTTTTGATCTTGTTTTGACGCTCCAAGATATCGGCAGTTGTTAAGTCACTTGCTTTGACGATGCTCGAGGGGATGTTACTTAGCCAGGGCTTGAGAGTCGACTTCTTTTGAACAGTTGCTGCTTTGCAGCGGCATATTATGTCGGCAGGTTCCCCACACACGGAGCACACCTCACTATTGCTGTTTTTGGCATTACTACTGGCCGCTGACGAGCTGCTCAATTCCATTTCGCTAACAGCATCGACAATGCTCTTGATCGCACAGCCAGCGGGTGAGAGTTTATTCTCCGATTCGTCGTAGTTTTTACTCAGGAGAAGTTTCGACAAGGGTGGAGCTAGTCCTAGACCTAGATTTCTCTCATGGTATACCTCCGAGATGGTGGGAGTCATCTCGCGATTCATGTGACGCATGATAGTATCCTGAATACTCTTGGGTGATGGCTTAGCGTTGTCCTTCGAAATAGCAGCTGCCGATGTGCTTGATGTTGGCAGCGTCTTGGAGCTGTGATCTTTTTTCACAGTCTCCACTTCGGGCTCAGCTGGGGCAAAGTATAGGCTAGAAGAATTAAACACCAACGTATTGTCGTCTTCGGGGAGAGTCAGTGGTTTTCTGCTGCCACTGGTGCTAGGAACGGTAGACGCATTAGCTCCAGATATCTCTGTACGGACGCTCAACCGATCCATAAACATTGTAGTCTCTTTCAAACGGTTCGACAACAAGGTTTGTGCGCTGCCGAGCTTGATCTTGGGCTTCATTCTAAAGTGAGCCAACGATTGTGGCGGAATTTCCAGACCCCTCTCGAATTCTGAGTCCGAACTGGCCGACTCTAGGGTATTGCCCATGCATGTGGTCGGTGGTCCGCTAAGTGGAAGGTTGCCCAAATTATTGTACACAGGTGCTAGTGGTGCCAGCGGTCGAAGACTATCAACCAGAGGAAGATTTTGCCTTGGTGGTGGCAGTGGAGGAAGGTTTTGTTGTTGATTTGAACGCCGCAGAACCGTAGCATGACCAGATCCCTCCCAATCGGTGGTGGAACTAGCCGAGCTCGAGCTGTCTGGCCGGCGAGACATACTAGGCGGAACGCTCATCTCTGGGATGACACTGTCTCCCAAGAACGTCATTCCTGTGCTCGAGTACAAGTTGCGAATGCGCGTTTGATGTGCTAACGCTAACGAGACATTAGGATCAACTGCTGTTTGGGTAGTTACCGGTGGGCTTGGAGTGAATGCAGCATCACTTTCGCCGCCGCCACCAGGTCGGGAAACACGCACCGGCCCTCTAAGGCTTGAATACCCCAAACGAGGACCAGTCGGCTTACACAAATGCGTTTGCGATATGTATCCATCGGAAAGTTCACTGTCGGTCGTGTTGGCAAGGCTTGAGTCCAAGGTTGGGTAAAGGGACCCTACGATTGGACCTTTATTGCTCGGCGCTGAGGATTCTGTGTCCGTGCGGCCCCCATCTGGTTCGCCACGTCGACGTACATAGGAAATAAAGGCTCCTCCGCCGGCACTAAGAATACGCGGCCTGTTCATGGGCAATGGCGGTAACGATATCCCGATGCTCATAGACTTGACAGTCTCCGTGGGGGACGTGGTGGCCCTTTGAGACGTTGTTGGGCCAGTAAGTGAGCCTGTAGAAGCACTCATCGGGTTTTCGGGACGTATATCTTCGTTAAGCGATTCACAACTGCTGCTCGAGTCTAGTCCGAGGGTTTTCGGGGCTTCTTGGGTATCTAAAAGCAAAAGATGTTAGCAACAATCACCACCTGATCCTCAGTCGCAAGTAACTTACCAAAGAGCGCAAGTAGAGCTTGCAAAACAAATTGACAACTTCTACGGTTTGCTTGCTTCCCTGTTCTCAGAGTTACTTGATCCTGACCGACCTCGGTCAAATCGAAGCCCACAGACGCCAGCAACTCATGGCATCCCGACACTCTCCACAGCCGCACCGACAGTGGAATTTCAATGCAAGACTCAACTTCCGGACTTCCCTTCGGTGGGAATTGGCTCAGAACATTCCTGATGACTGCTATGATGTCATCGGCTACATCCACACTGTTTACTAGCTTAGCCAGAGCTTGTAGAGTAATAGGTGTTAGGGCGAGAAGTGCTTGAAGACTTGCCGAGCACTGTGAAAGGCGATCTTCGGGATCGGCCTGCGGGAAAAAAACGCTCGAAGGGATTCCATTGGCAGCTGGTTCAAAGCGGAACCCGACAGCCATAAGGAGATCTTTCCATCCACTGACTGGTCCAGCTTTGTTTTCTATACTCTTTTGTGTAGTGTACATCGCGTTCTTTTGACCACGGTGGATCCTTTGAAGGCTCTTTTCAACCAGATGTAAACAGACTCGTAAAGCATCTCGACATTTGTCTGGAGTTCGCATCAACTCGCACAAGGCATGGCCCATAAGGGCTACTTTGTTTGAGAGTCGGACATTACCACCGATGAGGAGAAAGCCGGCCCAGTTTGCTGGGTGAGCAAAGTGCTTGGTGTGCTGTACTGTCTGCATTGCTTCCGCTAGAGCTCTGAAATTTTCAAGTCAAAGGTCACTGGTAAATCGGAAATAGAAAAAAGAAAACAATCTTACCTTGCTGCCCTAGATCCCTGCAGGAGAGCTGAATAGAATGCACGCAACAGAATCTTTGCTGCTGTCTCGGGAACAGGCCAAAGGGAGATAAGAACTGCTCCAGCACCAGCACAGAGCCAACTACCAGCCAAATTGGCGACTCCGGCTCCAGTAATAGGTTCAATTGAATGATAAGAGCTTAGTACGACAAGCTTAGCATTCAGCTTCATCGTAAGGACATCAGCCGCAGACAAGATAAAGTCCGAAAGGGGAGGAATTTCTATACTTCCATTGTGTTCATTGTTCTCGTCTTCATTCTCGTCTGCATTGGAGTTCGACTGATAATACCGCTTTTGCGATTGCGAGTCCACTACATCGCCTGGACTAAGTACGACTGCTCCCAACTTCCAGCTCAAATTTGCTGCGAAATGAACGCATTCAGCAGTTGGGAGCTCTGATATTACGGACTCCTTTGTGGCATTGCAACTGACCAAAGCCTTAGCCTGAAGCATGTCTGCTACCATAGCGGCCTCCTGGATTGACGCTGGTGACTCTGACCAGCCCCAGGTCTCGGATAGAGAAGAGGGTATCTTAGGACCACCAACGACTAATGCTGTGTTCAAATTTTCCGCCAACTCTCGCGTACGAAGAGTCTTACTCTTAAGTCTCAAAGACTGCAAAGACGGGATCGTTATAATGGAGCAACGTTCTGACAGATATTCACCATCCTCCTTGCCGCTGCGCAAAATCGCAAATGGAACCAAGTAAAGCTCGTTTTCAAGCACAAGAATCAATTCCTTCCGACCCTGACGAGACACAGCTCCTCCAGATGGTAAAAGGTCATCAAAAGGCTCCAACAGAAGATTGTAAAGCGTGTGCAAGCAACTGGGTCCTTGCCAAGTCGGCAAAATTTGGGCTCTTCTTGATCTTGTTGAGCCCTGTAAGCTGCCAATCGAGCGCGTCGAACCTTGCAAACTTGCTACCGATCCGCCAACACTTCCCAAACTAAACAGGGAACTCAGCGAATAGTTGCTTGAGTTCATCAAATGATTCCGGTTAACCATGCGCAGGAAACCGGCCCTTTCTGTTGAGAAATCGTCGAGAAGATTCTCCGAGCTGGACCGCCAACCACTGCCATCGCCTTCATGCAAGACGCTGTCCGAGTTTACCCCCAAACTGTCTCTTACTATGTTAATGTAAATTTCCAGCAGACTCTCTAATCTCTCCTTTCCGTTGTCGTCACTCAGTTTTTCAGCGGGTATCTTGAGAGTTTCCTCATTGATATCGATTGAATGGAAGCGAACGATACCCTTTTGCGGTTGAAGGAACCAGGCGAACAATTCATTGCCAGCCAAGCTAAAGTAGAGGACGTTTGTCTTTGTTTTGTTGACGGTATCGAAGATGCTCTCGCTACACGTGATCAGAGTTTTGCGAGAGATACTGTTTGTGTCCGGGCTTGTACGGGCTTTGCAGCGTTCCGCCGCTACCAACGCCTCTTCGTTGCGCGACATGGCCACCAAAATTTGCTGCAGCATATGGTAGCATGAAGTTTGCAGGTCGAACAGGACGGTTCGGCCTTCCGGCGAGCGCTGATCGTAGCGAACTGATTCCAGAATCTGTGCAGCAGTTTCCATTTGCGTGCGAGCATTCTCATTGTCACCGGAAGCTCGAAGAGCAAGGCCTGCAAAGATAAACAAAGTTGAGAAACAAGGATAATTTTGCCAAAACCTAAAAAATACTACACTTACCTAGCTGATGCCTTATTTTGGCCTCATCTTCCGATTTATTCAACGACTGCACGATCGCTAAGCCCTGTCTCAGAAAATTGATCGCCTGAGCGGTTTGACCCATCTGATGGAATACCCGACCTATCAGGGAATAAATTTGTCAAACTATTATCCACAGTCTGCTATTTGTGTAACTTACCCAAAGAGCCACAAGCATAGGCTTTATTCAAACGATCGGTGGTCAGTGAGAGTTGCTTCTCAAAAAACTTGATCGCATCCAGGTAACTGCGAATGCACTCATAGACCGAGCCCAAGTTTCCACAAGCTCTGGCCTGCAGGCTCATCACTCCAAGTCCTTCGCACATCTCGAGGTCCATTTTGTGTAGCTTTAGTGCACCATCGTGGTTTCCCATCTGCTGATACACATTGCCCAGTGCGCTCGTTGCGTCGGAGACCAGTGCACGATCACCCAGTTCCCTTGCGATTTCCTTTTGATGCTCCAGGCAATTTACAGCCTGGTCGTGATTCCCCAAAGCACAGTGAATGTTTCCCAAATCCCCGTAAGCTGCCGCCTTAGCTTCTGGACTGCCAAGTTCATGTGCAACGACTAACCGTTTTTCGAGGCACACCAAAGCCTCTTGTAGGTTTCCTAGTGCGCGATGGCTATGCCCCAGACCACGGTACGCTCGCTCTTGATCTCTGAAGCTTTGCAGAGCTGTCGCCAGCTGCAAGTGTCGCTCGTGGCATTTTATCCCTTCTTCATAGTCGCCAAGAGCGTCGTAGCAATCGCCCAAGTGTCCCAATGCACGAGCACGATCATGTTGAGTCGTTGCAGTGCTTACTTGCTCAAGCGTTCCCAATTGTTGCTCTAGATACCCAATGGCGTCTTCGTAGTGTCCCATGTTGAGTTTCGCTATTCCAAGGTTTCCGTAAGCCTGAGCTTCAATAGCAGAGTCTTGCAGTTCCTGAGCTCGCTCCAATTGCTCCTGATAACACTTAACGGCATGGGTATAGTTTCCCAAGGCCATATGCACCGCCCCAAGGTGCCCATGTGCTTTACATTCTCCTGGCAGGTCGGCCATTTCCTGACGCAGCGTCAGCTCTTGCGTGTGATAGCCCAGGGCTTTATCGAATTTCTTAACCAACCTGTGGGCAAGTCCCAGTGCCCCACAGGCAGCTGCCTCCATAGGTCGCTCCCTAGCCTGGCGTGCCAGTGCCAATTGCCGTTGATACATTTTTGCTGCCTCCTCGATCTCGCCCGTACGTATGAGTATGTCGCCGATATTGCCTAGAGCTCGGAATTTCCCTGGCAAATGGTTTGTCATGTGCGCCACGGCTAGGAAGTACTTTTGACACTCCAAGGCCGCTTGACTGTTGCCAAGGGCCAAATGCGCAAGTCCGAGGTTACAGTATGCTCGGCCCATGTTCATCTTGTCTTGCAAATCCTTCGCCAAAGAAAGGTCCTGGTCGTAGTAGCGAACTGCCTCCCTGTAATTGCCGATACAGTAATGCGCATATCCTAGAAAATGGCAGGCCTTGCCTTCAGCTGCTACATCGCCCAGCTCCTGTGACAACATCAGATATTGTTCATAGTACGGTACCGCCTGGGCGAATTCCTGTCTCGAACTAAGACAGTTTCCCAGATTCAACAAGGCACAAGCTTCACCAGCTGTATCCTTCAGCTCCCGAGCTATGTTCAGGTGTGCTCGGTAGTGCATGAGTGCCATGTCATGAGCTCCAAGAGCTTGATAGGCCACTGCCAGATTCCCGTGGGTAGACGCTTCGGCACTACGATCATGAACCTCTTTGCTGATCGTCAGCTCCTGCTTGTGATATTTGATGGCGGCCTCGTAAAGTCCCGCTGCGGAATATGCATTTCCAATATTCCCGTAGGCCCTTCCCATCCCTGCTCGATCATGCAGCTGGCGAGCTATTGTCAAGTGTGCCTGATGCAGCTTCAAGGCTGCATCGTGTTCTCCCAGGAGTTGGTAGACTATTCCAAGGTTCGAACAGGCCCGTCCCTCGCCAACTTTATCACGCGCAGCTAACGCCATCTCCAACTGTTTTTCATGCCATTTCTTGGCCTGGATGGCATCTCCGGCGCAGCGTGCGGCGTGTCCCAGACCAGCGTAGGCCCTTGCTTCGATATTCCTATCGCCAAGTTGTTGTGAAATCCGCAGGACTTGCTCATGGAATGTAATCGCCTGAGAGAAGTTTCTTCGATAGTGGTGACTCGAACCTAGATTGCTATAAGCCCGTGCCTCCTCAACCTGGTTGCCAAGCTTGCGAGCCAAACGAAGATGTTGAGTATGGCAATCCACTGCAGAGTCAAACTCACCCATTGCCAGATAAACCGCACCAACGTTTCCGATTTCTCTAGCCTCCTGCAGACGGTCGCCCATTTGCTTGACCAGCTGAACGCACTGCTTATGACTCGCCAGTGCATTAGGATAGTCTCCAATTGCGGTGTAGACATGACCAAGTGATGTTAAAGCTGCTGCAGCTGCTTGTGTGTCCTTGCATTTCATTGCCAGCACCAACTGGTAGCGATGTGCAGTCAAAGCCTCCTTGTATGACCCCTGACTGAAATAGGCACTTCCAAGATTACCGTGTGCACGGCACTCTCCAGCGGTATCTCCCAGACTTTTAGCAACTGCTAGGTCCTGTTGCATATAGCCGATTGCCTTGTCCAACTGATTTAAGGCCCAGTGCGCCGAGCTCAGTGCACTAAACACCGATCCTCTTAGTTTCAACGAGCACGATCCAATGCGTAGAGCTGCTTCCAGCACCGTCACAGCCGAATGATACTGCCCGGCCTGCAGAAGCTCCTGCCCCACCACGGAAATCACCACAAACGGGCTCTGGTCCAAGCTCATTGTTCGCAACTGCTGGAAAGTCGGCTCGAGGGCATGTCGCAGAGGGCTCTTGATAGACGCCTCGAAAAGTCCCGCCAGCAGTTGCTTGTTCTGTGCGTCCTGCGCCAATCCGGCACTAAATGAAGCCAACGCCTCGCCATATCGCCCAAGGCACTGTAACGCGACCCCTTGGCGAAAGTACGCCTTTGGCCATTGGGGGCAGAGCTCCCGTGCCTTTGTTGCATCCTGTAAAGCCAGTGCGAATTGGCCCTGCTTCAAGCGGGCCGCTGAACGATTACTGTAGAGAATATAGTTTCCCGGATCCAGGGAAAGGGCGTCCGTGTACAAAGCTACAGCCGTCACGAAGTCACCACTTTGGCAGGCCGCATTCGATTGACGGACTTTCTCCAAGAACAAGGCCCGATTGGCAGCTGGCAACTCCGGTGTACATTCGGGTTCATTCTGAAAGTAAGGCAAGAGCAAAAACTACATTTATCAGCCGAAAGTAATTAACGTATAATCAGCGGAATGAAATCTTAAATTTTTGTATTCTTCTGGGGGAGGGTTTAATGTTCATTGATCATAATGTACGCGAGGTAATCACCGAATGGCAAATGCAATTACCCCTTAATGCCAGGCAATTCGACGCTAGTATGGTGCGCAAGCGCGCATAGCACACACATATGAATACGAGACCGCAGTCTCATCATCATCATCATCATCTGCATCACTATCGCCATCATCACCGAATCACGTTTGGAGCTTGTGAGTGAGCCACAAGTTTTTTTTTTGTTTTTTTGTTTTTGTAATGCATTGGGAGATTGGCAACGAGGAGCGGATTGACTGGACATGGCAAATGATTCCATGGAATTCGACAACCGCAAGATGGTGAGTGCGGCCGGAATATCTCTCTCAAGGAACTGCGTTGCCTGTTGTACGGTACGATGCGAAAAATTCATTTCATTAATCGTCTTTAATCGCTTATTGCGAATGGAGAATGGTAAGCATGGGCGCAAAGTAGGATGGGTTAGGAATCAAGGCATAGCAGCGAACAGATTCGGGCACAGAGTTGAATGCATTTTAGATTACCCTTCATGGTGCATAAGGACAAAAATAGACCGATAAGTAGAATTCTTCGGAGAAACAATTTTATAGAGGATGCTGATGCCTTGATCTGGATTTTAAAGATTTTCAGGGAAGGTGAATTGAATGGTCAATTAAAAGGTGAGCCAGAAAATCTTAAGACTTTGACCAGAAGTTTCTGAATTCATAGTATTGAAAGCTACGAAAGAAGAAGATTCGACCATTCGAAGATTACGCCAGCTCATATATTTAAGGTTAAAATAGTTGTCGGATGTGTCAGTTTACTAACACCCGACAGCATCCCAAACCTTACCTTACCCACTCCAACTCACGCACGAGTGTTTGAGTAAAAAGCGCAAAGCCTCAAGTATGTAGAAAGTTATAGGAAAAATCCAGGATTTACGCCAAGTAAAGGTTTCAGGCAACTTGTGATTCTATCTTGTTGCATTTGGATTTTGTCCAAAAAAAAAACCCATGTTTCTATGCGAACGTGAAGACCTAGGTTTATCTGATGTTTCAGCAAAGAAAGGTTCATTGATTTATCCTCAATCCAGCTACGCTGTTGTCATGAATCCAAGGCTCCTCGATGAGGGCAATAACTTCTCCATCTTCTTGTAGGCGGAGCAGTGGGTTAGTAGGTTACAACAATTCTCCAAATCAGAAGGTAGCTTACCACATGGCTGCTGTTCAAGAAGCTTTGTCTGGGACAGATCAGCGGATCCCGCGTATAAAGCGGAGACCGATTTACCTCATTAGAAGGTTCTCACCACGAGCCTGTTGCTCGAGAAGCTTTGGCTGGAACAGACCAGCTGAGTCCTCGACTAAGCCGGAGACCGGCTTAACTGGGTCACCCTTGAGGTTGTCTTCGTCGTTTTCGGGGATTTTGAAGGGCAATCCTGTGATCTGTGATCTTCTTGGAGCTCGGGTTCAAGGTTGCAGGCTTGGTTGAGGGCCCTCGTGAAATGAGTTGACTCCTGCGTTATTTGAAGTCTTTCCGAATCGAGCTGAATTTACTTAGCAGCATTGGATGCTTCCCCTAAGAAGATGGCGTGGCCCAAGGCTATCCCTTTCCATTATTGACAGACTCTCAGTCACTCTCACTCCAATTAGTTTCTTCTTTTTTTAGGAAACTATTCAGAGTTTAGTTCGCAATTTTTGTAAGGCTAAGCACTGGGACACAAAGGTTCTACATTTCATCTAGAACCCGTTGGTAAGTAGCAGTTCAGATCACGGTGGCAGCTCCGAAGCAGATGATTCTATCGAGTCCAACTAAGTTTATCGAGTCCAACTAAGGGATATGGAGGCATCATCGTCAATGCTCAGCCTATAAAGCTGTTAAAGCAGTTATGGCTACCCTAAAAATGTGTACCACATCGAGAGCGGAAAGAATTTGAGATAGAAGAGAAGAAAAAGATAGAAGAGAAAACGGAGCTCCCGATCCAATACAAACGTAGATGAGTCAGTACGGAACATTTAAACCCTGAAACTCATAGAAGCAACAAAGATTACCCCCGCAAGTGTTATGCCTTAACGGAGAAAACCAATGATTAAACCGGCAGAGTATTAAAAAAGAATACCTGGCATACTTACATCTTATTGTTGATCATTGTATTTGCATGTCGGAAGAGAAAAAGGGTTTGAATATTCGGCTGAACCTAACCGCCCGCCGACCGTATCACAAGAACCATGGCAATCCCACACCCAAGCACAGACCAACACAGTTGTTCCGTAGCCACCGTATAGACTTCACATTTCCGTTTTGCCGGAAAGTTATAAAGTATTACCTCGCCAGTGGGAAAAGTTCGAGTTGCGATTGGTCTGAACACTAGTATAGTCAGTAAGCCAGTTTAAAAATATATATTCAGAGAGCACTCCTGACTCTTATTTAAAGGGTTTGCCTGATAAAGGCATTTTTTATTTTTTTAAAACCCAGACGTCCATTTGGACGTCCGCCTGATAAAGGCAAGCTAATCCGTTCTTTCCTATCTAGCACCGAAATCAACCGACCGCCGACATCGACGGACCGAGGATTAAACTACTACTTTAATCCAATAGGAGTTCCGACGCCGTTTTCCTATCATACGATAGAGTCCTTTCCGGTCTTCAAGACCGAGTCCACTTTCCAGTCATCCGACTGAGTTCTTTAATACTTTTCCTATCATACGATAAAGTCCCTTCCGATTCTCAAGACCGAGTCCACTTTCCAGTCATCCGGCTGAGTCGTTCAATACTTTTCCTATCAAACGATAGAGACCTTTCCGGTCTTCAAGACCGAGTCCACTTTCTAGTCATCCGACTGAGTCCTATAATACTTTTCCTATCATACGATAGAGTCCTTTTCGGATTTCAAGGCCGAGTCCACTTTCCAATCCCCCGACTGAGTCCTTCACAATCTAGTTAAGATATCCACCAATTGTTTAGCATTATCCACCAATTGTTAATTCGCAAGCACAGAGTTATCGTCTTCTCTGTGGACACCCTGGAACCGACGAGCGAAACCTCAGCTATAGACAATAAAAAGATCCTTACACCTGGATAACAGACGCCGAGCATGAAGTCGCTCATTTTGAGACTCACGCTCCTGGATTTTTCGTTTGTTGCTGGTTTTTAGCTGCCCGGATATTTTTATACATAGTTTGTTACATAGAGAAATAATCACCGTATACCCCCAAGACCTTAAGGGCATATGATCGACACCGAATTGTAAGTCATATGAGCCATGCCCGTCCGTCTGTCGGTAGTTTTTAGGCCTTAAATTTTGAGCTAGGAATTTGAGACTTGATATCTGTTCTTTCTAGGTCCCGAAGCAGTACAAGTGTAAAATTTGAAATCCGCCCACTGACACGCCCACTTTACTTATTAGCATGAAAAATCAAAGTTGTCGTAGGAAGCTGAAATTTGGTTTGCGATATTCTCGCTGCAGTATATTGCAATTGGCATTTAAAAAAAAAGGTGAAAACCGCTCCCTTATGGGCGTGGTCATATTTAATATGCATTCTAATAAATGGTTTTTACTTGATCTATTTGCTTTAAATCCAAAAAACTTGCACTATAAAATGTTCAGATATATGGGTTAGCTATCAACTTAAATGAATAAATTTTTGCCACGCCCACCTTTGGGGCGTTTTAAAGTAAAAAATCAAATTTTTAATATAAAACTGCGATCAACACGTGTATACCACATCTGATAAAAAATATGATAAAAAAAATTATGTTTTTGAAAAGAGGTTGATGTCACGCCCCTTTTTTTAGAAAGAAGATTCTTAACTGACAAATTCTTAACACAATTAAAGTTAATAGAAACTGTAGTTCATACTGGGATTCCCGGGGAGGCGCCCAATCGGGAACCAGCAACCCCAGAAGGGGAGGCATTATAAATTTTCTAGTGATGTTTCAAATTGTGTATTTTTAGTAAAATTTTTGATTCTCGAAGTGGAAAACATCGAAAGACAGCAAGGCAACAAACCGAACTTAAATCCCCAGCCCGTCCCATGAGTTTACTTCACTAAAAAGGAGGAAGATGAAGCACTTAAAAAAAAACTCCAAAGCCAGGCGGTGTGTAATCATTGCCCCATTTTAATATTCGCGCAATTTCAAGCAATTTTCCCATACAAATGTGTGTATGCTGCTCTTAAGTTGGTAACACACGTTACGCAATCCTGCTCACTTTACGACCCGGTCCACTTTGTCAGAGTCCTGTTTCAGCGCACACATTGTGCGCTCACCTCAATGCTTGAACCACTGGCAGTCTTCATTCAAAATAATTAAGTTAGCTTCCGGGAATCAGTTTAAGGGGCAAACACCGCATACCACACCATGTACATATACATGCATACATATTTCTTTACGATTTTAGATCGTGATCTAGATGGGGGCTGTTCATCAAAGAAATACCATCACCGACAACTATTTTACTGCAAAAGCTGATGCGCTCACATCCACATGCAACCTTTAGCACTAATCCCCCAGAGGAATAGGGCAACACAATTTAAAAGCAACGAAGAAGCAGAAGGTGGTGCAGAGGTACACCCAAGGCGTAATGAGATTCATTTATGTGCACTAGCCGCCTGTAATCAGCGCAAACATTACACATACCCAGTACGCCGCCTTGTGGCAGCCCAGTTTTTTCTCTTGCCTCTGGGCAAGAGTCAAGGGGGAAAGCTGTTTGCGCTTCAAGCTAAGGGTCAGTTCCAAGGTCACTCATGTGATGCGTAGTCTAAAAATCCAGTTGCAACATTCTTCCGTGCAGAGTCGTACGGAAGACAGGACTCATCTCGAAGTGTTGTTTGGTCTTTCTCTCGGGAACTCAATTTTCGCGGCTTTCGGCTTGCTTAAACCAAGAGTAAAAGAATTTCGCGTAGATGTAAAAATCTGTTGCAATTATTTTTTCTATGGCCTGCTTGTATGGTCGCATCTGCAAGAAGTTTCACATTCGCTAAGCTGTGGAAGCTTTGTTTTCCAGGCGCGCTTACACTTCGGTTACTATGTCCGCGAGCCAACAGTTTTATGTGTTTATGGGGGAATTCAACTGGATGATGGTTGCTGGTCGGTAGTTGTTTTTTGGTTTTTTGTTTTGGTTTTTTGTAACTGCAAGTTGCGGTGAGGTATACTGAAAAGTGTACATGACTTTTGAATGCCTCTGGGCGCCTTTTAGGTAGACACACATCGGAGAGTGAAGAAAACTATTTACTTAATGCGCAAGAGGCTACAGAGTGAGGTGTACATGACAGCGGGACATGATGAAAGGATTTCATTTCAGTTGGAGTACTTTTTCTTTGTCTGCAATTTAACAGAATGTTGCACTGTGGACAGTTTTTTTCTTGCCAGATTAAGGATGCGGTCAGAAAGTTATGATCTCTTTTTGAGTGGATATAAGCGCCGGTAGTTAGCCGCTTGAGTAAAATTTGGCCAATATCAAAAATCAAAAAAGAAGGCACACCTCAAAAAGTGTGTGGGATGAAATTATGCTTTTGTAGGATCTATTTAATGTAGTTTCATGGATTTCGAACTAAAACCCCTGCTTTTTTTTCAAAGCCACGCCCAAAAAATTGGGAGGAAGCACAATGCTAATGTCTACAACATTTGTTCTTCAATTTCTTTCCGTTTTCATATTTCTTAGATATGTCCTCGCCTACTATTATCTTAAACTAAATAAATAGTGGGCGTGGTAAGGGAGATTTTTTTGTAGAACAAAATTTTCGGCTCAGCTACCGAATTTCCATTCTCTAGCTGAAACATATGAGCAATTCCCTAGCTATGACATCAAGATGATCTTAGGCGATTTTAATGCCAAGCTGAAAAGGGGGAGCATCCGTGGTCGCACGATCGAAAAACACAGCCTGCGCGATACGATCATCTCCAGGCTATGGTCAACTTTGATGCAGGAACTGTATACTTACTACTTTGTGTAGCTCGTACATCACTTCCCGCATCTTTCCGATATGGCTTATGGAGATCAGCCAAGATTGACCATATTTTTAATCGACACAAGACACTCTTTTGGTATAATGGACGTCGGAACTTTGCGAGAGGCTAACACTAATTCGGATGACTACCTTCATCGTTGTACCCAAGGCAGAGCTGTGGATATTCCAATGAACGCCATGAAATGGAAATACTGTGAGGAAGTTTGCAACCTAGTCTCTCAAAATCTTCTACGAAGTCCTATGTGGCCAGCATCGATCAGCAGTGCCAAAATGAAATCAGTGATGCCGCCTCTGATTCTGATGTGCTGGATTCACCCGGCGCACACAACGAAATCCCTGGTTGCCAAAATGAATGCTGGCAAGCACATGCAGCTAAGCAGGAAGCGTACAAAGCTTTACGATCAGTGGACGAGAGAGAAGCACCAGCTTCTCCGAAGGAAAAACAGAAAGCACGCGAAGCGTGAAGTTGAAGAGATATAGAGAGAAGCTACAACAGAAATGAGGTTTGAAAGTTGTAACATAGTAAAAAGTTCGCACTAAAGCCTTTAAAGACGATCAAGGGAACATCGTAGTGGGTTCAAAGTCAAGGCAGAGTATTAAGAAAAAACATTTCTGCATTCTGTACAACGGCGAAGACGAACCAAATACCGCTGTCAGGCAGACTGAACCATTCAACCCTGGCGAAGAAGTTGCCGGCGTAGCGAACGATACCACCCACCCGACCTGGAAGAAGTGAAAGAAGTTGTGTCTAAGCTTAAGGTACATAGCAGCCGAATCTGACGGCTTAGCTCATTGAATAAAGAGACAAGGAATAGCTCTTTTTCACATTTACAGTGCGTGTGAGTGAAGCATTTATTTTGACATTAGTCGCCTGATATCGGGTATCGACTTGTGAGTGAATGTATCGAATGTATTACGAATCGGGGTACAAATGTCACCTTAACTCAGGAATGTTAAACAAAAGTAGAACCAGCTCCCAGAAACGTATGAACCTCGGGCCGTCTCTCATGACATGCCTGGCTGAACACACAGTAGTTCGCACTCACACAACTAAAACTGATGCTTCACTTTTCGCCCAAAACACCACTTCCTTGTCTCGTTATTCAATGGCCTAGCTGCCGAAATTTTCATATACGCTATCGATTATCTGGCTAGGAACATGCAATAGCTCATCTGCAAGAATTGTGCCAGCTACAGAGGCATCAGTCTCCTTCTTTCAGGCATTCAAGATCTTTTCTGATGTACTGTGGAAACGCCTGAAGCTTTGCGTTTGTCAACAATCTGAGAGGCACATGTCAGTTTGGCTTTAGGCCAGAAAAAGCTCACTATCGATCAAATTTTCACACTGTAGCAGATCTTGGAGAAAACCCATCGATTTTTATAATCGATACCCAACGGCTATCGATTTCAAGCTGCGTTATGATAGTAGATGCTATCAGATGATGAGATAGATGAGCTTTATAGCGTAATGTGTCCTTTTGGCAACTAGTCAGTTTGTGCAGGATGACGTGACGATGGAAGACTTTGCTGCTTCGTCAAGGTCGGTAAGGACCTCACTGACTTATTTAATGTTCAAAAAGGAGTAAGACAAAGCAGTGCACTGTTATGTGACTTCTTTAACATCATACTTGAGAGAATTGTACAAAACTTCCGGGCCAACACTAGAGGCACAATCTTGCAAAAGTCCGTGCAATTACTTGCATACGAAGACGACATTGAAATTATCGGAAGAACTTAGCGTGATGTCAGTGAGGCATTCGTGAGTATATTGGGAAGGAAGCGGCAAATATCGGCTTTGGAGTCAAGGAAGGCAAAATCAAGTGTATAGTATCATCAAGAAGAAACACCGAACACCGATGACTTCTTGAACAAAATATCACCCTAGACATAGCTATAACTTTAAGGATCTTAGGGTCTTTGTCTACCTTTGGGTTTCGCCTTAAATAAAGAAAACTACGCACCAGCGCTGAGATTAAGGGAAGGTTAGCTCTTTTCAATCGCTGGTTTTGGTGCTAAGAAGGCAATTGAGTAGCAGCCGTCCATTTATAAGACCCTCAAACTTTTGTGGCAATGAAAAAGCCGATGAGCTTGCACGACATGGATCAACTTTGGATCCTCATCAAGCCCTTCAATGGATCAAACACCTCCACTCTGTGTCCTTAGAATGCGGGTGGAAAACAAAATTCGGATGAAAGCAAATTCAAGATGGACATCCCTGTCCACCTGTGAAATCTCAAGACAAATGTGACCTAAATATGATAAGTCACGAACTAACGCGCTCATCAAGAGCAACAGGAAGACTCTGTCGTTACTAGTAGGTATACTTACTGGCCACAATCTTTTGAGACACAATGCTATGAAACTAAATCTCGACAATGACGACATCTGCAGAGGATGTAGCGATACGGATTGCTGCGAGGACACACCTCACTTTCTGTGCCACTGTCCCAGTCTAAGTCAGTTGAGGAAAAGAACTTTAGGAAGCTACTTTTTCCACGACATCTCAGATCTTTCAAACGCACCACTAACATCTCTTTCCAGGTATGTTAAATCAACAAGGTGGCTCCAGAAACTCAACACGGCGTAAGAAGGAAGCGGATCATCCACACAACTAGGATTATCCCCCATTGGGTATCACAATGGGTCTATATAGACCTAAGTGCGATGAGGCGCGGGTCACCTCGCTCCACCTAACCTAACCTAAGACCCTCATTGTCGCAGTCTTACTTTACGGTGCAAAAGCATAGACCCAATCAAAGGCAGCTAAAAACGCTTAAGGTTTGGTTGGTTTTCACCAACGCAAACTTACAAAGACTCGAGATTATGGTAAAAAAAAACTCGGACTTTTTTTATACCCCATCCCATAGGATAGGAGGTATATTAAGTTTGTCACATAGTTTCTTGGTAGACCCCCAAGACCTTAAGGGCATATGATCGAGACCGTGTTCTGAATCGAATAAGCCATGTCCGTCCGTCCGTCTGTATGTCATATGTTATTAGGCCTTAAATTTTGAGCTTACTTACTTACTTAAGGTGGCGCTACAGTCCGGGGTGGACCTGGGCCTCAGCCAACAAGCTTCGCCAGCCAGCTCTGTCTCTAGCTAGCCGTCTCCAGTTTCGCACGCGAAGTTGGCTGAGGTCCCCTTCCACTTGCGTGCGCCACCTGAGTCTCGGTGCTCCTCTACCGCGTCGTCCCTGCGGTGTGGATTCGAAGATTTTCCGGGCCGGGGCGTTGGTGTCCATCCGCTCTAGATGACCCAGCCATCGTAGACGTTGTGTTTTGACTCTTTTGGCTAGGTCGGTGTCGCTGTACAGCCCGTACAGTTCGATGTTATATCTCCTCCTCCACTCTCCGTCTATGCAGACGGGTCCGTAAATCGTCCGAAGAATTTTCCTCTCGAAGCAGCCTAAAGTGTTTTCATCCGCCTTTGACAGGGTCCATGCTTCTGCACCGTAAAGCAGGACAGGGATGATGAGGGTCTTATACATGGACACTTTAGTTGCTCGAGAGAGGGCTTTGCTACTCAATTGCCTTCTTAGCCCAAAGAAACAGCGATTGGCAAGAGTTATCTTTCGTTTGATTTCAGCGCTGGTGTCATTGTCTGAATTGATAGCGGAACCCAGGTAGACAAAGTCCCTAACTACCTCAAAGTTATAGCTGTCGATGGTGATGTTTTGTATAAGACGTCGGTGTTGGGTGTCTTTTCTTGATGACAGCATATACTTGGTTTTGCCCTCATTGACTGCTAAACCCATATTCGCCGCTTCCGTCCCAATACTCACGAAGGCTTCACTGACATCACGCTTTGTTCTACCGATTATGTCAATGTCGTCTGCGTATGCAAGTAGTTGAACGGACTTTTGAAAGATTGTACCTCTGGTGTTGGCGCGAGAGTTCTGCACAATTCTCTCAAGTATGATGTTAAAGAAGTCGCATGACAGCGCGTCGCCTTGTCTAAATCCTTTTTTGACATCAAAGGGGTCGGTGAGGTCTTTGCCGACCTTGACGGAACAGCGTGAGTTTTCCATCGTCATCCTGCACAGACTGACGAGTTTGGCAGGGATGCCAAAACTAGACATTGCGCTATATAGCTCGTCTCTATAGATGCTGTCATACGCGGCCTTGAAATCGATGAAGAGGTGGTGTGTATCGATTTGGAATTCCTGGGTTTTCTCCAAGATCTGCCGCAGTGTGAATATTTGATCGATGGTGGACTTTCCTGGCCTAAAGCCACACTGATATGTGCCTATCAGATTGTTGACAAACGGCTTCAGGCATTCACACAGTACAGCAGAAAAGATCTTGTATGCGATGTTAAGAAGACTTATGCCTCTGTAGTTGGCACAACTCAGAGGGTCTCCTTTCTTCAGGATCGGGCAAACAATGCTGAGGTTCCATTCGTCGGGCATGCTTTCTTCCGACCATATCTTGCAGATGAGCTGGTGCATGCTCCTAACCAGCTCATCGCCAGCGGATTTAAAAAGTTCGGCAGCTAGGCCGTCTGCTCCGGCTGCTTTGTTGCACTTGAGCTTAGACACAGCTACTTTCACCTCCTCCAGGTCGGGTGGGCGGTATCGTTATTTTGAGTATAATCGGTATTTTGAGCTATGGTGCTGAAATTTCGTGCCGCTTACAGACACGCCCACAATCGGTCTAAATGTGCAACTACCTCCAGAGATTTCAAAACTGTAAGAAGTTCTAAAAAGCTGAATTTGACGTTTAGCATCTCCTAATGAATGTAAGACACAAAAAAGAACAATTTAATTGGTAAACATCCTCCAGCGAGCGTGGCATCTATTTAAAGGGTAAATTTCCAAAATCCAGTTTACTCAATATTTTTGCTCCAAGTTGAAAAAATTTCGCTTAATATTTTCCGTAGAAAACGCTTAGCTCTACATTTTGTTCATACAAGACTTTGGGCCACGCAGTTTTTAATTAGGGGCGGTTGGGCCACGTCCCCTTGCACTACATATAAAATGTCAAAATTGCAATAGCATCAGCATTTTACAATGGGGTATTCAACGGTCCGTTTTACGGCTGTAACTCCTGCGTACACACTGTAGCACTTACTCACTGGTTTTCAAAAATACTTTGCATATTGGCCGTTGAGTAAACCTGCCACTTTTGACCTCCACTCCAACGTATAATATGGAAAGCCTATCAAGCCGGCCATAGATGATACTTCCCGAGTTTTCTTCAACAAAAAATTTCCCCTGTTAGCTAGTCGCATCTTGACTTAGATAGTTCTATACCCTCCCCATCCCATAGGATAGGAGGTGTAAATATTAAGTCTGATTCATAGTTTGCTTAGATAATGACCATAGATCCCTAAAACCTTAGGGGATATGATCGAGACCGAATTTTAAGTTGAATGAGCCATGTCCGTCCGTCTATCTGTCCACGTGTCGGTAGTTTTTGGGTCTAAAACTTTTAGCTAGGAACTTAAAACTTTATGTCTGTACTTTCTAGGTCCCGAAGCAGTGAAATTGTTAACATTTCTGATACCTGCTCACAGACACGCCCACTTTACTTAATAGCATAAAAATCGAAATTGCCGCAGGATTGATATTCGGTGTGCTGTATCCTTGCTTCAGCGTACCTACTGTGTTCAGCATTTAAAGAATATCGAAAAACGTCCCCATGTGGGCGTGGCCACATTTCTTTTGGTTATTAAATATATTTGCTTAAAATCAATGAAAAACTTTCATAATAAAATCTGAAATGCGTATTCTATTAACTTAAGCGAACAAAATTTTACAACGTGATTTTTTGGGGGCGTTTTAATGTAAAAAGCTAGTTTTTGTCATAAAAATGCAATCAACAGAAGTTACAGAAGCTTTATAGATGCAATCTCTTTGTTTTTAATTTTCTCGAGTTCAGTTCGGTGCTGTAGTTGCATAATGAAAAGAATGCAATGCAACGCATTTCTGTCTTGCTTACAAAGCAGAGGACTGATATACCTAACAAGGCTTGTAAGCTTTAGCCTAATTTTTCTCTTTAAACTATCTTAGGTGCGGCGTGATCATACAAAATCTAGCAATTTTATTGTCTGACATAAGCCTGACATTGCGCTTAATTTATTTCTTCCGGTTTAGTGATTTGGTTTAATTCTGCGTTTTAACAACTCACTTCGAGTCACGGTGATACAAAAACTCATTTCCTCGAAATTGTAGGAAATCACTTATTTTTAGGCCCACAATAGGTTTCAGTTTATCTCCGAAACTCTATCGCAACTTCCTTTCCGCGGATCCAAGGTTAATTTGATTTTCCAATTTCTGGAATCGGTCCAAACTTCCTCCGATCCCATACGGCTGGGCATGTGATGTGCAGTGCACTTTCATATCCATTACTGATGCTCTCAGTCCGGCAATCAGATTGATTGTCGATGGAATTCACTGGAATCCGTTAGGGTTTTTATTCAGCTTTTTTTTGTGCTTCGGTGATTTTAATTCACCTTCGGTTGTTGTAAATCGATCAACAGGTGGAAATTGAAGGTGTTCATGTGATTATGTGTAATTTAATCTTTTGGAAGCCGCATTAAATGCTCTGCGATGCATCATCGAAGCCGTGGTGGTGCGCAGAGCACTTATGAGTGTGCGCGCATCTATTTTTGTCTGAAAGTATATGTATGAACGTACCACCACATTGATTTAATCTTTTGATCCATTTATTTCAGTGCAACGTCAGATGAAGGTTGCAACGTCTGTGCGCGCACATAAATTTAGCTGAGCTCGTGAAGATGCTATATTCCCAGGCGATTTGTATCATAATGCAGACAGATTTAGATGCAATCATTGGTTCAAGTGGTTAATTGCCAGTTTGGAGGAATAATGGTGCTGATGCTCTTTGAAAGCGAGCAACAAATTTCAAAGCAACAATGTCTTTCATGATAAAACCATTGCAGATAAGATTGCAATTCCGCACTTGGCAGAAGGTTATGCGCGATCAGTTTGAATGATTGGATCACGCGCCAGCGACACTGATGGATGCACGCCGCCGTATTGTCAAGATCTTGTAGAAAATTATAAGAACATTTCTCTATAATTGTTAGGATATTTCATTGTGTGTGAGCTGCTGCTGTAACTCATGTTGGAAAATGAAAATAATTAAGTGTTCGAGTCGAATTCAAACGCAGTTCGATCGTTGCTTAAATAAGAACGACAAAAGCAAAAGCTTATACCTATTATCCAATCGAAAATCGAAGGCTTTGATTTTTAAGGAGATACGGATTTGTCGATAATCATTGTCGTCACTGTACCTGTCATCATAAAGGGGGCGTTCAAGATGCAATCCTACAATCAGGGCGATTACTGTACAAAAACGGTATGAAACGTGATGTGGACTTTTTCTCCACCGGGAAGCCAGCGTATAGGCCAAAAGTCAGGAATAAAAAGCCTGACGTTGTCGATTTGTTCATCGCTAAAGGGTACTCCTTATGCCTGTCGAAGAATATTATGAGTTATGACTTTTGCTCAGACCACTCAGGAGTAATCTTCAAGATGGGTGGAAGACTGGCGAAAATAGAAAAAGCTCCTAGATAAGCTAGCAAAAACATGTACTGGGGCGCCTACAGAAAAGACTGCGCTAGGAGGGTGTGGGCTTCAATGTGCCATCGAGAACTCCTTTCGAGCTGAAAATCGCAGTTAACAAATTAATCGAAGCAATTCAGAGCGCTGCTTGGAACAGCACTTCTGCCCAAAAGACAAAAGAAAGCACTGACGAGCATGTACGGCACATCATATCCGCTTGAAATCGAAGAATTTATTCGTGAAAAGAGAAGAGCCCATAGAAAATGGCAGCGCACGAGGGTACCCCGAGACGAAACCCTCTTGAACAGCCTCTCTAACAATCACTCTAAGAAATGCTGCAAGATTATAAAAATCGTGAGACCACTGAAAATCTTGAAGGCTTGTCGGCGGATAGGAGCTCAAACTACTCGCTATACGGAAAGCAGTCAAGTCCATCAAGAATCCTATAATCCACTCGGTACCAATAAAGAAAGATAACGGCGAATGGGCAAAAGAAGACAAAGAGAAAGCGGATTTGTTTGCGGAACACTTGGAAGAAACATAAAAGTCGTTCGACCGCCGCGGCCGTAACCTGATAGCTCTATAATGAAAAAAGTTTCATTAATCGGACTCCGGCATACAATAAGCGCACTTAAAAATAATAAGGCCTCTGAAAACGACCTGATCACAGGTGAAATATTGAAAAAACTACCGAAAAAGGAAATATTTTCAAGCTACTTTATATTATAAATGCTGCTCTTAGACTAATGCTCCAAGCCAATGGTAAGTTGCTGAAGTCATTATGGTTTCAAAACCCGGAAAGTGTCCAATTGACAAAAAATCTTATAGGCCCCCATCGCTTCTGGCGATAATATCGAAAGTATTCGAGAAACTTCTGCTGAAGCGATTACAACGAATAATTGGAGAAAGACGCTTGATCACGCATCATCAATTTGGTTTTAGACCTAACCATTCCACTAGATCAAGCCTAGAGAATAACACATGAAATCGAAAAGGCCTCAGAAAGGAAAAGGATATGTTCAAATGCTTTCCTTGACGCATCGCAAGCCTTCGACAAGGTAAGGCACGAAGGTTTGAAGTAAAATCTACGGCAAAACTTGCCGGAAGACATGTTTAGAATATTGGAAAACAAACAGACTATTTCGTGCTAGGTGTGGTACTGAATACTCGAGTTTCAAGCAAATTCAAGATGGTTTACCCCAGGGAAGTTTCCTCGGCCCGACCCTGTTTCTGCTTTACACAAGAGACATACCTCAAGATGATCCCAGACAGTCATGGCCTCTTTCTCAGACGACACGGCCATTCTGGCAACATATGAATCAGTCCAGCCATCGACGAGAAGCTTCCAACGAGAGTTGGACAGATTTGTGTCCACGCATGTCAATTTTACGTGCAGAAGGGTTATAAATTTGACACTGTACATAAACTCTGTAGATACCTTTTGCAAACGAAGCGAAATTACTAGGAATGACCTTAGACGCTTAATTGTTGGAAAACATACGTTAAGGAGAAGTGTGAGGAGCTCGAAATCCGGCTCAGGGAAATACATATTGACTTATCGAAAAAAATTCTAAATCAAGCATTTATAACAAACTGTTCTTGTACCGGCACGTTTTAAGGCCGTCCTGGACATACGGTGTACAACTCTAGGCTTGTACCAAGCCGAGCAACATGTCCATTTTGCAGACGTTCCAACACAAAACTCTGAGAACAATCGTGAATGCTCCATGGTATATTAGAAATAATGATATTCACAGAGGTTTAGAAATAGCTACTGTGAGCGAAAAAGTAAAAAAAATTGCTCGAAAGCTATAAATGCTGGTCATGTTAATTGCAACAAAGATCCGAACTCTTAACGAGACTTTTAACGATACAAACAATACGAGCGACGATACAAACAACAGAACCCTTTGACCTGGCGGCGACGTAGGGAGAAGCCCCACGAACTGACGGTTTTAGTTGGTGTATTCACTGGATATCAACCTGGGCCAACGCGATAAAAACTACCAAAGCTTTAAGGCTGTGTGACAAAGCTACGCAGGCTTTGTCGTTTGCTTTGTTCCGTTACGTTCCTGTTATGCTTTCCAATCGCGTTCAAAATATACCAGTCGAAAAACTATTAAAAATCATAGAAAATGCCAACAAATCAACAAGAACACAAACCACCGCGAAAGCCAACAATTTAAGGTTCACAGAAACGTCAAAACGCACGCAGAAGTTCATCGTGTTGAATTTGTCTGTTTTCTCAAAACTTTCTTACGTAATAAAACGTAACGACGAATGGTCGAAGTAACGTTGTGGATGTCATATAGATCCCATTGAATTCAATGTGTTCAAATTTTAGTTGTCAAATCAACGTGGCGCAACACAGCTTTTTGACATAGCCTTTACTATTATGACATCTTATGTCTTACTACGCATTCGGGCAGTTTTCATATGGCCTTTTCGGTTGGTCCTCCAGGAGCGTCTGAGAGACTTCTGGACTCTCCTGAAACTGTTTTCTTGGACTCGTTTGACAGTTCCTCTTCTGGAAAAAAGAGAAATTTTCTTCTGGTTTTGACACAATCATACATGTGTCAATGTCAAGTTGGATAAATGTCATTTCAGCTTTTGTTTCACAAATACAACGCTAGACAAACTTCAAAATTAAGAAAAACATGTTTGGTTGTTCGGAGAGAAGCCCCAATCCGGGAGAAGAACGCCCTGATCCGGGATCGCTAACCGAAAGGGCCAATAGTGTCTCTATAAAAAGGTGATTTTTAGCATGTCAAAATCGGGCATAATAATTAATATCTGCTGCTTCGGTATAATATGCATATCTTTTGAAGATTTTGGAGTTTAAGCAAAAAAAGAAAAAAAACACAGAAAATAAAACAAAATTTATATTTGTAGAGCAAAAATTGTAAACTTAAATCGAAGATACAAAGATACTATGAGTGTGTTGACGAATTTGTCCCTGAGCTCAACAATAATATCGCTGACAGGTTTTACTGACCGAGTGTAATTTAATATCATCGCTTCGCTTGATATAATTTCATTCATATAATCATTTCGCCAACGTACAATAAAAAAAAAATGATGAACAATTTTCTCACCTCAGTGCTGCGCATAAAAATTCTTCAAAAGCCGTGTGCGCATGCGCCATTCGCAGTCAGGTGGAAAATTTCATAAGAAAAGCCACAAAAGTGTCAAGATATGAATAGTGTGGGTACTCTTATCTCGGTTGTGTTTCCTCGTGATCCCAAGTGGCATTAGTAGATGTGTCAATGACAATTGTACTCTTTGTCCCCTCGGCAAAGAAAGACTGCGTTAACACGGCGCAAAAAAATGAACTGTGTGTCCACACTAAGTGCAATCTTTGCGAAATATCTTTTGATGTTTGTTGTTTCTTTTTTTTTCTGTTTGACAAACAAGCCATCTTACAATCTCTTGGTATGGTCTTAGGGGTAAATGGATTTTGCTAGGAAAAACCTAAGAGTGAAATAAATATTTCTTAATTTTCGCTTTCAAAACCTGAGAGGAATGCGATGTGAACCGAAAGACACAGCACACACTCGTGTGTATGGACTTATCCGAAGTCATCAAGGATGACTGCATGTGGAAAAATATCACATGGCGACGATGGTGAAACTTTCACTAATTTCCCGATCGGCTAAATGCCGTTTAGATGCTGGTTAATTCAAAACTTATGTAACAAATTATAGTAACATGAGCATGGGTTGCACTTTGCTTGGATCCATTGAGAGATAAGGAAATGACCGGTGCTGTGTTCCAAGGCGATGTCTTGAATGAATTGCTGCTGTCGCCGCCAGATAAAAACTGGCGATGCTGACTGGTTGTCTTGAGTACACCAGCCAGCAGCCCAAATAATGGAAACATGTTTGATGCGGTGTCCTTAATTTTTTCTTGATGAATGTCTTGCTGTATCATGAACTCACGTCCAATATAGTCTGACTTACTTTGAAAGGTATTTCGCTCCGTTTGAATCATGGACAAGGAATTCGTCTTGGCTTTGAAAATTTTCGCACGACCGACACCTTCTGGGCACACAAGGAAGTGCCACTGCAAATTGTTACTAAATAGAGTCGGTTTCACGATTTTTCATTGTACCAATTTATTGAGAAGTTCACCACCAAACCAACCAGCGTGCCTTACCACCTATAACATCATTATGGGAACACCTTAGATGAGGGTAATCCGAAGAAGGCGTACACTTACGGGAAGCCAGGCTTGCTATTTCTGAGCAATGAAAAAAATATAATGCAAAGCATCTTCACGTTTTTCTGTTCATCGTTAAAATTTGAATAGAACCGTGAAAACGAAGGAATTAAAATATTATTTTATTGGCATTTGCAATCGTTCCCATCGTTATATGAGAAGACAGTCTTTAAAACTACACCCAACCGAAGAACGGCAGCCGTTAATGCTGGTGATGGTGACAAGCTATCAAAACAATTGCATAAATGGAAAACCGCTGCTATATTGATATGCAAATTTCACCGTACCCATGCGAACGTGGATGAGAGTGCGTTGGATGGGCGACTCCGATTAAATTTGTCACGTGGAACACGCCATGGGATTAGTCTCTTTATGCTAATCCCCTCATCTGACTAGGGTTGATTAATTTTTGTTCATAATATGTAACATAAAAGAATAATCGAACTGAGCTACTAAAAGTACAAAACCATGTTTGACGATCCGCATGTGTACCTATGAACCAAACAGGTTCTAGCGCCATAAACTGAGGCATGTGGAAGGAAACTTGTTTATTCTAAGCAATTTATTAAGAAAAGATTGGAGATTCGGGAATAAACTCATAAAATAGCGATTAGAATAATCATTAAATCTGAGTCAGATTCAGGGTTTTGTTTTGGTGAATTGTATTCGCAATAGCAGGGTTTTAGCGAATACTTGCACTAAATAAAAAGACACAATTTGACAACGAAAACCACATGGAGCACTTCTCCCTACTCCTATAGAAAAAAAAGACCCTCAAGTATGAAGACATATGCGGAGCGGTCCGTCGGCTTTTTTTGAAGGTTATAGTCATCTATATTGCAAAGTTTGTGTAACATTCTATTTATTTATTAAAATTATTTCTGGATATATTTTACAGTCTGTAATATACTTTTTTTGGAGTTCTGTCTACTGTTCTTATATTGGGTGATTCTATATAATCATCACCCAACACAATAATCTATATATTATATTGGGTGATTTTATATCGGGTTTCGTTACTCTAAAAATATGTCATCCTATTTTCAGAGTAACGAAACCCAAAAAGCTTTACCGTTTCCAAAATAGAGGGAAGGACATACTCTTTCTTGGCCTTTTTAGGATTTTTATAATTTAAAACCCATAAAGCAGCAATTTCGATTATTTATAACTACCGTTAGACTTTTCGATTAATTTTACAACCGCCTGTGCTAGCATTTGCCATTTTTCTAAAATTCTGCGGACATGGATTTCTGAGAAAACGGTAAAAATATGCTCTTTTTTATTTCGTTTGTTTGAATGGGCTTAAAAACTTATTGTCGATAACGTCAATTTTGAAAAGTTTTTGATCCAGCAAAATTAAGGCAAGGTGCTCAGCCCCGCTAAGGAACTAAAAATCCTTAAAAAATAGTTTTCGAAAATGTTTTCACGTTTTTCAGTTTAATCTTCAAAGTTTTTGAATATCCCAAGTCTGCTATAGTTTTGTATAAAATTTAACAAGATGAACTATGCCCGGTGTTAGTTTGAAAATTATACTTTATACCGTTTGGGAGATAGAGGGGGAGACATGCCTCTTTTATAATTTTTTAAATTTCAAATCCATAAAACAACTATTTTGAAGTTTTTTCCGGTTCCCATTAGACTTTTTTCTAATAGCAAAACCACAAGCACTAGCCATGGATGTTTTTTTTTAATTCTATGGCCACCCGTTTATGCGCAAACAGTAAAGCAAGCTCCTTTTTTATTTCGTTCTTTAAATAGGCTTCTAAAAACTAAGGTTAAAAACGGCAATTTAAAAAAAATTTAACGCAGCCTTCCTTCTTTTTGTAAGCTTTGTCCCTTGACCGAATCCTAAAAAGATCGCTTATACCGTTAAGCAACTAGAAGACTTAAAAAAATTGTTTTTGAAAATGCTTTTATGTTTTCCAATTAAATCTCAAAAGTTTTTGAAATTTCAAAATCTGCTATAATTTTCCTTAAAATTTTGAATTATTTCTGATGCGTGTGATTTTTTCATAGAAATCCACCAAACAGCACCGGAGATAAGAGTGGGGGACATACGTTTTTTCATGCATTTTTGCGATTTTTTTCGAAAATGCGTAAAACTGCAGTACTCAAACTGTTTTTGAAAAATATGACCTTAGCACTTGGTTTACTTTGAGTTGCTTTATACGGGTGTTCAATATTGATTTTGCGCGATTAGCCGTTCAAAAGTTTTGGCCTCCAAAACTTTGAAAAACGTCATGCATTTTCGACTCTGCATTTCTCAAAAACGTTTTGATATTTTCGAAAAGTTTTATTTTTTAATTAAAGCTTAGTATTTCTTTAACCTACGTTTCGTTTTTCTAGTTCTTGCCTACTAAATTTCTTGAAAAAAAAAACGCTAAAAAACATTAAGTCAATTTTCACATGAAATTTCAAACTGCAATTAAACCGTTATTTGTGCTTAGAAAAAAATCTAGCGCACTTTGGTCTTTAAAAAAAAATACGTTCTAAGTGCTCAGCAACCCAAGAGGACTATGGGTTGGAATATTTCCACAGATATTTCCAAGTTTCACCTAATTGTACGTAAAAATGCAATTTTTTGGTTCAAATTCAATATTTTTGAAAAATCGACCCCTAAAAGGGGCTAAGGTGGCTAAAAACTTTATATCAACGATATCTGGATTAGAGTCTCGTTTACCTAACCTGCTACTTTTTTTGTTTCATGTTTTCCTAATTTAGGCTTAAGGCCAGTCGAAATTAAGTTTTTCTGGAAAATTTTAGATTTTTCTTAAATTCTGCCTCCAAATGTGGGCGTGGCCCAAAGTTTTGTAAGAGCAAAATGTGTTTTGTGTCTTACATTCATTAGGAGATGCTAAGTGTCAAATTTCAGCCTATTAGAACGTCTTACAGTTTTGAAAACTCTGAAGGTAGTTGCACGTTTAGACCGATTGTGGGCGTGTCTTTGGGCGGATTTCAAAAATTTTTACACTTGTACTGCTTCGCACCTTACGTACGAAGTTTCAGCAACCTAGCTCAAAATTTAAGGCCTAAAAACGTGTGACATACAGACGGACGGACGGACGGACGGACGGACGGACAGACTTGGCTCATTCGATTCAAAATTCGGTCTCGATCATATGCCCTTAAGGTCTTGGGGGTCTACCATTATTATTTCACCGTGTTACAAACTTTGTGACAAACTTAATATACCTCCTATCCTATGCGATGAGGTATAAAAACAAGCGTCTATCGTACAAGGGATTAAATGAAGAGGTAAACATATTTTGAACTTATTTCAAAAGAAATTTATATTCTTCATAGATGAAGTGAACGCTTTTAATACCCAACCCAGGGTATAGTAATTTTAGGGCATTTGTAACACAGTCAAATAATCACCGTAGACCACTATGATTAAGCCATGCCCGTCCTTCCGCCTGTACGTCTGTAAGTGTGAAGGTTTTAGCTCTTCAAAATCAAGCCAGAGAGCTGAAACTTGGTGCACGGCTTGGTTCTTCTGTTGTACAGACAAAGCGTGAAAATTTGTTAAATCCGCCAAAGGTCACGCCCACTTGTGGCTTTGATGTGAGACAACCTCTATTTCTCTCTCTATTTAAGCCAAGTATGTGAAATTGGGCGGTAAATCCTACGCCGTAAGTCCTACGCCTCGCAGGAGGTTTGGCGGTAAATCTTTACGCCTCGTCAAACTTGACTCAAGTTTGACGAGGCGTAGGTGCTTCATTTTTGTGTAGAGCAATACTGGCCAGGGGCCTTTAATAAGGCAATAATTGGACCGCCCACACCGTTTACCATGTCCACTTTTAATATTGTCATGTGGCGACAAGAGTTAAAAGACATATGCAGAAGTTAAAAAAGACATATGCAGAAGTCGCTGAATGCACCCATCGATTCACTTTGCGAACACATCCAACTGTCATTCCAGCCAGCTGACAGCAAACTGATATTCGAAACTTTCCCCTCCATGGAATTCAGCGGAAAATTACCGATGGAAAATTACCAGATTGGAAACGTCGAGAACACGATGTGTTCTTAACTACACGAATGACAGGCAGTTATATGGCAGGGACAGTTATATTTTAAACGTTAACTTGTGAAAATCGAAAGTAAAGTAAAAAGTGATTGAATTGAAATAAAGTGTTGCATTCAAAGTAGCAAAGTTGAATTAAGTTTGATGTGAATTTGAATAAGTTTTGTTTGATAAGTAAACTATTTCATTGTGTGTGCATATATCATTTTTAAAAGCCACGCCCCTAAGAGTGGGTCTGGGCTAAAAATTAAAATCAATTAATTGTAATTTCGTTAGGATCATAACAAAATGCGTTAAATTCGAAAACCCGTTTTTTTCTAAAAACACCCCCTATAAGTGGGCGGAGCTCAAAATTTTGTATGAACCGGGCTTAGAAAATAGTAATATCTTCAATATTTGCCATATAATTTTTTTTCGATTTGCAGTAATTTTTCCGAGAAATCGGGTTTTTAAAGATGTTATGCCCATTAAATGCGCATGGTCCATATTGTGGGCGGTCCGTATTTTGCTTTCTAGAGGTTTCAGGCTATTAATGCACTATACCAAAATT
This sequence comes from Neoascia interrupta, assembly GCA_947623515.1. Classification (NCBI taxonomy): domain Eukaryota; kingdom Metazoa; phylum Arthropoda; class Insecta; order Diptera; family Syrphidae; genus Neoascia; species Neoascia interrupta. The sequence continues at coordinate 48,030,928 of OX392463.1, read as the reverse complement.
TGAGTTCCTAGGCCTTATCTAACTTGACTAAAGGGCATTTTGAATGAAAATTTGAAATAGAGGTGGTCTTACATTGACCAATTGGCGGATTTAACCAATTTTCACACTTTGTCTGTACAGAATAAGAATCAAGATACGCTGCAACTTGATTCTTATTCTGTTGCAGCGTATCTTGACAGTTTTTTTAGCGTCCCAGCTCAACTTTAAAGGCCTAAAAGCTTCACACATACGGACAGATGGACAGACAGACGGACGGACGGATGGGCATAGCTTAATAAGATGTCGGTCTCGATCATATCTCAAAAAGGTCTTAGGGGTCTATGCATTCAAAGTAAAATACCCTGGGTCGGGTATAATTATATGACAAAGTTTTGAGCTCCGCCCATTTTAAGGGAGCATTTTTAGGAAAAAGCTAGTTTTTTCAGAAATAATTTTCCCTTTTACGCATTTTCTCATGATTGTAAAGAAATAACAACTGATTGATTTAAATTTCCAGCCCACGCACATAAATTCGTTACAGAAGAGCTCATTGCACTTGTTTGCTACAGTCCAGTGTGGACCTCGGCCTCAGCCAACATGATTCGTCAGTCAGCTCTGTCTCTAGCAAGCCGTCTTCAGTTTCGCATGCAAAGTTGGTTGAGGTCCAATTCCACTTGCGTGCGCCACCTGAGTCCCGGTGCTCCTTCACTGCACCGTCTCTGAGGGTTGGATTCGAAGATTTTCCGGGCCGGGGTGTTGGTGACCATCCCCTATAGATGACCCAGCCATCGTTCCCGTTGTATTTTAACTCAGCCCGTACAGTTCGGTTTTATAGCTTCTCCTCCCCTCTCCGTCTATGCAGACGGGACCGTAAATCGTCCGAAGAATTTTCGTCTCGAAGCAGCGTTAAGTGTTTTCATCCGCCTTTGACAGGGTCCATGCTTCTGCACCGTAAAGCAAGACTGGGATGATAAGGGTCTTAAAAATGAACATTTTAGCTGATCGAGAGAGGGTTTTTGCTACTCAATTGTTGTCTTAGCCCAAAGAAACAACGATTGGCAAGAGTTATCTTTCGTTTGATTTCAGCGATGTTGTCGTTGTCTAAATTGATAGAGCCCAGGGAGACAAAGTCCCTAACTACCTCAAAGTTATATAGCTGTCTGTGGTGATGTTTCTGTCCAAGACGTCGGTGTTGGGTGGCTCTTCTTCATGACAGCATATTCTTGGTTTTCCCCTCGTTATCTGCTAAGCCCATATTCGCCGCTTCCATCGCAATACTCAAGAAGGCTTCACATCACGCTTTGTTCTTACAGTAAATCCGTCCGAATCCAAGGCTTGTTGCTGGTTCATAACTGGTATCTTTTACGTGGCGGGAAGTAACCCAGACGGCACGAACCCCAACCTGGAGGACCAGATCCTTCGTATAACTCCAAGAACGGAGAGCCGAATAACCCGCACCTTATAGGCTTGACCTTCGAATACGTCGTAGTAGCCCATATAAGATGTTCACTAAGTAGTTTGTCCCGACTGGAACTGTTGACGCAGCGGTTTAATTCATCTGTGGGATGAAATAAACCGCTGAAATAAACCTCGGCTGCCGTCCGGATGCAAGGAGAAGTGCCTTAGTGGGAACACTCCTCCCTGCTATTTTGTTTGCTACCCCAAACAACCTTCCAAAGGGGTTGGAACTCCAGTCTACTCTGAGGTACTAGGCACCCGGTGTTCACCACGGGGAAGTGAGAGTAGGATTTGATTGATGGCGGTTGGTTTAGAAAACCTGTGGATGCTTGTATCCTCTTGAGTGCACACATGTCTATCCTTTTGAAGTTTTGAAACCGCAATCAATAATATGGGCTAAGTTTGTAAAGCAATATTGGCGTTTTTTATAACGAACCAATCGAGTTCAAGGTTTTCCTTCAAGACTTCAAGAACATTAGTTTTTTAATTGATATTTTGATAGGGTGTTACTTTTCGAAGTGGCAAAAAGTGTGGTTAGTGTGTGTGCTTACTACGCCACAGGTCTAGGTTCAAATCCTGCCTTTGTCACCTAAAAAAAAAGATTTGTTCTTTTTCACGGTCCCACCTCCGCGAGGGTCTGACAAGCCCTCCGAGAGTATCGTTTGTCTTGAAAAACTTCCCAACGTTCCGTTCGGATTCGGCAAAAAATTGTAGGTCCCCTTGTATGTGCAGAAATTAACACACACAGCATACATTGTTGAGAAGTTGCCCCTGGTTCACCTCGAGCTGTTGCGCCACTCTATTTATATTTATATTGCATATTATTAATTACTTGTATCCAAAATAAAGCAGTTCTGCATGCAAGAAATTAACATAGCAAAGCCACCAAACAAAATTTTTCCCGTACCTATATGAATCGAGGATCGCGCGTCGGTATATAAATGTTATCGACACAATTTACTCAGATAGCTATTCGTTCGAGTTATTTATGTATTTGTTTATGTAGGATGACAAAACTCCAATCTCGTTCCATTTTAACGATGTATGTTCAATTTAATATCTTCTCATTTCAGGACATCGCATACAAGACTTGTCCGTATCGATTTTTTTTTTTCGTCTTGCTTGCCGCCAAACAGCCACTACCGCCGGCCGACATCGTTGTGTCCATGTCATCATCCTCCGTCGCGTCGTCTGCCATACCCTATTGCCCTTCGGATACGTTTGCTATTCGAATCAGAGAGATGTCAACGTCTATTTTCGCATGAGTGATTATCAGAAATTGGCAGATCGGAGATCGTATAAGAACAAAACAACAAAAACTATATAATACCCTCGTATTTTTACAAAATAAAACTCAAACCGAAGGGCATGTTGTGTTCATGTCGAATGCATGATCATGAAGCAATGCAGACCGATTTGATCCAATTCGACCGCATGCATGCGCTCGTTGGAACGGCTCAATTGAACATCGGATTGAACGAGCCTAGATTTAGTTTCATCGCATAAAGATTTCTACAGATACACAGCGATACACTTAGTGGGTTTCCGCCGAATCGATAAGTGTAATATTCGCGCAGTGTATGCAGAGTTGTGTAGAGTGGATGCGTTTCGCAGATTGAGATCTTGATCTTTGTCAACGAAACCTGCTGACGTTGATTGGGATCGATAATGTGCATTCAGCTCAGAAGGCTGACATATTTGCTTATCGCTTAATATTCCGTAAACATATTTTGCTAGTCTTAATGCTAGTCAGCATTCGTTGCACTCAAATGAGGACAAAACTCATTTCTCAATAGCTAATCACCGGGTTGTCTTCTGCCTTTCCTCTTGTCACTTTAGTCACACTTTGGATTCCTGAGAAAATCTACGAATGGAAAAATACCATCGTGATGACCTCCAAAGGAACCTTTTCCCCAACTAAGCGACCATTAAGTTCTCAAATTGGTGGCCTCTCTAAATGGTAAATGAGAGGGGTACAGCGCTTCTTTCCTTTGTCGTCTCTTTTTCTTGCATTTAAATTTAGCCTCAAACTAAATTTAAATTCAAATCAAGAGGGTCCTCCGCTTACAGTGGCACAAAAAAACAAAAAAAAAGAACGAAAATCACGACCAAATTCTGAGTGTTTCATGCAGCGATGTCTATCGTATGCGCAGTTGAAAAAGAATTCTGCACGATCCATCTGATCTGTGAATGCTGCAACAAACTACTATACTGACGGGAAAAACAATTCTAATTATTTGAAATTTTCAATTCGCTCCAGCCTCGAGAAAATAAAAATAAAAGCTACCTTTTTTCTGGGTCTTTTCAGTTCCGCTTCTTGGTAGCTACTTATTTAAACGTTGATCTGATGACGGTCTGTGGTGACAGCAACTCGGCGCGCGATGGATGTCACTGATTGTATTTATTTTCTTTTTAACCATCGTTCTTCGGTTAATGTATTCATTTCTTGGTAGATAAACTGATTAATTAGTGATTGAAATGGATTCTCATTTACTCAGAGAAACGAAGAAAATGTAAAATCGGGTGGGAAAGTGTGAACTAAGGGAATAAAACAAAAGAGTTGAGCAGCGAACTTACTGAAATTAAAAGACCAGTCAATAGTTTAACACTGAAATTGGTAGGACTCTTAAAGCTGATAATTTGTTTTTGATTGGATTATTTTAGTATGATCTTCTGAAACAATGTTGCCTTCAAGCGTTCAGCTTAAGGATAGATGAGTATATCCAGTTCAGTTATCTGATACTGTTGAGTAAATAATACCGTGAGTTAATTCGATTCCATTCATTCATGTTTTATACACTAAAGAATCATCTTAGTTGCCAATGGCATTTTCCTGACTTTGGATATCAGCTGAAGAAGAAGAAACTATAATGGATTCAATAAATATATATGACAGCCAGCCAAAGTCGCATGATGTGAGCTGACAGATCCGCTGCTCTGTTCATCGTGTTCGGTTGAATGCCCATGCAACTTTCGAGGCTGTTAAGAAGATATCTTAGTCTAGAGCTTAACTTCAAACAGAGCACTGCGGTGCTATCATTATGTGATAAAAAAAATTTAATATTACATTATTTTTAGCATTATTAATAGTTTAAAGTAATAAATAATTTATTTAATAAAGTTTTCCAATACCCACATTTTTTCGGAAAGGGATCCTTTTTGTTTGTTAAAATGTTTTTCATTTCTACTTAGTATGAAGTAACGCCCTAGATAAACATTCCTTAAATTGGCTAAAAGCGAGTCCAAGAAGGGGTTGAGCAAAATGACTACACGAAAAAATTTCGCCATGATCTAGGCGGCTTTTGATTATTTATTCCATAACAAAAGATCAAATAGGTAACATAATAACCGATAACCTGTTAGCTTTGATGAAAGCAGTTCTTTTGGTTAACGTTTTTTATGAACCTTCTTAGCGCTCCGTCCAAAAATGGTAAAAGGACCTCTTATGTTATCACTACGTTGTCCGTTCGTCCTATCGCAATGGAACTTCTGGAAGTCGTAGAAAGACTAAATTTGATGTGGTTTTTAACTGCGGAAACAGTCAGAGAACCCAACGAGGGTAATTATTTTAAGCACAAATAACGATTTAATTAGAGTTTGAAATTTCAAGGGAAAAGGTTTTTTTTGGACCTTTTTTCAGGAACTTAAGCAAGCAAAAACCTTGAAAAACGAAACTAAGGTCTAGTAAACATTGAGCTTTAATGAAAAAATCAAACTTTTTTTAAAATATTGAAAAGATTTAGAGAAATGAAGTGTTGAGAACGGGTGAAGTTTTTCAATGTGTTTGAGGAAATGCATTTTGAGCAAGTTAGTGCACGAAGTCGAGATTGAACAAACGCTTAAAGCAATTCAAAGAAAACCAAGTGCTTGGGTCATATTTTACTGGAAAAGTTTAAAAACTAACGCTTTGAAGCATTTTCGAAAAAAACGCAAAAATTAATAACAAAAAAGTGTGTGTATCTCCCATATCTTCTATGTTATTTGGAAAAATTCCGGTCTATGCGGTATAGAGTATAATTTTAATAAATAAGGGGATTAGTCCATTTTCTGAAATTCAGTTTCCAAAAAAAATTACATTATTACCAGCCAACTAACTAATTGTTAAGCTACGTTTACACGTTTGCCTTATCTGACAATAATTTTAGATCTGTCATGTTATGACAATGAGCTTCGAATTAGTTAACAATGAAAAAATTAGGTAAAATTTCTTCGATTTTGAACAATAATATTGCATAAGATGCACTTGAATTACGAGAATTACTTACTTACTTACTTAAGGTGGCGCTACAGTCCGGGGTGGACCTGGGCCTCGGCCAACAAGCTTCGCCAGCCAGCTCTGTCTCTAGCTAGCCGTCTCCAGTTTCGCACGCGAAGTTGGCTGAGGTCCCCTTCCACTTGCGTGCGCCACCTGAGTCTCGGTGCTCCTCTACCGCGTCGTCCCTGCGGTGTGGATTCGAAGATTTTCCGGGCCGGGGCGTTGGTGTCCATCCGCTCTAAATGACCCAGCCATCGTAGACGTTGTGTTTTGACTCTTTTGGCTAGGTCGGTATCGCTGTACAGCCCGTACAGTTCGATGTTATATCTCCTCCTCCACTCTCCGTCTATGCAGACGGGACCGTAAATCGTCCGAAGAATTTTCCTCTCGAAGCAGCCTAAAGTGTTTTCATCCGCCTTTGACAGAGTCCATGCTTCTGCACCGTAAAGCAGGACTGGGATGATGAGGGTCTTATACATGGACACTTTAGTTGCTCGAGAGAGGGCTTTGCTACTCAATTGCCTTCTTAGCCCAAAGAAACAGCGATTGGCAAGAGTTATCCTTCGTTTGATTTCAGCGCTGGTGTCATTGTCTGAATTGATAGCGGAACCAAGGTAGACAAAGTCCCTAACTACCTCAAAGTTATAGCTGTCGATGGTGATGTTTTGTCCAAGACGTCGGTGTTGGGTGTCTTTTCTTGATGACAGCATATACTTGGTTTTGCCCTCATTGACTGCTAAACCCATATTCGCCGCTTCCGTCCCAATACTCACGAAGGCTTCACTGACATCACGCTTTGTTCTACCGATTATGTCAATGTCGTCTGCGTATGCAAGTAGTTGAACGGACTTTTGAAAGATTGTACCTCTGGTGTTGGCGCGAGAGTTCTGCACAATTCTCTCAAGTATGATGTTAAAGAAGTCGCATGACAGCGCGTCGCCTTGTCTAAATCCTTTTTTGACATCAAAGGGGTCGGTGAGGTCTTTGCCGACCTTGACGGAACAGCGTGAGTTTTCCATCGTCATCCTGCACAGACTGACGAGTTTGGCAGGGATGCCAAAACTAGACATTGCGCTATATAGCTCGTCTCTATAGATACTGTCATACGCGGCCTTGAAATCGATGAAGAGGTGGTGTGTATCGATTTGGAATTCCTGGGTTTTCTCCAAGATCTGCCGCAGTGTGAATATTTGATCGATGGTGGACTTTCCTGGCCTAAAGCCACACTGATATGTGCCTATCAGATTGTTGACAAACGGCTTCAGGCGTTCACACAGTACAGCAGAAAAGATCTTGTATGCGATGTTAAGAAGACTTATGCCTCTGTAGTTGGCACAACTCAGAGGGTCTCCTTTCTTCAGGATCGGGCAAACAATGCTGAGGTTCCATTCGTCGGGCATGCTTTCTTCCGACCATATCTTGCAGATGAGCTGGTGCATGCTCCTAACCAGCTCATCGCCAGCGGATTTAAAAAGTTCGGCAGCTAGGCCGTCTGCTCCGGCTGCTTTGTTGCACTTGAGCTTAGACACAGCTACTTTCACCTCCTCCAGGTCGGGTGGGCGGTATCGTTCGTATGCTTCGTCGGTAACGTCTTCGCCCGGGTTGAATGGTTCGTTCTGCCTGACAGCGGTATTTGGTTCTTCCTCGCCGTTATACAGTCTGCAGAAGTGGTCTTTCCAAATCCTCAGCACCGACTGCGATTCTACAACGATGTTCCCTTGATGGTCCTTACAGGCTTCAGTTCGAAGTTTATACCCTTGGCAGGACCTTTTGATCCTTTGGTAAAACTTTCTAACCTCATTCCTGTTGTAACATCTCTCTATCTCTTCAACCGCGCGCTTCTCGTGCTCTCTCTTTTTCCTTCGGAGAAGCCGGTGCTCCTCTCTCCTCCTCTGCTCGTAGAGCTCGCGAGCAGCTCTAGTCCTTCTGTGCAGCGCCGCTTTGTATGCTTCCTGTTTAGCTGCATGTGCTTGCCGGCATTCATCGTCAAACCAGGGGTTTCGTTGTGGTCGCCGTGTGAAACCCAGCACTTCAGAGGCGGCGTCTCTGATGGCATTTTGGCAATGTTGCCACTGGCTATCAATACTTGATGCTGGTTGCATAGGACTTCGTAGAAGGTTTTGAGAGACTCGGTTGGAGAAGGACCTGGCGATCTCTTGCGATTGTAGTCGGCCGACGTCAAACTTCCTCACAGTATTTCCATTACTTGGCGCTGGTCGGGATATCCGCAGCCGTACCTTGGCTACAACAAGGTAGTGATCCGAGTCAATGTTGGCCCCTCGGAAAGTTCGGACATCCATGATACTGGAGGAGTGCCTTGCGTCGATCGCAATATGGTCAATCTGGTTGACGGTTGATTGATCGGGAGATCTCCATGTCCCTTTGTGGATATTGAGATGCGGGAACTGTGTACTAGCTACCACAACGTGTCGCCCCGCAGCAAAGTCGATCAGCCTGAATCCGTTATCGGAGGTCGTGTCGTGCAGGCTATACTTTCCGACAGTACGACCAAAGATGCCCTCCCTTCCTAGATTGGCATTAAAATCGCCTAGGACAATTTTAATGTCGTAGCTAGGGCACTGCTCATAAGTTTTGTCCAGGAGCTCGTAGAACATATCTTTGGTCTCGTCATCTTTCTCCTCTGTGGGGGCATGTGCGCATATCAGGCTAATGTTGGCGTATTTAGCCTTGATGCGGATCGTCGCGAGGCGCTCGCTTACAGGGTTGAAGCTCAAGACTTTTTGCCTAAGTCTGCCTCCAACAACGAAACCACATCCAAATAGGCGCTGTCTTTGATGCCGATAGCAGTCGCTGTAGTAGATGTCGCAGTTTTTCATCCTTCTTTTGCCCGGCCCGTCCCACCGCATTTCTTGGATGGCAGTAATGTCTGCCTTGCAGTCGTTAAGGGCCTCCGCTAGTTGCTCGGCTGCACGTGGTCTGTTAAGGGACCTAACATTCCACGTGCAGATCCGGAGCTCGTTGTCCTTTTCTCGTTTGCATTGGTCGTCAACAGTAAATCCGTCCGAATCCGAGGCTTGTTTCCGCTTCGTGACTGGTGTTTCTTTACGTGGCCGGGAAGTCACCCCGACGGCACGACCCCCAACCTGGAGGACCAGATCCTTTGCTTAGCTCTAAGGACGGAGAGCCGGATAGCCCGCTCCTTATAGGCCTGAGCTCCGAATACGTCGTAGTAGCCCATATAAGGTGTTCACTAAGTAGTTCGGCCTGACTGGAACTATGGACGCCACCGTTGATTCCATCTGGGGACTTCCTCCGCTGCCGTCCGGATGCAAGGAGAAGTGCCTTAGTGGGAACACTCCTCCCCCCCTCTCTCGTCTGCTACCCCCAACAACCTTCCAAAGGGGTTGGAACCCAATCTCCAGTTGAGGTACTAGGCACCCGGTGTTCACCACGGGGAGGTGAGAGTAGGAGTTGATAGACAGAGGTGGGTTTAGAAAACCTGTGGATGCTTGTATCCTCTTGAGTGCACATGTCTATCCTTTCACCACCTAGAATTACTACGAGAATTACTACGAGAGGTCTACCGATATGATTTTATTTTTAATGACTTGGAATCGCTACGAGATGCTAAATACGAAATTTTAGCTTCGTATGACATCTTATTATTGGCTAACTTTCTTCCTTTTTTGTGCAACTTTAAGGCGGTGCATCTCCCAGAGACCCCCGGTACCAGGCGGTAGAATGTTATTTTTGTAATCTTCTTACTCAGGACAACAAATTTATGAAAGTTGGAAAGTTGTAGAAATCAGTAAAAAAAAAATTGTCATCATCTCTCCGACTATAATATGCGCAGAAGCATTTCGGCGGCTGAACCTTATTCCAGTTCCTGTTAAGTTAAGTAACAGTCCTTATTCCAGTTTCGACGATTTCGTCAATAAATCCAGATGTTCTAGACGCCCACTGGACGAGAAATATCTGAAGGTAAATTAAGTTCAACGTACCAATTGAAATTTACCACAATATACGTTATGTCATTTAAGACGCCGAGAACACCAGCGGCCATGGGAAGCTCAAAATCACAGCAGATCAGTTTGAAAACATTACAGTTATTTTTTCCCGAAATAACATTTTTAAAAGCGAAAAAAAAAATTATGATAAAGAAGAAATTGTCAGCCTTAAAATCATAGTACATCTGGCAATTGAAAAGGAGTCTACAAATGTCCTAATGTCTGACAATAGGCTGGCAATGCCACATTGTATGTGTTTAGACGTTTGCCAGAGATCTGACAATTTCATTGTCCAGTTAATGTCTGACAATGATCGGACAATAAGTTTTCTACAAATATTGTCAGACTGAATTGTGTATTCACACGGTTGCAAGTATTTGGGACAAATTTTTACTGAAAGGTCCGAAATATTGTCAGATCTGGCAATCGTGTAAACATAGCTTTAGTGGCATGATAATCAATGTTTATCCGGGTCTTTGATTAATATCAAAAGAAAAATTAGAGCAGCCTCTACCCCAATAGGTATTTCACTTGGGACGTGACAGTATGATCATCAGTTGGGCATCTGTCAGGTCTTGCCCAAAACACAAAATTCAACCAATTCTACGCGAGATTAGAAGAAATATCGAGAGGAATTGTGTGTGAATTATTTTTATCAAACGAGCCCTCGGTTGAAGGTGTCATGTTGATGGTTCAGGTTGAACCAAAAAGATGTTAAGAAAATATAAATCCCCTGGCTAGGATAGAATTTAAGTTTCAAAAAAAAAAAAATATATTATTACCTTCGGAGATTTGACTCAAAAACGTAAAATTTTTGAAAACAATTTTTAAAGGTTTCTAGTTCCTTAACAATTATGACCATCTTGATTAATTATACCCAGTTTGTAACTTAGTTTGTAACACGGTGAAATAATAATTCTAGACCCCCAAGACCTTAAGGGCATATGATTGAGACCAAATTCTGAAGCGAAAAAGCCATGTCCGTCCGCCCGTCTGTATGGCACATGTTTTTAGGCCTTAAATTTTTAGCTAGGGTGCTGAAACTTCGTACGTAAGGTTCACGTCATGCGAGGCAGTAAAAGTGTAAAACATTTTGAAATCCGCCCAAAGACACGCCCACAATCGGTCTAAATGTGCAACTACCTCCAGAGATTTCAAACCTGTTAGACGTTTTAAGAGGGTGAAATTTGACATTTAGCAACTCCTTATGAATGTAAGAATGTAAGACTTGTAAGACTTTGAAAATCTTCTCAAAGTGCCGTTCGGATTCGGCCAAAAATTGTGGGTCTCCTTGTATGTGAAGAAACTAACACACACAGCATACATTGTTGAGAAGTTGGCCCTGGTTCACCTCGAGCTGTTGCGCCACTCTATTCATTCATTCAATGAATGTAAGACACAAAAAAGAAAAATTTAATTGGTTAACCTCCTCCAGTGGGTGTGGCATCTACTTTAAGGGTAAATTTTCAAATGCAGTTTACTCAATTTTTTTAGCTGGAAATTGAAAAAATGTTTCTTAATATTTTATGTAGAAAGCAATTAGTTCTACATTTTGTACATACCAGACTTTGCGCCACGCCTGTCTGGTATGAAATTTTCCAGAAAAACGTAATTTCGACTGGCCTTGAGCCTAATTTCGGAAAGCATGAAACAAAAAAACTAGTCAGTTAGCTAAACGAAACTTCAGGCCAGATTTCGTTGATATAAAGTTTTTAGCCACGCCCAATTTTAGGAGTCGATTTTTCAAAAATATTAAATTTGAGCCAAAAAATTGCATTTTTACGTACATTTAAGAGTAACTTGGAAATATCTGTGGAAATATCTTATAATTGATAGTTTGTAACACTGTTGCACGTACTCACTGGTTTTGTCTGAAAAATGGAACGTTTAAAAGGCGAGCTCAGTCCGTTCAGTTCCTGACTACCCCACCAATCAAATTTAACTTCAAGAAAGGCTTCGTCCATTGAGCTTGAGAAAAATCAGTGGACGAAGTAGAAAAAATCCACAAAAACCCCACATCCACACGATCATATAGATCGAAGAATTGTAGTGTGTTCACTCGTGTTCACTCGTGTTCACTACAAATATTGATGTCATACCGCTTTCCGGATTCTATCAGCGTTTTACAGGTGGAACCTCTGGCTAACCGAGAGGCCTGCACGCAACTTGGACAGGAAACGACGCACAAACAAAATATTGCTACAACGTTTAAGGCAAGCCGCCTTCAAAGTTCTTGACTCAGCTACCATTTCCACAAACTGATGCAGCATTGCCGGAGCAAGCTTGCTGGCCGGAATAACGTTTCAGGGTCCCATGTCTTTGTAGTGCAATTAGCATTGAGGTGGCGCTACAGTCCGGGGTGGACCTGGGCCTCAGCCAACAACCTTCGCAAGCCAGTTCTGTCTCTAGCTAGCCGTCTCCAGTTTCGCACGCGAAGTTGGCTGAGGTCCCCTTCCACTTGCGTGCGCCACCTGAGTCTCGATGCTCCTCTACCGCGCCGTCCTTGCGGTATGGATTCGGAGATTTTCCGGGCCGGGGCGTTGGTGTCCATCCGTTCTCGATGACCCAGCCATCGTAGACTTTGTGTTTTGTTTCTTTTGGCTAGGTCGGTATAGCTGTACAGCCCGTACAGTTCGATTTTATATCTCCTCCTCCACTCTCCGTCTACGGGACCGTATATCGTCCGAAGAATTTTCCTCTCGAAGCAGCCTAAAGTGTTTTCATCCGCCTTTGAAAGGGTCCATGCTCCTGCACCGTAAAGCAGGACTGGGACGATGAGGGTCTTATACATGGACACTTTAGTAGCTCGAGAGAGGGCTTTGCTACTCAATTGCCTTCTTAGCCCAAAGAAACAGCGATTGGCAAGAGTTATCCTTCGTTTGATTTCAGCGCTGGTGTCATTGTCTGAATTGATAGCGGAACCCAGGTAGTCAAAGTACCTAATTACCTCAAAATTATAGCTGTCGATGGTGATGTTTTGTCCAAGACGTCGGTGTTGGGTGTCTTTTCTTGATGACAGCATATACTTGGTTTTGCCCTCATTGACAGCTAAACCCATATTCGCCGCTTCCGTCCCAATACTCACGAAGGCTTCACTGAAATCACGCTTTGTTCAACCGAATATGTCAAAGTCGTCTGCGTATGCGAGTAGTTGAACGGACTTTTGAAAGATTGTACCTCTGGTGTTGGCGCGAGAGTTCTGCACAATTCTCTCAAGTATGATGTTAACGAAGTCGCATGACAGCGCGTCGCCTTGTCTAAATCCTTTCTTGACATCAAAGGGGTCGGTGAGGTCTTTGCCGAACTTGACGGAACAGCGTGAAATTTCCATCGCCATCCTGCACAGACTGACGAGTTTGGCAGGGATGCCAAAACTAGACATTGCGCTATATAGTTCGTCTCTATAGATGCTGTCATACGCGGCCTTGAAATCGATGGAGAGGTGGTGTGTATCGATTTGGAATTCCTGGGTTTTCTCCAAGATCTGCCGCAGTGTGAATATTTGATCGATGGTGGACTTTCCTGGCCTAAGGCCACACTGATATGTGCCTATCAGATTGTTTACGAATGGCTTCAGGCGTTCATAAAGTACAGCAGAAAAGATCCCATGTTTTTGTGTTCCAGGTAATTCTGACATAAGAGAAAACAACGCTCAGATGATCTTACCAGGCAGAGCTACACGCCTCACTTGAATGGGTAAAAAGGTACAAGATCTTTTCCATTCCCTCCTCAAACTCAACAGGTTGGATATGGGTAGGTAACTTTCGAAACCTGAAAAAATTGTAACTTGTTAACTTCCAAACGGCAAGAATAAATCATATTCAATTCTAGACTACTAAAAGTTTTTAAACCATAAAGGCATAACTTTGTAAAAATCAGTTGTTCGTTATATCAAAGGATCTACTTAAAATATTATTTGGAATGCGCCAAGCAAATCTTCATTTTTCAAAAGAGCAAACATCCATATATACACGGATAGTCAAGCAGCTATTAAAGCCCTTAGCTCGCACATTATTGACTCCAAATCAGTCATGCACTGCTTCAATACTCTACAGAAGCTTAGCTTCTTAGCCCCCCAAACTGTGGGGGCTCCTGATGGTCACAAAGGTGTTGATGGAAATGAGAAAGCCTACGAAAACCTCTTTCCAGGGTCCCGAACCTTTCTGCCCCACCCCCAAATCGGCAATAAACTTCGTTTAAAAACTGGGAGCATGCTAGATCCCAGGGTCATACAGCTTTTCACCAAAAATACCAAAATTTGCCTCAATCTAAACAGGCATGATCTTAAAAACCTTGAAGGATATATTTCCTTACCGGTTAAGATATTTATTGCCTCTTTAAAACCAAAATAGTCGACTCTCGAGAATAACGACTTTGTCTGGAAGACGATGAAAGTGCTCAACATATCCTGTGTGAATGTCCAGCCCTAAACGTTATAAGACGGAACTTATTTTCCAGAAAACAATTGAGTGCGGAAGACATAAAGATTTCATCTGCTAGCAGCGCTATTAAATTCGTACAGAAAGTGGATAACCTCTTAGACTAACGATCCTGACGCTCACGCCGCAAAAGATCTCTTCAGGTCGAGGTGCCACACTTCGCAATAGGCGAGTTATAAAAAATATATCATAGCTACTCGGTCTAGGACACAATTATACAAGTTTAGCTTCAACAACAGCAGTTTGCTTGTGTGACTCAGAGGGACTCAGAGTCCTCGCTGAAAGAAATCTTGACGGCTGACGGGATCTAATCTACATATCTACGAATCATCTAATGTCGCTTCAATTTAGGTCAAGCTTATTAAAGTCGTACCAATTTATTTCTCCAGTTTACCATTGAACTGATAATGGTGGTAGGTAGGTTATGATTGGAACCGTTACTGCTTCTATCCCGTTTTATAGCCTATCCTGTTTTTTCATAGGCCTGAGCGATCATATTACTGAGGAAGATCTTCCCTTAAGCACTCGTCGTAAAAGTATTTTTTAGTTCTGGTAAAAGAAATTTTCTCCTTATTGCAGTTTTATGTTTTATAATGTAATGCACCTAAGTATTAAAATAAAGAGGAAAGTGTTATGGGTCGTATGCCATTATACTGGGGATAACAACACTGTCTTCTTAAAATAAAACTTTCTAAGCAAGCGATAAAGCAATAAGGATGATTAGAAATAGTTAACAATATGATAACCAAAAAAATCATTAAAATTAGTGAAGCCTAATGAAGACGAATAAAACGGGAATTTCATCAAACTTGAGCACAAATTTCAAGCTAAAGCACAGCCAGTTTCATTCATGGATTTTTTTCACTTTCTTCGTTACCCATTCTCGACTTGTTAATGCATTTGCGAAAAACAAAACAAAAGAGTTGACGTGCGAACTGGGAAACAAAATGTGTGATTTCCTCACGTTAGCTTATCTCAAACATTTCAAGAGGATCCTTCAAAACTTTCCTAATTACTTCATTTCATAACAATGCACTGAGGTGCAAGGCACGTCGCATCGCACAGCCCACAAAGTCAAACAGTTAAATTGTATTCCAAAGAAATCGCGCTGATGAACCCGAATGATTAGGCCGCTTTTTTTCAAGGTAACTTTAGGTAACAGAAAAAAAAGGAACAACCTCACAACCATGCAGACGAAATGTGGATAATGAAACACAAGGCGGACGGAATTAAATGGAAAAAATTAAAAGAAGTAAAAAAGCACAAGAACTCTTCAGTCTTCACTGCTGGACCTGGGTCAGAGAAGCGTCTCATTTTGTCGTCTGTTTTCAGAAAGAGATTGAAATCTAAGATTGGACAATAGCAGCACAGTCAAGCGGCAAAAAAGGGCTCCAACTGAGGCTAAATACACGGGCCGAAGGGCAGTTGCCATCAAAGCAATGAGAAAACGAATTTGTAACTTTGGATTTCATTTTGAATTTAATTTTTTTCATTGTTTCTCTTTGTTTGTTTTTTTTTGTTTATTTGTTCATCAATCGTGACAGACTTTGTGTGTGCAGATGACGATGATGGGACACTGAAGATTTTAGCGTGGGCAACAAAGTACAGAACGAACTTATACCCATTTGGGAAGAATTTTTTTTTCGGGAACAAGAAGGATTTTTTGAAGAGTCAGCGAAGAAATTGTGGGGGCATTTTCTTGGTTTGAAGTTTTAGACATTTAAATGTAGGATGAAGCAAGTGATGGTACAATAGTATGTAAGGGTACTTACCTCCGAAAAATCTCGCTGAGACATATCTAAAGTTGTATTAGCCAATTTGAATCCTCTTCTACCTCTTATGCTTGTTAGTCTGCTTATAAGTTCCAAATGTAAGATGCTTCAGATGTGTGGGTTAAATATGTGATATGTTACTACTTTTGGGTACACCGTGATTGCGAATGTTTAAGGGTTGCATTGTCTGAAAAAGAAAGGAAATAAGAATTTAAATTAAAAAATTTCTTAATGATGAATGCAATGGTTCTGCAGCCATAAACTTAAATCTGTAAACTTTTCTTTTTCATTCCAAGTAAGCTGGTAAATTCATTCAACGTCTTCTAAAAGAAAATGAGCTTTTCAGCATCGTAGCGAAATAGAAATTAAAACGACTTTTTCTGTATCTAAGAGTTGATTCCGTGACCGGAGCTAACTAAGCTTATTGTACTTGATTATAACGACCGACAAAAACTTACAAGTAAGACTTTTTTAATGAAGGGCGTCATTAAATTTTCAACTTTCATTACAACAATTTTGAAGGAGAATTTTTTTTCTTTATTTTCAACTTCTTTGGCAAGTAGGTTATAAAAAGTCTAATTAACAAATACCCAACCGCGTTACAAAATAAAAGTTTTCTCAAATCTGAACGTGTAGTTCAGGCAAAAGATAGACAAAGGTTTTTTATACAATTAGTTTCATTTAAACCTTTTGAACTGTTTCATTTAGATAATAACGAACGCGCTAATTTTTAGTGAAGATGCGGCCATCGTCATTCATTGTTTAACACAACTTTATACCTAGTTTAACATGCTTCAGAGAAAATATTTTATTTAAATTGTAAAAGTTGCTCCTAGAAGCTACTCGCAATTAATTTTATTACACAAGCATCCGGGGAAAGTTTCATACAGTCGGAGGAGATTAAATCTATCTACAGTAGAGAATTAATGAAGTAGTTACTTAAAAGAACACAGGATCAAATGTTTTTCAAATTCAACCCAGGCTTAACCTACAGTGTCAAACCAGGTCAAACTCCATCGATAAAGTTGTTTACATTTGTCGCATGGGATAAGTTACCAAAATCGTTCTTCAGGGTTAATCAAGAAACTTGGTGAGCCAAACCGAACGGGATGGGAATTGGAGTATACAAATAAAAGGTCCAATCTCAGTTTAGTTTTTAAAATTTAGTGAAATACTAAGAGAAATTTTCAATTCTAATAAATAAATTATTCCATCGGCCAACCTTGATAACCCTCAAGAAAAGATCCTTGTCTTACTCTAGAGTGAAATAATGACTCTATAATTTCATCTGGGAAGGCACAATATGCTCCTTTTTAAGAGACCGCAGTGCCAGTGCCTCAGGAAAGCTCAACCTTAAGCACTAATCTGAAGTACGGTGTCTGGATGGTAGTGGAGATTTGTTTACCTCCTTTTGCCATTTAAAAATAAAGACTTGGTCTTTTTTATGGCCGCGAAAGACTGACTGCATATTTCAAGACTTAGTTTTAAAAGCTGTTCTTAAGCTGGCACAAAGATATAAGCACAGCTAAGAAAGTCCGAATTCAATGTTAGGACTCAACTTCTTGAATACGGTACGATGACGAAGAGTGAAGATTATGAATCGACAAATAAGTGTTTTGGCAGACAATTAGCCGTCTTCGAAAAAGAGAGTTAAATATCGAGTAAAGATAAGGCAACTAAAGGCGTGACCTACAAAAGAAAAATGGTCACGCCTCAGACTTCCAAAAGTAGGGGGTAGTGGAAGTAAGACCACAGTCAGAAATGTAACTCCTGATGTCACAATAAAGGTGAAGGACATGGACGAAATCACGACTAAGGAAGAGGTTGTCATTGCCCTCACAGAGCATCTAGAACTGCAAAATCTTATAAGAAACTGCAATAATTTCTATGAGGAAGACCTATGTGCGGGGATGCAGACAGCAGTGGTGAATCTATCAGCGACCAATATCAGCCAATAAAGCGCTATCGATCGGGAAAGTTTGATTGAGACGAGCACCGGATCTCAAAAATGCTATCACGCGCTGCCTTGGCCATGTTGCAAATGATTGCAGGAGCGAAGGAGCTTGCACCACATCTGTCTGAAAATTGCGACAGATGTGGTGCAAGCGGTCATAAGCCAAAAGATCGTTCTTCAAACCTAGAATGCATGCTCTGCAAAGGAAGCGGGCACAACCAGTGCTAAGCATAGTACTAGAGTTTCCCTTCTGGGGTTGCTGGTCTCCAATTGGATGCCTCCCTAGGTGGCGAATAGGGGTATGCTCACCAGATATGGCGGACCTCAGCAGTATAAGAGGCATATAAGATGCCCGGCATTCCATCGCGCGCTGAATACTTCCCAGAGGCGAATATGAAGGTTATCCAACTAAATTTTAGCCATTGCGAGGTAGCTCAGGACATACCTACACAGATGGTACCTACCATGCAGCTGAGTGTACGTACGGTGAACACTTCAGACAATGGTGCTATATAGACATGTGGGCAACCAGCCTTCGAAATAAAGATGGTGATGCACCAGGCGGGCCTCTTGTGGGTCATAGTCAATGGCATCATTTCTTTCTACGCCGCTCCCAGTAAAGCACACGAGGAATTGAACGAATACTAGATCTAAGGCGATCTTGTCTGCAAGAGAAAGGATCCCGGGCTGCCATTGCAGGCGACTTTACTTAATAACCACCGGAAACGAGCTACCCTTCTTTATGAGCCATATCTGACAAGGGTGCCGTGACATAGGACCTAGCGACATAAGTTCTAATATTGAATTTGGTCTTAAGTCAATTTGTGAATGTGACATTTAGCTTTGAGTCACATTGGACTTTAAGGCCAAAGGATTGGTTAAAAAAAGCGGACAGGAGGGTTGCGGGGGAAGCATGCCCCCATATATATTTCAATTTTGATGCATAACATTTGGCCTTATTACGCTTGGGTTAGCTGGGCATGTGTCGTTTTAAAATGACATAAAACCAAATGATGAAATTTGGTCATATGTCACTTTCAAAAAGTGATTTAAGGCCAAATTTTGAGATTTGGTCTTATATCGCTTGGCCTTATGTCACGGCACCCTGGCAAGAGACGTGGGTCTAGAGTGAGCTAAAAATACACGCACAGCGATTGCCGGACAGTTAAATTGCAGCTAGGGTCAACTTATGAAGACTGTAAAAAACTATCTTTGAACATCAACCCCAAAAAACAGGCCAACAATAATGAAACTTTATTGTTAGCCTTATTGTTAGCCTTATTGTTAACTTTATTGCTAGCCTTATGAAACAATAATAAGGACGGAAGTTGCGTTGAATTTGTCATAGGCTTAAACAAATGCTGTGGCTGTTTATTGAAATCAGATTTTGATATTTGTTTCAAATGCCTAAAATACCTAGATGATTAAAGAAAAGTCCCTTAGTGTCTCCACTAGACAAACATAGTGTTAACGAACACTAACAATCTTTTGTTGTCCTACACGAACACTCTTTTGTTGTCCTTTTGCCTCTTCAAAGACAGTGACAATGACATTTCTTAGGAGCAAAAAAGTAATTTCGCTGTTAACCTTCCAAAAAAATCGTATTTGTGGCACATCTATCATACGTGGATAGTTTCTGCTTTTCTTTTTTTTTCTAGACATAAACTG
This sequence comes from Neoascia interrupta, assembly GCA_947623515.1. Lineage (NCBI taxonomy): Eukaryota > Metazoa > Arthropoda > Insecta > Diptera > Syrphidae > Neoascia > Neoascia interrupta. The sequence goes on along the minus strand of OX392463.1, from coordinate 48,011,435 downwards.
GATCTAAAAGTGTTAGAAAAAAGTTAAAAGCGGCAGGGGTTTAAAGAGGAGATTTTCGAGAAGAATTATTTTTGATTACTCGCCGAGAGGTTTAAAATTTGTGTCGGAAATTTCTAGATTTTTTGGAGATTAGTTGAAGGTTTGAGTAAACTACGGATTTGTGTCCGGTGGAAACAAAGTATTACTTCTTAGTAATCTTACTACGAAAATGGGCGACAAGCTTAAGTAGCATTTGCTATCGAATTTTATCTTTTGTATTAAAGAAAATTTTGAAAGATGTGTGAACAAAGTTGTTGTTTTTTTAGAACTGGTAAACTTATTCGAGATTTATAACTCCAAAACTCCCGATTCAGAAACTCCAAAATCTGACTCCTCGACTCCTTGACTAAACTCGTGTTTCCTTGCATAATTTCGACTCGGGTCCAACCGCAAAGCTTAGTCGAGTCGACATAAACTGCGATTCCATGCAATTGAAGCCGCATGAATTACTTTGAAAAGATGACTTATGTCGATTTTGCCAAAAAACAAATCTTTTCAGATAAAGCTCATTTTGGCAGATATGTAAATAAGCTAAATTGTCACATTTAGGGCACAGAAAACCCGCACGCTTACATTGAAAAGCCGATACACCCAAAACGAGTCACTGTTTGGTGCGGATTTCGGTCCAGAGGTATAATTGGGCCATTTTTCTTCGAAAATGAGCAAGGAGTGGCCGTTACAGTTGTTGAACGAATTTTTGCTCACAAAAATTGAAGAGGAGGATGTTGGCAACATTTGGTTTCTACAGGACGGCGCTACGTGCCACACAGCCGAACCCACACACGATGTTTTGCACCCCGTTTTTGAAGATCGCATTATCAGCCACAGAGCTGATGTCGTTTGTCCACCTCGGAGCTGCGATTTGACACCGTTGGACTATTATTTGTGGGGTGCCGTAAAGATAAGTGTTACGCCGACAAGCCAGAGACAATTGACGCTTTAAAGGACAATATTCGTGAAGCCATTGGTGAAATGCAGCTGCACACAATCGATAATGTGCTTAAAAATTTGACCGATCGTGTAGGCTACTGCATGGCCAGCCGAGGCAGCCATTTGAATGAAATTATTTTAAGATTCTCTGACCGTGTTGGGTTGCTGTTAAAATTGTGATTTTTAATTGATTAAAAAAAAAATATGGTAAACGCTTTTACTTTTGAATTAAAAACGGTTTTTGGCATTTCCTGAGGCGACGAGATTAAATCATTTACATTTTTTTATATATCTACGAGAGGCGCCAACTTTAAAATTCTTAACATAACCACTCACACAAAACACAGTATTTGACTGTCAGAACGATGTTACCTCAACCCTTATTGTAAGGCAGCCGTAGATTCAAAAATTTGTCTTTCTTATTTTTTGATCATTTGTTTTTAATTTTTTTATCTGTTCGCGGAGCACTTGGTCAACGCTCGCGGATCACCAAGTTCTCCGCGGAGCACACTTTGGGAACCGCGGCCTTAGATGCACTTCCGTTCCAACACGAACATCTCCTAAGCCATTAAAATTTGTGACAATGCCGTTAAACTTTTCAAGCTCAACTCGTGCTTGTTGCTCTCAAAACAAACAAAAAAAAAATAAAACAAAAAAACTTCCTCTTTGATTTGCCTCTTTTGCCCGGTAGTTTGGCTCTCTTGTGTTGTTGTTGAAATATCTTTTCAAAAGAATCCACCGGCCGTCACTGGGTAGTCACTCACTGGTAATTTATTTGCACATTCAATTGCCAGGTAAAAATGTCATTCGTATGTAAATTCCAGGTAACATGGCGCAGACAAAATAAAACAAAGTAAAAATGCTCGGATAATACTCGTATATAATAAAGGTAAAATGAAAACAAAATCAAGCAGAGGCAATCTAATAAGAAAAATCCAATGGATAAATGCAGTGAATGCGGCCCTCTTGTCCTGCCAAGTATTTGTATACATCAGGCTTTAAGACACACAAGACAAAAGGAAAGAGATAAAAAATAAAAAAGACAAAAATTCCAATAGGGTGAAGACGATTATTTAGATAGAAGCTATCAAAGACTCGGATCTTTGAACTTTTCTAAGGATTTTTATTTGCGTATCTCGGCAAAAAATCAATCGATTGATTGTGCGAAGAATGATGCTAGGGCGTAGTGTTGCCAATGTTAGATGAATGTAGAGAATACTGCAAGGCTATTTAGAAAAGACATACATATAAAGAATGCAAGAAGGGAATTCCGCGGAAACATATAATTAAATTTTCAACTTGCTTTTCTTTAGTTAGGTAAGAATAAGTTGGTTCTTCTACATGGCTTCGCAATGTTTGAGTCACCTACCAATTTCAATGCTCGTTTTTGTATCCTATCGAGTAGGTGTAAATTTGTCTTACGAGCTCCTGCCCAGACATGAGACTTATACTCCAGTTTTGGACGTATGAACGATTTATAGATGACAGCCAGATCAGAAGATGTAAAGTATTTCTTGCATCGACTAAAGAATCCTAAGCATTTCGCTGCGTTCTTGGCGACGTCGAAAATGTGGTCATTCCAACTAAGGTTGTTATTGACACACATGCCGAGAATGGAAAGCGTTTCGGTTTCGTCGATGCAAGTGCCATTCATGGATAATGGCTGGGTGATTCGGTTTTGCTTCAATGACAGAAGACAGCATTGAGTTTTAGTAGCATTAAACTCTACTCTGTTTCAAGATCCCCATGACACAATGCTGTTAAGGTCAGAGTTCAATGAGTTTGCCATACGCTGCCGTTCCAATTCAACGTCCGAAGAGCAGGGGCGCGGAACCGAGGACGAATATGAGAAACTGAGGTTAGTGTCATCAGCAAAGGAGTGGATTGGATTAGTTGTAGCAGACAGGAGATCATTAATGAAAATGAGAAAGAGTGTCGGAGACAAAACAGAGCCCTGGGGAACCTCAGCGTTAATTTTATGAACTGCGGACTTGAAGCCATCTAAAACAACTTGAATTGAACGGTTCGAAAGGTAATTACTAATCCACTGAATTAGAGATTCGTCGATTCCAAATGCACGCATTTTCGACAAGAGAGCTTGGTGCCAAACTCTGTTAAACGCTTTTGAAATATCAAGCGCAACAATCTTGCTTTCACCTAGAAGATGCAAGGAATGATTCCACTTTTCAGTGAGATATGCCATCAAATCACCAGTGGACCGTTTGCTACGAAAACCGTATTGCCGGTCATTAAGAAGTTTTCGTGTTTCAAGATATTTCATAAGCTGATAATTAATCAGCGTTTCCATGACCTTAGAAAGAAGGGAGGCAAGTGCAATTGGACGATAGCTAGAGGGAGAAGAAGAATCGCCTTTTTTAGGGACGGGCTGGACAAGTGCTGTTTTCCATCTACTCGGAAAGAGACCTGAGGAGTAGGACCGATGAAAAAGCTTACACAATGGTTTTGCCAGCGTGGAAGAACACTTCTTCAGAAGAATCGGGGATATACCATCTGGTAAAGCGGATTTGTGAATGTTTAGATCTCGAAGTACTCTTTTGACTGCACGAGCGCGAAAGTGAATTTGTCCCATGGGATATTCGACGCGCTCAAGTGTAGGCGGGGACATTGCAGAATCAGGGAGCATGGAGCTAGCAGCGAAATGCGCTGCAAGTAGATTCGCTTTGTCTAGAGAGGTGACAGCTGGAATGTCATTGTAAACGAGTGTTGGGATGGAAGATGAGGCACAGTTTTTGACATTTTTGACGAAAGACCAAAAGTTTTTACTAACCTTGGGACAATGTAGTATTTTCTGCCTCAGCTTTTGGTCGTATTGGAATTTGACACGGCGAATATGAGCATTACAATCATTTCTGACTTGTTTAAGCTTTTTTCGGTTTACCTGTGATGGGCTGGCCTTGTAGGACCGAAAACGTAACTCCTTTAACCTAATCGCCTCTTTACAGCTCGAGTCAAACCACGAGTTCTCCTTTGGTCTGATACTCTTAATCCTGTAAGGGATAAAGGATCTCAGAAACTTTTACTACCTTTGGGACACTGCAGTATTTTTGCCTCAATTTCTGATCATGAGAAAATTCGGCACGACGATTTCTGGCTTGTTTAAACTTTTTCCGGTTTTCCTCGGATGGGTTGGCTTTATATGACCGAAAACTAACCTCCTTTAACTTAATGGCCTCTTTACAGTTCGAACCACACCATGAATTCTCCTTTGGTTTGAGTTGGGCGGATAGGCCCAAAAAGTTTTTTTAAGAGCACCTTAAAGAGGTATGGTGATGCAGCATAAGCCGAAATAAATCTACTTTAGTATTCCGTGTATCTCCTTATTCACGAATCGCATAATTAAACAAAAACAAGTGAGTAAGTGCAAGAGTTTCCCTGTGACAAACTTCTATATACCCGACCCTATATACCCGGTATAACACAAAACCTTAAAGTTTCTTGGCCCGATTTCATATATTATTTGTAAAGGCCACGCCCCCAGAAGTGGGCATGGGCTTGAAATTTAATCATTTAATTTTAATTTCGTAAAACTCATGAGAAAATACGGTAAAAGCGAAAATTATTTTAGAAAAAAAAAACAGTTTTTTCATAAAAACGCCCCTTAAAAGTGGGCGGAGCTCAAAATTTTGTATGGAAAAAACTTAGCAAATATTAATATCTTTATTATTTGTCATACAACTTTTTTCGATTTAGAGTGAACTTTCCGAAAAATCGAGCTTTTAAAGATTTAGCATGTAGAAAGCGGCGGTCCAATTTTTGCCTTCTTAAAGTTTTTCGGACCATATTGCTCTATACCGAAATTCGAGTTCCTAAAGCTTGCCTAACTTGACCAAAAGGCATTTTATAGAGGTTATTGTGGCACAAAATAGAGGTTGTCTTCTTACATTGAAGCCAGTAGTGGGCGTGGCCGTTGGCGGATTTAATTTCCACCAATTTCCACACTTTGTCTCTAAAAAAGAACCAAGATATAAGAACCAAGTTATACTCCAAGTTTGAGCGTCCTAGCTCAATTTTAAAGACCTAAAAACTTCACACATGCGAACAGACAGACATACGGACAGACGGACGAACCGTCTTTATGTGTGAAGGTTTTAAGTCTTGAAAATCAAGCTAGAGAGCTGAAAAATTTTTACATTTCCTTTCTAAATGCCTTCTGGGCGAATAAGACAAGGCGTAGGAACTCAAAATTTGGTACTGAGCAATATTGGCCCAAGACCTTTAACAAGGCAAAAATTGGACCGCCCGGCCCATAAAGCTTTTATATTTCGTGTTACACGGTGTATAAGGTCGGGTATATAGAAGTTTGTTACAGACGAACTCTTGCACTTAGTCACTTGTTTTATAGTTAAACGTAATCAGTGTACCCTAAGTTTTTCAATCGTTTAAGGACGATATGCTACTTTCATGGAGTACATAGATCCATTTAAATTTACAAATACATTTAATCAATTCTTGCATCCTAATTAGGGTAAAAATTACCAACAGTCGCAGTTACCTACTCGAGAAGTAGCTTATTCAAAAGATGAAAGTAAACAGCGAAACAAGTTGTCCCTTCCAAATTAGTAGAGATTTCGTGCATTATCTGTCAGTAAATCACTGATTAACGGATGAAGCCACAGAAACAAAATAAGTTTTGCTAATTTGCTTTTTAAGTATTACTCATTTAGTCTTTATATTTTAACCCATTTTTCGCTCATAGCATGATTTCACTCATTAAACAAGTCGTAAAATTCAAAAACATGGTAAAATTAATTAATGGAACTTTTAATCATGCATCGTCAACTACTTTTATTATTTCGATAATTTTTTCAGGACTGATTAACGCACGAATGTAAGATATTTATGTATGAAACGTTCCAATTAGATTCACAGAAATTAATTAAATTTCGCTGTAATTTAAAAGGTTGCATCCGGTTACGAGAAATGGCGGCCAAACGAAAGCCTTTAGATGTAGTTTAATGTCCCATGGGATTGCAGAATATCAAACACTTCTGTACCAGTTCCATACTCAGTTTTTTAGACGGGAATCCTTTCGACAGGAAAGCCAAAGTATTGGCCAACCGACAGAAACAAAGTACCTGACCTTGTCGACTTCTTTATCGCAAAAGGGGTCCCTTTATCGCCACCTCACAAATGTAGAAGAAGGCTCTATTCGGATCACTCGGCAGTCGTTTTAAAAATCGGCAGAAGTCTAGCAAAAAATGAAAGAGCGCCTAGGTTAACTAATAACAACACCGACTGGGATGGCTTTAGGAAATACTGCAAACAAAATGTACCTCTACATGTACCACTTACAACCGCTTTAAAAATAGAAGACGAAGTCGATAAACTCGTTAGAACTATTCAAAACGCTGCTTGGAACAATACTTCTTTCCGGAAGACTGGAGTATGGAAAAGCGGGTCAATATACCCGCGCGAAATTGAAGAGCTCGAAAAAGATGGCATTTGTCTTGAGCTCCTCCTGATAAAACCATTCTGAATGGGCTATCAAGATTTTAAAAGTCGCGAGATTACCAACTACGTCGAAAGCTTGACTGCCGATAGAGGGTCAAACTATTCACTTTTGAAAGCCGTAAAGTCCATTAAAAAGCCCATAGTACACTCGGCGCCAATAAGAAAAGATAACGGTGAATGGGTAAAAGGCGACAAAGAGAAAGCAGATGTATTTGCAGAACATCTAACGGGTGATTTTTTAGCTGGTTTGGTTTTGGCAACACTGGTTTTGACAGCTGACGTGTGTTTAGTACCTTGTGTCACTGTCAAAAAGCTTCAGTTTGGTTTGCAATTTAACCATGGATCGTCTTACAAATGAACAACGCTTGCAAATTATTGAATTTTACTATCAAAATTCGTGCTCGGTTCGAAATGTTCATCGCGCGCTGCTTCCATTTTATGGTCGGCATTCTCGACCTTCTGCAGTCTCGTTTCGGGCCGGTCAATTGGCCGCCTAGATCGTGCGATTTGACACCATTAGATTATTTTTTGTGGGGGTATGTCAAGGCTAATGTCTATAGGGACAAGCCCGCTTCGATTGACGCACTGGAAGCCAACATCCATTCATTCATTCGTGAGATACCGGCCGATATGTGTGAAAGAGTATGCCAAAATTGGACTCAGCGGATGGGCTACCTGAGACGCAGCCGCGGTCAACATTTGTATGAAATTATCTTTAAACATTAAATTGCAAGGTTCAAACTATCGATTCAAATAAATATTTCATTAATTTTTTCGAATTTTTTGTGTTTTTTTTTTTAAAAAAAGTTCTCAACCTCTTAAAAAATCACCCTTTAGAAGAAACATTCAAACCGTTAGACGGGGAGCCGTTGGTTTGCGATCTGTATCGCAATGCGGAACTAGACAATTATCGAATAAAAACCGTGACACTGTCTGAACTTCGTCAAAAAATCCGAAATTTGAAGAATAACAAAGCTCCAGGCTACGACCTAATTACTGGGGAAATTTTGAAGGAGCTACCGAAAAGAGCGTTAGTCAAGCTTCTCTACATCATAAATGCATCAATGAGAATTTCATACGTTCCACGGCAATGGAAAGTCGCAGAGGTAATAATGGTTCCAAAACCAGGGAAATGCCCGAACGACAAAAAATCTTATAGACCAATTTCGCTTCTGCCGGTTATATCTAAAGTCTTCGAGAAACTTCTGCTAAAAACGACTGCAACCAATAATTGAAGAAAGACGATTGATTCCGGATCACCAATTCGGCTTTAGGGTCAAACATTCAACAATTGACAAGGTCTATCGAATAACTAATGAAATTGAGAAAGCCTTAGAAGCGAAAATGATATGTTCTACCGCTTTTCTTGACGTATCCCAAGCCTTTGATAAAGTTTGGCACGAAGGCCTAAAATATAAGCTACGGAAAGTTTTGCCGGAAAAAAATGTATGAACTCTTAGAGTCTTATCTTGACAACCGACTATTTCGAGTGAGATACGCGAGCGAATACTCAGAATTCAAAGAAATACATGCCGGCGTTCCACAAGGTAGCGTCCTCGGTCCAACACTACTTTTTACAAGAGATGTGCCTCAAATAGAAACAGCGACTGTAGCCACGTTCGCTGACAACACGGCTATCCTCGCTACGGAAAAGACAGTTGAACTATCAACGGGAAAACTCCAACGCGCTTTGTATAAAATATGCGAATGGACAAAGGCCTGGCGAATCCTCCTAAATGAGATAAAATCAACGCATGTTAATTTTACTTAAAAGAGGGTAATCAACTTACCTCTATTTATAAACTCGGTACAAATTCCGTACGCAAACGAGGCGAAATATTTAGGCATGACCCTAGACGCAAAACTAAACCCAGGAATTCCAAATCGATACACACCACCTCTTCATCGAATTCAAGGAAGCGTATGACAGCGTCTATAGGGACGAACTATATAGCGCAATGTCTAGTTTTGGCATCCCTGCCAAACTCGTCAGTCTGTGCAGGATTACGATGGAAAACTCACGCTGTTCCGTCAAGGTCGGCAAAGACCTCACCGACCCCTTTGATGTCAAAAAAGGATGTAGACAAGGCGACGCGCTGTCATGCGACTTCTTTAACATCATACTTGAGAGAATTGTGCAGAACTCTCGCGCTAACACCAACAATCTTTCAAAAGTCCGTTCAACTACTCGCATACGCAGACGACATTGACATAATCGGTAGAACAAAGTGTGATGTCAGTGAAGCCTTCGTGAGTATTGGGACGGAAGCGGTGAATATGGGTTTAGCAGTCAATGAGGGCAAAACCAAGTATATGCTGTCATCAAGAAAAGACACCCAACACCGACGTCTTGGACAAAACATCATCATCGACAGGTATAACTTTGAGGTAGTTAGGGACTTTGTCTACCTGGGTTCCGCTATCAATTCAGACAATGACACCAGCGCTGAAATCAAACGAAGGATAACTCTTGCCAATCGCTGTTTTTTTGAGCTAAGGAGGCAATTGAGTAGCAAAGCCCTCTCTCGAGCAACTAAAGTGTCCATGTATAAGACCCTCATCATCCCAGTCCTGTTTTACGGTGCAGAAGCATGGACCCTGTCAAAGGCGGATGAAAACAATTTCCCTCTCTTAGGCTGCTTCGAGAGGAAAATTCTTCGGACGATATACGGTCCCGTCTGCATAGACGAAGAGTGGAGGAGGAGATATAACATCGAACTGTACGGGCTGTACAGCGATACCGACCTAGCCAAAAGAGTCAAAACACAACGTCTACGATGGCTGGGCCATGGTTAAAAAGAAACGCGATGAACTTGAAATCAAGCTACGAGAACTGAATTGGCTTATCGGACGTTATTCGAAACTAAGCGTATATAACAAACTGCTATTGTATTTATAAGCAAGTGCTAAAACCATCTTGGACGTACGGTATACAACTTTGGGGTTGCACCAAACCAAGCAACATATCTATTTTAGAAACTTTTCAGAACAAGACACTAAGGGCAATCGTAAATTCTCCATAGTATATAAGAAATAGCGATTTACATCGAGATGGTAAGAAACTTTGCTCGCAAACTTCACACTCGCCTTTACGGCAATTGCAACCACGAAATAATCCGAATTCTGGATCAGACAAATCTTGCACGCCGACTACAACGAACAAGACCATTGGATCTAGCGTCGTAAGAGGAAACCGCACATAATGACGGTATTACAGGTGCTTTCGTTGGAAGGTAGCCTGCCAAACGCGATTACTATACAGAAGCATGAACTACTTGTTAAGGAAACTTAGTCGTAGTCTTACAAAGATTGGAAGGTTTTTTTAGTGAGTGAGAATCTCACACTATGAGCACGCGCGTTCGATTCTCATAGTGCCTATGAAGGTTTTTACCCACCCACGAGGAAAAAAAAAATATTTAGTTTTTTACCCATTTTGTAAACGACTTAATGTTGCTGTTCCCTGTTTGTGTTTGACAAATTCAAATCTACTGCTCCCCTTTGTTGCTGCCAAGCTTCACGAGAGCTCTTCTGCAAGTTAAAATTCTTTTCACCGCCACCTTTAGGTTTAGCCAGTAGGAGGCGTTTTTCAAGAATTAAGTCAAATTCCCTTGACCCAATGCACGTCTCCCTCCTAAATCCCTCTCTAGACATCATCACGAAATTTTTTCCAAGATGTGTAATGGGGCTAATTTCAAAAGCAGTTCCATGGCTACTGTCGGACATGTTCTCATATTCCCGGTTTTAGAGAGGTATGTCAGTTTTTCACCCTGTATAGTGTTCAACTCGTTGTGCTTACTGCAGAGTTGGAAAAAATTTATTCGAATAACGAATAACTAAATTGCTTCTTTCGATATTCGCGAATAACAAAACATTCCAATTATTCGCAGTTAAATCATTCGAATGACGAATAAACTATTTTATTCGTCATTCAATTATCAATTATTTATGTAAGTTGATTAAGGAATAAAATAATTTGTTCGTCGTTCGAATAATTTTAGTGCGAATAAATGGAATTTTTTATTACTCGCGAATAACGAAAAAGCAATTTAATTATTCGTTACACTTTATTCGAATAAATTTTGTCCAACTCTGTAGCTTACAGAGTTATATTTACAGAGTTGTTCGTTGGGCCTAAGTGATAATCTTTTGATTTGGGCTGCATCCGCCCGAAATGCTCCTGCATATAATAAGACATCTAACCTTTTTGCCTTGTATGAGTATCGTGCCTGAAATAGTCCTATGCATTTCATTTGAATATTCTTTTTTCTAGGAATGATACTATAGTTGCCTTGGCCGGTCTTGGTTGGGTTAGATTAAACCCAGCTGTTTTGCACCCCTCTTGGACTGCCTTGAATACCAACGAACATATACATTACATATATTGTAGTCGGCATTATGGCTCGATTGATTGAATGATGCCTATTAGTCAATGCTTCAAGTTCATCCACAAACAGGTTCACATCAGTGGTGAAAATACTCCTCCTTGTGGACACCCTCTTCTTGTACTGACCTTAATACCTATCTGCCATATGCGCGTCTCCATTTTTCTTGGACTCTGCAGTTCATGCTTACAAACATACAGACATACATACACTTTCTGTGACGGCTTATCCTTAGAAGGGCCGCGGAGCGAGGGCGGCCAAATGATCCGTCCATCCTTCCGGATCCTCCGCCACCAACTCAAGAGACACAGGCGCGATCCCCCGACGTGGCTCGGAGATGTTCTTACTCAATCCCACCACCTGTTTCTTGTACTATCAGGGGGGCGACGCGCTCCCATCTCAGCTAGCATGACCTGTCTAGGAAGTCTGTCGGGAGGTATGCGAGCAACGTGTCCATCCAAACCATTGAAGAATCGATCGTTCCACTCGAAGAAGTAGCTGCTCAACATCAAGATTCCCACGAATACTGACGTTTCTCACTCTATCCCTTAGATTAACACCAGCAACGCACCTCAGGAATTTCATTTCGGCAGCTTGTACCCGCGATCTAATTCTTTCGGTCATTACCCAAATTTCATGACCATAGATGAGGGTCGGAACGAACACTGTATTAAAAACTGAGATCTTTGCGTTTACTCCAAGCTCAGCTTACCTGATGGCCAGACGGCCCATTTCCTTTGCTATTGTTCTAGCTTGGCCAATCCTACAGGATAAGTCAGTATCAGTCCTTCCACTTAAACTTCTCTATACCTGTTTGAAGGGGATGCCATTGATGAACACTGCACCAGGAGTTCGGAAAACAGCCGTCACTTCGGATTTGCATGGAGGCCCTCATCGTACCTCAGCGAGCCCTCCATGGATTTGCAATTGCAAACCCCTGGAGGGCTCGCTGGGCTACCTCCACGGACGATGCCAGGATAGCTAAATCATCTGCGAAAAGCAAATGGGTTATTCTGACGCCAGCCATTTCGTAAGATTTCTCACGCAGACTGCGCTCCACCATCCAGTTCATATGTGCTAGGAAAAGGAGAGTCGATAGAACACAGTCCAGGCGAAGTCCCTCGCATACATCAAAAGGATGGGATTTGACGCCATTTATCCGAACACATCACATAGCTTCTGCTGTTTCCATACAAAGACTGAATTGCTCTCAGAAGAGCCCTATACTCGGTCCATATAGTCCTGCAAAACTCTCTAGCTTAGTGGCGAGCACGCCACTTAGTATAATATCATACAGTCTATGACCCACCGGCGCGCGGTGACCCATGTGACGCAGTCAACGTGTTAAGAGCGCTCAGTATCCTATTACACCTTTTTGTGTTTCTAATCAAATCAAAAAAAATTAGCAGCAAAAGAACAACACAATGACACAATCTCAATTACAATCTGCAATTTCCTTTTCTTAATAATGTGAAACAAATTTGTTCGCAGCTACGTTTTTCTTCAGGATGATGTTTGCTTTTATCAAAGAACACGAAGACATAATAATTATAATTATACATCTGACACATGTATTCGCCTCAATCGAATCGCAGCAACACACAGCAGATGATAGCAAAAAAAAAAGGCAAAAGAACAGATCCATTAGGTGGCTTCTATAGCCGCTGGTCGGGATAATTATGTGCTTTATAGCACAACACACAAAAACAACACTCGCAGATACGAAATGAACATCTTTGGATACATTTAGATTTCAAACAAAACCGGGGGTATGTGCGACCGACGACAGTCCGAATCTCATTCCTTCAAGTAGTCATTAAATCACCTGTTCTTCATTATTTCCAGTTGAGCTCTTGGGAACATCCGATTGTATGCGGACGCGATAGCCCAGGAGTAGGTGGTTTGCTGCCGAGAAATGGAATCGAGAAAAGGAAATTGGAAATGACTCAAACGATAATTTGTTGGCTTCGATTCCAAGAAGCCATAAAACAAACTCTTAGGATATTTTATATTTTAGCCCGAAATTTGATAGAATACCAAATTTCGGTTATATCGCGCCCGCAGAGGTTAATTACCGCGTTCCCTTTTGACAGGCGCTAATTGGAAAGAAAATAATTTGACGATCCTGTTTGAATGTAAATATTTGATGCGTATATTATTATCAAGGATCAAGATTATCCAAGAATGAGGTTTGATGTACAGCGGAGTTCAAATACTAGCGTAGGATAGCTTCAGCCCACTAGCTGCTTTCGGTTCTATAAATATGAACACTTTTGACAGGTCCTGAATTAAACTTTAAGTTTGATCTTAAATTTTAACCATCACTTCATTATCTTCGTTAAATACTCCTTTTCCTTTCCATGTTTTTTTTTTTCAAATGTGGGGTAAAACTGCAAAAAAATCGCATGATAACAAGGCCAAAGCGGTTTTCACAAAAACAAAACAAAATTCGAGGTTAAAGCCACTTGTCACTTGTCATAGCGGAGAAGACACCTAGCGAAATTAGGATCCGAGAAGCCCAATCTGTTAAGCACGGCAAAGCCGAACGATAACCGGCATGAAAGACCTAGAAAGTCACTTACGAACAACGAATATAATCCAGAAATAATACTATGTCTCCACCGATAATTAAAAGAAGATTAGCGGGAGACGATTAAAATAAATCCCAAAGTGGTTAAATCGGACAAATATAGCATAAATTTGACATGAAAAGCTTGTTTCTGTCATTTTGGCTTTCAAAAGAGAATGGCGAGTCATTTCCAAGGAGAGAATACGATTTCCTCAGTAAAAGTCACAATAAAAAACGTACTTGTGACAGATTTGTCGTACAGGGACAGTTTCAGTTTCCTTTTTTTGATTCTCAAACTGTTACAAAGGTGCAGAAAATAATTTTGTGCATAGAGTGAATGGGATTTATGAGAGGATTTAGTTTTAATCGGCAAGCGAGAGGATTTAAATTTGTATGGTAAATCGCGTGATTTGTAGAGGATTTAATAAAGATTAGTATTAATCGACGATTAGTGCTCGGTGGAGACATGGTATAAAAAAAGTTAAATGGAAATTATTATCCTGTCAGTTATAAACTATCCATTTAACTTAATATACCCTGGGTAGGGCTTAGGGTGTAAAAACCAGAACATATTCAGATAGACAAAAAGTTCTAAGACGACTGGAAATTCATATTCCGAGTCCATAAACTACAATTTGTGAATTTTACGCGAAAAGCGGTAAAGTGCCACAGCTCTTAACCGCACCACATTTCCCAAGTTTCGTCATCAGTAAGAACCTGATTGCGTTCAAAAACCTACCCCATACTCACCCCTTTAACAACCAAGCAAAACCAAACACCCAGCCATTGTCCAACCGAAACGCTTTCCATTCTCGGTATGTGTGTCAATAACAACCTTATTTGGAATGACCACATATTCGAAGTCGCCAAGAACGCTGCGAAATGCCTAGGATTCCTTAAAAGATGCAAGAAATATTTCACCCGTTCTGATTTGGCTATTTTATGTAAGGCCTATATCCGCCCTAGAATGGAATATTATTCCCATGTCTGGGCTGGTGCTCCTAACACAACACTGCACCTGCTCGATAGGATCCAGAAACGCGCGATAAAACTCATAGGTGACAAAAATATTGAAAAGTCTATCGACTCACTCGACATCGATGTAATGTCTCTTGCTTGTCACTGTTTTACTGTTTTTTTTACAAACAGGGTTCCAACGAAATAGCCATTTGCATTCCACCCCTCAAATTATTCAACCGTAATACTCGCCAACGATCGAATGCTCATCAGTTCACCCTTGAACCCACTTTCAGGCGTACTGTCAAGTTTAGAGGTTCTTTCATAAGCCGTACAACGCGAATCTGGAATATCCTACCACGACAACTCTTTCCTTCGCAATACAACCCACAACTGTTCAAAACAAGAATGCACCGATACCTCTTATCCCTTTCCCCTTCTTCTAATCCTTTCCGCTCGTGGGATGCTAAACATTAAAAGGGTAGCCAATCCCTTGTTCGCGAGTACATTATAAAAAAAAAAAAAAACTTTATGCAACGTGAACGGAAAGAGCTTTGACACCAGCTCTAATTCCACAGTCCATGTTCGATTCAAGAGTCAAGCTTAGCACCGTCCATAAGGACAGTAGTCCAATAAGCATGGTCTATTTTCGTCCTGTATTTCTTCCTTAAAAACTAATTATAAAGAGGAGTACATGACTCCACAAAAGGATAAGCCTTCTTTCTTTAAGGGCTTTCCAAAAGGTCCTGAGCTAAATTTGTGTGCCAACTGCATCTTAATAGAGCGAAAATGGGCAGCATGATGTGATACCATTGACAGACACAAACAAAGTCAATTCTTTAAAACGAGCTGGGTTGCTCGAACCATAATTGCATAAATAAATATGGAAAGAAATAACATTCTGGAGGCAATTTATCAGTGTTCAGATCCACTTAAGTCTGGCTAATTCTTTAATAGCTATTTTCGATCGAATCAACCTTCAAGCGCGGCCCATATTTTGACCGTTTCTATGATGCTCTAAGCTTCTACAAGATGAAAATGGAAACGAGATTCAGCTTAAGCAAATCCTCTGATAAGCCTCTAAGGCTCTTCTTGTCCATAATGTAGGTGTTAGGGCTGTAGCCTACTGTTGCATACTAGGTGGGGTAGGCTACAGCCCTTTTGCGAAAATCCAGGGGTGGAATCGGCTAAGGTGATCTATGATAAGTGATGTCACCATTCACAAAAATTCGTCTGCGTAAACTGTAATCATCACAACTTTCTTGTGACAGCTCCCAATCGATCACCGTCAAAATCAGCTGCTCACCAGTTTTCAAACTTTCTATTAAGGTGGTGTTTTTGCCTACCCTTAGGCTGATTCTCTGCATGTACGACTAAAAATCAATGTTCTTACAGCACAAGCCTAAATAAAGCAACGATTCGGAACAATGTTTTTTCGATCACCTTACGCAGACGGATTATTTGGTTTGATCACATTGTGTGAAAATCACAGATGTGAAAATCACAGATCACCATAGCCGGTTCCACCCCAGATGAATCAAAGCCATCTTTACTAGCTACAGGAGGCCCTACAGTCCGGGGCGAACCCGCGTCTTAACCATAATGTTTCAACGTACACCACCTTAATCTGGGTGCTACTCTCCTGCACCAGCCCTGGTGCTGGGTGGATTTGAAAATGTTCTGTGGCAGAGCTTTGCCTTCCACCGCGCTTTAGATGACAATCACCCCCGTTGTATTTTGGGTATTCTTGATGGGTTGAAGTTAATTTACATTTCGGTAATATACCTCCTCCTCCGCGCACTCCACCTAACAGATGGGACTAAAAAGGAAGGATTTTCGTTTCGAAGTGGGGTGCCGTGGCGTAGTGGTTAGTGTGTGTGCTTACTACGCCGAAGGTCTGAGTTCGAATCCTACCATCGTCACCTGAAAAATAAAGACTCGTCCTTTTTACGGTCCCCACCTCCGCGAGGGTCTGACATGCCCTCCGAGAGTATCATTTGTCTTGAAAAACTTTTCAAAGTGCCGTTCGGATTCGGCAAAAAACTGTAGGACCCCTTGTATGTGAAGAAATCAACGCACACAGCATACATTGCTGAGAAGTTGGCCCTGGTTCACCTCGAGCTGTTGCGCCACTCTATTTATTTATTTATTTATATTCGTTTCGAAGTAATCCTTTGTAGTCCTTACTTTATCTTCTTTGAGGCCTTTTTCACACAGTCTGATTTCAGTGCCTTTAAGTTTTCGAATCGAAAGGTTAGGTTAGGCTAGGTTGATGTGGCTTGCGGGTTCGAAGAAACCAACTCACTTAGACCCATGTAGGTCCATTGTGATACCAAGTGAATTTGGAAAGATTGCCTACTCGTTGAATCATTTCGAGCTACTAATGAAGCGTAAGAGACATTTTGGAGCAGTCGTACTAAGATCATTATAGAACAAAGCTCCAAGGTGAAGATTGCGGTTCTTAGAGAGAGCGGGGCATGTGCAGATAAGGTGGAGAGTGGTCTCTTCTTCCTCCTTATCCATGCAGCTCCTCATCCATACAGTCGTTAGAACAGACTTGTCGCGTGCTTGCCTATCAGACAGTAGTGTCCTGTAATGACGCCGATTGTAGCACTTATGTGCGATCTATTAAGAGCTATTAAACTATATCAAGCTAAGATCTAACTTAGGCCAAAATTTTTCGTTACTGGACACGTACAACCACTTGTTCATTTGAGATTTGTTCTTTCTATTTCTATTTGAAATGCCTAAGGAGCCTTTATCAGGCGAAATTGAGTAGTTCCTAGTTTGGCGAGTTCGTCAGCCCAGTTGCCTGGAGTGTCACTTTCGAAAGGATATAAGTGGCATTTTATTCCTGATTGCGAACCATTTTACTTAAGTTTTCGAATTGCCTTAGATGTACTCAAGATCTACTTACTTCATGAGCTTGCTTGGGGCATCATCCACCAGTCTCATTTACTAAAAAGGACTTAGTGACTGTTCTGTCCATACCACAATGTGAAACTCACAAGCTGATGTTGAAATCCTCTTACTCAAGATAAGGAGTAACTTTTGCACTACGATAAGTGATACTAATTGTGATTATACTACTCGTTGGGGGAGTGGTTTCTTCTATATGTTAGGATGTTAATATTTCAACACCCCGCTGTGTGTGTGAGCCTGAGTGTAAACGTTTGCTTGATCTAAAAGCAAAGATATACCATCGACCATGATACGGCTAAGAGCTCCTTAGAATTCAAAGAGGGCAGCAAATGCTCTCAATGGTACAAATATTCTTTCCTAGGACAAACGACGACAAAAAACCTTGCCGTAACGAAAAAAATTGCCGCACGATTTTTTGACGCAAGCATACGCAACTTTGTACTAGGACCAATAATTTAGCATTCGATTCATGACAATTTTATGACAACTGTCACTTAGGCATTCGGTTTGAAATGGTTTGAAAGGTTTGAAACAATCGCAGTTTTTAAACTAGTCGCAGATGAAACTAAGCCGGCAAATTTCTGTCATTGTAGGTCCCTGATGGACTGAATGCTCCCCATCACGGATTACAGGAAGACTTGTGATGTTTATGAAAAAAGGAGTTTTACTGTCTAAATTTTCTATACGTATTTAAATATAAACAGAAACCAAGATATCGAATCTAGAAAACGAATCTAGATTTAACCAGGAAGCAGTTTTTTCAAGCACTGAAGGCCCCAGTTTATTGAATGCGTTGCGTCCGTCACTTCGAAGTGCATCCTAGACAGTTAAATACACCTTTCTCATGGCAACTGCCCATGCGTGAAAACGTGCGTGACTTACGTCTTACTTACGGAAGTTGTGTTGTTTACCAGGAAAAGGGTAGTTCCACCCTTCAGCAACCCAAGAATGGGGGGAGTGGAGTTACCGTTATCAGAATCGGTAAGATACCTGGGCGTCATATTAGACTCCAAACTCAGCTGGAGGGATAATATAGAGGACCGTGTCAAGTGGGCACACGTGGCACTATACGCCTGCCGCAGAACGTTCGGAAGCATGTAGGGACTGCAACCAAACATGGTACACTGGATGTATATAGCGGTTGTAAGACCTCTACATAGATCCAGTGTATATAGAGGTCTGACACTTCTAAGGGCAGCCTTCATGGGTATAACAGGGTCCCTAAGGACCACACCCACCGCGACACTGGAGGTACTACTCAACCTCACTCCCTTGGATATATACTGCAGCAGCAAGGCAGCTAAAACAGATGTTCGCCTAAGGGAATCCGGACTGTGGTCCTCAAGATCTTATGGACACGCCTCTGTGGAAACTCAATGGGCTGCCTCCACAGATACCCCAGTCACGGACTACCTCCCTATGACATTTGCCTTCAACAGGAGATTCGCTACCAGAATACCTGAAAGAGGTGAATGGGAAGATAAGACCATTGCAGGAGATGACGAGATCGCCGTATATACTGATGGTTCTAAGATGGGCGTCGCAACCGGTGCGGGCATCTTCGGATTAATGACGACTGCAACATTTTTCAGGCGGAGCTGGCAGCCATAATCCAAGCTGCCCCCGAGCTGAAGAAACAGAGCCCCGCAAACAAGACCATCACCATATACTCTGATAGCCAAGCGGCAATTCAAGCCTTGGAATCAGACGTAGTGAAGTCAAGGGCTGTGAAACTATGCAGGGAAATTCTGGACGAGTTATCACTTGGCAACACTGTAACTGTGTGTTGGGTGCCAGGTCACACCGATATATCGGGAAACGAAGAAGCGGACAAGCTTGCGAGATATGGGTCTGGGATGAATGAATCTCTAGCCCTCAAATCTATAAGAGTCCCACTGAGTTCGATAGAACGTATAGGATAGAAACTGAATCCTTGAATAGAACCAACCTACGTTGGACAGAACTTGTTACCTGTAGACACACAAGGGGGCTATGGCCAGAGGTAAGCAAAAAGAGATCACTATTTTTGATCGGACTAACCCGCAGGAATATCCGAGTACTCACGGGAATCCTCACGGGGTTCTGCAGAAGCTGCATTGACGAAAGTTGAAGAAATTGAATCTGTTCGCAACCTGATTTGCGAATGCCCAGCCCAAAACAGCATCAGGCGTAGTACCCTCGGCAGTTACTTCTTCAACGAGCTCGAAGATCTAAATAATGTAGATCTAAAGGACCTCCTAAGATTTGTATGCAAATCCGGATGGGTTCAAGAGGGCGGAACTCTGAGCTTCTAACAGCGGTCTAATTCTGTTTTCGTTCCAGGTATTAAGAAGGTTCCCAATGGACACAATTGACCCAACTGCTGGTCTAAGTGAAGCCGTGACTATTGTCAAAAGGGCATCCATCAACCTAACCTAACATACGTCACACTTACGTCACTAAGAATATGTGTGTTTAACTTACTTGTTAGTTTTTGTTAAAGTTAAGAAAGTCCTTGAGTCTCGAATTCATTACGTCTCTCAACTGTAATCTCGCATCAAAACAAAAAAAGGCAAAAAAGTTCGAATTGTTCCACAAACTCTTCTCTAGCATAATTTGTGAAAAACAACACGCGAGCCAACAACTGTCATTTCACATAGAAAACAGTACAGGAAGTTGAAACTGTTGTCCAGATTTTATTTCAGGGTTAACTCACTAAATTTGTCATTTTCCATAGAAACACGCAACTGCCATTCCATACAGAAAAAACATTCAAAGAAGCTCCAGTGTCGATCCGGGATTAACTCACCAAATTTAGTGAGTTTAGCCGAGATTAATTCCAGATATAAATTCACTGAAAACTCAATTCTGGGGTAAGTCTCAGTTTAACTCGGAAAATCTGATGATATCGAACTGAAAAACGTGCCATAAGCCGCGTTGTCAAAAGCAACGTAAAACAGGAACAGAAACAAAATCCCATACAAAAGCAACTGAAACCTAAATTCGCTGAATGCTTTTTGCGTTGCTAATGTATGAAATTCTGTTTCTGTTCCTGTTTCTGTTCCTTGTGATTACGCGGCTTAAGGAGGCGTTATCCCAATCTCCGCACTCGAGTAATTAAAAAGGATCTGTTCCTCCAGGTATTGGGGTTACTTCCCGCCTACGCAAAGAAAACACTAGACTGATTTACTGCTGACTAGAAAATTTATTCGACTCATTTACCTATTTCGTTTAGAGAAATTGATTTAGCAAGAGGCAGATGCAACTACTTTTTTCAATTTGTTGCTGTTGTAACTGATTTGAAAATTAAAAATGCGTCCCAATGTCGCCTGTTTTTAAAAAAAGGGTCCAAAAACCGCTAATTTCAAAATGTGGTCGCCTAGCGTCCCGATCTAGATTTAACCGGGAAGCAGTTTTTAAAGCGCTGTTAAAGGCCCCAGTTTATTTAATGCGTTGCGTCCGTCACTTCGAGGTGCACCCTATATACCTTTCTCATGGCAACGGCCCATAGAAAACGTCCGCGACTTACGTCACTTCCCATAAGAATGTGTGTTTAACTTACTTGTAAGTTTTTGTTAAAGTTAAGGAAGTCCTTGAGTCTCGAATTCATTACGTCTCCCAACTGTAACCTCGCATCAAAACAAAAAAAGGCAAAAAAGTTCGAATTGTTCCACAAACTCTTCTCTAGCATAATTTGTGAAAAACAACACCCGAGCCAACAACTGTCATTTCACATAGAAAACAGTACTGGAAGTTGGAACTGTTGTCTAGATTTTACTTCAGGGTTAACCTACTAAATTTGGATATTAAGCCCGATGTGTATTAATTCAGAATCGAATGTGATTAAAAAACTCATTTATTAAACTCATTATTATTCAAAATTTGAATGTCCTCGCACTGAAGAACTTTCCCTTCATTAGCTTACAAAGCGAAAAACGTATTTTTTTTAACCCTAAATAAGAATAATGATTACTAAGCTCATCTTTACCATATGACCAAAAATCTTGGTCAAAAATTTGATTTTTCAATATGATTAAATATTTTTATACACCAGCAGCATTGGGTTAGTTGTCAAAACCACAGTTGTACTCCCGCTAATTGGTTGAAGACACGAATCGGCTGATCGAATAATGCTATGTCTCCACCGACAATTAAAAGAAGATAGGGAGAGAAAATTTAAAATAAATCCTTAAGTGGCTCCATCGGACAAATAAAGGATTAATTTGACACGAAAACTCTGTTTCTGTCATTTTGGCTCTCAAAAGAGAGTGGCGATGTCATTGCCCAGGAGCGAAAACGATTTTCTCAGTAAAAGTCACAATAGAAAACGTACTTGTGACAGATCTGTCGCACAGGGACAGTTTCATTTTCCTTTTTTGATTCTCAAACTGTTACAAAGGTGCAGAAAATAGGTTTGTGAATAGAGTGAATGGGATTTATGAGAGGATTTATTTTTAATCGCTTGCCGAGAGGATTTATATTTGTATGGTAAATCGCGTGATTTGTAGAGGATTTAATAAAGATTTATATTAATCAAGGATTAGTGCTCGGTGGAGACATGGTATAAAGCATTTTATTTATAACACATTTATAACTTATTTTGAAACGAATAGGTCAGAATAATTTTGGGTTTCAGTTTAGAATTTGAGAACAATATTTAGGAACAAATGAGGTTTCGTAGTCTTAAATTTTAGTTCTTGTGCACACAAAAACTCATGGACTTTAAAAACGGACAACATTTTAGATAGATTATGATAAGATACATGCATCTCTATTGGTCAATTGTTTTGTAGGTTTACTACAGTATAAACCTTTCCTATAGCATGAACAAGGTAAGTCTAAATATTTCTTTTACAGTTTTATAGTAAAACTTAAAAGTTATTATCTATAGGGTATTAAAAAAAAAAAAATTAAAGGAATTCTAAACACAACATCAAGGGTATATATTTACAAGAATTCATCTTAAATTCATGTTAAATTCATACTAAATTCATCTTGAAAAAAATGTTTACCTATAGTATATATATTTTTTATCAAACTTACCACTCAAATTGACTGCTTCCAATTATATCCAATTATGTTGAACAAAAGGCTTCTTCGATGACCCAAAATGTCTAATTAGTCCCGAACCGCTACTGCATCTTCACACTCAATTAAAATTAGATTTTGATTTTGTTTTCCGTTTTTCTTTCTTATTTCACTTCCCAGCCGATAACTGGGTTAATTCATCATAAATAGAAAATATTCAATCGCGATTTTCTTTCATCACATTCCACAGAAGAATGCACTTTTCCACTTTTTTTTGCATAAATGCATCCTACCATACACAAACACATCTATACGTAGCAGCAATTTCGACAACAACACGAGGTGAAGACGAGTAAAAAAAATATCTCATGATTTTCACCACACTATCTGAGAAGCTCAGCTATTTCATGGACTCCATTTTCCACAACGAATCACAGTAAATAATTTTCATTGGAAATTCCATTGGGCCTTTTAATTTTCCGAAAGATATTCAAAATATTTTGTTCTTCCGTAAACGGTAAGATATATTCACCACACGAGAGAAGATAATAAAAACAAGCCACACAACTTCACACCCGAGGAAGCCCAACAAAAGGGGAAAAAAAAACTCAAAATCACAATGGTGAAAATTCCAATGTGCAAAAGTTGAACCGAGAGAGATGGTGCCCAATTACCATGATGGTGATGATGATGGAGAAAAACTTGGAAAATATTTTCACATTTTTAAGGAACTTCGAGCGCACTTTAACTGAAAAAACTAAGGAATACTGGGAAAACTTAACAACAAGTTACGAATTTTGAAATGTTTTCTCAAAAATTCTTAATAGAATCTGTGTAATTCACTGGACAATTTGTTTCCCTTCCTTCTCCCTTCGGTTTTTTTTTTTTGGATAGGTGGAACGCGGTACCACGATAAACGATCGTCTCCCGTAAGCAGTTGTAACTCGCGCTCAATACCAAAGTAAACTGAACAGTGATCAAACAGCACAGCCTTGATGGAGAAGAGATTTTTCCATACCGCTGCAGATGCCTCATGGATGGATACATCAGAACAGGTTGTTTGGGCTTGTAAAGAGCGACGAGATACACAACACCAGTGTGTGTGGGAGCCGTACACCGTGTGGATGGAAAGACAGGTAAGTCTACCATAAGCAGTTGATGGCATAGGCGCATAGTATTCGAAGAGAGTTTCTTTTGTTGGGTGTTTACAGGCCATGCGTTGGTTACCTGTCCGATGGTTTACCACCAACCAGGTAAAGAGAATCATAATTATTGTTTGTTAAGAGACACTGGTATATGCCTTTAAGATCCACATGGAATAACTTTAAACTATATACAGTATAGCCCGTATAAGTTTCACATTTTGCAGGCAGATGCAGTAGTAACTTTTTAAACAAGTGTGCCGTAGCTAAGACATCAACACACTTTGATACCCTGTTTCAGGTAAATTAAGTTTCATATCTGGAACTATGTAACAATAAGAGTACCTATGTAAGGGCATTACAGGGGGACTAAGGGGGATTATTATCAGGACCGAATGTGTGTCCGTAAATAATGTCAATAATTTCTATGACTATATGGCGGCCATATGTCAATAATTTCTATCACATGAGTTTGTAGGAAAATACTCATTAACCCTTATTTCTGACCCTTAAAATACATGAAGGCATTAGGTTTTATTGTCGAAAACCACAAGGCCCACATTTTAAAATGTTGTAACGCCCAAAAAAGCGACGCATCGCCCAAACTCAAGGCCTCAAAATGCGTAAACCGTAACAAAGCCCAAATTAAATGACATATCGCCCAAACTAACGAATTTTTCACAACAAACAACTTTTAAGGCATTTTTTGGGCGTTAGAACACTTATTTGGGGCGTTGTGGTTTTGAGTGATAAGACCATTCTTGGCCTTATTGCCCAAAACCTTAACGCTAAAATCAAAAGATGTCATAAGCACAAGCCTAAATGAAATGTCGAATCGCCCAAAATAACGAATTTTACATAGCATCAAATTGTTAAGAATATTGTTTTGAGCAATATGATATATATTTTAAATTTGGGCGTTATGGTTTTGGGCGACATGACCAAAAGCGTGAGGTCTTATCGCTCAAAACCACAACGCCCAAATTAAGAAATGTCATAATGCACAAAAACTTTTAGAGAAGACTTCAAAATCGGATGGTTTTATTAGTTAGTTAGTTAGTTAAGTTTATTATTTTCATTTAAAGCTTAAGATTATTATAACGTTTAAGCTATAGTTAAAATAAGGCGGAAAATAATAGTAATCAATCCGTAACTTTCAGCCCGCAAGGGCATTTCGCTTAGGTGAGGTGACGGGCTTGACGACCCCGCGGACCCTAGTTTGTTTTTCGGGGACAAATCCGAACCCCGGAATCAACCCTTTCCACGCATCCCTCTCATCCCTTTCTTCCTTCCCCCTCCATCCAACTGTTAGTGTACTCTAACCTACAAGAGAAGTAGTAAAAACTCACAAATCATAATGAATTGACAACCTAAAGGATGTTTCTACTCCAGGTGGTACCGGCGATAGCCAAAATCCACCCGCAGTCTATTCGACTGCGGTCGGGGCACGGATTCTGGAGGCCCAAACATTAATTTTTGATATACCCTCCGACTCTTGTAGCTCGGTATCCGACTCGCTCGGAAATCTGAGCATGAGTGAGGCTGCTACCCAGTGCACTGCTACTGACGCGACGACTCAGAATACCCTTGTGGTTGAACGGGCTCCGGAAGAGGCGAGCTCTGAGGTGCGCCAAACTAAGAACGGCGGAAGAGGAAAAGGAAGCGGCAGATCGGTAAGTCGCGCAAAGAAGCTTTACGGGCTGAAGGCGCTGCTAGTCCGGTCGGCTCTTCGGCGATTTCCATGAAGCGGGACAGGTCGCTGGAAGTCTCACCAACTGAAGGAAATCAGTCCTCTACATCGGACATCGCCTCCTCTTCTGCTGAACCGAAAAGCAAGAAAAACTTTACCCAAGCTCATTACGAGTAACGCAACCCCTCAGGCCCTTGTGTCTGCTTGCGCCCGGTCTCCGAGTGAAGCCGGTGCCTCTCCCATTGAAGGGTGCAGTGCTGGCGGATCGAAACCGGACGTCGCGAGCACTCCCACGGGCATGAGTTCAGGAAGCGCACAAACCGTCAGTGCTGCCCGTGCACTGGTGATGGATGCTGGTGATGTGACCTTAAAAGGCTGCAGCACTAGTGGGACAGAACTGTGTCGACGCGGGCGGTCCTGAAGGTCAGTGTGCCACTGAACCTGGAAAACCTTTTGAACGCACGACAGCTAAGGTGGGAGATCAGAGGCGTTCTTATCGGAATGCTGCTGTCTCTTCCTTAGCAGTTCGAATTGGGAAAGCAGGTAATGACAACAGTTTGAGTGCTGCGGAGTGCGAACACTGCAAAACTCGACTGTTAGAACTTGCTGAGGCAACTAATGCTTACATTCAGGTGGAGAGCTGTGGTTTGAAGGACGGAACCTTTTGGGTGAAGACCTCATCGCAGCAAACCTCTGAATGGCTATGCAGTATGGTGCCGAAAATCCCTCCCCTTGGGACCTCACCTTTTGAGGTCTACAATCCACCCAAGCTAACGCGAGCCGTCTGATGTGCTGAAGCGTTTGCGAGCCCAGAATCCTGGCCTCGACACAAAAGCCTGGATTGTCCGTTCGCATAGACCAAAAAAAAATCGTCTTAATGAAGATGGTAGTTGTTTGGTCGTGGGCGTGGACATGGCTTCTGCCGAGGTCATTGAATCTAGGTACAACATGCATCCCTATCTGCATTTTGGTAGGGTTCACTTCCGTTTCAATGCCAAACAGCGCTAATAGTGTACGTAACCCTGAGTCTACATCCATAATGTTTACTCAGATTAACCTACAGCACTGCAAGGCCTCTACTGCTCTTCTAAGAAGCAGGCTTGCGGCATGTAGTACAAAAACTTGCATAACATCCATCCAGGAACCATGGGTGTGGAAAGGTAACATCTGTGGTCTTGGTGGGTTGAGTGCTTCACACGACATTCTTTACGATAAGAAGTCCGAAAGACCTAGGACTTGTCTTATCGCATCCAAATTCTTAGAGGCCGTCACGACCGAAAGGTTTTGTGCCCAATCTCTGGTTGCTGCCTCTATTCCCTGCCATGCTAACGGCAAATGGGAAACCTTTGTCGTTGCCTCGGCCTACTTCCCCTATGACTCTTTCACTCCTCCTCCACTAAAGGCAGTTGTTGAGCTTGTAGATTATTGTGAATCCAAAAGATTGGGTCTCGTCTTGTGCTGCGATGCTAATGCTCAGAATACTGTCTGGGGCAGCAGCAAATGTAACGCAAGAGGAGATCGTCTTTTGGAATTCATCTTATCTTCTGACATTACCATCAATAATTTGGGTCACAGACCCACTTTTGTTACCGCCAGGAGACAGCAGGTAATTGACCTTACCCTGTCCAACAAGTTTTCAAGGACCATCGCAAAATGGAGGGTATTCCCAGATAGCACCCTGTCAGATCACAGATACATCGAATTTCAAATCAATTGCGAAGTTCTACCTTTGCAAGAAAGGAGAAATCCGAGAAAAACGAATTGGTTACAGTTTAGAGAGGAGCTTGGCCACTCTGTTCAAGTTCCACTCAAACTGAGTTCACGACAAGGGGTAGAGATGTCTGCTCAAAATCTGAACAGCATCCTTACCCGTTGTTTTGAACTCGCGTGCCCAGTTACGAAAAACCTCCGTAGAAAATCGGTACCTTGGTGGAATGCCGAACTGCAGCGTATTCGCAAAGAGACCTGAATCGGTCCTTAAAAACCAATTTAGTAGAAGACTGGAATCTATATCGATCAAGGCAAAAGGATTTTAAGCGACTTATTCGCAAGTCGAAAAATGACTCTTATAAAAAATTTTGTGACGAGATCGAATCTCTAAGTGAAACTAGTAGGCTTGTGAAAGTTCTTCAGAGGAACAGACCAAGCAGACTCGCTTCATTACTCAAACCTGATGGCACCTACACTGAGACCAAGGCGGAGATCTACAGTCTTCTCCTTGAGACTCACTTCCCGGGAAATCAGGTCACCACGTGCTCTCAGTGTTACCGGCAACGGTGGCCACTGCAGAACCAGCGAATACAACGCGGTTTAACTGGTACATTGCATCTAGAGTAGTGACTGATGACGCTATCAAATATGCTATTGCATCTTTTGAGAGCTTTAAGTCACCTGGTCCAGATGGAATCTACCCGGTTATGCTGAAGCAAGGTTTAGGTCAGCTGTTGCCCACGTTGAAAAGAATTTTCACTGCGAGCCTTGCCTTGGCTTACATACCCACCCTTTGGCGTATGGTTAAAGTCGTTTTCATACCAAAACCTGGTAAGTCAGACTAAGCCAAAAGCTTCAGACCCATAAGTATGTCTTCCTTCCTGCTGAAAAGCTTAGAGAGACTGGTTGAGCTGCGCGTGCGTAAAGTTGCTCTTCGTTTGCACCCTCTTTCTCAGATGCAACACGCTTATCAGCGCGGAAAATCCTGCGAAACTGCGCTTCAAAACCTTGTTGGTAGGATTGAATGTGCTCTTGACCAGAAGAAGTACGTGCTGGGCGTTTTCGTCGATATTGAGGGTACTTTTGATAACGCGACGTTTGATAGCATGTGCAACTCAGCCAGACAACATGGTGTAGATGAAACATTAGTTCAATGGATTAGGGCAATGCTAATGAACAGGACGCTGTGGCAAGTGCGTCATAACTGGGGTAAACAAGGGCTGCCCGCAAGGTGGTGTTCTGTCTTCCCTTTTATGGTGCATGGTTGTAGACTCTCTACTATCGGCTCTCAACCTTCCTGGAACCTACACACAAGCCTACGCGGATGATGTCGCCGTTCTTTCTGTCGGCTCAAACCTAGGGACTGTGTGCTCTCAGGCGCAGAGATCCCTGGACTTGATCGATGATTGGTGCACTAGAATGGGCACTAGAATGGGCTTTCAGTGAATCCTCTTAAAACTACGGTTGTTCTCTTTACGAGAAGGAGGGAGGTCACTGGTCTGACTCAACTAATGCTTAAAGGTGTCACTATCCCGATATCCGATGAAGTCAAATATCTGGGAGTAATCCTTGATAGAAAACTTCTATGGTCCAAGCATGTTGAATCCAAAACCGAAAAAGCATTGTCCACCTTCTGGCAGTGCAGAGGCGCTTTTGGCAAGACATGGGGCTTATCTCCGAAAAGGGTCCTCTGGATCTATACTGCCATGGTTAGGCCACTCCTCTCATACGCATCGGTTGTTTGGTGGAACAGGCTTTCGCGGAAACGTGTCACTGCCTCTTTTGCTAAACTCCAAAGAACGGCTTGTCTTGGCTGCACAGGGGCCTTCCCTAGCACGCCGGGCTCTGCTCTAGATGCTTTGATGAACCTCCCCATATATTTATCATGGGGTGTACGCTGAAAACCAGCTTACGCTTAAAGAGAGGTGATTTTTGGTACCACACGCATTGGAATTTTGAAGAACTTGTTCGAGATTTGTCCTTTGAACCCTTTCTTATGGACATGCCCTCTGACGCAATGACCCCAGAAATCCTTTTGCGACAAAATTACCAAGTCAACTTTCCTCAGGTAATGGAATGGCTTCGGCTAGACTCTGAGCCAGGGAAAGAATGCCATCGTATTTTCACGAATGGCTCCAAAACCGGACAGGGGTCTGGTGCTGGAGTCTGTCTCCCAAGCGGAGATTTTCGCTATCCTTATGGCTATGCGCTATATTGTGACTAACAGGTGGAGGGCAAGAAGAAGCCAAGCCGCTCTAAATGCGTTGCTCAACCCTCTTACCTCGTCCAAGATAGTGCTCGAACTCAAGAATTCGTTGAACTTAGTCGGAAGGCTAAATGCAGTGAATCTTGTTTGGGTTCCAGGTCACACTGGTATCCAGGGAAATGAGATCTCTGATGAGCTTGCCAGACTTGGCTCAGAAGAGGTTTTCTCAGGACCCGAACCTGCTTTAGGCCTGCCTGTATCTGTTGTCACGTCTGCCATTGATACTTGGGTTTCTCGTGAGCGCAGGGCTCGTTGGCGTGACTGCGATGGGTGCAGACAGACTAAACGACTACGCCCGGACATCTGCGAGGGGTCAGCGTCTTTTCTTCTATCTCTTAGGAGAATCGATTGCAGACTTCTTGTAGGCGTCCTTACCGGCCACCAAGCGTTTGCTAGACACTTGAATGTGTTAGGCTTAAGCGAAACCACCACCTGTCTTGCCTGTGGAGAGGACGACGATACAGCGGAACACTTTCTCTGTAGTTGTCCTGCCTTTGCTCGCATCAGGTGGCGGATCTTTGGGGCTGACGTGGTGAGTGCCGAACACCCAAGCTCTTCATCACTGAAGCTCCTTCTCATCTTTCTTCGAAAGACGGGTAAACTAAATACATTAATGTAAGGTGTCTGCATGGTAGTACAATGGACCAGTAGTTGTGTCTGAGTGCTCCATCGGATAGTAGCAACCTCCAACAAAAGAAAAAAAAAAAAAAACTATTTGAGCAGGGGGAGTTACAAACAAAAGTACTCTTTCCACAGCTACGTACAGGCAAACAGAGTTTTTTGCAATTCGGCGAATGAAAACATAAATTAAAATTTACCAAATCATTGTTTGATAGGCTGAAAGACATTAGTTTTGTTTTCTCGCTTATAATCAGCTTATGTTCTGAAAACCAAATTCTCAGTGTTTCAAGGTCTTCTGAGATCTTCGCAATGCTTTCGAATATTGTATCACACTGATAAGTCAGGGCTAAGTCATCTGCAAAAGCTGTTGTCGCCGCGTTAAGATTCAGAGCAAACAGAGAGTTAATATAAATTAAAAAAAGGACAGGACCCAGAACTGAACCCTGTGGAACGCCATTTCTTAAAGTACGTGAATCACTCAAATACCCATTTACATTGACCTTTTGTTTTCTGCCCTTGAGATACGAGCAAAACCATTTGTGAATGACTCCTCTAAGCCCGACATTGTATAATTTCATCAACAGAACGTCGTGGTCAACCAAGTCAAACGCTTTTGTCATGTCAACAAAACGAGCCATGGTGGCTATTTTGCAGTGCACACTTTCATATAATTGGCCACATAATCTTAGGATTGCGTCTTCCGTTGACATCCCTCTTCTAAAACCGAATTGAAAACTACTTAAAAAACTCATTCCTGTCTAAGAATGACAATATTCGCGATTTTATAAGTTTTTCAAAAATTTCAGAAAATGTTGGAAAGAGCGAAATGGGTCTATAATTTGACATATTTTTTTTTTTGCCTTTTTTAAAATGGTATTACTTCAGCGCCTTTTAGGTGCTGGGGAAAGCAACCACTTTCAACACTTAGGTTAAACAAGTAACTCAAAACGTCTGCTACATTATAACACACTTTCTTAAGCAATACACTTGATCTGCCATCGCTAGTGCACGAGTTTTTATTTTTTAGTGCGAATATTGCCTTACAAATTTCATTTGAGGAAAATGGTTGGAAAACAAAACTGTTTGGTTGAGTGTCATCTGTTGTTCTTTTGAAGCAGTTGCAGTCTAAATTAGTTTCAAAAGATGGTTTGAGGTTTTCTGAAATTTCGGTAAAATACTCGTTGAGTTTATCTGAAATGCTACTTAAATCGGTGACATTAATACCATCTATGTCCAAGCTGTTTGTATATACTTATTGGCTGCCTACTTTTCCCTAAAATGCAACACGCTGTGAGAGCAATCATGCAATGATCTGTTAATCTTAGATCATAAACAACGCCATTGAATTTATTACTATTATTCTTCCCCAAACGCATAAATATATGATCAATGCAAGTTACCGTTGATTCGGTTATAGCTCGGTATCAGCTCGATGCAACTGGCATCTCCTCAACTAAGTGGAAGGGTTCTGGAACCAAAGACTTCGATGATGGGTGGAAGCTCTTCTGGTCTGGCGTCCCAAATCGCATGACTGCACAGGCGGGTGTGGGGATACTCACAAGCCTCCGGTTGTCAGAAAAAAATGTATTCGATGTTATTCCGTTAGGGGGAAGGATTCTGATCTCAAAGCTTAAGCTTGAACGATCGACTCTGGCTCTGGTTCAGGTTTATGCACCAAATCGAGAGTCAGAGTATGAGTCCTTTTTGAACGAAGTTGATGCGCCCTGGACAGAGTGGCAGAAATTGACTTCTTTCTCCTGATGGGTGACTTCAATGCACATGTGGGTACGGACGACAGTACTTGGAGGAGTGTGATCGGGAGGCACGGTGACCCGCATCAAAACAGGAACGGAGGGAAGTTGTTGGACTTTTGCTGTGCATATGGCTTGTCCATCAGGAACACCTTTTTCCCACACAGAGACATTCACAAATACACATGGTACAAGCACAGTTTAAATCAGAAGTCACTGATTGATTTCTTTGTTGTACCATCGTGTGTTCAAAGAATGATTTGTGATGTTCGAGTTTTCAGGGGAGCTAAGTTGTGCTGTGTAAATTGTTTTTCAGTGACCGTATTCCTTTGCCACCCAGGCGAAAACCAACACTGGTGACCCGCATACGGTGGGAAAGGTTGCAGGATGCTGACTTTGATTTCAGACAGCGTTTTGCACAGCATGTTTCGGAGAAGTTTGAACAAATTCCAACTGACCTTTTGAATGTAGAGGAGGAATGGCAGCTGTTTTTATCGGCAGCCATTGCCTCTGCAGGAAATGTTTGTGGAGTGAAGCGGCTTGGGGTAGCGGGTGGTGGTGAGAAAAGAACTGCTTGGTTTAAAACGCCTGGAGTTCAAGAAGCCATCAGAGAGAAGAAGAAAGCCTACATTGCGTGGATCCAATGAAGAAACTCAACTTCTCGAGCCCGGTACAATGAGGCGCGAAGACTTCCAATCTGGCAGTCAGAACAGCCAATGAGCAGTCATGGAAAAAGTTCGGCGAGAAGTTGAAGCACGATTACAGATCTACAAACAAGATATTTCGGCAGACCATTATCCGGCCCAGAGGAAGGAAGTTGAATATCATTCAAGGGGTTAAATTCAAGAACGGTTCGCTTCTTTTAAATGAGAGCAATGTCTTGCGCAGATGGAGAGAGCACTTTTCGGAGTTGCTCAACCCGCAACAGGGCACTGAAGATGGCATTCCCACTGCTGACGAGATAAGGGCGGAGAATAGTCCCACAGTAGACGAAGTCACTAAAGCGATTAAATCGCTAAAAGTTGGCAAGTCTGCTGGAGTTGATGAAATCCGGCCAGGAATGCTCAAGGCAATGGGTGAAGAGGGTGTTAAATGGCTAACACGTGTCATTAAGGTGGCCTGTGATAGCGGGAAGGCACCTAGCGATTGGCAAACGGGAGTTATAGTGCCCATTTTCAAAAAAGGGAACAGGCGAGTTTGTGCCAACTATAGGGGCTCATCTCATTTGAGTCTTCCAGGAAAAGTATTCGCGAAGGTGTTGGAAACGCGTTCCTTTGTTACGGGAATAACAGTGCGGCTTTCGGCCTGGCAGAGGCACAACCGACCAGCTTTTTACTCTGAAGGTTATTCTTGAGAAGGCCTGGGAATATGCCAAACCGGTCTATGCGCGTTTTGTCGATCTGGAAAAGGCGTATGACCGAGTCCCTCGGGTTACACTGTGGAGAGTTTTGCAGGACTATGCGCTGAGTGGGCCTCTTCTGAGAGCCATCCAGTCTTTGTATGGAAACTGCAGAAGCTGTGTACGGATTAATGGTTTAAAATCCCGTCCTTTTGATGTGCGCGTTGGACTTCGCCAGGGCTGTGTTCTGTCGCCGCTCCTTTTCTTAGCATATATGGACTGGATGGTGAAGCGCAGTCTTGGCGAGCAATGTTTCGAATTGGCTGGCATCAGGATGAGCCATCTGCTTTTCGCAGATGATTTGGCCATCCTTGCATCATCCAAAGAGGAACTTCAACGAGCAGTGCATAGGTTTACAGCCGTCTGTGGTGATGCTGGGATGAAAGTAAACGTGAGCAAATCGGAAGTGATGGTTGTTTCCCGAACTCCTGTCCAGAGCTGTAATCGAGCCTTTGTTACTTTACGGCTTTCGGCCTGGCAGAGGCACAACCGACCGAGAATACTGAGTTGAGTTGTGATACTGAGCTGTCCTGTAGAATTGGCCAAGCTGGAGCAATAGTAAAGGAACTGCGCCGGCGGGTCATCAGGAAAGCTGAGCTTGGAGTGAAAGCAAAGATCTCAGATCTCTTTTATGGTCATAAAATTTGGGTAATGACCGAAAGAATTAGATCGCGGGTACAAGCTGCCGAAATGAGATTCCTTAGGTGCGTTGCGTTGCTGGTGTTACTCTAAGGAATAGAGTGAGAAATGTCAGTATTCGTGGGAGTCTTAATGTTGAGCAGCTACTTCTCCGAGTGGATTGATCGACTCTTCAAATGTTTGTACACGTTGTTCGCATGCTCCTGACAGGCTTCCTAGACAGGTCATGCTAGCCGAGATGCGAGCGCGTCGCCCCACTGGTAGGCCAAGAAACAGGTGGTGGGATCAGGAAAAGAACTTCTCTGAGTTCCGCCTGGGGATTGCGCCGGAGTCTCTTGAGTTGGTGGCGGAGGATCGAGAAAGATGGAGGGACCATTTAGCCACCCTCGCTCCGCGACCCTTTTAAAGGATAAGCGGCATCCCAAAATGATGATGATGACGATTTTAGTCGATGATGATTTTAAATTATTTCGTTATTTAACGTGTAAAACGAGGCCGCCTCGATCTCGCCCGTATTGATCGCTCCACTTACAGAATGTTTTTGAATCAATTTATTCAGTAGTGCGCGTCAAATCCACCCAAGCTTCGTCGTTAGGGTTGCCGCTTGTCATTTTTCAAAAAAAAAATCGCACATCGTTTTCGGCAGCTGTATTCATCACAAAGTCTGTTTCCACATTCATGACGTTCTGCAAAAGTCCTTAAATAAAACACTTGTCCGCTAAACAAAATTACAGTCTATTTTTTCTCTGAAACACTTGATATACACAATTTATGATCATAGAACGAGCACGTAGCCATATAAAGCTCGCCATTGTTTTCCTTTCTGGTATCTAGGCACCAGTCAGCGCCATAGCAAATGCTGTCGTGCTCGTTATACTCCCCTACGAGCTTCATTCTGCTCATTTCGTCTACCAATTCGACAATACTGAAATTCTTATACATACATGCAACTAACACCAAGTTCCTGTCATACGGATCAGGCTTCAGTCTCCAAATGCCTCCATTTAAATTAATTTCCGCTACCGGCGCCTTCATCGATCGAGTATCGAAGATTCTCAAACGCTCATCATAGCTCCCGGTCAGTAAGATATTCTCATGCCTTGGATGGCTCAACAAGCATGTAACACCGGCAATATGCGACTTGTTTGTGAGAATTTTATTCGGACCCCTTGTGTCGAAAGCGTGTAGAAAAGTGTCATCGCCTCCGGTAAAAACCCTGTTCGGATCCCACTTGTCGAATGCGCAGATCCAAGCTTCGAAGCTATGTGCAGACCAACTGTTTAATTTATTTAAATCGCAACCGTCGTATTCCAGCAGTGTGATGTCTCCTCTGGAGTCTGAGGATAAAATCTTTCGATTGCCGCTTGTCGGGATGGATAGATCCCAATTCCAGTCCAATGACAACGCCAAAAGATTATGAAACTCGGTGTTAAGATCGTACGACGATTTAAGGATCAATTGGTTGTTTTCCAAAGTGAACACCTCAATCTGTCCCAGTGCATTTGCAGCGGCGAGAATTGGAATCTCCAAGTTTTTCTGATGCAGCCACTTCATGTCGAGAATTGCTGGAGTTTCGAGACGATGCAGCTCGATGAATTCGTTTGCTTTTGCCTTGAACTGGAAGAGATATATGCGACCCTTTCGGCGACATGGTGGAGATGATGATTCGGAAGTGTTGCCCTCAAGTTGATATGTGCCGCACACGAAATAGCTAAGAAAATTTGGATGAGGGCACCATTCTATGGAATCGGCAGAGTATTCGGTGTCCAAGGAGTGCAAAGTTTTGATTTCCATCTGAAATAGATCAAGGTTTATTTGGTTAATGGGGAGTAATTCGCATAATTCTAAAAGCATGGTGGGGAATGTGGCAACGAAATGATGAAAAAAATTTTAATTTTTTCTTAAGCATATTCTTTGGAAATTATTGTTTCAACAGTTTTAGGAGCCAAATAGCGGCCCCACAGTACAAACATTGTTTTAGCTTTTTCCTACAGTTTTCAGTTTTGCTGAATGCGTGTTCGACTGTTTCGTTGGAGGGTTCCAGAGTTCTGAGAAGATCTTTGTTGGAGATTGAGATGGCCAAATTAAATCGCTGCTTAGACAGATGGGGAATCTGGGCGACCTGTTTAGAAAAAGTCCTCTGCTGGTGCATTAAAAAATTCAGAATCATTCAGAACTCTGGAAGGCAACAACCCACGTAAAAATTCGAATTCGGTGGGAACCCTACCACGGCACGGGAGAGATTTAAATATTAAAAGTTCTCTGTTCGTGCATTGAAAAAATTCAGAATCATTTAGAGCTCTGGACTTGTATACAAAAAAGGACGCTGTTGAACAAATCACTCCATTTTGGCGATTGAAATTAAGTGCTGAAAAAATTCCAATACTGTTTAAAACTAAGGTTTCGTCTACAGTTCAGCTTTTTTTAATGCGAAGGTTAAGGTACCTTTCTAAGTTTCAATAAGAGACTATGTAGTTAAGTTAGAATTCACGTCATTTAGCTCCCAAACTTGAAATACTTCTCCCATTTGCACCCTAAGGTCCTGCAGATTTTCCACACTGGAACTAGAAACATCGTTAAGGCAACTACGATCAGTTTTGTTACAAATTATAGATAAAACGTAATATGCTTCCTGCCTATCTTTTGGCGAGGGTAAACAAATGACTTCCAAAGCAATATTTTTAGATTAATTTTGGTAGACCCAAAGAACATTTTGATGCCATTAAGGCTCAAATAAGAAGTCCTTACAAGTAGATACACCGTCAAGCTCAAGCAAGGTGAGGTGATTGGTAGGTGATGTGTTGCAGCCATATCGATACTAACTGAGTGACATGGCTCGTGTCGACATGGCTACTACCTTCCGCGCCCCAGAAAGGAGACCAAGTACAGCACTACTTTACAGTTAATTGGTAAAAGAGGTCGAGATCGACAAGATGATTTCGACTATGGCAAAAGAGTGGCTGATCGCGAGTTCAAAGAATCCAAGTACATCAGCCTGTTATGCTGGTGGAAAACAAGGACGTCATCAATTGGTGAACTGTCGACGACTAAAATATGTCACGAAGGAGCATAGCTAACCATTGACAAGAATAGGTGACATTTTTTTTTCCGGGGGTAGGAAAAACCTCTATAGACACTACGAGGACCGGCCGCGCGTACTCATAGTAGTGTGAGATTCTTACTCACTAAAAAACCTCCCATTTTCCGCCAGACTACGACTAAGTTTCCTTAACAAGTAGTTCAAGCTTCTGTATTAATCGCAATTTATGCGGTTTCATCTTTTGCTGCTAGATCTGAGGGTCTCATTCGTCTCATTCTCAATTTCATTGTTGCAGTGTCCGCGAAGACGAGTACTAAGTTTGCGAGCAAAGTTTGTTACCTCATCAGACACGGTTGCGATTCCAAGATCTCGGTGTAGATCGCTATTTCTTATGTACCATGGAGCACTAACGATTGCTCTGAGCTTGGTTTGGTACAACCCCAGAGTTGTATACCGTACGTCCAAGATGGTTTCAGCACCTGCTTATACAAAAGCAGTTTGTTATATATGCTTAGTTTCGAAGATCTTCCGATAAGCCAATTCATTTCTCTTAACCTGATTTCGAGCTCGTCGCATTTCTTTTTAACGTCATCATTATCATCATCATCATCATTTTCAAATGCCGCTATCCTTTGAAAGGCTCGCGCAACGTAACCTAAAGGTCTTTTTAACGTGCGGCTTCCATTTAAGTTTTGCGTCTAGAGTCATTCCTAGATATTTCGCTTCATTTGAGTACGGGATTTTTACCGAGTTAATGAATAAAGGTTTGTTGTTTATCTTTTTATAAGTAAAGTTAACATGCGTTGACTGAGTCTCGTTAAGGACGACTCGCCAGCTCTTCGTCCAGTCGCATATTTTGTCTAAAGCGCGCTGAAGTTTCCCTGTTGATAATTCAACTGTAGTATCAATAGCGAGAATAGCAGTGTCGTCAGCGAACTTAGCTAAAATTGTTCCCTCATCGTGGGGAATGTCTCTTGTATAAAGCAAAAATAATATTGGGCCGAGAACGCTTCCTTGCGGGACACCGGCATTTATCTCTTTGAATTCCGAGTACTCATTTTTGTACCTTACGCGAAGGATTCTGTCTTTAAGGTAAGACTCTGAGATTCTATAGAGTCTTTCTGGTAAGCTAAGCCTTAACTTGTACTTCAGGCCTTCGTGCCACACCTTGTCGAAGGCTTGCGATACGTCGAGAAAAGCGCTAGTACATATCTTTTTCGCTTCCAGAGCTTTTTCGATTTCGTTTGTTATTTGATAGACCTGGTCGATTGTTGAATGCTTTTTCCTAAATCCGAATTGGTGATCCGGAATCAATCGTCTTTCTTCAATGATTGGTTGCAACCTTTTAAGCAACAGTTTCTCGAATACCTTAGATATTATCGGCAGTAGCGAAATAGGTCTGTATGACTTTTTGTCGTTTGGACATTTTCCTGGTTTCGGAACCATTATGACCTCGGCCACTTTCCATTGCCTTGGAACGTATAAAACTCTCATGGAAGCGTTAATGATATAGAGTAGCTTGACCAAAGCTTTTTTCGGTAGCTCCTTTAGAATTTCGCTAGTAATTAAGTCGTAGCCAGGGGCTTTGTTGTTTTTCAGATTATTTATCGTTTGACGAAGTTTAGCCACTGACACGGTTTTTATTCTATAATTACCTTGTACCGCATAAGGATTGAGCTCCTCGACCAACGGTTCCCCGTCAAACGGTTTGAATGTTTCTTCTAGGTAATTTGCAAATAAATCCGCTTTTTCTTTGTCTTCTCTTGCCCATTCGCCGTTGGCGCAGAGTGTGCTACAGGCTTCTTAACGGACTTGACTGCTTTCCAAAGAGAGTAGTTCGAACCTTTATCGGCAGTCAAACTTTCGAGGTAAGCAGTAGTCTCGCGACTTTTAAAATCTTGAAGTTCGTGCTTCAGTTTGTTAGAAAGGTGGTTCAAGATTGTCTTATCCGGGGGTGCTCGCGAACGTTGCCATCTCTTGCGCGCTCTCCTCTTTTCGCATATTAGCTCTTCTATTTCTCGCGGATATAATGTTCCGCTGTTCCATAATTCGGACCTCCGAAAAGAAGTGTTATTCCACGCAGCGCTCTGAACAACTCTCACGAGTTTATCTAATTCGTCTTCTATTTCAAGTGGCGTTTTGAGCGGTACATTTAAAGCTATGTTTTCTTTGCAGTATTTTTTAAAGCCGTCCCAGTCGGTGTTGTTGTTAGTTGATCTAGGTGCTCTATTCTTTTTCGCTAGGCTTCCGCCGATTTTCAAAAGAACTGCCGAGTGGTCTGAACAGAGATCAAAGCGTTCTTCTACGTTCGTAAGGTAACGAGATACCCCCTTGGCGATAAAGAAGTCGACGAGATCAGGTATTTTATTTCTGTCGGTTGGCCAATATGTTGGCTTTCCCGTCGATAAGAAGATCACGCCGCGTTTTGTACTTGCTTTAAAGAGGGCTCTGCCTCTTGTTGAATTGCACCGTGAGCCCCAAAAAGTACTTTTCGCGTTAAAGTCCCCGCCGATGATAAAGTTTGACCCAGGTGAATCAAAGAGCAGAGCAAGATCTTCATCTGCCAGCCGATACTGCGGAGGAAAATAGCTCGTCGCGATGTTGTAATTTATGTGACTTAATTTTACTGAGACTGAGGTTATTTGCATAGAGTCAAGTTCTATTTCTTCGTTTTTGGAGTGCTTAATGCAGTCTTTAATGTAGAGAGAGGATCCACCTCTCGAATTTTCTGAAGGATGATGCGCGTGATAGTCAATGTAACCTTTTATTTTGCGTGCCGAGCCCTTTTTAAAGTGGGTTTCCGAAATCAGGCATATGTCTACATTATTCTTCCGAAGGAATACTTCTAGTTCGTCAATTTTTTGCAAAAGGCCGTGACATATTTATTGGCACACTGTTTGCAGCGGACAGTTTTAAGCTTTGACCTTAAAAGCGAGATGGGCATATGGTATGAGATCCATCCAGAAGACCGAGATAAAACCACTTTCACAACGGACAATGGACTATTTAATGCCATTTTACCTCGTACTATGTTATTTGACGTGCGCCGATCTGGCGTGGAAAATATACCTGGCACCTGGTATATGTACTTGAATGACGTTATTGTTGTGGCAAAAACGTTTGCCAAATAAAAGGATAAGTTAAGTGATGAGTATTTACACAAATTCGAAAAGCACCCCTCATGCTTGCTTCAGTTCAAAATTCCTGAGGAGCAAGTAGCAAGATGGATCGAATGATTGCAGACTTGCGAGGTACAGAGTACAAAAACGACGAGGGAAAAGGACTTCCGATCAGAGAAAAAGATCTCAACTTGTTGTTGAAAGCTAGAGCGCTGAGGACATTCGTAATGTCGTAATGCACAAAAAGAAGATCCTTATGTCGAGCTAAACCTTGTATGTATAGACACAGGATCCCTTTGGGGACTCGAACGCAGACAGGTTTTTTGGGACAAATGCCTCAAATCCGACCATAAATAGAAAAGGCAAAACAGGTTGAATTGAAATTTTGTCGACCTGACAAAATAAGACAAAAATAAATAATTGAAATACGACCTGACCCATCGTGCCCCTATTTAATTTTGAAAATAGAAATAAGGCCAAAATGGCTTCATTATGCACTTGTATAGGATAGTAAGTCAACTTTCGCCCCCAAGGGCGCTTCGCTCAGGTGAGGTGACGGGATTGACGCCTCCGCGGACCCTAATTTGTTTTCGGGGTGCAACTCCAAGGTTGTAGTACTGGCGGACGGAAATTGGAGCTGTCTCCTCTTTAGCAGTTCATATAGGTAAAGCAGGCCAAAAAGAACAGTATGAGTGCTGCGGATTGTGAACACTGCAAAACTAAGCTGTTGGAACAAGCCTCAGCAAGCTGAGGCAACTTATGCTTGCGTTCAGCTGGAATGGTGTCGTTTTATGGACGCAAATTTTTCGATGAAAACATCATCCCAGCAAACCTTTGAGGTAGAAGCCAACCACCAAGCTTACACGTGCCGTCTGCTGGATCCCTGGGAAACTGTGGAAAACGGGGGACTTACTGCGATCCCTGAATTCTCACTTCGACACAAAAGTCTGGATTGTTGGGCCCGAGGTAAAATCGCCTTCAAGAAGATGGTCTCGTCTGGTCGTGAGGATGAATATAATTTCTGCCAACGCCATCGAGTCTAAGTAAGACATGCCCGTGTTCCTACTATGTTCCTACCATGCCCCTATACATTTTGGTAGGATTCACTTCCATTTCAATGCCAATCAGCGCTAATAGTGTATGTTACCCTGAGTCTACATACATAATGTTTACTCAGACCAAACTTCATCACTGCAAGGCCTATACTGCTCTTCTACGAAGTACGCTTGCGGTTTGTAGTTGTAGTACAACAACATGCGTAAGATCCCTATCCAGGAGCCATGGGTGTGCAAAAGCAACGTCTGTAGTCTGCGTGAATTGAGTGCTTTTAGCGACATTCTTCACGATAAGAAGTGCGAAAGACGTAGGACTTGTCTAATCGCATCGAAATCCTTGTTACGATCGAAAGGTTTTGCACCCAAGATCTGCCTGCTGCCTCTTTTCCCTGCCATGCTAAGGACAAATTAGAAACCTTTGTTGTTTCAACGGCTTACTTCTCTGACTCCTCCTTCTTCAAGGGCTGTTGTTGAGCTTTTAGATTATTGTGAATCCAAAGGGTTGGGTCTCGTCTTGTGCTGCGATCCTAATGCTAAGAATTCTGTTTGGGGCACCAAGCAAGACTCGCGGCATGCGGGCGGCCTACATCGAGTGACATTGCGGCCCAGATCATGTTACTTGAATTTTTTTTTTATACCCTATTCCACAGGAATGGAGTATATTAAGTTTGATGCAGGCAAAAATCTAACATAGAGAAATAATGACGATAGATCCCAAAGACCTTAAGGGCATATGATCGAGACCCACCCCAAGTAGCACACTCTGGAACCATAAGCATTGGTTTTTGAATATTGGACTTATAAGACACTCAAAAGCTAGACCGGAGCAGACGGCCTAGCTGCCGAACTTTTTAAGTCCGCTGGAGATGAGCTGGTCAGGAGCATGCACCAGCTCATCTGCAAGATATGGTCGGAAGAAAGCATGCCCGACGAATGGAACCTCAGCATTGTTTGCCCGATCCTGAAGAAAGGAGACCCTCTGAGTTGTGCCAACTACAGAGGCATAAGTCTTCTTAACATCGCATACAAGATCTTTTCTGCTGTACTGTGTGAACGCCTGAAGCCGTTTGTCAACAATCTGATAGGCACATATCAGTGTGGCTTTAGGCCAGGAAAGTCCACCATCGATCAAATATTCACACTGCGGCAGATCTTGGAGAAAACCCAGGAATTCCAAATCGATACACACCACCTCTTCATCGATTTCAAGGCCGCGTATGACAGCATCTATAGAGACGTGCTATATAGCGCAATGTCTAGTTTTGGCATCCCTGCCAAACTCGTCAGTCTGTGCAGGATGACGATGGAAAACTCACGCTGTTCCGTCAAGGTCGGCAAAGACCTCACCGACCCCTTTGATGTCAAAAAAGGATGTAGACAAGGCGACGCGCTGTCATGCGACTTCTTTAACATCATACTTGAGAGAATTGTGCAGAACTCTCGCGCCAACACCAGAGGTACAATCTTTCAAAAGTCCGTTCAACTACTTGCATACGCAGACGACATTGACATAATCGGTAGAACAAAGCGTGATGTCAGTGAAGCCTTCGTGAGTATTGGGACGGAAGCGGCGAATATGGGTTTAGCAGTCAATGAGGGCAAAACCAAGTATATGCTGTCATCAAGAAAAGACACCCAACACAGACGTCTTGGACAAAACATCACCATCGACAGCTATAACTTTGAGGTAGTTAGGGACTTTGTCTACCTGGGTTCCGCTATCAATTCAGACAATGACACCAGCGCTGAAATCAAACGAAGGATAACTCTTGCCAATCGCTGTTTCTTTGGGCTAAGGAGGCAATTGAGTAGCAAAGCCCTCTCTCGAGCAACTAAAGTGTCCATGTATAAGACCCTCATCATCCCAGTCCTGCTATACGGTGCAGAAGCATGGACCCTGTCAAAGGCGGATGAAAACACTTTAGGCTGCTTCGAGAGGAAAATTCTTCGGACGATTTACGGTCCCGTCTGCATAGACGGGGAGTGGAGGAGGAGATATAACATCGAACTGTACGGGCTGTACAGCGATACCGACCTAGCCAAAAGAGTCAAAACACAACGTCTACGATGGCTGGGTCATCTAGAGCGGATGGACAACAACGCCCCGGCCCGGAAAATCTTCGAATCCACACCGCAGGGACGACGCGGTAGAGGAGCACCGAGACTCAGGTGGCGCACGCAAGTGGAAGGGGACCTCAGCCAACTTCGCGTGCGAAACTGGAGACGGCTAGCTAGAGACAGAGCTGGCTGGCGAAGCTTGTTGGCTGAGGCCCAGGTCCACCCCGGACTGTAGCGCCACCTTAAGTAAGTAAGTAAGTAAGACACACAAAATGCTCTTCAGTAGCACTAATGGTTTTGCAAGGTTTCGTTATCGTACCATTGGTGCGCAGCTTATTTACTTATAAAATTGGTCATAGAAACGTATACAGCACCAAAATT
Organism: Neoascia interrupta; assembly: GCA_947623515.1. NCBI lineage: Eukaryota > Metazoa > Arthropoda > Insecta > Diptera > Syrphidae > Neoascia > Neoascia interrupta. The sequence goes on along the minus strand of OX392463.1, from coordinate 47,968,286 downwards.
ATAAAACTAAAAGTGCTTGCACCAAAGGTTCCGTAAACGTGGTGCTATAAACGTTCCTAGCACTCAAGTTATAAGGAAATAAGTGCTGAGGGGTAAAGTTCTATAGCGCAAGTTCTGTAGACCTTTCTAGCACCTGTTTTCTAACACTATAGGTTTGACACATCCGAAATTGCACACTTATATAGCACTTGGGGGTTGCCATAAGTCATACAATAGAAAACAATGTAATTCACAGAAATTGTTGTGAGAACATTTCAAGCAAACATCTAAATATAAGAAACTTAAATCTTTTATAGAATGATATAAATTTTAGCTAGATTACATATTCGGCTGGAGAAGTATATCAAACACAAAAATTTGATTTCAAGAGATAATTCATGCTTTTATGCTATTTTTCCATGAACATTCATCAAAAAGCTGACACAGCGTATTGTTGCTTATATTTGGGCCAGTCATGACTATAATGCTTGTAGAATTGTAAATTGTTGAAATTTTCCACTTTTCTATCTTCTAGCTGGTCAAATAAGTTAGTTTTAGGCATTCTTGGTCCTGCACTTCAAGTATTTTAAGTATTTTATCAGCTCACTGACGTTCTAACTTTTAAAGTAGAAGTTTAATAGGTATTCTCCTTGGGGTTTAAAGCTGTTAAGGTATAAACTACATTCATGGATAAGATAAAAACAGCCTGTAAAATATATATTTCAATTAAAGCGCCATATTTGACAGAAAACACAAAACCTTATAATAGTTCTACATGAAGCTAGACAGTGCTACATAGAACCCAAAGTTTCTTAAAGGCATCGCAGAACACCTGAAGTGGTACAACGGTGCTATGTGGGCTCTACATAAAACCTTACACTTTTTATTTTATGTTATATTTAATATTTCAAGAAGAGCATTGTTGTTTTTCGTCCTATTTTAATAAATCATTCGAAGAAACGAGATGCGCACCTTGTTTTCTGCTAACTAAATGCACTCGGTTTGCTCATTAATTTCATCACCATATAATATGAACGAAGTTATTTGTGCAAAAACATCAACACTTTCAAAAAATAAGATAGAAATATGTGTATACCTAACTACAATAAACACCACACCATGCCAGTAAAAGGTAAACACCTCGAAGTGTGTGTGCCTAAAATGTATTGACTGTCAAAAAAGTTATATAAGAGCCCGAATAAGAGCCCTTTCTGCACCCAAAATTAAGTTCTATAAAGTGTCAAACCATCCTTGTTGGGGTTTTGTAAGGGGCCCCGTTACTTGTATAAAACCAACTTCAAGAACCTAAGGTTTTATGATGTGGTGCTGAAAACGTAACGGTGGCCAAAGCAAGAGCTTCTGTGTTACTTGGGACTGCTGAATCGAATGAGCCATGTTCGTCCGTCCGTCCGTCTGTCTGTTTGTATGTGACCAATTTTTAGGCCTTAAATTTTGAGCTAGGAAGCTGAAATTTTATACGTAAGCTTTCTGTCGTCCGAAGCAATACAAGTGTTGCTAAAAGTAAGAACACTCAGAGGAAACAGCGAATGTGACGGGTGGTTTACTGAAAATTTATACAGTCTGAAGCAGCATAAAATCCGGCAGTATCACACGGCTATTTGGACTAAATCCTCTAGTGATTGGGATAGTTACAAAATAATCCGCAACAAATATGCTTCCGAGCTCGCGCGGTCAAAAAATAACTTTATCGCGAATAAAATTGATCAATCGAACAATCAAAAGACAATGTGGAGAACAATAAAATCTTTTGTTCTAAGAGAAGAGAAACGAAAAGTTGATAGAGTAATGTTTAATGGTGCAGTAATAAAAAATAAACAAGAAATTGCAAATAAATTTAATATTTTTTTTATTGAAAGTGTGAAGCAAAAAAACCAAGCGATACCATATGTGCCTTTCCTAAATATGGTAGAAAATCCGACCTTTTGTAAATTTAAATTCAAATCTATCAGTCATTCAGAACTAAAGGTTTTTTTTTTGTTTCCGTGGGTAGGAAAAACACCTTCATAGGCACTACGAGGACCGGCCGCGCGTGCTCATAGTAGTGTGAGATTCTTACTCACTAAAAAACCTCCCATTTTCCGTCAGACTACGACTAAGTTTCCTTAACAAGTAGTTCAAGCTTCTGTAATAATCGCGTGTGGCAGGCTGCTTTCCAACGAAGGCACCTACAATGGAAGGCAGCCTGCCACACGCGATTATTACAGAAGCTTGAACTACTTGTTAACTAAACCAAAAGTAATAATGAAGAATATGAACAATAAAAAAGATTTCAATTCGGTATCGGTCAAAATGCTTTTGGAAACATATGAAGTAACAGGGCAAAATCTACTAAAAATAATAAACAATTCACTAAGAACAGGAGTTTTTCCTGATTGCTGGAAGGAATCAAGAATTATTCCCATCGAGAAGGTCAGGAATACGTCAAAACCAGAAGAGTTCCGGCCGGTCAATATGCTGATGACGGAAAGTAAAATCCTCGAGAAAGTAGTACATCAACAGTTGGAGAAATATTTCGAGCTAAATAACTTGTTCTGCGCCATCACAGCTGTGAATCGTTACTAAACCTGGTTATTTCACAATGGAAAACAAATATGAAGGAGAAGAGAGTTACAGTGGCGGTTTTTCTAGACTTTCAACGGGCTTTCGAAACAATAGACAGAGGGACACTTCTTCTGAAACTGCAAAAGTATGGTATTGGCGACGTCGAGCTCAACTGGTTCAAAAGTTACCCTTCGAATCGCAAACAAAGAACCAGAATTGATGAGTTCCTATCCGGCGTCTAAGAAGTTTTAGTGGGAGTGCCGCAAGGCGCCGTTCTTGGCGCATTATTGTTCATCATCTATATAAATGGTCTGGAGAAGGTGCTGTTATACTCGAAAGTATACAAATTTGCTGATGATACTCTACTCACAGTATCTGGAAGTGACATCGACGACTGTCTCAACAAACTACAGCTTGATTTGAGAAACGTGGAGTATTACTTGAAGATGAATAAGCTTAAGCTTAACACCCGTAAAACTAAAGCTATGTTAATTAACGGAATTTCAGATAAAAACATTGTAGTAAATGGTGAAATAATTCAAAAGGTTGATGAAATTAAATATTTAGGTATTATCATAGACAAAAATCTAAGTTTGGAAGCTCATATAAATTTTGTATGCAGTAAAATAGCTCAAAAAATTGGATTTTTCCAACGTTTCAGGCGTAAAGTATCAGTAAACAGTGCTATTAAAATATATAACGTAATGATAAAACCCTATTTCGAATATTGTTCAACAATCTTATTCTTGGGCTCGAATGAAATGGTAGAGCGTTTGCAGAAGCAGCAAAATAGAGCAATGAGATGTATTCTACTTTGTAATTTTTACACTCCTATAAGAACTATGACAGAAGTCTTAAATTGGTTAAATGTAAAGCAGAGATCGAAAGTGAATGTAATCGTTTTAATTTTTAAAATGAAAAATGGCTTACTGCCTAAATATTTGTCGAATCTTTTAGTATATGTATCAGAGGTTCAACCTTATAACTTAAGAAATAGAAACGATGCCAGATTACCTTACTATTCAACTTCTTCTGGTCAAAATGTTTTGTTTCACAAAGGCCTGAAAATATTTAACAACCTACCTGATTTGTTAAAAAATTAAACTTGCATAAGAACTTTTAAAAAAAAATCGAATAACTCATGTAAAAGCAACATATTGATTTGTTTATCTATACAAATTATCTATTTTCAATATTGTACACAAATGAAAACATAAAAACTTATAACCTTAATAACTAATAATCGCAATATTTAGTATGAAATAAGCTTACTGTTTATTTTCAAAATTGTAAAAGTAATTGTGATTGAATAGCCAATGGCTAAACAAAGCTCTTCTATCTAAGTGTTAAAATTTTTCAAATCCGCCCACAGACACGCCCACAATCGGCCTTAATGTGCAACAACCTCCGGTACTTTCAAGACTGTAAGACGTGCGTCGTAAAAAACTGAAATTTATTATATAGCATTTTCTAATGGTTACAAGTCATAAAAGTCGCCCCTTGTGGGCGTGGCATCGATTGAAAGTGTAATCTTTCCAATGCAATGAACAAAAATTTCTTCAATATTTTTGTTCCAAATCGAAAAAATTTTACTTTATATGAGCTATACTAGCTTTCGTTCCGACAAAGATTTGGCCACGCTCATTTTTGGAAATAGATATTACGAAATTGTTGAATTTTAACCAAAAAATTACATTTTTGGCATCGAATCAAAGAGTAATTGTTCAAATGCAACTTGTTCAATATTTTTGTACCAGATCAAAAAATTTTACTTAATATGTTATGTAGAAAATACTCTACATTTTATTCATACAAAGTTTTGGGCCACGCCCACATTTAGAGGCAGAATTCCATTAAAACCTATAAATTTCTGGAAAAACATGGATTTCGACTGCTTTTAGCTTTACTAAGAAATGAAATTTAGCACATAAAGTACACCTGATACTATTTCAGATTTCGTTCATACAAAGTTTTTGGCCACGCCCATCCATAGAGGTGGATTTCACAAAATTATTGAATTTGAACCAAAAAATTACAGTTTTGCGTACATTTTAGCCGTACATTTATGCCCATATTTTCGGTTAAAGGGGTTGGACATGCCACGCCCCTTTAAAAAAAAAGTAAAGAAAAACTTATAAGGAATTATTTTTTTTTTTTCTATTTAAAATTATGCAAATGGTAACCGAGCGGGATAGAAAACAACAAAATAAACGAATGGAAAGGAAGTAGAAAAGGAATGGAAAGTATAATAGGAATGCAAAGGAGATTAGGAATAGGAATAGGGTATACCGCGGTCCATTACAGACGGACCGAAGCTATTACATACGCACTGTTGCACTTACTCACTGGTTTATTTATAAGTTTATATTGCGCATTTTTAGTTTCCAGGTTTTTACGCTCATTGAAAAATGTTTCATTTATTTTCTTTTAGTTGTACTATGTTTTCACTGGCCATAAAACAGCTATTAGCGGGAGACAATTAGAAAGAAATCCGTCAATAGAAAACGTATTTGTAGCAAATCTGTCGTTCAGCGGTAGTTTCAATACCCTTTTTGGTTTCTCAAACTGTAACAAATAACTTCGCGGATAACTGCCCGTGTCTCCACCGGGCAGTTATCCGCGATTAATAGAAATCTTTATTAAATCCTGTACAAATTACGTCGGCAAACGATTAAAAATAAAATCCTCTCATAAATCAGGTGAAAAACGGATATTTTACGAGTTAAATCAGACAGCGAAACTTTTGAGCAAAGAATTTTTTTGGTAGATTTCGAGTTATGGAGAAACAATTTCTTTTTATTTTCCTAAATGTTTTCAATCAACCAATGTTTTCAATACTACAAGACTAGTAACGGGCCTTATGCATAAGGAGGTGATGGGGATCAAGTGAGGTCCCGATCTTGAGGGCTATATTCAACGAAGTTGCGATGACTATAGTATTTGTCAGTCAGATTAAAAAAAATCGGAATAAATTGCAACATCCTATCGTGCTAAAAATTTATACATGCTAAATTTTGAATCACAGACATTTGGTCTTTTTTGAAACTAACCACTCAAAATCCCCCACAAGGGAAAAACTTAATGCTTTCCACGGGCCACTACAGCGAGATTAAATAAAGATATCGTTATATTGGCCCCTGGTAAGCATTGAGTTTGACCTGCTTGGTCTTGGCAATCCTATAAAATTAGGGCAATGCTAATGCACAAGACGCTGATAGTCGAGGCAGATTGTGGCAAGTACGTCATAGTTGAGGTAAATAGAGCATCGGTCCGCCTGGTAATTGATGCGCGGTATAACGTATTCCTATTCTGCCCTTTTCTTTTTGTTTTCCATTCCCTTTTCCTTTGCCATTTATGAATAATTAATTAATTAAAAACCATTAACTGAAGCTCATGCTCAATATTAGCATCCATAGAAATATCCCAGTTTTCGGCTTACAAAAATGTAATTTCTGGTTTAAAATCAATAGTTTTGTGAAAACTACCCCTAGAAATGGGCGTGGCCATAAACTTTGTATGAACCAAATCCAAAAAGGAATCTGGCTTGATTGTATTTTTTTTTTGTCCTAAATTCGGCTGCTCTAAAAGCCGAAATATTACATGTTTTTCTGGCAAATTCGAGGTTTTCTTAAATACTGCTTACAAATGTGGGCGTGTCGCAAGTTCTTGTCTGAGAAAAATGTAGAATCAAGTGTTTTCTACATAATAAACCAATTTTTTTTTCGACTTGAAACAAAAATATTGAATTAAATTGATTTGAAAAACTACTCTCTTTGTCAATTCCACACCCACTAGGCGAGGTCTATCAACTTTATTTTTCTTTTGTATGTCTTAAAAATATTAGATGTTAAATGTTAAATTTTACGTTTTACATTATTGAAAGCACTGGAGGTAGTTGCGCATTTACACTGATTGCGGGCTTGTATCTGTGGTCGGATTTCAAAAAATTTTCAACAGTTGTATTGCTTCGGTTGTCAAAAGGTTACGCACAAAATTTCAGCTCGATAGCTCAACATTAAAGGCCTAAAAGTTACGTTCATACAGACGGAGGGACATGGCTTACTCGATTTTCCTTTCGGTCTCGATTACGTTTTACACCTCTCTTATGATCTCGCACAGGAAAACTGGAACTTATTCATCATGTTCCTCCGATTGCCACTCATTTTTGTTAGGGAGCATATGCTTAGGACTTCTTAAGGCCACCATAAGGGTTCATTAATCAGAGGGCATGCTGGTTCCTTTAAGTCCATGCATATGACGGACCGAGTCTCATAGCACTTTGGGTTGCATATTTTTGCATAAATGCGCAGATTGGGAATCATCTACAACGCAGAGATTGGCGCTGTTCTCATTGCACCTCTTCGTCGTGTTTATGGCTTTTCACCAACCTGTTGCTACTCAGTACTCAGTCCTTCAGTGAGGCGGAAGTGAGGCGGAATTGAAATACATTCGACCAGAAAAGTGAAAGTCCTTGAATAGCTAAATGCATAAATACAAACCACAAAACTTTTAGTTTTAAAAAAATTATTGACTTTTGTTTTATTGTTGCTCTTTTGCATCTTAAATGTTTTTTTTTTTTTTTCGGTTTAATCTCCCTACGTTACATACACTTTAGTTAGTTACTACTTATTCAACTAGTTTAATCTTCTTTTTTTTTGTTGGTTTTTCTCTAGATTACGCGATTTTCGCGAAGCTAAATGGGACCATAACTCTTCCTTTTTACTTAAACCAATACACATAATCATAATTAATGTTTTTTGCTGCCTTGAACTTTTTTTTTTTGCTTAGAATTTACTTAGTTTTCATTACGATTATGGGTTCTAATATTTTTAATACATCGTTATTCTCCGACTGGGCAAAGTCCTTGCCGGGATTCTTGACGAACTCTTCGCCATTGGTTATGACATTTATTTGCTGCTGCGGGTGGTGCTGTTGTTGGTGCTGCTGCTGTTGGTGTTGCTGATGGACAGCAATAAATTTGTGCTCCTGTGCTGACGTGACAATATTTTGTGTGAGTGCTGTGAGTTGCTCCCCGTCGGGGCTGTCCTGTGATCCAGACAGATTGTGCAGTTGTGCGTAGAGTTGCTTGGCACGCTCCTCGATGCGCTTCTTATTTTCGGGCGCCTGTGCACGAAGCCTCCTCAGGCGGGCGTACTCCGCCTGCTTGGACAATCGCTCCTTGCGCTCCTCGTCGGTTTCGGTTGCTCGCACTTGGGCGCGCTTCATGCGCGCCCTGGCACTCAGGTTCTTCAGTCGAACCTCGCGCTGCTCGAGTGTCTCGTTCGCGCGAACGGCTCGCTGGTGCGCCGCCATTCTATCCAATCGTATACGTCTCTCTTCATCGGTTTCTTGACCACGTCCACGGCGCCTTTCTTGCTTGATTGTTGTTGATGAAGCTGCTACGGCAAGCATTTGGTTTATCTCTTGCTCGAGCAAAGAATTCGCTTTCTGCTGCCTGAGCATTGCCTCTTCGTGCAGCTCAGATGGTAGGGGGCTGTCGGCGTAGAGTTTTCTAGGGCGACCGCGGACCGGCTTTGGAAAATCCTGAATCAGTTGTTGCTGTTGTTGTTGGTTTTGCTGCTGCTGATGGGGAGTATCGGGTGGCTGGGGATGAGACGGCATCGGCGAAGACGTAGTCGTCGCGGCGAGCGTCGAGTTCGTCAGCAGGTTGTAGGGACTCGGCTGCGACTGTGACGACGAGGGACTGGGCGTTGTCGATGTCCCTTGCTGGAAGTGAACCGGAGTGAACGGTGGAGGCACAGAGTTCGGCGCAATGGACAACTGAAAGCCATTGTGGTACATCGGATAGTAGGCAGGTTGCTGGGTACTAGTCGGCGTCGATGGGCAAGGCGATGGCGACGATCCCGGCGGCGGATTGAGAACAGATGTGCCCGGAAATGCGGACAAGTACGAGAACTGATTGTACAGAGGATTGGGCGGGTTCTGAATCTGCTGCTGAAAGTTATTCGCCTCGGAGTTGGGCGAGGTTTTCAGTTTCTGCTTGTCGTCGTCCACTTGCAGCGGTAGTGGAAGTATTTTGTCGCCATCCTGAAGGTCCTGCTTCTTGATGAATTTATTCTGATAGTATTCTATGGAGCTGGCAAGTGTGCCAAATGTAGTCACGTGCGGAATCTTCGGCTTGTGATCGTCGTACAGACTCTGTTGGAAGAGACTGTTTGACTCCGAGTCCAGTGACAGACTGTTGGCTGAGTATCGCAAGGATTGCTGCTGCTGTTGGTGCTGCTGGTGTTGCTGTTGTTGATGCTGCTGTTGCTGTTGTTGCGGAGTCTGCGAGCCCGATGGTGACTCTTTGGACAGGAGGTTATTGCCAGGACGCACCGAGGGACTCATAAACATGTTCTGGTAGTATTCTATTGAGTTGGCCAGCGTTTGGTGCTGATATTGTGGAGGTAATTGCTGCTGCTGCTGTTGTTGCTGTTGCTGTCTGTCCTGCTGGGACGTCATTGCGGATGCTCGAGGACTAGTCACTTCCTGGTTGTTAAAATTTCCAACATTATTAACGCTATTTGGATTGAGCTTTATAAGTTTTTTCTTTTCTCTGACCTTTTTTGCGTACTCGTTCAATTTTTTCAGTCTTTCCTTGCGTTCTTCGGGCGTCTCGCTGGCTATTCTCTGCCTGGCTCTAGCTGCCATTTCGGCGAGACGCAGTTTTCTTTGATCGGGGCTCTCATTGGCGCGGTACAGGCGCATTCGTTCGGCCAGCTTTTGGAGACGTTTGCCCCGTTGGTCGGGCGTTTCCATGGCACGACGAAGTCTTTGGCGCGCTGCATTGCGCACTAGACGCATGGCACGTTCCATTTCGGACTCATTGTGGCGTCGCATTCGATTGGCTTCGGCGTTGCGCGCCAGACGCTTGCGATACTCGTCTTCGGACTCGCGTGAACGTCGCTCGCGCATTCTCTCAGCATTACGGGCTAGGCGGCGTGCTCTGGCCTCGGGGCTCTCGTTCCAGCGCTGTTTGCCCGACGCCGAGAGAGGAGTAATACTACGATATGGCGAGAGTGACGATAGACTGCTGGGGCCTTGGAGGCCTACGGTATTTCCTAAAGAGTTACTGCCTCCTGGTGGCTGCTGGTGGTGTATTGAGTGCTGCAGCTGGTGGTGCTCTTGTTGTTGCTGCTGCTGCTGCTGTTGATGTTGCTGTTGGTGCTGCTGCTGCTGTTGTTGTTGTTGTTGTTGTTGTTGCTGCTGCTGCTGATGATGCAAATGAGGCGGAAGATGATGAGATTGTGCTGCCGCAAGAGACAACAACGTGGATGGATGATCGATGATAAGGCGCCCGTTGGCGCCATTCAAACCAAGCAAGTGTGAGTACTGTTGTTCAGTGGGCGGCTCAATCTTTATCCCATTGGGATCAGATTCCATTATTTTTTTGCACAGCACTCACAACGCAGTCCCGTCAATGTTTGAATACAAAATTTTACAATCCTTAGAGGTTCAATTCGAAACTCATGCAGCGAAGCACATTTATTTCCGCTGTTTTTGACAATTTATCCTGTCGCAGTAGTTGCGTTCGAAGGCTAATATTTGATTTTTTGTTTACAAAACACAATGAAATGCATTTTTTATGCAAAAATACACTTTTCAAAGGCAAAAACAAGAAGAAAAACAAAAAACGTTCTTCCTCTTGACAGCGATGTCACTGTTTGACATTTGACACTTTGCAGACGGATGTTGTTCTTTTTTTGTCTTATTGGAATGAAAATGGTTCCTTTATCGATTTTTTTCTTTTTTTGCTTATTTTAAATACATGAAATACTTTTTGTTTCGTTAAGATATGTTTATTTACAAAACGGAATTGAATTTGTTTTATGCACACATGTCGGCGGTGACTATTGCATAATATATATTGAGGCGTATATAGTTATGTGTGTGGTGTGCCGACTAGATAATCCACTAACAATCTGCAGAGCGAGACATTTATTCTTATTGGAATTTGGGGAGCACCTTGTAGTAGCTGGCTTAACCGGGGGAGTATATAGTTCGTCTTTCTCACTCTCATGCAAAAGACAGTTGAAAACACAAGACAGAGAAGGAGACCGAGACCTTAGACGTTCGAGAATGGTGGGATTATTTGCAAGTTTTTTTCACATTTTTAATTACTTGATTTGATTTTGTAAAACACTTGGAAAATTTAAAAAATTATGTTACGACTTTCTGGCGGGCCATGATTTAAACATTTTTGGGTCAAAAACACGTTTTTTTTCTCGTGAAAACAATTTAAGATTTAATTTTATTGGGAGCAGATCGGTGAGCGCAAAATGAAAAATACACCGAGCTAGTTTGCAGATAATAAAGGAGGGAGATAGCCTGTGATGTCAGCGGAATATGGTTTATGTTGTTTACAAAAATGTTTGTAGTAGGTGGGGTTCTGCAACGAAAATCTAGTACGATTTTTGAGGACAGAAGTCAGTGGCGTAGAGTAGAGCATGAAGGACATAAATTAGGGCTTTTTCGGTTGGTCGTCCGGGAGCGTCCGGAAGACTTCTGGACTCTCCTGAAACTGTTTTCTTGGGCTCGTTTGGCAGTTCCTCTTCTTGATAGAAGAGAAATTCGCTTCTGAATCCAGAATCAAAACCAGAAGCACGCACACAATTATACATGTGTCAATGTCAAGTTGGATAAATGTCATTTGTCCCCTGTAGAATAGCTTTTGCTTCACAAATACAACGCTAGACAAACTTCAAAATCAAGAAAAACGTGTTTGGCTGTTCGGAGAGAAGCCCCAATCCGGGAGAAGAACGCTCTGATCCGGGATCGCAAACCGAAAAGGCCATTACTATTGGCGATTGAAGGCAGACCCCCGGTGGCGAATAGAGGAATATGTAGATACCTGCAACAATGTCAGCTTTCAAAAAATCCCCAAATTTATCATCCGACTTTGATTTACTTGTCAACTGGCGAAAAAATAAACAAAAACTGACCAATCAAACTAGGGCGAGAAAACAGCATTGAAGATGCAGCAATTTGATGTTGTTGCAGGTCTCTACATAATACTCTTTTCGCCACCGGGGGTCTGCCTTCAATCGCCAATAGTAATTTATGTCCTACACGAAAAAGATGTCTGATTTACATAATAAAATCGAATTTTTGGAAAATATTGAAAAGTTTTTGAGAAATAAGGAATGGAAAATAGATACCCATTTTTAACGTCATAACTTTTTCATCACTTTAACTAAAAAGCCGATATTGCACAGAGCCAATATAAAGCAGCCAAAGGCTAAGCAATGGCTAAAGTCAAATTTTGGTTAAACGGTTTTAGAACTGTAGTTTTGGCGTATTTTGGAAAAAAATCGTGAAAAAAATGTTTAAAAAATCACACACATCAAGAATTATTTGGGGTTTTTGGGAAAACTATAAAAATTTTCAAATATTAAGCAGATTCTGAGGTTTAGTTCAAAAACTTCAAAAACATTTTAAAAATTATTTTCCCAAATATTCTGGAATTTTTACGGTGGTACCGATTATAATCAAATTTGGTTTGTATATAAAACGTATGAAGTGAATTATAAAACTTTAATATCTTTCAAAAATTGTGTTACTAACTTAAAATTTTCTGAAACGGTTCAAAAAATAAATTAAAAAACACGGTTTTTAACCTGTGCTCTGAGTATTATAGAAAGGTAACCATTGCTAGCGCAAAGTATAACAGAATCAAAAAAATATATAACGGTATTCAACAAAAAGTTCCGAATAGACGTTTTAGAGGTTTTAAATAAAAAAAGGCAGAAACTAGCTAAAAAAAAAAAACCGCGTGTCCTCCCACGTTATCTCGATAACGGTAATAATATGGCGTTTTGTAATAAAATATCAAACATAGACAATTTTTTGAGGTTTGAAAGAAAAATATAGACGCGCTGAAATGTTGCCCAGTTTTTGACATACGCTGAATATTATTTAAGTTGATTCACTAAAATGGTAGTGCTAAAAAATGCGTATAACTTCTGAGTTGTTTCTACCTTATCAAGTAAATTTTACGAAAGCACAAATCACTGGAGTGGAAAGCAAAATAATTGCTTATTAATTTTTTTTTAAATCTAATAAAAAATAAAAAAAAAAAATAAAACAAAAAAAACCGTTTGTCATTATTTTTGTTTTTTTTACCAAAAAGAATCAAAAAAATTGTTTGTCACCCTGCGTTTTAATAAAAATTTGAGTACTTAAGATTCGGCTAAAATAAGTACCTACAGTAGACTTGTAAGAAATATTAACAATACCAAGGAAAAATATATATTTTAGGAATTTTAAACCCAAATACCACCGGGCCAACTGTCAAAAATATCCCCTTTATTTACTGCACTGCAATGGCAGCATTCAATAACTCGTAGACACAGATCTCATGCATATATCTTCTTAAATTTGCACTCAAAATATTTTATAAATATTACATAAACGAAACAAATAAACAAATGAGTTATCGAGATGCGCTTGAAAAAATGCCATAAAGTCCGAAATCCACCTCCTGAACAGTATAAAGTATAACTTTGAAATAAATAACGGGCACAGTCCATCTTCCGAAATTTTATACAAAACTATAGCGAACTTCGAATTTTTAAAAGCTTCGAAGATTTGACTGGCTCAAAAACTAAAAACATAAACGAAAACTGTTTTTTAAAGATTTCTAATTCGGTAACGGTTATATTACGATCTTTTTAAATTTGGCTGAAGTGTGTACCGTTCACACCGCATGCTAACATCATTAAAAACATTTCAAAATTCTCATTTTCGTGCCTAAGACCCTTTTTTAGGCCCGGTTTTTCAGTAATGAGTTAAGCTCAGCTTAAATCAAGATCTGTTAATCCCGTAACAAAGCCGACCTGGATTTAACCCAGCGAGCAGTTTTTCAGTGCAGAGTTAATTCCGTCAAGCAAAGTTGTCAAAATCTTCGACTATCGAAATTATTGACAGTCCCAACTCTCAATTCACATAGAACTACACAGGAAAAGAAGTTCGAGTTGTTCTCAGATGTCATTTTTCATTAAAATACACAAATTAACTGTCATTCTACACAGAAAAAACATTCAAAAAAGTTCATACTGTTCACCAGAGTTAATCCGGAATTAACCCCGGATCTAGATTAACTGAAAAACTCACTTCATTGGGGTTAATCTCAGTTTAACTCGGAAACTCGAATGATCTCGCACTGAAAAATTGGCACTTAGAGATATGATCGAGGCCGACGGGTGAATTGGTTAAGCCATGTCCGTCCATCAATCCGTCTGCATGTGTGAAGGTTTAGGTCATAAAAATCCAGCTAAAGAGCTAAAACTTGGGGCACGGCTTGGTTCTTATGTTGCACATACAAAGCGTTGAAATTGGTTAGATCCGCCGACGGCCACCCTTACTATTGGGATCAATGTAAGACGAACTCTAAAGTTCCATTTATTTTCCTTTCTTCTTTTAAAGTTTCTAAAGTTCTTTTTGACCAAGTTAAACAACTTTTCACGGAACTTTTGAAGCACATTAAAAAATAAATATGGGCTTAAATATATATGACAATTGATGAACTAATGACAAGCAAAAACAAAACTTTAAGCCAACACAAGCTAACGAAAACTTTACGAAATCGCGCAAAAGGCTATTATAGTCGTGGCATACGAATCTCCTACAAAGGGACATTTCGGAAAGTTGACGTAAACTCATCAAAGTCTATTATGGTTGTGCCTTAAGTTTGTTTCATATAAAGTTTTGAGTTCCATATCCGTTTTCTTTTTAGCTTCAAGTTTTCGTTCTCAACACATTTCCTCACGGATAAAACGAAATAAATTTAAATGATTTTCTTCTTAATACGCCTGTGCACCTATGTTTTCGAATTAAATCTCAGAAGTTTTCAAATTTTCAATATTCGATAAAGTTTTCTTCAAAATTTTGGATAACTTTTGGCACTTGTAATTTTGTTTGATTTTAATTTGATTTCTCCAAATAAAGCGTTTTTTTTGAAAACGTGTCAAAACGGCAGTATTAGAAATCCTTTAAAAAAATATGGCTCAAGTACTTGGTACGCCTTGAGTTGCTTTATATACATGCGTTCAATTTCCGCTTTGTGCACTGAGTTATGGTCCCAAACAAAAAAAACTATTAAAACTATAAAAAAAAAACTATAAAAAAACCATTTAAGTTTATATTTAAAAAAATAAATTAAAATAGAAATAATAAAAGACTATTATACTATGTCTCCACCGGTAATTAAAAGAGGATTTGTGGAAGACGATTAAAAATAAATCCCAAAGTGGCTCCACCGGACAAATGTAGGATTAATTTGACGCGAACACTCTACTTCTCTCATTTCGGCTTTCAAAAGAGTGTGGCGTTGTCGTTTCCCAGGAGCGAAAAACGTCCTGGGAAACGACACGTTTCCCAGGACGTCATTGAGAAAACGTCAATGACGAAAACGTCATTGAGACATATCTGTCGTACAGGGACAGTTTCAGTTTTCTTTTTTGATTCTCAAACTTTTAAAAAACTGCAGAAAATAGGTTTGCGAATAGGGTTCTTAATTTACAAGGCAATTGGACGAACTGATGAACAACGTAGTGATACCATAAGAGGTATTTTTTCTATTTTTGGACAGACGCACCACGGAGCGTATGGTTGAAATCTATGTGATATCAGACCAGGTCCAGAAGGTGTTTTTTCCTTGTGCAGACTGACCGCTTTTAGATTAAGTTGTTGAGCTAAGCTTAGCTCAAGAGTCAGAACAAGTGAGCAACAAACAAACAAAAAATCCGTTCAACGCTAAGGACAAAACGTTAGACTTGGTAGCAACAACTTGGTACTATATAAAGGGTCCGCCATCTAACCTTTTTTTGTTGTCAACTAGTGCTTATTTCGTGAATGGTAACATTTAGCTCATGTCTGATTTGACAGATAATTAGTTTTATCCTTCCGCTGAACGAATATGGAATGAGGTTAGAAACAGGATTGAGGTTAGAAAGTTTTACCAAAGGATAAAAAGGTCCTGCCAAGGGTATAAACTTCGAACTGAAGCCTGTAAGGACCACCAAGGGAACATCGTTGTAGAATCGCAGTCGGTGCTGAGGATTTGGAAAGACCACTTCTGAAGACTGTATAACGGCGACGACGAACCAAATACCGCTGTCAGGCAGAACGAACCATTCAACCCGGGCGAAGACGATACCGACGAAGCATACGAACGATACCCCCACCCGACCTGGAAGAGGTGAATGTAGCTGTGTCTAAGCTCAAGTGCAACAGAGCAGCCGGAGCAGACAGCCTAGCTGCCGAACTTTTTAAATCCGCTGGCGATGAGCTGGTTAGGAACATGCACCAGCTCATCTGCATGCACCAGCTCATCTGCAAGATATGGTCGGAAGAAAGCATGCTCGACGAATGGAACCTATTGTTTGCCCGATCCTGAAGAAAGGAGACCCTCTGAGTTGTGCCAACTACAGGGGCATAAGTCTTCTTAACATCGCATACAAGATCTTTTCTGTTGTACTGTGTGAGCGCCTGAAGCCGTTTGTCAACAATCTGATAGGCACATATCAGTGTGTCTTTAGGCCAGGAAAGTCCACCATCGATCAAATATTCACACTGCGGCAGATCTGGGAGAAAACCTAGGAATTCCAAATCGATACACACCACCTCTTCATCGATTTCAAGGCCGCGTATGACAGCATCTATAGAGACGAGCTATAAAGCGCAATGTCTAGTTTTGGCATCCCTGCCAAACTCGTCAGTCTGTGCAGGATGGCGATGGAAAATTCACGCTGTTCCGTCAAGGTCGGCAAAGACCTCACCGACCACTTTGATGTCAAAAAAGGACAAGGCGACGCGCTGTCACGCGACTTCTTTAACACTTACTTTTACTTGAGAGAATTGTGCAGAACTCTCACGCAAACACCAGAGGTACAATCTTTCAAAAGTCCATTCAACTACTCGCATACGCAGACGACATTGACATAATCGGTAGAACAAAGCGTGATGTCAGTGAAGCCTTCGTGAGTATTGGGACGGAAGCGGCGAATATGGGTTAGCAGTCAATGAGGGCAAAACCAAGTATATGCTGTCATCAAGAAAAGACACCCAACACCGACGTCTTGGACAAAACATCACCATCGACAGCTATAGCTTTGAGGTAGTTAGGGACTTTGTCTACCTGGGTTCCGCTATAAATTCAGACAATGACACCAGCGCTGAAATCAAACGAAGGATAACTCTTGCCAATCGCTGTTTCTTTGGGCTAAGAAGGCAATTGAATAGCAAAGCATGGACCCTGTCAAAGGGCGATGAAAACACTTAAGGCTGCTTCGAGAGAAAAAATCTTCGGACGATATACGATCCCGTCTGCATAGACGGAGAGTGGAGGAGGATATACCATCGAACTGTACGGGCTGTACAGCGATACCGACCTAGCCAAAAGAGTCAAAACACAACGTCTACGATGGCTGGGTCATCTAGAGCGGATGGACACCAACGCCCAGGCCCGGAAATCTTCGAATCCACACCACAGGGACGGCGCGGTAGAGGAGCACCGAGACTCAGGTGGCACACGCAAGTGGAAGGGGACCTCAGCCAACTTCGCGTGCGAAACTGGAGACGGCTAGCTAGAGACAGAGCTGGGTGGCGAAGCTTGTTGGCTGAGGCCCAGGTCCACCCCGAACTGTAGCGCCACCTTAAGTAAGTAAGTCAGTGAGTAAAAATTGGACCGATCGTGTAGGCTACTGCATGGCCAGCCGAGGCAGCCATTTGAATGAAATTATTTTCCATTGTTAGAAAATTGGAAGGATTGTACTTTCTAAAAAGAAAAAAGAAATTTAAGAAAATATTCAGTAGTTTTTTTTATAGCTTTTTCAAAAAAAAAGTTATTTGGCGGACCCTTTAGTTAAGGAATTCATCTAACTTGGAGTTAACATCAGGTAAAGAAACGAAATCCTTTAGTGATAAGATACATGCGGTTCCGCAAAGCTCTTAGAAAGAAAGGCAGTGTGATCTCTACAAAACCCTTAATCTGCCAGTTCTGCTTTATGGCGTTAAGTTCTAGACGGTAAGCTAAAAGGTAGGTCCTGTGCGAAAGAAGGTGTGTTGCGCATAATATAGAACTGTGACGAAGGAGTACCAAACCGTGTAAGTGTAGAACCTCAATGTAAGGCAGTCCTGATTTCTAGTAATGTAAACCTACAATATTTAAGAGATTCTGAACAGTGTAAGGAAAATGTTGTTCAGTTTCTTACGGAGGAACAGCACTGTAAGCAACTAACTGCTTGGCTGATCGGTCATAGAAGTAGACAACATTTTTACACTGACAACTACACCAATTTATTATTGACTTTTGACGAATAACTTAAATGAAAACAAGGCTTTAGAATCAAATGAGTCTCACTGTCGGCAGGAAACAATATTTAGTTGTCTACCTAGCTTGGCGTTAATATCAGCTCCACAACCTAAGCTTTGGTGGAGTACCGGCGAGAAAGTCCTATAGGAAACCGCAGTTTTTTGTTTCAGTCTCCAAACTTCTGTTTTGAAAAACGAAGTGAATGTTCAACTAAATATTTACCTTGCCAACAACGCATAAAGCAAGCAGTCTACGTAAAATAAAATACAAAAGATTGTAAGTAAAGCATGGAAGCTGAACCTTCACATCTCGTCAGCCCCTTTTTGGAGGCTAAATCCTTCTCTAGCATGACAAGTCAATGGAGAGAGCCTCCCAAAGACTTTGCAAATGTACCTGAATGCCAATGAGTCTCCTTATTTTTGAAACCATTCATAAATACTTGCAGCTGAAAACTAAGAAAAGCGCTAGGATTTTATTCTCAAACTAAATGTGAGCCTGATTTTAGAAAAATTACAACCTCCCCAATTCACTCCGTATCCCTCCATGATTGTGATATATGTACCTGTATTGGTGGCATAGCTTCAAAGCACACTTCCTTGAACCATAACACAAAGTCAATAGAAGCGATTAACATTGTGTTTGGCTGCTAACTTGCGGCTTGAAGGAAACATACACACACACGAGAGTGAACTCCTTCCTTGTTCAACGCACACACAAACAAGTGCACATGTGCAAAGTCGTACCCTGAACCTACTTGTAAAGAAATTGATGTAAGTTCGCAATGCCCAATAACTCTGAATGACATCACTCAAACGCAACCACTCTCCTCTTTCAACACCAACGCGCGCCACCCACCCCCAGTTACAAGGAGACAAACGACAAAGCCCGACGATGGAAAAAATCAATAACCCCCTCGTCGTTCGAGCAAAGAAAACACGAAACTTGTCTTAAATTCTCAAGATACTTTATTAAATGCTTACTCCTAGATGTCCCTACAAAACATGCACTACTCGCTAGTGAAATCATAAAATACAAAATTTTGTTCAACAAACAATTGTGGTGAGGGGAGACACTAAAACACGGGGATGAGGAATAACTATAGCTTGCCAAAGAAATCCAGACTAGACCAATGGTTAGAGATAATACTTATGACTCTACTTTATATCCTTTTGCTTATTACACCCTTACGAACTAAGTTGTTTTGTGTTGATAACCACTAAAAGGCGCTCGCTGCTGCAGCTCTCTCTGGCTGCTTGGCTGGTTTAGTATCCTTTCAGGCGGTCGGCCAGCGGTGGCTTCTCAACTTTGGGGGCGCTAGCCCGGGCCAAACGCATTCGTTCGGCGGCCTTGGCCAATCGTTTCACACGCTCCTCGGGCGTCTCGCTGGCTCTTCGCAATCGCTGCCTCGCTGCATTCTTCATCAGTCTTAAGGCTCTTTGTACTTCGTTCTCGTTCTGCCGTCGGACGCGATTCGCCTCGGCGTTCTTGGCCAAGCGAGCCTTGTACTCGTCGTCGCTCTCCTTCGCGCGTTTGTCCCTCATTCTGGCTGCGTTTCGTGCTAGGCGTCTTTCCCGGGCCTCGGGTGATTCATTCCATCGAGTCCGTGTCTTGACGCTCTGATAAGTGTCCAAATTCAGCAGAGTCGCCGAGTAGTTATAGTCGAAGCGCGAGTTGTGATGAAACTGTGCCTGATGCTGCGGCTGTTGTTGGTGATGAGCTTCCAACTCAGTGGCGTACTCGGTTTTTACCAGTTCCGAATGTCCGTGTGGTGTGGTCGCGGGATTAACAATGACAATATGGTGTTCTACGCCACCTCCTCCACCTGACATCTGAGAAAAAATTTTCCCCGCGAGAACAAAAAAAAAAAATATCCCAGATCACTCGACGATACCGTTCACTTCACCTAAAGTGCACCGTTTTCCTGGGCTTACCATCGAGGTCGAGCGATTTCACATTCGCCACCGACGCGAAATTTTGGTATTTAGCGAGAAAAAGATTTTTTCACTTTTGGTGGCAAAATGGGAAAACGAATTTTTATTGTTTTTTTTTTCTTTTCTTTTCCTTCCAACCCTTTTCCTTGTGGGATACACACAAGCGCACACGTACGATTTTAACGAATTTTGACAGTTTGATTAGTTGGGGCGAGTTGAGACAAATTTGTTCGTTGGGGCGGGCGGCGGGTGGTACAGGAGGGTTCTTTGTTTGAGTGGTTCGGGGGTGGATGCGAATAGTTTTTTAATGTTTTAAATTGCAGAAAAGTGGACTTACCATTTAATATAAGTTCTTGTTGGCGGCAAATAGTTCACAATTCTTTCAACACTCGCGTGCGAACAAAAACATAACAAATACCGACAGGCGAGCTCGGGAAATGTCAGTTTGGTCGATGGCTCGAGGGAAATTACGTTATTACGATATTGGGATGCGTGTTAAGTATGGCGTTACACTGTGGCACGGGAATTTAATCAAAAATCAGTGAGGAATGAACTCATATTCTGGACTGGAATTTAATCAAAAACCAGTAAAGCCGCGGTGTCACAAGGAACAGAAACAGGAACAGAAACAGAATTTCATATATATGCAACGCAAAAAGCATTCAACGAATTTCGTTTTCAGTTGCTAATGTATGAGATTCTGTTTCTGTTCCTGTTTTACGTTGCTTGTGACAACGCGGCTTAAGGAATGAACTCATATTCTGGACGGAGCACTCCGACGACTTTTTTTAAAAGAATTTTTTCAAAACAACTTTTTCCAAAACTTGGCTTAACACTTATATGCCTTCAAGATACAATTATGTAGCATAAAGATCATAAATAAGATCAAAAATATTTCCTGCATTTTTCTCCTTAGGTACGTCAAATATGCCCAAATGGCATGCAATCTAATCCAAGCTTAATGCTAGTCGTACAGATGGCACTTACCGTGGGACCACAATGCCCGTAGCGGTGGTATGTAGCAGTAGTACGTAGTACAGCCGCGGAGCCATGTGGCGTAGTACGGAAAAAAATTGAACACAATGGTGTAGCGCGGCTATGCCGAACAAAAACCTCGTTTATAAACAATGGCCGATACTCTGAGTTAATTTGAGCTAGATTTAATATTTTTGTACAACGGATGACACAAATTCCATAAAATTTCTTTAGATTTAACCATCTCAATAAACTTTTCGACGTCCTATTCCTCCATTGTTTACTTAATTTGTATTGAACTGTCCACCGTGTAGCGCTGTCAACCCTGTAGCGCTACGAAAGTTAAAAGTTGGCCAACTATTACTACCGCCACAGCTACGCGCTACCGCCACAGACTCACATTGTGTGCGCAATACACTGAAAACATGTGTTTTAACTTTTGACAGCTCTTACTACCGCTACTACTACCGCCTCAGCTACATCACTGTGGTTCTACGGTAAGTCACGCAACGGCTTATATGGGAATGCGCGCACACTAGCACCCAGCATGAGACCAATTTTGGAAAACTTTTAAAGCTGTGTTTTGTCACAAAACAAAGGTAAAGAAAAGGTAGATGAAGTAAGCTACTGAGAAAAAGAGAGAAAATCAATTGATATTTCTGTTAAAATCTAAATAAATAAAGAAAAATGTCATGCAATCTTGTCCTAAAATAGCCAAAAATTTAATTGGAAAAATATTAGATATTAATATTTATTATATAAAATGAGTTCCGAAAGACCAAAATACTTGAATTTTGAAGCAAGTTCATTTTGTCTGATTCTTAAAGCAAAAAAAAATCAGCTTATTGCAATTTTTGTAAAAAAAAAAGAACATTTCAAAAACATAGAAGAATCTGTTCAAACACACATTATCTGTAAGAGCAGATTAAAGAGTTTTCTCAAACCGGGCACAAATACTTACAATTCTCCTTTACGAAACCCACTGACCTTTGATATGTCTAAAAAAAAATGATTATTTTTCATGTTTTTTTTTTTTACTATTCTACCATTTCTTAAATAAACTTTGTAAAACAGCATGTAACAAACTAATGTGGAAAACGTTTGTTACGAACAAAAACTACGTAACAAACGTAAAGTTAAAAAGTCGTACAACACTGGAATCCTTCACCGTATTCATCGCTTGCGCAGTGAGATTTTTATACCCCATCCCATAGGATAGGTAAACTAAGAGGTATATTAAGTTTGATTCATAGTTTGTAACATAGAGAAATAATCACCAGACCCCCAACACCTTAAAGAACTATGCACATGAGCGCGAACGAACGAATTGCCAAATTGCGAAATTGCGAACAAAACCAATTTTCGAGTACTAACATCAGAAAATTTAACATTTTTGTATGCAAGTGACAGGTTAGGTGATTGGTCTACAAACTGGTACCATAAAAATTCCGTGAAAATGTGTTTCAAAGGCAAAATAATGCATTTCAAACTTTTTATCGCGAACAAAAAGCTGACGCAGTTAACTGTCAAAGTTTATTCACATTTCGCAACGACTATCCATTTTTCACAAACTGTGTGAAAGCAACTATGCAAATTGCTAGGTTTTTTGGTTATCCTTGTATTTCTCTACAAAAATGTTCAGTCTTCTGTGGCCAAATGCCCTTAAATTGGTTTGTTCGAAATTACTCAGTTCGTTCGCTCGCGCTCATTGGTACAGTCCTAAGGGCCCGTTTTTCAGTGCGAGATCATCCGTTTTTCGGAGTTAAACTTTGATTGACCCCAAAAATAAGTTTTTCAGTGAATATTGATCTGAGATTAATCTCAGCTTAATTCGTCAAATTTGGTGAGTTAATCTCGGATCAAGTCTCGCGAACAGTTTGAACTTCTTTGAATGTTTTTTCTGTGTGAAATGGTAGTCGCTTTGCGTGTTTCTGTGAACAATGACATCTGGAAATGCCTTGAACTTTTTTTTCTGTGTTTTTTCTATGTGAAGTGAGAGCTGAGAGTTTCAATAATTTCGAGAGTCGGAGATTTTGACAACCTTGTTAACGGAGTTAACTATTCACTGAAAAACTGCTTGCTGGGTTAATCCAGATTCGTTTTGTTAGGGGATTACCAGATTTAAGTTAAGTCTGGGCTTAGCTCGGCACTTAAAAACCGACCCTTGAGGGCATATGACCGAGATTGTTATTCAAATGTGCCATGTCCATCCGTCCGTCTGTCGGTAGTTTTTAGGCCATTTCCAGGTCCCGAAGCAGTACAAGTGTAAAAAATTTTGAAATCCACCCACTGACACGCCCACTTAACTTATAAGGATGCAAAATCTGGATCTGGAAGCTGAAATTTGGTACGCAATATCCTCGCTGTAGTGTATTGTTATTGGGATTAAAAAAAAAATCGAAAGCCGCCCCATTGGGGCGTGGTCATAATTTGCATTCTCATAAACAGTTTTTATTTGATATATTTGCTTTAAATCCAAAAACTTGCACTAAAAAATGTTCAGATATACACGTAAACTATCAATTCAAATGAGTTAATTTTTGCCACGCCCACTTTTGAGAGTATAAATCAAACCAGTATAAACCAACCAACCAAACTTTTTAAGTATAAACCAAATTTTTAATATAAAAATGCAATCAATGCAATATTAGTACGTTTATGCCCGGTTTCGCGGTGAAAGTATAAACTTCGGTTCAGTCAAACTTTCACGAAAGTTAAAACTCAGTACTTAAGCCATTGGTGTTTCTCAGTAGAACTTGATCGAACGGTGAGCTAAATTTAACTTCCTTTTTTTCGTCATGTTTGTAGGCCACTTGAAACATGAGTATGAAACGTGAGAGGAAGAAAAATATCAAGAATTGAACGCTGACCTCAAAAATTTTAGTCCAAACATTTTGTTTCGCAGTTACTTGCATCCAATGCCTTTAGACCATCTCATTCTGCCCTAGGTCGGGGCACTAGTACCCGTATTTTTCAGAATGTGGCTGATGATAGCTGCCCCGAGGGCTTGGTCAATCTTCCTGCCATACTCAACACTGTACTGCCTGCTTGGTTTCTTGGAGTCTACTACAGCAAGCTGTAGTGGATTCCTCGTCACCTCGCTATACTGGCCCTCCCGGCTCGTACTTGGCTTGCTGGGGCTCCCCAAGGTGGTGGCGCCCCATTTTCGGCATCCTTGAAGCGTCCTCGGAAGATCGTGTTCTCTTCGAGATAAACGCTTCTCTCCTGTGCCCCTCGGCACTACTTTTCTGCAACTCGCTTGGGCCCGGTTTGTCACTGGGTCTTTGGGTTGCAGCTCCTCTTCCGGTAACAGGCTTTCTGTTGGTTCCGAGGGATGTCCTAGTAGCGGCATCCCTCGGCCTTTCAGATTTTCCCGGCTTACCACCCGTACCTTTAGCTGAACGAGCTGCCTTAGGCGTAGGCCTCGTGGCAACGTCGTCAGCTATGGTCTCCCGGGCCCACTCAAGGGAAGATAGTTCCTCCTGAGTGAGGGAAGATTTTTCCTTTGCTGTTAGGATGTCATATATATGCTTGGCCTTCTTAAACAGCCTCTTCCTCTCCAGGCCGGGGGTAGTCCTTCTGGACTTGCTTCCGCGCTTGGTCTCCTTTTTGTGGCCGGATTTCTCTTCGGATTCATAGGAGTATTCAGCGAGTAGCTCTTCCTCCCTTTCCATCGAGATATCCTCAGTTCCGATCAATCAGGCTGGTAGTACCACGCTTGGATCGCACGGAACCACCGGTAGGGTGTCGTGCGTGTTTTTGGCACATAGCGTGCCCTCTCCCTCACCATCGGTTATTTTATTTAGTTCGGCTATTTCATCCCTACGAGAATGGCTAAAAAGGGTGGTCCGCCCCGGCAAAGCCGCCATACCGGGGTAAGGCTTTGGTTTATCTGCAGGTCTTCGCCTACGCACCTGAGAGAGCTCGTTAGAGGCTGGTTTAACCCCCAGCCTTGCATCCTTCGGCAGTGGAATCAGGTTTGGCAGGACTTAGTTCGTCGCTCCTCAGCCGACCAACGCCGGCTGAAAATCCGCAACTTAAGCCCCCACACCGGCGTCATAAAAGATGACACACTCGACAAGACGCCTGCCACGTGAGGGAGTTGAGGTAAAAGTGACATTACGTGCAAATTTAATTTGAAATTCTCAAGGCAACGTGATACTCGTGAAAACTCATTTTCGTTTCCCTCACAAACATCAGTTTAAGCCTTAAATGGCAGTTTAAACCATCAACGGCGCCCGTTTAAGTAAAACTGTCGTTTAAACTTAGGTTTAAACTAGCCCTGAAAAACATGTTTTTGTTTCGAACGTTAGTTTAAACTTCGAATGTCGTTTAAGGGAGCTTAAGCTAGCGCTGCGAAATCGGGCATCAGTGATTTTATTAGTTTTTCTGTATATTTTTTTTTTTTGTGAAAATGCTTAGATTAAATACATTCGTTTTTTCTCAGTTTTTTAATAATAGAAAAATTTTCCAATAGAAAAATCATCAAGCACTTAAAAATATTTTAATCCTCTTTTAAAGCAAAGGTACTCGCCGAGCCCTTGTGTGACCGAATTTCTAAAGGCAAACTTAAGCAAAAAACTAAATTGGTACAACTTGCACACTTAGAGGCGTCTTAAGCTTCCCAGTTTTTCAGTGCTGGTACAACTTGCGCACTTAGAGGCGTCTTAAGCTCCTCAGTTTTCAGTGCGGAGCTAAAATGTAACTTACCCCAAAAATTGTGTTAATCTTTGTATCAATCCAGTGTTAACTCGACAAAGGTGCGGGTATCCAAAAACAGGTGGGGTGTCTTAGTGGTCAGGGCGTGTGCCTATTACGCGGGCGGTCTGGGTTCAAATCGTACCGTCGTCACCTGAAAAAAGTCCGTTCTTTTTTCCGGTCCCCACCTCCACGAGGGACTGACAAACCCTCTGAGAGTAACAGTTATCTTCAAAATCTTCTCAAGGTGGCGTTTGGATTCGGCAAATAATTGTGGATTCCCTTTGCCCGTTTGTTTTTTAATAGAGTCAAAGATTTCGACAACTTTATTGACGATGGAGTTAACTTTGCACCGAAAGACTTAATCAACTGTTAATCAAAACCTACAACTTCAGACGTTTTGCTCCAGGATCTTAACTCTGAGATCGCGAGATAGCTCAAGTTTCGGAGTTAAACTGAGAGTTAAACTGATCAGGTTGTCAGTGAACTTAGACCCGGCGTTTAGCTCGGCTTAACTAGTCAATTTGGCGAGCTAATACCGGATCAACTATGGAGAACAGTCATAACTTCTTTGAATATTTTTTCTGTGTGGTATATGGCAGTTGCTTTGCGTGTTTCTGGGAAAAACGAGACCTGAGAACAACACGAACTTCTTTTCCTGTGTTTTTCTTTGTGAAGTGAGAATTGGCAGAGTCAATAATTTCGTGAGTCGAAGATTTGAACAACTTTCTACTGATTGGGCTAACTCTGCACTGAAAAACTGCTCGCTGGAGTAACTTTAGACTCATTTTGTACCGGGATTAACAGATTTTGGTTTATTTAATTGGCACTCACAGCACAGAAGAGCCCTCGCCTGACCTCTCACAACGATGCTGTGTGCGTTTCAGGTGTTTTTACACACATGAAGGGGACCTACAATTTTCGCCGATTCCGAATTGAGAGGTCTCTCATGACAATTGATACTTTTGGAGGGCTTGTCAGACCCTCGCAGAGGTGGGGCCGTGAAAAAACTTTTATTGCCCCCGTCGGTATTCGAACCCGGGACCTCGTGAACTGTAGTCATACACAATAACCACTGCACCACGGCGCCCAAAAAAAAAAACTAAAAATGCTATGTACATATTTTTAATAAATCTTGTTGAAGAATCGCAAGAACCACAGTTCTGCTTGCACCAACAAAATTTTGGATAAATAGTAAAAAGCATATTTTTGTATGAGGAATTGAAACTAGCACTCATTTTGCTATTATTCTTTTAAGCTGCCTCAACCGAGTTTGTTGAACCCCAAACCCATAAATTTATATTATCTAATTGAGTGAAATTTACAAATTCACCTAGGCTTACCATAAGTGGTACCAGTGGTACTAGATATGGATACATAATTCTGCACAGACACGGTGTGATATTTGCTTCCCCCTTACACACAATTCTTCTATTTGCAGCCTAGTTTAACTCATTATCATTTGCCACACGGTATTTTAATAAAAATCGAAAGAGGAAATCCAAAAGTCTGCAAGATAATAACCGATTGTTTATGCCATGCAGCGAATAAAAGCAAAAATGTCTGCATGGTGATCGTGATAGTAAGTAATAAAAGTAACGCATAACCGGTCCAGCCAGACTCTCTTCACCTACAGCTACAATTACAAGTAAAATACAATTCCTTCTTCTCATTCAAGAAAACGAACATTGAGGAACCCAGGCAGTTCAATGAATAATTTATTTCAACCGTGGCTTACGTATCTCCTCATGGATCCAGCAAAAAGCTAAAATGTAAATTTAATTTTTAAAATAAAAAAAATAACTGGCCCGACTATCCTACAACATTTTCTGAATTAATTTGTTTTGTTTCAAGAAATCATCTCATTTTACAAAGGTTCTGAAAGTTGTTGTTGGCAAACGAGGCCCTCTTTAAATTGTTGTAGAAAACTTGTTCTTTTCTGGTAAATTGTCTGCATTGGAGTTATAATTTTTTATAAAATTGAGCGTGGGACAACCCAAGGTTGGATTGGGGATATAGCGCGTTACAAGACACCACTTGCAGAAATGTCTATTACTTAACAGGCCATTTATAAGTAAGAATGCAAAAAAACTGTAGAATAATAATTCAGGTACATTTAAGATACAATTCATAAATGTTTGGACACCTTTTTCACGCTTTACTGAAGTAACTAGGGCCTATATACTAAAAAAATTTAAGCGTTGTTAAAATTTTAACAGCTGACTATTAAAGATTAAAGTTCTGTAATCTATTTTACAACTTGACAGGGGCAAAATGGGATTATGTGGACTCTTCTAACCACGACATTTGCTTACTTTATCCAACACACCCAAAACTGACTTAAATTGAAGAAAGCCTTACCTTTTCCTTCAACGGGCGAATTGTACCCATGCTGTTCCGCAAGGGCACTTCGCTTAGGTGAGGGGACGGGCTTGACGACCCCGCGGACCCTAGTTTGTTTTTCGGGGACAAATCCAAACCCCGGAATCAACCCTTTCCACGCATCCCTCTTATCCCTTTCTTCCTTCCCCTTCCATCCAACTGTTAGTGTACTCTAACCTACAGGAGAAGTAGTAAAAACTCACAACTCATAATGAATGGACAACCTAAAGGATGTTTCTACTCCAGGTGGTACCGGCGATAGCCAAAATCCACCCGCAGTCTTTTCGACTGCGGTCGGGGCACGGATTCTGGAGGCCCCAACATTCATTTTTGATATACCCTCCGACTCTTGTAGCTCGGTATCCGACTCGCTCGGAAATCTGAGCATGAGTGAGGCTGCTACCCAGTGCACTGCTACTGTCGCGACGACTCGGACTCAACCCCTTGTGCTTGAACGGGCTTCGGAAGAGGCGGGCTCTGAGGTGCGCCAAACTAAGGGTCGGCGGAAGAGGAAAAGGAAGCGGCAGATCGATAAGTCGCGCAAAGAAGCCTTACGGGCTGAAGGCGCTGCTAGTCCTGTCGGCTCTTCGGCGATTTCCATGAAGCGGGGCAGGTCGCTGGAAGTCTCACCAACTGAAGTAAATCAGTCCTCTACATCGGACATCGCCTCCTCTTCTGCTGAACCGAAAAGCAAGAAAAAACCCAAGCTCATTACGAGTAACGCAACCCCTCAGGCCCTTGTGTCTGCTTGCGCCCGGTCTCCGAGTTAAGCCGGTGCCTCTCCCATTGAAGGGTGCAGTGCTGGCGGATCGAAACCGGACGTCGCGAGCACTCCCACGGGCATGAGTCCAGGAAGCGCACAAACCGTCAGTGCTGCCCGTGCACTGGTGATGGATGCTGGTGATGTGACCTTAACAGGCTGCAGCACTAGTGGACAGAACTGTGTCGACGCGGGCGGTCCTGAAAGTCAGTGTGCCACTGAACCTGGAAAACCTTTTGAACGCACGACAGCTAAGGTGGGAGATCAGAGGCGTTCTTATCGGAATGCTGCTGTCTCTTCCTTAGCAGTTCGAATTGGGAAAGCAGGTAATGACAACAGTTTGAGTGCTGCGGAGTGCGAACACTGCAAAACTCGACTGTTAGAACTTGCTGAGGCAACTAATGCTTACATTCAGGTGGAGAGCTGTGGTTTGAAGGACGGAACCTTTTGGGTGAAGACCTCATCGCAGCAAACCTCTGAATGGCTATGCAGTATGGTGCCGAAAATCCCTCCCCTTGGGACCTCACCTTTTGAGGTCTACAATCCACCCAAGCTAACGCGAGCCGTCTGATGTGCTGAAGCGTTTGCGAGCCCAGAATCCTGGCCTCGACACAAAAGCCTGGATTGTCCGTTCGCATAGACCAAAAAAAATCGTCTTAATGAAGGTGGTAGTTGTTTGGTCGTGGGCATGGACATGGCTTCTGCCGAGGTCATTGAATCTAGGTGCAACATGCGTCCCTATCTGCATTTTGGTAGGATTCACTTCCGTTTCAATGCCAAACAGCGCTAATAGTGTACGTAACCCTGAGTCTACATCCATAATGTTTACTCAGATTAACCTACAGCACTGCAAGGCCTCTACTGCTCTTCTAAGTAGCAGGCTTGCGGCATGTAGTACAAAAACATGCATAACATCCATCCAGGAACCATGGGTGTGGAAAGGTAACATCTGTGGTCTTGGTGGGTTGAGTGCTTCACACGACATTCTTTACGATAAGAAGTCCGAAAGACCTAGGACTTGTCTTATCGCATCCAAATCCTTAGAGGCCGTCACGATCGAAAGGTTTTATGCCCAAGATCTGGTTGCTGCCTCTATTCCCTGCCATGCTATTGGCAAATGGGAAACCTTTGTCGTTGCCTCGGCCTACTTCCCCTATGACTCTTTGACTCCTCCTCCACCAAAGGCAGTTGTTGAGCTTGTAGATTATTGTGAATCCAAAAGATTGGGTCTCGTTTTGTGCTGCGATGCTAATGCTCAGAATACTGTCTGGGGCAGCAGCAAATGTAACGCAAGAGGAGATCGTCTTTTGGAATTCATCTTATCGTCTGACATTACCATCAATAATTTGGGTCACAGACCCACTTTTGTTACCGCCAGGAGACAGCAGGTAATTGACCTTACCCTGTCCAACAAGTTTTCAAGGACTATCGCAAAATGGAGGGTATCGCCAGATAGCACCCTGGCAGATCACAGATGCATCGAATTTCAAATCAATTGCGAAGTTCTACCTTTGCAAGAGAGGAGAAATCCGAGAAAAACGAATTGTTCACAGTTTAGAGAGGAGCTTGGCCACTCTGTTCAAGTTCCACTTAAACTGAGTTCACGACAAGGGGTAGAGATGTCTGCTCAAAATCTGAACAGCATCCTTACCCGTTGTTTTGAACTCGCGTGCCCAGTTACGAAACACCTCCGTAGAAAATCGGTACCTTGGTGGAATGCCGAACTGCAGCGTATTCGCAAAGAGACCAGGAAGCTCCTGAATCGGTCCTTAAAAACCAATTTAGTAGAAGACTGGAATCTATATCGATCAAGGCAAAAGGATTTTAAGAGACTTATTCGCAAGTCGAAAAATGACTCTTATAAAAAATTTTGTGACGAGATCGAATCTCTAAGTGAAACTAGTAGGCTTGTGACAGTTCTTCAGAGGAACAGACCAAGCAGACTCGCTTCAATACTCAAACCTGATGGCACCTACACTGAGACCAAGGCGGAGACCTACAGTCTTCTCCTTGAGACGCACTTCCCGGGAAATCAGGTCACCACGTGCTCTTCATCTAGAGTGGTGACTAATGACGCTATCAAATATGCTATTGCATCTTTTGAGAGCTTTAAGTCACCTGGTCCAGATGAAATCTACCCGGTTATGCTGAAGCAAGGTTTAGGTCAGCTGTTGCCCACTTTGAAAAGATAACGCGACGTTTGATAGCATGTGCAACTCAGCCAGACAACATGGTGTAGATGAAACATTAGCTCAATGGATTAGGGCAATGCTAATGAACAGGACGCTGATAACCGAAGCAGATTGTGGCAAGTGCGTCATAACTTCGGTAAACAAGGGCTGCCCGCAAGGTGGTGTTCTGTCTCCCCTTTTATGGTGCATGGTTGTAAACTCTCTACTATCGGCTCTCAACCTTCCTGGAACCTACACACAAGCCTACGCGGATGATGTCGCCGTTCTTTCTGTCGGCTCAAACCTAGGGACTGTGTGCTCTCAGGCGCAGAGATCCCTGGACTTGATCGATGATTGGTGCACTAGAATGGGCACTATAATGGGCACTAGAATGGGCTTTCAGTGAATCCTCTTAAAACTACGGTTGTTCTCTTTACGAGAAGGAGGGAGGTCACTGGTCTAACTCAACTAGTGCTTAAAGGTGTCATTATCCCGATATCCGATGAAGTCAAATATCTGGGAGTAATCCTTGATAGAAAACTTCTATGGTCCAAGCATGTTGAATCCAAAACCGAAAAAGCATTGTCCACCTTCTGGCAGTGCAGAGGCGCTTTTGGCAAGACATGGGGCTTATCTCCGAAAAGGGTCCTCTGGATCTATACTGCCATGGTTAGACCACTCCTCTCATACGCATCGGTTGTTTGGTGGAACAGGCTTTCGCGGAAACGTGTCACTGCCTCTTTTGCTAAACTCCAAAGAACGGCTTGTCTTGGCTGCACAGGGGCCTTCCCTAGCACGCCGGGCTCTGCTCTAGATGCTTTGATGAACCTCCCCATATATTTATCATGGGGTGTACGCTGAAAACCAGCTTACGCTTAAAGAGAGGTGGTTTTTGGTACCACACGCATTGGAATTTTGAAGAACTTGTTCGAGATTTGTCCTTTGAACCCTTTCTTATGGACATGCCCTCTGACGCAATGACCCCAGAAATCCTTTTGCGACAAAATTACCAAGTCAACTTTCCTCAGGTAATGGAATGGCTTCGGCTAGACTCTGAGCCAGGGAAAGAATGCCATCGTATTTTCACGAATGGCTCCAAAACCGGACAGGGGTCTGGTGCTGGAGTCTGTCTCCCAAGCTGAGATTTTCGCTATCCTTATGGCTATGCGCTATATTGTGACTAACAGGTGGAGGGCAAGAAGAAGGCAAGCCGCTCTAAATGCGTTGCTCAACCCTCTTACCTCGTCCAAGATAGTGCTCGAACTCAAGAATTCGTTGAACTTAGTCGGAAGGCTAAATGCAGTGAATCTTGTTTGGGTTCCAGGTCACACTGGTATCCAGGGAAATGAGATCTCTGATGAGCTTGCCAGACTTGGCTCAGAAGAGGTTTTCTCAGCACCCGAACCTGCTTTAGGCCTGCCTGTATCTGTTGTCACGTCTGCCATTGATACTTGGGTTTCTCGTGAGCGCAGGGCTCGTTGGCGTGACTGCGATGGGTGCAGACAGACTAAGCGACTACGCCCGGACATCTGCGAGGGGTCAGCGTCTTTTCTTCTATCTCTTAGGAGAATCGATTGCAGACTTCTTGTAGGCGTCCTTACCGGCCACCAAGCTTTTGCTAGACACTTGAATGTGTTAGGCTTAAGCGAAACCACCACCTGTCTTGCCTGTGGAGAGGACGACGATACAGCGGAACACTTTCTCTGTAGTTGTCCTGCCTTTGCTCGCATCAGGTGGCGGATCTTTGGGGCTGACGCGGTGAGTGCCGAACACCTTAGCTCTTCATCACTGAAGCTCCTTCTCATCTTTCTTCGAAAGACGGGTAAACTAAATACATTAATGTAAGGTGTCTGCATGGTAGTACAATGGACCAGTAGTTGTGTCTGAGTGCTCCATCGGATAGTAGCAACCTCCAACAAAAACGTAAAAAAAAAAACGTACCCACGCTGAGTTAACCACATTGCCACTATATAAAATGATAGTGAGCCGAGATAAATGGAAGCAGTATCTCAGGTAGTTATATCCCCGTCTGATTTTCGGGGCTAGAATAGTCTCGATGTAAGGTAGGTCTGTCGTAAGGGTCGACTAAAATCCACTGGAAGAAGAGGTCTTCAGAATGTAATATAAGTGATGCTGTCAGGAGTATGCACTCCTGGTGGGGTCACCCTAGGCAGTAGAACTGTAATATGAGCCTGAAGTTCTATATAAAACCAAGAGGAGCGTGGTCTCATACATATTGTGTGGCTCACTATCCGCTTCTGATCACAGAGGGGTAGCTGAACTTTAGAGTTATGCATACATTTTTTTTGCCATGCATATATTTTTTTGCCATGTTGTGATGAGGATCAAAGAGCGTATCTGAAAAAAATCCAAGAATTTCTTATGTTTCTAATCTAACTAATCCTCCAACTATTCCCTGTCAACTAATCACCATTACCACCTGTGTGTTGTGCAAATTGCATTTAAGTAACAGTATTCCTTTCCCACCCAAGCGAAAACCAAGACCGGTGACCCGCATACGGTGAGCTACAGGATAATAACTCAGATTTCAGAGAACGAATAGTACGTCACATTTCATCAATGCCTTTGTAAGAAATGTATGTGGGAGTGAAGCGGCTTGGTGTGGCGGCTGGTGGTAAGAAAAGATCTGCGTGGCTTAAAGCACCTTGAGTTCAAGAAGCCATCAGACAGAAAAGAGGCCCTATATTGTCCGGAACCAATGTTGGAAATCAGCTTCCCGAGTCTGGTACAATGAGACGCAAAGAACTTCTAATATGGCAGTAAGAACAGCCAAGGAACAGGGATGAAAAAAGTTCGGCGAGAGATTCGAGCACAATTACAGATCTGCAAACGAGGCAGACTATTCACTTTCTCAAAAGAGATCAGATATCGTATAAGGATTTGAATCCAAAGGTACACTTCCTTCCATTGATATCGATGTCTTACGCAGATAAAGCGAGTATTTTTTGGTGCTGCTCAATCCCCAACAGGGCACTAAAGATGGCAACCCCACTGCCAACGAGATTACGGCATATAATAGTCCCACAGCAGCTGATGAAGTCAATGCTCCGATTAAATCGCTTAAAGCTAGCAAGTCTGCTTAGATCATTCGACTTTCCGAGTTAAGCTGAGATTAACCCCAGAAACCGAAACCGGCTCTAATTAAACGGGCCAGAAATGCTCAAGGGAGGCAATGGGTGAAGGAGATGTTGAATGGGTAACACGTGTCATAAAGGTGGACTTTAATCGTTTGCCCAGAGGATTTTAATTTGCATCGTTAATCGCGTGATTTGTAGAGGATTTAATGAAGATTTATATTTATCGCGGATTAGTTCCCGTTGGAGACAAGCGATCAAATATAAAACTCATAAATCTCATTGATTCTTTTCACGATCCACTTTCAACCCTTTTTGAACACCTTCTCAACAGGTTGAGAATCGAAAAAGGAAATCGAATCTCTCCATGTATATCAGATCTGTCAGAATTACGATTTCTATTGGAATGTTGACGACGAAAATCTTTTTTGGCTCCTGCAAAATGACATCGCCACTCTCTTTTGAGAGCCAAAATTAGAGAAAAAGAGTGCACATGTCAAATTAATCCTTTGTCTGGTGGAACCACTTTGGGATTTATTATTAATGGTCTCCCACTATCCTCCTACCTATCATTGCTGATGAAAACATAGTATAAGGAAGGATTTCTGTATGCAATGATAAATCACGAGTCTAAATTTTACAACGATTCTGGACAATTTTCTTGTGATCTCATCACAAGAATCAGGCAGATGAATTATCTTATTTGATCACATTGACTTTCACAAAATGTGAAAGCCACATATCGCAAAGCCAATTCCGCCCTGGGTTATTGACAGATTTATTGGGTTAAATATGCTTCAAAGTTCTGACTGTTAAGTTAAGTTAATTTAAGTTATAATTATGCTTTTTTCAAAAAAAAATGGGGAATATAAGTGAATGCAAGTAAAATAAATTACAAGCATGGCATAAAAAGCCGTCTGCCGTGGGTTGACAATAATTAAAAATCATTCAAACGAGTTTCGATCTGAAATGCTTAATAATTTCAAATAAATCTCTAATTCAAAGCTAACTGCAAATCTAATTCCTCGAATTAACCTAGTAAAATACCGCATACCTATCTCGCTCGTATCCACCGGCCATAAAACTGAAGTTTTATGCCAACAGACGCCCAATATTATTTTGACGCGAGCACTCTTTTTTGTCGTTTTGGCTCTCAAAAGCGAATGGCGATGACATTTCCCAAGATTACAATTTCGTTGTAAAAATCCCAATAGAAAACATATTTGTGACAGATCTGTCATACGTGGAAAGTTTCAGTTTCTTTTTCAAGTATCGAACTGTTATAAAGGTGTGTAAATAGCATGAATAAATGAATATAAAGATTACGACACCGACACGCGTTTGTTATGACATTTGTTTGGCAGGCCTACATAATTGTAAATCTGACGTCATTGGATGGAACTCTCACTTTGCATGCATGTAAAAAAAGCCCGTTTGTTTGCACAACAATCTGTGCTGGCCAATCACAGATCAGCAATCTGTTTTGTCAACAGTACACCCACCCGACACAGTCGGTATGCTGGTTTTTTCTTAATGTGGCATAATCTTATGTTCTGTGATTTGTGTGTAAATTATAATTTAGTGAGTGTAAATAGGGTCGAAAGTGGCATAAAAAGGTTAAAGGCTTGTTTGTTTACTTGTCAAAATCAATGACGTTCAAGCTGTCAATAGATTTTGGGGTATAAATGTGCGATTTGAGTATGGATTCACTGCGGTTTCTTAACTAAATAATAACTTTTAAGTTAAAGTTTTATCACCACAGAAAATCGTGGTACTAGGTACTATGCGCTGTTTGACCCCCTTTCGGTCTACCTACGACAAATTATCAAACACTGCTGCACGTCATACCTTTTCAAGCACGTCATCCTTTATATCCAGGGAAGTGGTGGACAGGTCTGTGAATAATTCGTTTAGCAACTGTTTTGTGTAATTGTTTGCATGAAAATTGGCCTTTTGTGAATTGCAACATATTTTTCCATATTATAGTTATGCAAACAATCACCAGATATCACACATTAAATAAAAATAAATTAAATTATGTTCCAATGTTTTGTCTTTGTTAAGGTTGGACTTTTTTAGTACATCCAAATGAGTTAAACATTTTTTTCGGGCATGGATTATTGAGACCTTATCAAGACACATTCCCATTTAAAAAATATTAATTTTTTTAAGCACAAAAACAAAATTTAATAAAACAAACAACCGAGCCGAAACCGTGAGTGAATTAATAAAAATACACTTACAACAATCCATACAAAGTTCTTGAGGGTTAGAGGTCAAATACGGAGACGTCAAAACTCAAACAATTCTATTCAAACGGCACGCACTTTGTATGGGAGAGAAACGTCAAATCCTTATATAAACGCGATATCGGTGATATAATGCCATTATTTTTGTCACAAACATGATTTACATAAAAAAATTAAACCGGTCAAAACTCTAAAAGCGATCAGAATTTTTATGAAATTGAAGGCCATTTGTCAGTATTTTCTTCAATACTTTATGGAACCACATCGGAATACAATGATAACATTATATGTCACTGAATAATTCTTGCTTTGATTTTTAAATTAAATTGCGCCGCAAAACACCTTTTAATTTCCATAATTAAAAAGCAAATATTGTCGTCTTACCGCACGCCCTTACCTAGAAGACAATTCAGCCGGTATATTTACCCACGCACCGAGCACTGGTAATAGTTTCCGCCAGCTGAATCTGTTTCTTCCCCCCTCCAATTGGAAAAAAACGCTCACAACTAGTTCTCGTGTGACATTTGAATGGGAATGGATGTCAAAATGCATCTATTTGCATATAATTTCGTTCCATTTTAATTCTCCGACGAAAAAAGACCATTTAAACCATTTCATTCTACGAAATTAACATAATTTTCATTCCATTTTAATTTATTGCGGCTAGTGTTAAGTGCAAAAGTTAAATAAAATATTTAATCAAAATAAAATAACTCGCAGTGTGTGTGCGGAATGCAAACAAATCGGTTGTATAACAAAAGAAACACAAAAAAAGACGTAAAAAATTATGTTTTAAGTACAAGAAACCCATTATAGGCGCAGAAAAAATTACACTTTTTTTTTTTATTATTTCACTTTATGCCTGCTCCTCCACCTCCCGTTCGTGTGTTTCATATTTCGTTTCACTCGTTTGATTCGTGTGTTCCACGAATAATATAGAGTATAATCATTAAAAATTCTATTGTTGTACAAGTACATTGGATTCGGTCGTCGTCGTCGACAAGCCACCACCACCACCAGACTCTCTTTTGGCTAATTGACAAGAAAAGAAGGAAAATTACGGAATACATTTTTCTTTTTAGTTTTTTTTTTAAGTGTTTTCCATCGGTTGTGTGTATTATTATTTCACATTCGTGGATAGGAAGAAAAACGTTTCTGGAAACTCGTTTCTGGCCGTGGGTACACTGGGAAAATTCGTCTCATTGCAACGTACATTTCGGCCAGATCCGTGTCTCGTCGGGTGGTTTTGTCGTCGGTCTTTGGTCGCAAGCAGCAGCGATTCCCAAGCAAATGAAGCAAAATGGATGAAAACGTCCAGTTGTGTCGGATTTGCATATCGAATTCGGAGTGTGCGACCATGATTCCAATATTCGGCGAAGATCTATTGTGGAAGAAAATCACAACGTTGGCCGATGTTAAGGTATGTATGATGAGGGGGGTTCTTGGTCTTTGGTGTGTGTTCTTTGGATTTTCCTTTCTTATCTTTCGTATTACGCGTACCCACCTCTTCGTATTGTGTCGTGTTTACAGTTACGAATATTAAACTATGCGCCGATATATGTGAAACACAATAACCCCGAGTTATGTGGCATGTTTTTCGTGAATTAAATTGGATTCTCGTTCATTTTGCAGATTGAAAAGGGCGACACTCTGCCGCAACAGGTGTGCATGGCCTGTGCGAAGAATGCGATCAGTGCGTGCATGTTCAAGAAGAAGTGCGAGGATGCGGACAACTTCTTTCGTCACCATCTGCAAATGACGCGAAAGATGGAGCAGCGGGGTGACGTTATCACTATCTCGGAGAGTTCCGATAACGAGCCAAACGAGGACAACATGATGGGCGGCACTGGCATGCATCCGGCACAAATGGCCCACATGATGATGATGAACGGCAACAATCCGGGTGGTGCCCTTGACCCAATGGAGTACAACAAGAACTACGACTTGAACTCGATCCGTCAGATGATGAACAACTATTTGATGGAGCAACAGGCGAAGGAATCTGACGCAATGGCAGCTGTTAACGGCATTGGCAGTGGAATGGTCATGCCGCATTGTGAGATGTCGATGGACGATGAGCAATTGCCGCTGATACCGGAGATTGAGCTTATCACGCCGCTCGATGACGTCCGGCAGGGTGCCAATGGACAGGCACATCCACATGGCTTTCAATGCAACATTTGCTACCAGCTGTTCGACATGAAATCGCTGCTCAAGCAGCACATGCAGAGTTGTCACGGTCGTTCGGCGCCTGTCTACGAGTGCATGAACTGCAAGAAGACATACCTGTACAAGCGTTTTCTCGAGAAGCACGTCCGTCGTGGACGTTGCGTCAAGAAGAGAAGAAATCAAACGTAAGTTTAAAAAAATTGTCTTAAGTCCTAAAAATGTAATCTTTTATTTCATGTCCGCACCCGTTCAGTCGAGACTTTAAGAAGTACATAGTACCTAAGAAGTTTATAGTTTTTTATATATAGTCTCAGCGAACATAGTGAGTACCGACATTTCTTAGGCTTATCAAAACCAGGATCTTGTCCAGCTTGTCCAAAGCTCTACGATAACTCAGTAAGCCTCCTTCTATCTTTCGTAAACGACCACAAACACCTCCGTTTCCAGTGCTCGCTTAAGTTCCTCTTCACACGATGGAAATCACAGGAAAGTAAGGATGTGCTTTATGTCCAGAAACAATGTAAGGATGTCCCTAATTTCGAAACATTTCTTGTTAAGGCTGTGCTTCGGCATCCAGGCCAAAGGCGTTATGAAAAAAATGTTACACTATCAGATCTGCGTCGTAGAGCGCTTAAATCAAGCATTATCTGCAAGCAGGGGTTTACCAAGCAAAAATATGCTTACACAGGCTCATCACATAGTGCTGGTGTTAGAGGTTAGTAAAAAACACCGAACACATGCAACGAAAATTAAGTAAAAAGTCACACTAAGCAGAGCAAAAAATAATATGAAACATGATCACTAAGAGTGCATCAGAAATGTAGTGTAGGGTAAGAAGCACAAAACAGCGTAGCTGACACAAACAAGACAGAGTAAACATGTAAAATTCTTTTTTTTTTTGTAATACTAGGATGGACGGAGGCTAAAACTCCAAAATCTTTCAAAGATACCAATACGCCCACTATAGCAGGCATATAATACCGAAGTAGCCGATATTGGTTATGCCCGATTTCCACGTGCTAAAAACCACCCATTTATGAGAGACACTATGAAACTGCCAGAACGCATTTCATAGTAGTAAATTTTCGCTCTCTCATAATACTTCTTGACTACAACTAAGTTAACTTAACAAGTAGTTTACGCTTCCGTAGTGTTTATCGCATTGGGTATCGCATTACAACACCCGAAGGAAGTTA
This sequence comes from Neoascia interrupta, assembly GCA_947623515.1. Classification (NCBI taxonomy): domain Eukaryota; kingdom Metazoa; phylum Arthropoda; class Insecta; order Diptera; family Syrphidae; genus Neoascia; species Neoascia interrupta. The sequence goes on along the minus strand of OX392463.1, from coordinate 47,928,803 downwards.
TGTTGAGATCTTTGCTGCGTTGAATAACCTAATGCAACTTGTAAACGAGCCTACACGGATACCCGACGTTAACAATCATTCCGCCAAACACTGGATTTGTTTCTTACCTCCCACCCCGATAAGTACACCGTGAATGTACTGTCTCCTCTAGGTTCGTCAGACCACTGCGTCATATCAGCCAAGTTCTTATTAGGTAATCAACCTAAAAAGGTAATAGCTCCGAAAAGAACAGTGTGGCGGTTTCTCGATGACAACGATTTCTCGATGACAGCGCTTTCTCGATGACAACGTAGATGCTGCTGCTGATATGATAACTGACACCATTCTCCTTGGTATGAGATCTTTTATCCCTAACAGGATTAAGAGTATCAAACCAAAGGTGAACTCGTGGTATGACTCGAGCTGTAAAGAGGTGATTAGGTTGAAGGAGTTTTGTTTTCGGTCCTACAAGAAGGCCAATCCATCTCAGGTAAACCGAAAAAAGTTCAAACAAGCCAGAAATGATTGTAATACTCATATTCGCCGTGTCAAATTCCAATACGACCAAAAGCTGAGGCAGAAAATACTACATTGTCCCAAGGGTAGTAAAAACTTTAGGTCTTTCGTCAAAAATATTAAAAACTGTGCCTCATCTTCCATCCCTACACTCGTTTACAATGACATTCCAGCTGTCACCTCTCTAGACAAAGCAAATCTACTTGCAGCGCATTTTGCTGCTAGCTCCATGCTCCCTGATTCTGCGATGTCTCCGCCTGCACTGCGCTCCAGTGCGCTCCATTCACTTCACAAATTCACTTTCGCGCTCGTGCAGTCAAAAGAGAGAAATATCAATTGTTGCACTTGATATTTCAAAAGCATTTGACAGAGTTTGGCACCAAGCTCTCTTGTCGAAAATGCGTCATCATCATCATCATTTTCGAATGCCGCCTATCCTTTAAAAGGGTCGCGGAGCGAGGGTGGCTATATGGTCCTTCCATCTTTCTCGATCCTCCGCCACCAACTCAAGAGACTCCGGCGCAATCCCCAGGCGGCACTCAGAGAGGTTCTGTACCTGATCCCACCACCTGTTTCTTGGCCTACCAGGGGGGCGACGCGCTCGCATCTCGGCTAGCATGACCTGTCTAGGAAGTCTGTCAGGAGCATGCGAACAACGTGTCCAAACCATCGAAGAATCGATCGCTCCACTCGGAGAAGTAGCTGCTCAACATTAAGATTTTTACGTACTGACTGGCGTACGTATGTACTGACGTACATACTGACGTTTCTCACTCTATCCCTTAGACAGTAACACCAGCAACGCACCTCAGGAATCTCACTTCGGCAGCTTGTACCCGCGAACTAGTTCTTTCGGTCATTACCCAAATTTCATGACCATAGATGAGAGTCGGAACGAACACTGAATTAAAAACTGAGATCTTTGCTTTCACTCCAAGCTCAGCTTTTCTGATGACCGGCCGGCGCAGTTCCTTTACTATGGCTCCAGCTTGGCCAATTCTACGGGACAACTCAGTATCACTCCTTCCATCTTTCATGAAAAAGACCCCAAGATACTTAAACTTCTCCACCTGTTTTAATGGAACTCCATTTATGTGCAGGGTACACTGCACAGGAGTTCGGGAAACAACCATCACTTCCGATTTGTTCGCGTTTACTTTCATCCCAGCATCACCACAGACGGCTGCAAACCTATCCAGTGCTCGTTGAAGTTCCTCTTTGGATGATGCAAGGATGGCCAAATAATCTGCGAACAGCAGATGGCTCATCCTAATGCCAGTCAATTCGAAACATTGCTCGCCAAGATTGCGCTTCACCATCCAGTCCATATATGCTATGAAAAGGAGCGGCGACAGAACACAGCCCTGGCGAAGTCCAACGCGCACATCAAAAGGACGGGATTTGACGCCATTTATCCGTACACAGCTTCTGTAGTCTCCATACAAAGACTGGATGGCTCTCAGAAGAGGCCCACTCAGCGCAGTCCTGCAAAACTCTCCACAGTGTATCCCGAGGGACACGGTCATACGCCTTTTCCAGATCGGCAAAACGCGCATAGACCGGTTTGGCATATTCCCAGACCTTCTCAAGGATAACCTTCAGAGTAAAATGCTGGTCGGTTGTGCCTCTGCCAGGCCGAGAGCCGCACTGTTTTTCCCGTAACGCAGGCTCGATTACAGCTCTGGAACGCGTTTCCAACACCTTCGCGAATACTTTTCCCGGAAGACTTAAGAGAGCTATGCCCCTATAGTTGGCGCAATCTCTCCTGTTCCCTTTTTTGAAAATGGGCCACCTCCCAGGCCGCCTTAATGACACGTGTTAGCCATTTAACACCCTCTTCACCCATTGCCTTGAGCATTTCTGGCCGGATTTCATCAACTCCAGCAGACTTGCCAACTTTTAGCGATTTAATCGCTTTAGTGACTTCTTCTACTGTGGGACTATTCTTCGCCCTTATCTCGGCAGCAGTGGGAATGCCATCTTCAGTGCCCTGTTGGTGGTTGAGCAACTCCGAAAAGTGCTCTCTCCGTCTGCGCAAGACATCGCTCTCATTTGAAGGAAGTGTACCGTCCTTGGATTTAACTCCTTGAATCATATTCAACTTCCTTCCTCTGAGCCGGCGAATGGTCTGCCAAAATATCTTGTTTGCGAATCTGTAATCGTGCTCCAACTTCTCGCCGAACTTTTTCCATGACTGTTCCTTGGCTGTTCTGACTGCCAGATTGGAAGTCCTTCGCGCCTCATTGTACCGGGCTCGAGAAGTTGAGTTTCTACATTGGGTCCACGCAATGTAGGCTCTCTTCTTCTCTCTGATGGCTTCTTGAACTCCAGGCGTTTTAAACCAAGCAGTTCTTTTCTCACCACCAGCCGCTACCCCAAGCTGCTTCACTCCACAAACATTTCCTGCAGAGGCAATGACTGGTTTTATATTCATTAAAAAGTAAAACGAGGAGGTTAAGACCTACAGGACTCAAGCTTTTGATGTATGTTTTCCAAGCTTACAAAACACAGCCTTGGCTAAGTCCGATCTTTACATCAAAATGATGGGATTTGATCATATAAAGACTGAATAGGTCTCAAAAGGCTTCTTAATCTTTAAGAAACGTGCAGACCGTTAAGGCGTGTTCCCAGGCATTACAAGAACAACCCAAAGAGAGAAAAGCCGGCCTCCTGTGGTTCTGTCAAGTCGGAAGCGTCACTTTACTTCCTTAGGTCAGGTTAGGTTGACGTTGCTGTTTAGTTTAGTAATAAGGTACGTTGGTGAAATGCCATCAATATTTTAACTTATACTTTAGGAAAACACTCGTTATATACACTCGTTATAATTAGTCTTTGTTTATAATATTAAAAAACAAGCTGATTATTTGGCGGCGGACAAATAACTGATTAGTATGTGCTTGATTATGTCAGAAGTAGCCTGACATAATCAAGCTCTATCTCTAGAGAGAGCGGAAGCATTATAAATAGTTGGATTCTTTAAGAACTATTAAGGAACTTATGTTTACAGGCTCACTAGTTTTTGAAACTTTTGTTTTTAATGTAATGTACTCACTACTCTCAGACATTCTTTATTGTCTCTCCATAAAATGATCAACTAATAGTTTTCTCTTAAGTATACTACATATTTCTTACTTGTCATTAACTAATAAGTGAACAAAATTTTTATCTTTTAGCCGTCCGATGCAGTGCACAGACTGCCATGTTCTCTTTCCCACAGGACACCATCTTGGATGGCACAAGAGAACTGGTTGTCCATCACGTGCCGCTAAAGTGTAAGTCTATTTAAGTTTTTACTCTAGATGTACAGAAGGCTAAACCAATTTTTTTCTTGTTACAGGCCCTTACAGCAATTGTTTAAGCAAAATATCGTCCAATACAATAACTTCCCGAAACCTGTAATTCCACCTCGAAAACCAGACAATGCCTTTTACATCCACAACAGGAGGTAAGTTGACCTCTGAGTTGAGTATAAAATTGCGAAATTGAGAAACTTTGTTTTTTAGAATATTCGTCAACAACTCAAAACGAAAAGGACGAACTCGAATAAAGCTAGATGCGAAGAAAATCGCATTGGCTAAGCAACTGATACTAAAAGAGGCTACGACTACACAGATCGCTCAAGAACTCAGCATATCGCGTACATTTGCCTGGCGTCTTCGTAAGAACCTGGTGAACGGCGTTAGCTTGCACGAACGTTTCGTTGACCAAGCTGGAGAGGATATTCAACAAACGGAACAGCAGCAAAGTGCTGAAACACCGGCAACATCAAACGCCACTTTCGAACAAATGAACATGAGCATTAAGGCCGAACAACCTGAGGAGGAGGCAGAGACTGATGCACATCGTGCGGTTGAAAACTGCGAGATTAAGCAAGAAAAACCAGATGAGGATGATGACGATGACGATGAGGATGACGACGATGATGAAGACGACGATGAAGATGATGACGACGACGATGACGATGATGATTCTGAAGACGACGACGACGATGATGAGGAGGAGGAAAACGACAGCAAGAGCAAAAGTGAGCAGAACAACTCGAGCAATGCCCAGCCAATCAATCATGAAATTAGCTATGAAAGTGGTTATGCCAATGGAGGCCGCAACCATATGCAACAAATGGAAATGGCGAACTACGAGAGTAACATGCAGCAGGCAACATTGGCAGCAAATCAAATGAATGCGCTACAAGAGAACGCAGAGTCATCTAGTGATGATGACGATGACGATGATGAAGACGACGATGACGAAGACGACGATGATGATGATGACGAAGATGGTGATGAGGAGGAGAAAGGCACACCTTCTCAAGCGGAACAAAACGAGAATCAAATGCAAATGTTCCAACAACATTTGATGCAAACTCTACCAGCAGTTTTCCAGATTCCACAGTAAGTTTTTTTTTCGTTCATTGTAGTCGTTTTCGGAAGTAGGCTCAATGTCATAAGGTTTTGTTTACTAGACAGTCAAAAATTGTCCTTCAACTACTCGATAAAAAGTGTTTTGACTCTTTAGAGCAGGAGACATGTCAATACAGAAAGTTTGCCTTGAAATTTCTTTGACTGGTTTTCCATTGTTTCGCTAACATTGTTGTAACAAAAGGCTTATTTTGTTTGTTTGCTAGAAGCTTAAAATTTTTTAGCGAAATAGATGCTCTGAACTTTCTGAGTCCCGAAAAGTCTAAAATGATTCGTCTCTAAAGACCGTCCTTTCATCCATTTTGACAGTATTTGACGCCACTTTTGCCTAGTAAACAAGGCCAATTATGCTTACCTACTTAATACTTGTTTTTTTCCTATTTTATTTCTCTTGATTTATATTTTTTTATAAGATTTTAAATATTCTTTAAACTAATTTGTTTCAAAATTTTTCCTATCATTACAGACCTGGCTATCAACTACCAGTTAATCTATCCATCAAGCCTGTTCAACCTGTTAAGGCCAATCCAACGTAAGCCAATAAAATTCATCAATTAAAAAGCATTTTCAAATAAAACATTCTTTCCAGGCCGGCGAAGAAGCCTCGCAAGCCGAACGTCTTCATCGACGACGAAAAGTACGCAACTGCAAAAATCCTTGTTTCACAAAATTCTTCCACAATGGAAATCGCCCGGCAGCTAAACGTCTCCCAGATGACCGCATGGAAATTGCGCGACGCCATTGTAAAAGGTATTCCACTTTCATATCGTAGCAAACGTGAAACGCGCCCCAAACCGCCCGAACGTCAAAAATCACCAACATCAACAATGACAACAAGCACTCCAAAAGCCGGCGTTCCACGTCGTCGTCTTAAAGCCGCCGAACGTGAAATGCGCGACAAAGAAATCACACGCGAAATACTCGAGATGATCCGAGAAGATTGCAATATACAGTATTGGAAAGTTTCGGCACGACTCGCCGAAAAAGGCTACTCAATATCACCGTCATCGGTGTGCCAAAAGCTGAAGGCATTGGGAATTCATCGTCGCTGGAAGCCAGGGGACAAGCCGCCCATGCTTGATATGGAAAACTTGAAGAGCGTTAGTGGTGGAGGTGGCCTTGGCGGCGGTACTTCGACCGACAGCTTTGAGTTCAACAATGAACAACAGTTTGAGTTGGGCGGCGCACACTTTCTAAGTGCCTTTACGCATTAGGTCCCCGATGCACACACACCTTTTTTATGGTAGCATCGGCGCCTATTTGCGTATTTGTTTGCTTAAGTTTTTCTGTTTCTGTTTTGTTTTCTTTTCCAGGAGTGGGTTACAATTGGTTTTTGTTTTTCTTATTTTTCTAGGAGATATTTTTAAGATTTACCTGTTCTAAGTAGAAGTATTGAACACCCACCCCACCCAAGACAAACAGACTTTTTGCAATTAGATAGAAAAATAATTGCTATTACCTATACATATGTGTATAGAACTTATATATTTTCTTTATAGTTCTGGCTTTGTTAACGAAAAGTATTTTAGCTCTAGGCAGAAAGACATTCACACACATACAAACTTATATTTATAAAAAAAAAACACGAAGATTATTTTGTTCCATACACATAAATTGTATGTTCCCTTAGATTTTAGTTAAATATCATTTAAGAACTGAATACATACTTTGGAAGGAACGAAGAACTTTTCAAGTCTCTTGTTAGGAAAGCTAACATTTTTGAGATTGTTTTCATTAGAATTGCAACATTCCTCATGCACCATGAACAAATAGCTTGTATGAAACCCGACTTTGTTACAATTTTTGAGAAAATCCCGATTGAACGGCCTTTAGGTAACATAATGCAATAAAAATTGTTGAATTGAATTTCTAAAAACTATTCACAGTCATTAGATGCTGTTATTTGTTGGTAATTTTAAAGTAGAACGACTTACGTACCACCTAAAATTTTAAAAATAGTTTTTTTTCGACAACTGAATGTTTCAAGAAGTGAGAGAAAGTTTTCTTATTTTCATGAGAATGCTTCACCATAAGCGACCTGGGGTAGTTGTTTTTTAATTTATTATTTATTTGAGAACCATGATTGAAAGAATGAAAACCTTAATTTTAAATCAAGGCTTTGTACAGAAAAACACAATAAACATCTGTAATAGGCTAAGTTTTTAGAACAGCGGAAAAAACTTTTGTTAAAAAGTATTCAATTTTCATCGGTTATGCTTGGAAAAAAGCTCTGATATTTAAAACAGGAGGATATTTAAAACAGCATATTTTTTTTTTACAGTGTATCAAAGTAAAACTTGGTAAATATAAGTGTAACTCTGTTGAATTGGACACATAATTTTCCACAGTCAGAAAATCTGATTGTTACAATTTCTTGGTAAAGCCCAATTTATTTAAGAGCAAAAATTATTCTGTATAAGAGAGGAAATAAAAACTCATTGCAAATCCGCAATGTTAAACTCGTACATTGTACACTGTGTAAAAAAAAGGATTATACTCTCTTGATACTAAATTGGAAGATCTTATTGACTTTTACTCTTTCTTTTACTTTTACTCCAATCTGACCTTCCGATTGTTTTCGTAAAATCATTCAGAATCCGACTTGTTTTCGAACCAAAAACATTTTTTCTAGTATGCAGAGTAAATAAACTAATACGACCTATAAAAAATAACAAAGTAGACATTCCTTGAAATTTGTACATTATTTCTTTTACAAAAACAGATAACATAAAAAAAAAATCTTTTGTATAAACTCTGAAGAAAAGCAAAGTCACAAAAATAATTACTTCAAAAATAAAAATAATAAACTCTTAAGCTATGTGTACACGATTGCCATATCTGAAAATATTGTCGGATCTTTCAGTAAAAATTTGTCCCAAATATCTTGCAATCGTGTGAACACACAATTCAGTCTGACAATATTTGTAGAAAACTAGTTGTCAGACATCAACCGGACAATGAAATTGTCAGATCTCTGGCAAACGTCTGAACACATACAATGTCGCATTGCCAGACTATTGTCAGACGTTAGGGCATTTGCAGACTCCTTTTCAACTGCCAGATGTACTATGATTTTGAGGCTGACAATTTCTTCATTGTCATACATTTTTTTTCTCTAAAAAAATAACTGTAATATTTTCAAACAGATCTGCTATGACTTTGAGGCTCCCATGGCCTCTGGTGTTCTCGGCGTCTTAATTTGAGAGCGCGTCTAGAACATCTGGATTTATTGACGAAATCGTCGAAACTGGAATACGAAACAGGAACTGCATCGAACGGAAACTCTCACCGGCAGATAGAAACCGGCTATAACGAGTCGCACATCCGCCGAAATGCTCGCGCGCATATTAGTATCTTGCTTTGTTATGTGCGGTGTCACCAAAGCAAGAAACTCATCGAATTGTTTCGCATTCACGCGCAAGAAATTTCAATACAACTCTGGCTCCTCAACACGCAATTCCACCAGCAATTTGGCGTAAAGCCCCTCCTTCTGACAGCGTGTTAACCAATTCTATACCCAAACACTGCGACGCAACCAAAATAACTGCAAGTTCATTATTATTCTTCATTTTATTTATTTTCATTCCACTCCACAACACTTTACAAATATGACAAAATTTCCTGGATTAGGGTCTAATCATAGCACTGACAATGTCTTCGCTTTTCTGACAAGCCGTTCATAGCCATCATCGAAAAATTCTGTCAGTGTCAACAAACAACTAAGGGCATTTGAGGTTGGAGTTGATCAGAGATGGGAAAACTGACTGTTGAGAATAGAAGGAGAATTGAATGCTTTTCAGTGGAACAATTTTGTCGCAAAAACACAAATCAAAATCAGTGTTCCTTGAAATCGATTTCTATTAGGGAAATAGTAAAACCGAGTTTACATAAAAGTTTTACACGCAAATTATGTATTTTTGTTATGGAAAAAATTCTACAACTCATAAGCTTCATTTTGACACCAATACCAGCCAACATTGTTTGCTCACACGTCTAAAAACATGCAAACAAATTTTTCAATGATGCAATCCGATGATAGCTATAATAAGACCCTTAGATTAATTTCAGTTGTCAAATGGTTTTAAGTTGTTTGTGCCAAAAATGTGCCAACCGTGTAAACGGACAATTTTCAGCCTGACAATGTTGTTCGAAAATGTATTGTCAGCCTTTGGGACAAAATCTGGCAACCGTGTGAACTTGCAATTCAGCGTTGTAAGGAAGTTTTTCATTGTTATCTAATTTAAAGCTAATTGTCATAACATGACAGATCTAAAAATATTGTCAGATAAGGCAATCGTGTAAACATATAACTTTTAAGGCTTTGGCGGTTGGTAGACATAATTTTAAAGGTTTTGGGATATACCGCGTTAAAAATAAAGTATGAGTGCAAACCGTACTCACCCCGAACGTTTCGCTTAAGTTACCGGTGACCACGCTTAATGTAACTTAAGCGAAACGTTCGGGGTGAGTACGGTTTGCACTCATACTTTATTTTTAACGCGGTATATCCCAAAACTTTTAAAATAACGTGTAAACATAGCTTTAGAAAAGGAAAATTCATACATATTTTTCTATGAATATTTTCTGAGCATATTCCGGACAAATAAGCAAAAGCAAAAACGTGGAATCTAATAACTCTTTTACTATTTTTCCCGAAAGTTTCAAAGACATCTATTTAAATTGCAGATTGTGAAAATTGCAGACTCAATGTCCCTCATAAATGTTAAATAAAGAAAATACGATCATTAGTTTCTTAGATTTTGCCATTTGAAGTCAAGCAGATATTTGCAACATTTATCAAACAGAGCTAGTCCAATTGTATTAATATGATAAACAACGGTAAAACGAAGTATTTTTCATAAGAAAGCAATATTTTTGTTTAATCTTCACAACTATTTTCATTGATATTAATCATTTAGACTTCCCTTTCCGATAACAACTTTAAAACATCAAGAGATAAAGTTTTTTTTTATGCTATTATTATTCAGATATTAGGACAAGCTTATACACACGACAACTTCTTTGTGTAACTTAATCGCAAAATCATATTTGCTTGTATTGTTCTTCTTCAGTTTCCTCTGATAGTTGTCCTATTGGAAGTTTCAAAAAAAAAGTTGGAAGATAAGCTTTCTTAATTACCTCGGATCTATCAATAAGCATTGTGGAAGCATAAGTTAGAACTTATTATAAGGAAACATATAGCTAAGCAGTTTCTTGGCAATATTTTTCGAACTCTTCAGTGTTAAGTTTGAATCCGGAGCATAATTTACACTAAAACTATCTAAAAAGCGATACATAACATTTTTTATCAATTCCAGTTTAAGTTGCTTATATTTCATGCGCCTCAAAGAAACTCCTCCTAGTCTTCTTCTTCCTTCTTCTTTTTCATTTAGGCGCAACGCTATGATCGGAAGTGATGGATCATAACCCTCCCACTCTACTGCATTCCAAATGGTCCGCTTGTGGGGTACGCCGATTTGACCTCAGAATATGCCGGCAGGCCACTCGGTTTTGCATCTCTTCGTCACTGAGGCCAAATAAATGCTGTTATCGTTGCATTTGTGTGATCCATGAATGTTTAGGCCTTCCTCTCCTTCGCGATTGCGCTGGAATGTTGATTGACATTGCCTTTTTGAAGGGGTTCGTAGGATCTTTCCTTTGAACGTGGCAATACCAACTGAGCCAGACGTGATCCGTTTTTTTTTTGGAGATAGGTTCTTTTACATGGCTAGTATTCCCATCATCTGTTTTCAAAGTTTTGTAATTTGGAATGTCCACTATCAGTCCAAGTTTTTCCATGAACTGATGCTGAATCTATTTCGTCCCATATTCTGTCACTCGGTTTTCCTCCTGAGTAAGTCAAACATTCCATTTTTTTAAAAACAATTTACAAGCTGTAAGTCAGTTACGTCTACGATCCCAGATTTTTGGTTCTTCGTCTTCTGCTTCTTTCTTTTGATTCCCCAAAAGGTTTTCCTCGACTGGCCCCTGTAACAGCACAGAACAAACATAAAACTCCCAATTCAATAATATTCAAAATAAAAAAACAAACTGAGCTAAGTCTACGTAGTCATGCCATAAATACATACTGTCAAACATCTTAATCAACAAAAAACCAAAGAAAACTTCAAATGCGATCTAAAATTGCATAAATACATCAAATGTTTTACACGACACTAATGTTTTGCAAAGTATCCTCCTTTAGCCCTTAAAGAAGCCGATTAAGGATTCGAATACTGCTCTGAGCAGGCTGCACAGCTTCTCGAGTCAAAGTAGAGAGAGAAGGTTCTAGAAATTTTATAAAGGACTTAGAACTTTTATGTGGCTTCTTGGAAATCTTCTCTTCCAAAATAGACCATAAGCTATTGTCCAAGCGGTTCACATCGAGGCCAATCAGATGCTTCCATAAATTCCGATACATGTTTATCAAGCCAAGTCTGCTGTTTTTATGCCTTACGAATGGGCGTCGAATTCTGCTGAAAAATCCATAGACATCCTTTCATCAGAGTGTTGTTAAGACTTCATTTTTGGATCTACTTTGACACCTTACCGCCGAAATTGAGTTTTGTGGTATCGTCATAGGCGAGTCGCCACTAAACCATCGCAGAAGCTGGTTTTTACGCTATCAAATGATCAGCTCTTTCAGAAGGTCTGGCGCATATTCTGTCATTTCGTTTGTTGCAGAACTGTTTGATGGTAAGAATTTTCTCATCCGTAAACTGTTCAAGCGTGTCGGCGTGAAAATTCTTTTGGTCTTGTTGTTTTGTCCTTCTGTAAAAACAGGTGTAACATCTTTCTGGTACTTTGCCGTTAAGCTGTGAATCCCAGGTATTCCTGAAAACCTCCGAGTAACCCAGTCAAAATGTCCATTTCTCTCGACAGGAAATTTCGTTGACGTAGCCATTTTCTAAGAATTCCCTTCTGGGTCGCTTTACCGGAATTTGGCATATATTCAGCTTTTGCGGTCTTGTACTGCTTAGGCCAGAGGCACACGGCAGCAATAAAACGCGCGACTATTTGTCATCCGGCTAGAAGCGCAAGCGGTTAAACACAGCGACAGTAAAACGCGCGACTATTTATCGTTCGGCTAGAAGCACAAGCGTTTCAATAGTAGACAACACATGATTGCGGTTACGTGAATAAGTCGCAAGACGCGATTTGCAACAAATTTCCGAATTGCGACTCTTTCAAGCCGCACGAAAGAAAATTGAACTTTCTTTTTATTTAGCGACAAAGATGACAGTTTTCACCCCAATTCAGAGGAATCGTACGGAAAATGAATATTTGGGTGCTAAAATTACCACAAAAAGCTTGTAAACTCTTTTTTAACGATGGTACTAACGATGGTTTTTTAACTAAATTTTTCATCAAAACTGCCAGGAACTGCACGGAAAATTACTGTTCGTGTGTTGAGTATGTTTGCTGCAGAAAATTGCGCGTTTTTTGTCACACGTTTTACTGTCGCCGTGTGTCCCTGGCCTTAAAAACGAAAATTCGAAAAATCTACAATTCGAATCGCACATTTGCCTACTTTTTACAAAGTTATTACAGGTGATCTATTCTCGTCATCCATAGAACTCTCTACGATGTATTACATCTCTACGCTTTCAGTATCAGCCGCAAAAAGACCTCGTATTGAAAATGAATGAACCAAATTGCACTTGCAAAAATTACAGATTGGTCACATTGCTTTGACTAACTTTCTTTTAACTTGTTTTTCGGGCAGCTTTCAATTTTTGTTTATGAGAAAGATTTTGCTTTGCTTCTGGCCTCTCAGGACTTTATGACTTATAATCATTTAGGCGCTCATTTAACGTCTTTCTCATCAGATGAATAGCTACTGATGCTGTCATTTTTACTGTCAAATTCATCAGTTGCAATCTGACACCTAGGTCGCTAGTGCACCAGTATCAGTGTTGGTTAGTTTCCACCCACTTTCTTTCAAGTTTCCACTCCACCACCTTATGTGGTGTTAATTGTAGCACTTCTTTTTTCACGTCCGGCGTTTCTCCAAATTCTACTGGCGTAGTGGCTTTCTTTTACTTGTTGAAGAAGAACCGATTTATTTGGAGGCAGAAGAGTTCCTTCAAAACATATAACTTAAAATACGTCAAATTATATAAATTATAATGTTTAGTTTTTAAACATAGTAAAAATTATCCCATTTGTTTTTGTATAGAAGATGACAGGATGCCTTAACATTTTCCTGAAACTTTTAAAAGTTTTCTTCAATGTTGGCCTGCAAGTTGTATAGAAAATTTCATATCTTGCTTTATACCCCTCGACCGATTTCGTTTGGTAGATGCAATAAACTAATTTTTCAATTTCATTGACATTTGCGCTTCCTCTCAAAGTTTAGAAAGTGTTTGTTGCAACTTTAGATTTTTGCAGAATCATATAAGGCCTAATTTAACCTTTTCAAAAAGCCGGGGTATAAGGCTGCACATATAGCAGCACTAACATTTTATAAATTGCACTAACATCGATGAATCTTATGGTGTTTTTCTTGTCCCAAAGGGCCTTGCATAGAAAGCCCCATGAAAACTGTCTTGGACCTACACATTTTTATCAGAAAAGTATTCTCTATCTTTAGAAAGAAATGTTTGGTTGCTATCTTCTCCTTTAGTCTGTTAGTAGTCACTCCCAAAAACTGCTGTGGGCTCTTGGTCTATGTAAAATAAATTTATTTTATTTTCTTAGCTGATACTTTTACATAAATGCTCTGTTGCAATTATGTAAAAGTAGCCTACTTACTTTTTTTTTCTTAATCGTTATACCAATTCTGCACCCTATAGCTTCTGGTTTTTCATTCAAGTCCTTGTCAGTTTACCCAGTATCAATCTTGAGCAACAACTTGAATTGTGAAAAAAATCTCTTAATCATGGCCTTTTATTTGTATGAAAGTTGTCTTAAAAAACCCAAGTCCTTTGCGTTTCTTGTAAAGAAGACGAAACCAACATCTGCTTACCTAGATTTTTTTTTTCCTTTTTTGAATGTACTACCCCGGAGCAAACACGAAGATGGCACATAATAGATGCAACGTTTTCTTCTATTAATCTTTTATCTTACGAAAAAAATCCATAATTGTTTATTCACCTTCAGCTTCAGCAACACACTCTGCTCAAGCCTTCAAAGTTAAATGCTTCGTTTGTGTCGTAGTAAAAAAAAAGAAACAGTATTCGTGCAACTTAGAAACACTGTTTCGGAAGTGGTTTTGAATTGATAGGGACAATATTCAATTATTCACCACGGGTTAACCACCCCTATTTTTTTTTTAATTAGTATTTAATTAGAATGGTATTTTCTTATATATTATACATTTATGTACAAACCTTAGATATTAGCATTATTTGCTAAATTTTTGTAGACTTTTTGAGTTAAAAATTGGTGTTTTGAATCCAAAATCACATGTAACTACTTAATATAGAAAGATCATGAAAAATGTATATTGTGTTCTGCCCTTTTTTGGAAGCCTGTCATATTTTTCTAACTTTACTTTTTCGCACTTTGCAATTTCGTAATTTTAAAATTGAGAAGAAAACAATTTCGATATCATCATCATCATTTTCTGTGAAAGCTTTTCCTTAGGGCAGCTAAATGGTCCTTCCATCGTTCCCGATCCTCCGCCAACAACTCAAGCGACACAGGCGCGATCCCTAGACGGGTCCCACCACCTGTTTCTTGGCCTACCAGAGGGGTGACGCGCTCGCATCCCGTTTTTTTTTTTTGGAGGTCATGTGTTGTTGAAAATGGACTAACCACAAACTTAATGTTCGTTGGTTTGTCAATTTGCTTTGTTCTCTTTATGAAATCTTTCCATTTGCTAGAATGATCAAAAATCCGTTTAAAAAATCTCGATATGGCGCAAAACACAGAAAGGAATTCTGGGCTCCTAAGCAATATCTCCGCCTTCGTGATTCCATTGTTGCTCCACGTGTTGCTGGTTTATGTATTTACTACAAATGTTATAATCGCAATTTTTTTTAAGGAATTATGAAGTTTAATTCCTCAAATCTCTTCTTTTTGACGATAATACAAGGCAAGCAATAAACACTCATCAGATTCATGTCCACTAGCATTAAGCACAGCACCATTTCGAAAATCTTACTTCTACAGAACAGGTATACTTTGGAAGTCACTACCCGAAAACATATTTCCTGACACTTATACACTTTTCACACATCGAAACCAGAATCTAGATTCTGAGCAAATTGATTTCAAAATCGAATTGACGCTTGATGTTTCGGTCAATTGAACACCAGCCGTCCAATTTTTCACAGTTGCCATAAGTTAAATAGCTTTTTAAAAACAGTTGTAGCAAACTAACTAAGCACTTGAAAATACTTTAAAATCATCTCACAATATTAAAGTGTATCAAAAAAAACGGAAATATTTCTCCTTTTTATATTAGTTTTGTAGTTTTTTAGTTATTTAGTTTCGGATGATCGCCATTAAATCAAGTCTCGTACATTGTATGTATTCGATTTTTTGGGAATCTAGATTCTGAATTCTAGAAATGTATAGGAAATCGAATAGATTTTAATTAGATTTGGTACTTTTTACTCTGAAACTAGATTTTGATTCGGTGTGAAAATTCATCCTGAAAGATGAAATAAAAAAAAAGACAAAATCTCGAATAAAATCTAGAAAGCTCAATTTTCTTTCGGGATTCTTAAAATTTGGAAATAAGGTTTTATATATCGAAACTTTCCAAATCATATACGTGTTCAACAAGGCAGCTATTACACATAATCAGGATGTAGTGCTACCCATTTTTTTTTCTTAGATTCTTCGACATTTTTGTAGTTTTGACATTTTTGTAGTTCTAGATTTTTGTTTTCTAGACATCTTAAGTAGTTTCGAGGTAGTTTTCCGATATTTTATGTCCTTTTTCCGGTGATATAGTCTGGCGTAGCTTATAGTTCAAGCCTTGATGCCATTACTAGTCGACTTAAACTATTGTTGAGTAGTAAATTCTAGTAACGATTTGATTATCCGAGATCAGGCGTATATCAGCAATTATTGCAGAAGTTTCTAGAAGACCTTCGGTATTATCGACGAATTGTGTCTTGGTTTACCCACTGATGAGAACATGAGAAGATAAGACCGTTGAACAAAAAAAGAAATACCCAACATCGCACCCGATCCGCCTTTTCAGGTGCGATCCGCTTCGATTTGGGTTGATATGCAAAACGAAGAGAATCGCATCTCGTTGCTTTCAAGTTTCCAGCTGTCAAAGTGACTGAGCCTTCCGAGTACAAACAAAAATCAAACAAATCATTTCGAGTTTCGATTTTTTGAACTCTTTTAACTTTATTTGACCAACTTAATTGCAATGGATCCGTTTTATTTTGTTTACACTTGTTATAAAATGTGATAACGAATGTGCGAACAATGAAAAAAAGTTATTACTCCAATCCGCTCAGCCCTCCCGCTGCAATTTCTTTTTGAAATCTACCAAAACATTACATTTTTGCCGGCGTTTGCATTTTTTTGATTTCTTGAAAGGAACAAATCAATAAAACTATATGTAAAATTTCATTAAACATGTTTCGATTTACTTGCGATCGTGTTGGCTTTCAATCCGCCATCAAAATACCTGTCGCGAATGACTTGCGCCATGACACTTCGAATTCGCCTTCGCAGTGGACAATTAGGCGCATCTAGACGGGAAAGCGCAAATATCGCAAACACATTCGACTTCGCTTTGCATAATTGGGCGCGTTCGCACATCGTCATACCAAAATCGAGATGCGATGACATTTGCGACTCGCTTTGTACATCGTTATCGGCCCCCTGTGCTCTCTAATCGGTCATGGAAACGCTAATGGGCTAACGGAAACTAACTGACCGGCACTTATAACAGCTTAGTGGTACTGGGCAACTACTTTCGTATAAGTGCTGGTGTGCCCCAAAGTTCTGTTCCATCGTCAACGCTTTTCTTCATTTTAATCAATGATGTTGTTTAAAATGTACTGACTTATGTACATCTGTAAAGCCTTCATACTCCCATAGCATGGAAAAGAACTCTTATAGCTGGGCAGGTGCACCTAAGAATGCCTCACACCTTCTAGATAAATGCAAAAACGAGAGATAAAACTAAAAGGTGACCCAAACATTGTAAAGTCAATTAAATCCTTGAAATAATGGCGCAAGGTCTCTTGTCTTTCATTGTTTTATCACTTTTTCCAAAAAAAAATGCTCCAATGAAACAGCCCAGGCACAGACCCTTGAACATGAGTCAATAATAAAAATAGAACGCCTTTCAACTATTCACTATGGATATCATTGTAACAATGATATAATCTGATCCTAGGATGAGAAAAACATTGCAGGTCGGTCGATTACAAAAAATAAGATCACTTTTGGTGAAAAGGAAGTAAAAAGCGATAAAGTTGGAGCTGCATTTTAATGATCCTTAATAATTGTTTTACAGAAAATTGTAACATTTTTTCGTTAGTCATATTTTCATCATTATCACACAGTTACTATAATGGTTATATCTTTACCACTCATGGACTTAGTCGTTTTCCCCTAAAGCCTTAAATTTTTAACAAATTCGATAGTATTTTTAATGACCTGGACCAAGTCATTTTAATCAGAATTAAAAGTACGTCTAGACCTCGACATCGTTTACCATGTTAATCCTTCAAGTAGATCTAAATCAAAACGCCTTTCAAAACAAATAATTTCAACTGTCTGTGAAAGCTAAAAAAAAATTTTTATAGCACAAAAAAAGAAAATGTCCAACGTAAAGACCTAAATTTAAGGAAATCTATATCATAAAAAATGTCTTTGTAAAAGTTTTATTTGAATTAATGGTAAAATATATTTCGAAAATCTAAATATTCCCCTTCATATGGTTCTATCATTCCTTGTTATATTTACGCAAATAAATTTACATTATACTCGTAAAGCTTTCAGTGAATCGATAAGTTCCTTCCGTTTCCTTCCTTTACTCATTTAAAAAGAAAAAACAAGTAACAAATAAGAAACTGTTTATGTATACCAACACGTATTACAATAGCGAACACACACGTATTAATTAGTTTATTTTTTTTTTTAATATTAGACAACAAATGAAGGCTAAAAAATTATAAAATAATAAATACAACTTACATATTACGCATGCAATACACTCCATTTTGTAGAATATATATTTACATGCATAATATTACTCTTAAAGTTATAAGAAAAAAAAACATATATACATAAAAAATTATATATAGTGAATATTTAAACACACATTCTATATTTTGAAGAAAAGAAAAGGAAATTAAAACCTCTAGCTTTAAGCATCTGCAATCACAGCAACAAAAAATATAAAGACATATAAACGTAGTTTTATAATTTAATTATATTATACAAACAAAGAATTGTGTATTATGCTTACATAAATATCTGTATTTGTATGTTAGTTAATGTAAGTTCAAATATTCATAGAAATTCTGTGTTCGTTGGATAACAACAGCCGGCTTTACTAAAAGTAAACCGCACGCGCATACGAAACCATAAAACATTCGTTTTCTTTAATTTTAATTATTATATTTGTTTAAATTATATATTTATGTTTAAAACATTTCCATTTGCTGACATTCTATGTTTATTTTTTTATTAGGTAATTACATAGTTATTGTTACATTAATGTAATAAAATTCTATATTCTATTATTTGGCGATAATTTTTGGATATTCGCTGCTTTAGTGCAAATTGAATGAAAAATTATAAAATATTGAATAAATTGTCTAGAATTTTACAAAAAAAAAAAATATTTCTTTCTTATGTTTCCTTAAGCAGTTATTTTGTGACATCCCCTTAAGCCCTAACCATAATAGACTTAGATGGACTTAAGTCGGCTTTCCGAAATGTCCCATTACACGCAATTCGTATGCCATAACCATAATAGCCGTTTTCGTTAGGTCTTCGTTAACTTTTGCTCTCTTAAGTTAAGTTCCACTCAAGTGAGAGGTTCAGCACGGAAATTTGACAGCTGATTAGATACACACAAATTTCATATGATTTGCGAAACGTTTGCTGAAGTTATTGCGGTGCTATTATGGGCACCGTAAGCATTTGACAGAACTTGAGTGGGATTTTCGATGTATTTTGACATTAGGTTAATCCCACTTAATCTATTATGGTTGGGGCTTTAGTGCAGAAGCAGATTCATCCAAAACCTTACGAAAGCCGAGTCTTTAGTACAAAATCTGTAGACCAGGAATAATTGAATTATTGCTTCAACTAGATTTTGTGAATTATAACGGGTGATTTTTTAGCTGGTTTGGTTTTGGTAACACTGGTTTTGACAGCTGACGTGTGTTTAGTACCTTGTGTCACTGTCAAACAGCTTCAGTTTGGTTTGCAATTTAACCATGGATCGTCTTACAAATGAACAACGCTTGCAAATTATTGAATTTTACTATCAAAATTCGTGCTCGGTTCGAAATGTTCATCGCGCGCTGCTTCCATTTTATGGTCGGCATTCTCGACCTTCTGAGCAGTCTCGTTTCGGGCCGGTCAATTGGCCGCCTAGATCGTGCGATTTGACACCATTCGATTATTTTTTGTGGGGGTATGTCAAGGCTAATGTCTATAGGGACAAGCCCGCTTCGATTGACGCACTGGAAGCCAACATCCATGCATTCATTCGTGAGATACCGGCCGATATGTGTGAAAGAGTATGCCAAAATTGGACTCAGCGGATGGGCTACCTGAGACGCAGCCGCGGTCAACATTTGCATGAAATTATCTTTAAACATTAAATTGCAAGGTTCAAACTATCGATTCAAATAAATATTTCATTAATTTTTTCGAATTTTTTGTGTTTTTTTTTTTTTTTTTAAAGTTCTCAACCTCTTAAAAAATCACCCATTACTATTACTATTCAAAGCTATTATTTATAGCTTCGGACCTAAGATGGACAGATGGGTGGCGCCTGTTAACAAGTATGGGTATGTCAAAATGTCAGTATATATTTCTAACTTTTTAAAACTTTAGTTTCTAAAATAATTGATACCGTGGGAATATTGGGACTGGTACGTGGGCTTTTGCAGATTTGAATTACTTTTAGCTATACTACTTTGATTTTTGGAAAATATTACTTTTACCCTGCTCGGGAGTCAGTACAGCGCTCGTGGATATACACAAGGGAAGTGTTCCTTTTTTTCAGCGACGATAAATTAAAAAAAATACGCAAGTTGACCCTAAAATTGTAGTGGAAGCAAAACTTAATTTTTTTCGACTGAAACCATATTTCAGTCGAAGATTCCTTCCAGAGCCGGCTCAGAGGAAGGAAGTTGAATATCATTCAAGGGGTTAAATCCAAGGATGGTACACTTCTTTTAAATGAGAGCGATGTCTTGCGCAGATGGAGAGAGCACTTTTCGGAGTTGCTCAACCCCCAACAGGGCACTGAAGATGGCATTCCCACTGCTGACGAGATAAGGGCGGAATAGTCCCACAGTAGACGAAGTTACTAAAGCGATTAAATCGCTAAAAGTTGGCAAATCTGCTGGGCCACCACGTTTCATTGAGGTGGCCTGGTATAGCGAGAAGGCACCTATTGATTGGCAAACAGGAGTTAAAATACCCATTTTCAAAAAAGGGAACAGGAGAGATTGCGCCAACTATAGGGCATATCTCTCTTGAGTCTTCCGAAAAGTATTTGCGAAGATGTTGGAAACGCCTAGAACGCGTAATAGAGTCTTTGTTACAGGAAGAACAGTGCGGCTTTCGGCCTGGCAGAGGCACAACCGACCAGCTTTTTACTCGGAAGGTTATTCTTGAGAAGGCCTGGAAATATACCAACCGGTCTATGCGTGTTTTGTAGATCTGGAAAAGGCGTACCGAGTCCCTCGGGATACACTTTGGAGAGTTTTGCAGGACTATGCGCTAAGTGGGCCTCTTCTGAGAGCCATCCAGTCTTTGTATGGAAACTACAGGAGCTGTGTACGGATAAATGGCGTCAAATCCCGTCCTTTTGATGTGCGCGTTGGACTTCGCCAGGGCTGTGTTCTGTCGCCGCTCCTTTTCATAGCATATATGGACTGGATGGTGAAGCGCAGTCTTGGCGAGCAATGTTTCGAATTGGCTGGCATCAGGATGAGCCATCTGCTGTTCGCAGATTATTTGGCCATCCCTGCATCATCCAAAGAGGAACTTCAACGAGCACTGGATAGGTTTGCAGCCGTCTGTGGTGAAGCTGGGATGAAAGTAAACGTGAACAAATCGGAAGTGATGGTTGTTTCCCGAACTCCTGTGCAGTGTACCCTGCACATAAATGGAGTTCCATTAAAACAGGTTTAAGTATCTCGGGGTCTTTTTCACGAAAGATGGGAGGAGTGATACTGAGTTGTCCTGTAGAATTGGCCAAGCTGGAGCAATAGTAAAGGAACTGCGCCGGCCGGTCATCAGGAAAGCTGAGCTTGGAGTGAAAGCAAAGATCTCAGTTTTTAATTCAGTGTTCGTTCCGACCCTCATCTTAGGTCATGAAATTTGGGTAATGACCGAAAGAATTAGATCGCGGGTACAAGCTGCCAAATTGAGGTGCGTTGTTGGTGTTACTCTAAGGAATAGAGTGAGAAACGTCAGTATTCGTGGGAATCTTAATGTTCTCCGAGTGGAACGATCGATTCTTCGATGGTTTAGACACGTTGTTCGCATGCCCCCTGACAGACTTCCTAGACAGGTCATGCTAGCCGAGATGCGAGCGCGTCGCCCCTTTGGTAGGCCAAGGAACAAGTGGTGGGATCAGGTAAACAACCTCTCTGAGTCCCGCCTGGGGATTGCGCCGGAGTCTCTTGAGTTGGTGGCGGAGGATCAAGAACGATGGAAAAACCATTTAGCCCTCTTGCTCCGCGACCCTTTTAAAGGACAAGCGGCATTCGAAAATGATGATGATGATGAAACCATATTTTTCCCAAAGCCGAGCGGACAAGTGTAGCTCCTCGAGCCAAATAACGTTACAAATAACGATGAACGGATCCTCTCATCTTTAAACGTGGTCGCCGAGAGACAGGTTCTATCGAAACGCGTTCAGGTAAATTAATTAGAATCTATTTTCATTGATCATTATTCATTACAGTGCGATCAATAAGGAACTATTTATTCAATTAATTGGTTGAGATTGCATAGAGTTTATTTTAAAAAATTATAAAGTTTCGAGTTCCTAGCTCAAAATTTAAAGCCTGAAAACTACCTACAGACGGACAGACGTTATGACTCATTCGACTAACAATTCGGTCTCGATCATATGCTCTCTAGGCTAAGAGGTTAACGGTAATTATTTCTCTATGTTACAAGCATTGAAACAAACTTAATATGCATGCCTCTCGCATCCTATGGGATGGGGTGCAAAAAATATTGCAGATGACTTGACTCGGTTGAAGAATCATCAGCGGCGAGGCGCAAGGCGTATTCAATAAACCGGTATACTTTCAAGCGAAACCGCTTATCTAAATTATTTTGTAAAATTTTGAAAAAAAGGTACTCGAAAATTTTTAATTTCATATTTCTTTTTATTTTTAAACTTGAAAACTAACTTTTTTTAAAACTATTCTGTAAAACAGCTTTATTTAAAACTAAAATAGAAGGAGAAATTTCTGGCTTTTTATAACACGTTATCTGGAGCACCCTGTAAACCTAAATACATTTAATATTCCCAAATAATATTTTTTTTACATAATAAAAAATAAATTATATTAACTAAAGTAATAAAAAAAATTGACAGCACAAAAAACAAATCAGTAAACTTTGTTCTTCATAGCATAAACAACCATATAAATCTGTTCTTTCTAAAAAAAAAAGTCGTACTACTAACTCTTCAGGCAGCTTCACAAACAGAATTTGGCTTTGTGTTCGCTCCGTCACGATACGTCGGCTTTGAATATGTTTGAAACTACATTTCCTAAAAAAAAAAATAATTTTTTTCTGGGGAAAGGACAATGGGACAAAGTTGTCAAAATTTCTACCGAAATTCTACAGAAAAGAAGAAAAGAATGTCAGTAAAAAGTTACAATTTGATTAAAAATGTGTGGGAAGGAAAATATGATAACATCAACGCAAAAATTGATAACTGTGTTTTACAGAAGCATCAAAAGCAAGCATTTTTTACAGTGGATGGTGGGGTCATCACACCTCATTTAGGCTGGAGGGTCAATTTTAATGAATAATCTAGTGGGAGGGTTAAAATCCGCTAAGGCGAATCGTTGGATACCCCGTCCCAATTGACCACTGTAAAGCTTCGAATTGCGCCATAAATCTTGGTTGTTAAATTTCATTTTCTTTTAACTTTAATTGTATTTAGAATTTGTCTGTTAAGAATATTCTTCCTTAAAAAGGGGCGTGGCATCAACCCCTTTTCAATAACATCGTTTTTTATATTTTTTATCAGAAGTGGTGTACACGTGTTGATTGCATTTTCATATTAAAAATTTTGTTTATACTTAAAAACGCCCCCAAAAGTGGGCACGGCAAAAATTTATTCATTTCAGTTGATAGCTTATACACATATCTGAACATTTTATTGTGCAAGTTTTTTGGATTTAAAGAAAATGTAAATTAAATATGACCACGCTCACATGGGGCAATTTTTTTTTTTTTTTTTTTTTTTTTTTTTTTTTGAAAAGCCAGTCACAATACACTTAAGCGAGGATAACGCTTGCCAAATTTCAGCATCCTACGACAACTTTGATTTTTCTAGCCAATAAGTAAAGTAGGCGTGTCAGTGGGCGGATTTCAAAAATGTTTGCACTTGTACAGTTTCGGGACGTAGAAAGGAGAGATATCGAGTATCAACTTCCTAGCTCAAATTTTGAGGCCTAAAAACTACCGACAGACAGACGGACGGACGGGCAAGGCTCATTCGACTTACAATTCGCCCTCGATCATATTCCCTTAAGGTCTTGGGGGTCTACGGTGATTATTTCTCTATGTTAAGAACTATGAACCAAACTTAATATACATTCTATCCTATGGGTTGGGGTATAAAAATCACACGAATGGTTCCATAGTAAAAATATTATTGTTTTCGTTCCTTCTGCAGAACACCGTTATAAATGTTTGGCCCTGATATGTATTATTATTATGCTCTCCTCCCCATATATTTTTAGCCAATTTATGTCCTTGCTTATCTAGATTGTTTTTTTATTTTCTAGTAAAAGTAAAAATTACTCCTACCTACTAGGTAGGTACAAAACCTACCAGGTAGGTTTTGTTGCTGGTAGAAATTCAGACCAAACCCCATAAATTTTTAGCCATTGTGCTTTGGTTTTTCTTCTATTCTGAGTGATAATTTTGTTTCTATGTGTACCACTACTAAAAATTATTATCCTCAGTGCGCAAAAAATAAAAATTTTGATTTTATTTCTCTTTCCTCAGCTTTTGAGATGTCAGACATTGCTTTGTCTGTCAGACATTGCATTGCCTTGACGATTTCCATTATGATTTCAAATAACTAAAAAACGACTGGAAAACACCAATTCCCAAGACTATTTCCTATTTCATTTTCTAGTAAACTGCCAATCGTGGAAATTAGCGAGGCATTAATCTGTCGAATGAGGACGTTGAAATCGAAGCTAACGGGTGATTTTTTAGCTGGTTTGGTTTTGGCAACACTGGTTTTGACAGCTGACGTGTGTTTAGTATCTTGTGTCACTGTCAAACAGCTTCAGTTTGGTTTGCAATTTAACCATGGATCGTCTTACAAATGAACAACGCTTGCAAATTATTGAATTTTACTATCAAAATTCGTGCTCGGTTCGAAATGTTCATTGCGCGCTGCTTCCATTTTATGGTCGGCATTCTCGGTGAACAGTTAATTTCACGTTTCGGGCCGGTCAATTGGCCGCCTAGATCGTGCGATTTGACACCATTAGATTATTTTTTGTGGGGGTATGTCAAGGCTAATGTCTATAGGGACAAGCCCGCTTCGATTGACGCACTGGAAGCCAATATCCATGCATTCATTCGTGAGATACCGGCCGATATGTGTGAAAGAGTATGCCAAAATTGGCCTTCGAAAAATTGGCCAAAAAGCCCGCTTCGATTGACGCACTGGAAGCCAATATCCATGCATTCATTCGTGAGATACCGGCCGATATGTGTGAAAGAGTATGCCAAAATTGGACTCAGCGGATGGGCTACCTGAGACGCAGCCGCGGTCAACATTTGCATGAAATTATCTTTAAACATTAAATTGCAAGATTCAAACTATCGATTCAAATAAATATTTCATTAATTTTTTTCGAATTTTTTGTGTTTTTTTTAAAAAAAAAGTTCTCAACCTCTTAAAAAATTTGTATAGACCTGATAAGATCCGCCTATAATTTACCTATTTCATTGCAAAATGTAAATTTTTATCAAGTTAAACTAGACGTAGGAACTTGAATTATGGTGCAGAGCAATAGTTGCGAACAGCCTTTAATAAGACAAATTTTGGACCGCCCACACTTTTGACCATGCCTAAGTGGATTAGACCTTTAAAAACCTGATTTCTCGGAAAATGCATTCTAAATCGAAAAAAAAATTATTTTCTAAGTTTGTTGTATGCAAAACATTGAGCTGCTGAAACTTGTGAGAGAAACTTTTAACCTGTTATAATCAGCTTTTAACGAATTTTCTCATGATTTTAACGAAACAAGAAATATTTGATTTTATTTTTCGGCTGACGCCCATTTTTGGGGGCGTGGCGAACACAAATAATTGACTAAAGTATATGAATTTGTGACAAAAATGTTTTATTTTTAGTGCTACACGGAAAGAGGGCGGGTATTTCAAAGTTTGTTGCAGAGAACCTCTTAAACTTACTTACTTGTTCTTTAATTATTTATTTTTTGTTCAAAAAACGGTGTTTCAGTTTTAAATGCTAAATCATCATGCCTAGAAGGACGTAAAAAAATGTATTTTTCATGTTGTCCACTTTTTGAAAGCAAGAGATTTAACGATCCAAAATTACGTCTATTTTACCATCATCAGCCTAAACGTTTCAAGTGTTCGAAATTAAGTACATTTTGTTCTAAATTTTAAATCAATCGTTTATTGTACTCACATACATTGGTGTCGTAGAAGCTTAATTATAAAATGGAATTTCTCTCCTGTTTACTGGGTAGAAAATATTATCTGTACACAACACCCAGACCCAACGGAAGTAACCCGTATAACCCCGCTTAGTTGTTCAGTTCGTTTTTCATCATTTTCTCTTGGCTCTCACTCCAGGCTTTGGCAATCATTTGTTTTGTTTGGGCATCTCCGTTTTGGAACATTCGCTTCATTAGGTTAACAATAGCGTCATCCCCTTTCATGTCGTCTTTCATATCGGCATCTTGCTTGTCTTTCAGACGTTTCTCGATTGCCGTCAAATGGGACCAGGTTTTACCTTCCTCCTTCTTCTTCATATAGATGGCGACCATGCCGGTTTTTATTTTGCGATAGCTCTTCGCGACGTCAATCGGTTCCAATAAGTTGTTTATAGTCAGGCCATAGTCTTTGTTGTTCAGGTTATTCACATGAAAGACCATCGATTTTTCGTTGAAGGTTACATTGACATCATCCTCGGCTAGATTTTGGACCCCGTCCAATGTGATGAACATTTTCACGAACTTTTCGCTTTGATCCCAAGCATATTCGTTCAATTCCACCAGGTATCTATAGAAAATGCAATGAGCAACAGAACAACGATTTGCATAGAACACCACATACCTTTTTGTCGTTGGTCCATCGGAGTGTACAGTATTGCTGGCTGCTGAGTTTCCCTTCTTTTCAGCTTCGGCCTTGGCCTTGATCTCATGATTTACGATTTCGGTTTCAATTTTGTGCTTCTCAACAATCAGGACGTTCTTAACACGCTGTCTGGTTGTTTGGGTAAGTAAGGCGGCGATTTCTGCGGCATCGCGTTTCAACTGTGCTCAAAGTAAAACACACTTGATGAGTTCAAAAACTAGTAAACACTTTGCACACCTACCTCTTCGACAGACATTGTGATTCAGGCAATCAGGAGTTTTCAAAATTGATTATTGTTTTCTTAATCGAATTAAATCACTATCACAGCGTGCACATGCACCTCGAGTTTTGTAAAACAAAGTTAATTTCACGATGAGAGCTACGGAAGAACTGTCAATTATTTTTCTCGAATGTTTTGTTTGAGTGATGCCAAATTAATGAAAATTGTTCGGGATGAGTTCGGAAGTACCACAGGCAGGTAGCAAAGAAATATAAAAGTTGAAAAAATTTAACATTGCAAATTGGTACCATACAGTGTTGAATAAATAGATTTTTAATTTCCGTCCCTCTTGCCCTCCATTTACCGTTTGTTTACGTTTTTTATAAACGTAAACAAATTCACCCCCCAAGGGTGAATGCCACTAAAACTAATTTCACTCTTCTGAAGATCAGGTATTCAGTAAACCGTTGGACGTCCATTAAAATTTGCGAACCATGTTGGGCTCTTACATAAATGACTTCATCAACTTATGTTGAAGTGTCCTAAGTAAACTGACATCGAGGAGTGTTGTACATTGCACTCCAAACGAAATCGTAATTTCACTTAAGTCCGATGCTCTGTCTTGCCTCAATCAAACTTATTGACTCCTTTTTAGCCCCGTTTAAAATTGCAAAAGGTCATCTTTGTTTCGATACTTGAGGTCGTGCTGCCAACTGGAAGTATTTGCTGTACAAAGAAGACCTGTAAAATTGATGATCAACGAGTGCATTTTACGAATTTTTCAGGAATTTTTAGCTTTGCGAAAACTCTACGCATTTTATTAAGTTTTGCGAAACCTTAAAGACTTCAAGAATCTATTATGTATGTTATTATATGTGAAACTTTTATTGGCTTAATCGATGCGGCTTGGAAATACAAAAATTTCGATACCCATATCTTATATTTGGTTATTGGCGCTTGTTGAGTTTTGCAAAAACAGTCGTCAATTATGTTAAAAGCGTTGTGAAACTTCATGAGTTGCCAGATTCCTATATGGATCATGGTGCCTATGGAAACTGATAAATCACAACTGTCATCTTCTTAGCCGATATGGCATCTTTGCTATAATTTTGCTATATTCCTTTGCCATAATTCCTGATATTTGGAGCACAATAAGTTTCAAAATTTTACTACTTCAATTTTAGAAAATAAATACAAAATTGTTTTGCTAGGAAAGAAGGAAACATTTCTCTTCAAATATATTTTTTTAAAAGTCGGTGAGCTAAAAAAGCTAAGTTTTCTGAAACTATCCAGTATTCTCATAAATTTTCTTAATTTTTCTGTCCGTGTGAACCTTTAACAAAACTTTAAGAAAAAAATTAATGAAATCGGTAAAGCCACTTGCAAGTTATGGCGGGACGAAGGTAATGCATTGGAATTGCGTTGGAAAATCGTTTTCTTTAACGTTTGTTTTTTAGCCTACTAAACTTCTTCAGAACCATACCTTTCAAGCAAAGAAATAGTCACAAAACACGATGGCACAAAACTCGAGTTATAATGGCACAAAACTCGGCACCCATTTAAAATTCAAGAATTTGTAGGTACATTTTAGTGCTAATTGAGTTATCTATAATTTGACAAATTTGACAACTAGTGCCCAAGTACCCAAAACGTCAACAAAATCTAGATAATTTTCGGGGTGTAAAATATCAGTTAGTGTAAATCGCTTAAATCTACTCTCAGAAAGATTGTCAAATACGCAGCTCATGAAATATTCAAAATAAAATAAATCAAAAAGCCCAAATCAAGCGAAATGAAAAACTCAGCTGTAAAATATTATGAAAATCAAAACAACATGAAATTTTAACGTTTGTGTATTTGCGTAACTTTACGTGAGTAAACTCGAACCCGAAATTATCGCCGAAAAATTTTCATACCAAATCTGACAGTTCAATTACGAAGTGGGAAATTTCCGCAGCTTACGTTACGTTATTTATCAGGCTTTTACGCGTGTAAGTGAATACCCTTATACCATGTCTCCACCGAGCACTAATCCTCGATTAAAATAAATCTTTATTAAAACCTCTACCAATCACGCGATTTACCATACAAATTTAAATCCTCTCGGCAAGCGATTAAAAATGAATCCTCTCAAAATCTCATTCACCCTATTCACAAACCTAATTCCTGCCCCTTTTTTACAGTTTGAGAATCAAAAAAAGAAACTGAAACTGTCTCTGTGCAACAGATATGTCAGAAGTTCGTTTTCTATTGTGACTTTTGCTGAGGAAATCGTTTTTGCTCCTGGGAAATGACATCGCCACTCTCTTTTGAGAGCCAAAATGACAGAAACAGAGTTCTCGTGTCAAATTAATTTTACATTTGTCCTATGGAGCCACTTTGGGATTTATTTTTAATCGTCTCCGGCTAATCTTCTTTTAATTGTCGGTGTAGACATAGTATTAATGTGGATAATAAATTTCGTCCTGAGCGAGTAAAATATCAGAATCGATGCTTAAGTTTGCTTGTGAAATTATTCCTAGGGCCCAACCATAATCGAGTTTGATGAGCATAAGTCGGCTTTCCGAAATGTCCCATTACAGGCAATTCGTATGCCACAACCACAATAGCCTTATTCTGGGTTTCGTAAGGTTTTCGTGAGCTTGTGTTGGCTTAAAGTTTTGTTTTTGCTTGTCATTAGTTCGCTCATTGTCATATTTAAGCCCATATTTATTTTTAAGCGTGCTTCAAAAAATCCGTGGAAGAAGGAATTGTACCAAGAATTGTAGGCTGACCTCAAAATTTTAAATACATATTGGATCTGACAATCGGTTTCGGAGATATTAACATCCAAAGTTGAAGAAAAAGTGACATAATTTTAAAATTTGACTTTAATTTCACTGTGAATGTGACGTTCACAGTGAAATCTCAAAAGATTTTCAAATTGTTTGCTTAAGTCTTCGTTGTATTTCGACATAAGATTAATCCCGCTTATGGCGTATTCGGTGTCGATACCGAACTCGAAATTTCGCCACCGTCGTATTTGACGGTGAAGGCGATATTCAACTTCGAACATGTAAAAGTTGAAATTCAATTTCAGCTCACAAGCTGAAATTGATGAATACTCTGACATTTGTTTACAAATCTGAGTAAATTGATTTATTTGTCATTTCCATGCAATTCCGTTTTGCAGCTTTTACATCAGCTGATCGCGTGTGGTAAATATTTGTTCTATGTTCTTACACGTATTCACCGACACGGAAATTTAAATCTTTAGACAAGCTTTGAGGGCTTTATAAAAAACGTAAGCAAATGGGTGTTGGAGGGCAAGAGGGACGCAAGTTGAATATCTAGTCATCATCATTTTCGGATGCCGCTTATCCTTTAAAAGGGTCGCGCAGCGAGGGTGGCTAAATGGTCCTTCTATCTTTCTCGATCCTCCGCCACCAACTCGAGAGACTCTGGTGCAATCCCCAGATGGGACTCAGAGAGGTTCTTTACCTGATCCCACCACCTGCTTCTTGGCTTACAAGGGGGTCGACGCGCTCGCATAGCGGCTAGCATGACCTGTCTAGGAAGTCTGTCATGGGGCATGCGAACAACGTGTCCAAACCATCGAAGAATCGATCGCTCCACTCGGAGAAGTAGCTGGTCAACATTAAGATTCCCTCGAATACTGACGTTTCTCACTCTATCCCTCAGAGTAATACCAGCAGCACACATCAGGAATCTCATTTCGTTAGCTTGTACCCGCGATCTAATTCTTTCGGTCATTACCCAAATTTCATGACCATAGATGCGGGTCGGAACGAACACTGAATTAAAAACTGAGATCTTTGCTTTCACTCCAAGCTCAGCTTTCCTGATGACCGGCCGGCGCAGTTCCTTTACTATTGCTCCAGCTTGGCCAATTCTACAGGACAACTCAATATCACTCCTCTCATCTTTCGTGAAAAAGACCCCGAGATACTTAAACTTCTCCACCTGTTTTAATGGAACTCCATTTATGTGCAGGGTACACTGCACAGGAGTTCGGGAAACAACCATCACCTCCGATTTGTTCACGTTTACTTTCATCCCAGCATCACCACAGACGGCTGCAAACCTATCCAGTGCTCGTTAAAGTTCCTCTTTGGATGATGCAAGGATGGCCAAATCATCTGCGAAAAGCAGATGACTCATCCTGATGCCAGTCAATTCGAAACATTGCTCGCCAAGACTGCGCTTCACCATCCAGTTCATATATGCTATGAAATATTGAATATCTAGTTATTCAGTTATTTATGGGCTGGGTGTAGCCTTAATTGTGTATGTAAAGTGACGTTTCGACTCAATTTTCATTCGTGATTATTTACAACACGGCTCGTCAACAATCAGGATCGTCAAAACAAGTTGCTTTTCTGTGATTGGCCAGTTCAGATTGTTTTATATACAAACGGCTTTTTTTCCACGCGTACAAAATGACAGTTCCATCCCATGTCAAAAGATTTGATCTTTTTCGATTTTGCATGTTTCTATTTATTGTTTGAAAATAAAAGCAATTCTAGATCAATTCCCAACACGAAAGATGCGATCTCCCGATCTTGGGAGATTTGATCTGAACTCACTCACTCATGGAAACTTTTCTACTGCTAAACGCCAAATCGAAACAATTTTATTTTTTTTTTCGAATTAATGTGGGCACGTGTTTGTTGGTTGCCAGCCCGTGTGTGTGATTTATTTTGTCACCAAACGGGGAAACATGTTTTATTAAAGCGAGCAGTTCTTGATTTTGAGAGCAATTCTTTCAAGTTTCAATGAAAAACGATATAAGAATTAAAACAGATTTGATATCAGAGCGACATCGCTTGGCCGTTTAGCTAAATCGCTCATCACTCAGCGGCTTAAATGGCCACCTTTATACACCTTCATCTGTTTTTATTTTTTTTGCGTCGCTCAGTCGCTCACTGCGTGGCCTCTGCCCTGCCTTATTCGAAAAACACAAACACGCTTTATGCGGCCCTTACACCACGCAATATTATTGAGCAATACTAGGTAATGCGCAATAATATTGACCGTGTAAGGGCTTTATTGCGCAATAAATTGCGGCAAAAAATTCGGACACAATATTTTTGGTCAATATTTTGCGCAATAATATTGCGTGGTGTAAGGCCCGCATTAGTGTCGTCTTTGCCTGCGTTTACGAGCTCAGCCATAAGATTTCAATGTTTTCTCATACATTAGTTTTAGTGTTGGGAACTATCGAACGAATTCATTCATTTTTTTCAACATTCGTTCATCATTCAAACAAACCCCGAGAATATATTAATACTCTTTTTAAATGAAATAACCGTTGACTCAGCCTTACACAAAAAAAAAAACTGTCGTTCCATACATCATACCTGCTTTCGGTTTTGAACGAGCAAAATAATCCAACCAAAAGTTCAATGCCTACTTTAAATGAATTCGTTCAGACCTGCTATCGACAGAGAAAAATAGTCATCTAACTACTTTTTTCATTCGATGTAAGTATGAAATGACCCATTGAACACAAACGATACATTAAAAATTTTCATTCGAATATTTTTCTCTCGATAGTAGGTATGAACGTAATAATTTTAATGTGCACTGAACTTTAGTTGGACAATTCTTCTCGCCTGAAAGCAGGCATGATGTATGAACAAATTCATTTCCCATTAGCATTTAATTTAGCTGTGACAGTTTATCTCTCTCGAGCATAAATATGAACGAACAAATTTTTTTTACTGATTTCAGTGAGTGACAGTGAAGTGTGAAGAAATTCGTTAATACATAATACCAGCTTTCATTATGCATTATGTAAAATGAATCCGTTCATACCTACTATAGAGGGAGAAAAATATGCGAACGAAAATTTCATGAATGAATCGTTCGTGTTCATACTTGCTATCGAGTGAAAAAAAGTTGTTGAACGAAAAAAATCAGTATTGAGTGAATGGATGCGATCGAACGTATGAACTTTTAGCTACTATCGAATAAGTTGATAGTTTTTATTCGATAGTTCTGTAGTGAATATATATAAGTAAACACATTACCGTTTCAACCGTTCGGCTTGAAAGTCAGTTCTTTATTAATTATTAAATCTTATGCGACCATGTCGCTACCTTATCTATCTTATGCGATTTTCGCTAACTTAATCATTCCCACGCGCCTGAGAGTGGTTTCCGATTCCAGACGATCGGTGACCAGGAATTCGCTTGGTCAACGGAATCTCAGTTGAGTGGGGTTTTAAGTGACGAGCAGCTAGTGTGCATTTATTTATTTATGCTACACCTCCCTTTTTCGGAAGAATAAATTCATTTTATTAAAATTTATTCTTAAGCCTAGTTTCACATTATATTTTTTTGTTTTAGTTTAATTTAACATTTGTATTATTTATTGGGTTTAATGAAACGCATTCTTAAATTTATTTATACATATGTATACCCTTTTTTATATATATTATTCTTCGTATATAAACATGTTTTTTTTTTTTTAAATACATAAACATTGGTACATATTTTGTTTGAAATTTCTTTCTAATAAAATTGTTTGGTAGGTACCTACATCTATTTCAAATTCTAATACATATTTAATTCTGTTTTTTTTTATACCTATACAATATAGGTAGCATTATATATATATATATATTCACTACATGCAAATATTCCGTCTTGGAGTTGTTGTTGTGGAACGAACACTTCTTTGTCCTTGCTTTGGATGTTGACCTGTCTAACGACTTCAGACCTTGCCGGTATCGCTATTGCATAACCTTGAGGTGCGCATGACATTGGTATTGCAATGTCATCAAAATCATCTGGCCTTAATACCAACCAGTCTTTGTCCCTGTTGTAGTCAAGTAAACAATTATATTTCTTGACGAAGTCGAGACCGATTATTCCATCGGATGGAATTGAAAAATTGTCACTTACTACATGAAATTCGTGGGCTATTAGCGTATTTTTAAATATTAAGTCGAAATGGACCGTTCCCAATGTATATGTTGTTCCATGACCTATGCCGTTTAGGCTTGTTATTTTATTAGCGTTAACGTTATTAAAATTTTGAATCTGTCCTCTTTTTATTATAGAAATATCCGCTCCTGTGTCGACTATGAATGTTGTCACATCATTATTTAGTGACGTGCTAAATGTTATGAATGATGTGAGATTCAAATTAATATTATAGATCTTACTGCTTGTTCTTACACTACCTACTGAGTACTTGAGGTGTCTTCGTTTTCCGTTTCTTGTTGTGTCAATCTAATGTTTCTATTGCTATTATTTTTATGTCTATTGTCCCTTGTTTGATTAAGATAACTTCTATGGTTTGAATTATTATTGTAATTTCCGCGTCTATGTCCACGACCTTGGCCGCGTCCAAATTCACGTCCACGAAAAAAATTATTTCGGTTATTAAAATTTTGAGCATAGCTTCTACACCGATTATTTCTGAAATGTAAAATTGGATTTGGCTGGCCATAATTTTCAGTACAGCAGTTTACGAATTTGGCGACTGCTTCGTTCATGTTGTTGAATTGGCCGGACTCCATAATAAGTTTTACCTTATCATGGCTGGAGTTTTTGATAATGGCTTTTATGGCAGTTTTGGTGGAATAGGTCTCTGCCAATTGGGGTTTAAGCCCGTCTGAAATGTATGCACTTTGTAACTTTTTGGTAAGCTCCTCAACCTCTTGTGCATAAGTAGTTGCAGGCTTAGAGTTTTGACGGACGTTCATCAACTTTGCAGTGATGACGTCTACAGATTCGCCTTTAACAGTTGTTTTTAATTTTTGAATTACTTCTGTTATTGTTGTTTCCGAACCAGATATCAGATTTATTGCAGTCCCTTTTAACTTTGTTTTTATTAGATTGATAGCAACAATATCGTTGCCATCATTTACGCTATTTAGCAATTCTAACGCGGCTAAGAAGCTTTGGAGGTCGGCTGCGTTACCAAAGAAATCCGGAAGGATTTTCGATGCAATATTAAGAAATTCCACAGGTGTTTGCGACATTTTGTTCGAACTTAAAATACTTGCTTTGCTACTAGTAGTTTGTTGGTTCTTATCACTTATATTCTTAGTTTTGGTGTCTATTTGGATTGATACTTGCTCATGGAGTGAAAGGGTAATTTGAGGTGTACTCCCTGCCTAGATGCCGATCTTAAAACTTTATCTCTAGACTCACTGTACAGTTCATGGGCTCTATCCTTGTGTTTTTTCGTTAGCTTTGAAAAATTTACATTTAATATGACCCTGATGCTTTCTAGTTTATCTATTAATATTTTAAGGTGCCTGTCCAAAGTTTCCTGACCTACAGATCTATTGACGTTTATACATTTACTTGATTTATCGATAACTTCCCTATTTTCGTGAATTTTTTTTTAAGATTTTTAGCCATTCCATTTATAAAAAAAAATATATAAATGTAGGTACCCACTTATTTGCGCTAGGCATGAAGACCAAGATTAAATCTGTGCGAGAGACGCAGCTCTCGCCATGTAAGTTTTTTTTAGTGATTTTTTATGCCAAGAGTATATTTTAGTTAATAAGTTAAGGGCCAAAAGAACTATTATAATTATGAAATAGGCTTCGTAATTTATGCCTTTTTCATTAATTTTCACCTCGTTTATCACGTTGGCGTTTGGTTTTTCTAATTTTGAATTAGTTTTGCCCATATTGTTGCCAAGAGAAAAATATACTTAATTAACTTAGAACTTAATTACTAACTTGAATTGTTGCTGCTTGTTGCTTCTGGTGTGCGCTTCTGTCTGATAATTCTTCTTGCTGTTTGTCTTTTTACGTTTACGTAAATTTAGGAGCCCGCGAGCAATCATTGTGTGTACACTTCACTAGCACTGGTGTGGTGAGTTCAATTCATAAATGTAGAGGCATTTTTTTTTTTGCTTTTATAGTTATCATGTAATGATATTGTAGCGTTCGGGATGCACTAAATTAAATTATAGATTTTATTTTATTTTTCACGGCCGACGGTGAAGCATTGCTTATGGTCAGATTTCTTCACATGCACTTTGGTCTATTTAAATTCATTAGCGATATGAACCGAATGTTTTAACTAATTTTCATACGCACAAGACCGATGGGTGTACAATCGCGGCGAATGCAGAGCGGTCATTACTTAGGACGCTAATGGTACTCTATTGGATGTAAATGGCAGGTTCGCCATGTAGTGAATATATATAAGTAAACACATTACCGTTTCAACCGTTCGGCTTGAAAGTCAGTTCTTTATTAATTATTAAATCTTATGCGACCATGTCGCTACCTTATCTATCTTATGCGATTTTCGCTAACTTAATCATTCCCACGCGCCTGAGAGTGGTTTCCGATTCCAGACGATCGGTGACCAGGAATTCGCTTGGTCAACGGAATCTCAGTTGAGTGGGGTTTCAAGTGACGAGCAGCTAGACTGCTCGTGTGCATTTATTTACTTATGCTACAGTTCCCATCCCTAATTAGTTTCAGCTGGAACGGATTGATTGGTATCGTTAAGAAACAACTTAATTTTACGTTATATTACTTTAATGCAAAGCTCAACAACGTAGTGTTTGAAATACAAGCAAACCTTACACTTCAGTCAAAATAAGCGAGTTACTTTAAAATATTAATCAAGTAGGTACTTCGAATGCAATATTGACTCTTATACATTTTCAATAGCGTGCATAACCCGCGTGGATTTTTACACAAATTGTTTTACGTAGTTTCAGCCTTTTCGTTTCCCATTCCTTTTATCTATAAAACAAAAACATAAATCTATAATTAGACACTGAAACATTTTAAGTAAATGCTCCCAATTTGGCTTGTTGGTTACATTTATTACACGGTTTAAATCCTGAAGTAGGAAGGATACTTACTGTGGCACTTGTTGTTGCATGCAAGAATTGACACAGCTTCATAATTAAGTTTTATTGATTTGGGCAAAAAAACACAGAAATTCGTTAACCTTGTTATAATTGACTTTTGTGGGTCTTCCAATTACAAATGAACTTGAATTTCGTCCTTACGCAATTATCGCCAATTGAAAAGACAAATTACAATATTGGTCCTTTGTTCTACCTTTATTGTTGTTTCGCGTGTGCTATACCGTTTTTTTTTTCAACAGATTTAATGTATGTAATACAAATAGATTTTATTGTTACAATATTGGTACAATGCTACAGGACATATAGACTCTTAATGCCATTTCTAATAAAAATGTTAAACTTTTCCATGTTTAAGTCGTTTATTCTAGCTTCTACTGGCTAGAACTCTTTTAACGATGAACACAGCGGCGATTCCAATCAATACCGCACCAAAAGCAATACCGAATTTCCTTAAAAATAAAATAAATGCATTTTTATGTTTGGTTGGTAATTTTATTATTCTTAAACATTAAGACGAAAACAAAGTTAAAACAAGCAAGAAAATAGGAAGCTCCAGTCACCATAAAATGAAAACGCGACCATTCAAAGCTTACAATTTGAAAATTATACAAAAACGAACTAAAGTTTGTTTTGGAATAATCGGATAGCAAAAGAAAAATAACAGTAAATTGAGATTCCACAATCACAACAATGTACAACATTGTTTCTCATTTTCTGATCTGTGAAGTAGGTTAAATTAAAGAAAACAAAAAAACAAAATTAAAATGTGTTAAAGTAGATTTCAAAATGTTTAAGTGTGCTCCATCTTTTACGAGTATGCTTCATGAGACTGCAGTGCATAATATTTGTGCGAGTACATCAAAATTTTGATTTTATCCAATTTTCGTTAACTTACTAATTAAAAGTATACCGATGAATCAATAAAGACTATAAGTGTTAGGTTGCTTATATACATACAATAAGATATTGTTAGCTATGGAAAGATGATTATTTTTTTTTAGTAAACAATGACTCGCCCAATTTTCATATCGTTGTGCTTGTGAGAAAAAAAGTTTAGGTATGTGTTCATGTGTTTATCAAAAACGCTTATCATACGAAAAGAACCTTATGTGAAATCAATAATTTTATTGTTAAATTATGAGAATATCATTTAAACAGCACAGGAAAATGTCCGTGAATTGTGCTGTTTTGGAGTTATCTGCGATTATTGTTTACCTCCGCAATCATCAAAGCATATTCGCACCTGCTTACTGATGACTCGACAATTTTTTCCCTCTGCATATAGTAGATATTAACCCTATACATATTTTATTATAAAACTTCTGCCGAGAAAAACGTAAATATAAAGCAATGTTCTAAAATGGATAGAGTAAATTATTTTATCCCAAAGTTTTTCTTCGAAACAAGAGAAAGTTTTTTTTCCCCTCAGGATAGGCGAACTATAGCAACACTGTATTAGAGTGCCCCATGATTCTAGAAGAATTTTATATACCCTCTTTTTCAAAATTTTAAGCTTGTAAACGTTAAGTTGTAAAAATAAGAATTTTGATAAAGCATAGTGCGCGGTATCTCAAGGAGGATATAAAATAGTTCAGGAATTGTTGATTGACTTGAAAATCGTTCAAAGGAAGGCTTTTCAGGACGTAAATTCAGATTTTTGACTTTACTACAAATTATAACATTACTTCAATGTAATTACTTCAAAATTATAATATTTGTAGTAAAGGCACAAATCCGCAGCAAGTCTACGGTGTGCAAGCGAGTGTTTAAAGTTTTGTTGATAACTCAGGACAGGATCATAGGCAAAAGGGTTTTTTAAGGGAATGAGGCGGAGAGAATGCTTTGCTTCAAACATGAGATGCATTGATTAAAACGCTAACCGAACGTATCGTTGCTTATATTGAGGAGCGGCCCCTATGGCAAAGCCATACAAAATTAAATTAAATATAGACCAGTGAGTAAGTGCTACAATGTGTACGCAGAAGTTACAGTCCGTAAAACGGGCCGTTGAATACCCCATCCTATCCCACATTGTAAAATGCTGATGGCATAGTTATTTTTTGACATTTTATGAGTAATGCAAACTTCGAAAAGGGGCGTGGTCCAACCGCCCCTAATTACAAACTATTAATTATAAGATAGTTCCACAGATATTTCCAAGTTACACCTAATTGTACGTAAAAATGCAATTTTTTGGTCCAAATTCAATATTTTTGAAAAATCGACCCCTAAAAGGGGGGTTGGCTTAAGCTTTATAAACGAAAAGCTTTATATAAACGAAATCTGGACGGAAGTATTATTTACCTAACCTGCTACTTTTTTTGTTTCATGCTTTCTTAAATTAGGCTCAAGGGCAGTCGAAATTAAGTTTTTCTGGAAAATTTGATTTTTTTTCTTCAATTCTGCCTCCAAATGTGGGCGGGGCCCAAAGTCTTGTATGAACAAAATGTGGAACTAAGCGTTTTCTACATAAAATATTAAGCAATTTTTTTTTTCAATTTCGAGCAAAAATACTGAGTAAACTGCATTTGAAAATTTACCCTTAAAATAGATGCCACGCCCACTAGAGGAGGTTTATCAATTAAATTTGTCTTTTTTGTGTCTTATATTCACTAAGAGATGCTAAATGTCAAATTCCAGCCTTTTAGAACGTCTTAAGTTTTGAAAAATCTGGAGGTAGTTGCATATTTAGACCGATTGTGGGCGTGTCTTTGGGCGGATTTCAAAACTTTTTACACTTGTACTGCTTCGCATGACGCGCACCTGAAGTACGAAGTTTCAGCACCCTAGCTCAAAATTTAAGGCCTAAAAACATGTAACATACAGACGGACGGATGGACGGACGGACGGACATGGCTCATTCGATTCAGAATTCGGTCTCGATCATATCCCCTTAGGGGGTCTACCATTATTATTTCACCGTGTTACAAACTATGTGACAAACTTAATATACCTCCTATCCTATGGGATGGGGTATAAAAAGTGAAAAATTACAATTTACAATTCTACCAGTTGTGTTTTACTAACGGTAGAAACAAGAAAAATAGCCTTCCACCAGTCTATCAATCTTTCGAAGATCGAAG
Source organism: Neoascia interrupta (assembly GCA_947623515.1). Taxonomy (NCBI): domain Eukaryota; kingdom Metazoa; phylum Arthropoda; class Insecta; order Diptera; family Syrphidae; genus Neoascia; species Neoascia interrupta. The sequence goes on along the minus strand of OX392463.1, from coordinate 47,889,009 downwards.
GTAAGCAGTGATGTAACCTTATTGCGTCTTTGATTATGAAAAGTAAAAAGGATTAACAGGTATTCTTAAATAGATCAATCATTGATGAAATAATTTTTAAAGATTTCTCATTTAAAAATCATTGATGAAATTTTAAAAATTAGACGGTTTCAAATTTAAAAATCATTTTAAAAAATTTAAAAATCATCCAAACCGTCTATTAAAAATACTTGCACATAAATAAGAAATGGTTATGTGTAAAGTAATTTTTGTTTTTTACTTGCCACAACAGTAGAGTCACCAACAGTGAGACACTTTTTTCTGAGTACCGAACATATTTCGATGGATTATATCACAGTGCTTTCGGTTGCTATAAACTTTGTTCGCTTCACAAGAAACACGAAAAATCTGAAAATAGTTAAAATTCTAAGAGCCCACAGCACATTTTGAGAGGGGAAAAGCCAAATAAGTTGCATATCATTGGAAAGATCAGCGATGTCAACTACGTTAACAATAGAATGCCAAATGTATCAAAATTGAATCAAAATAAGGAACACGATGTCCTTATTACAAATATTGTTATGTGGCGACAAGAAATTAAACAACCTGCAGGAGTCGCTGATTGCACCCATCGATTCACTCTACGAACACAACCGCTCGATTCACTGAACGAAAATACCCAACTGTCATTCCAGTCATCTGACAGCAGCTGTCATATTCGAAGTTCGAATTTCGATTTCCCCTTCTTGGAATTCAGCGGAAGAGTACCAATGGAAAATTACCAAAGGGAAGTATGGAACGTACTAGAAGGTGCTTAATTTTGTATAAATACACGGGTGACAGGCTCGTACGGACAGTTATTTTTTAAACGTTGACTTGTGAAAATCGGTAATAAAGTAAAAAGTGATTGAATTGAAATAAAGTGTTGAATTCTAAGTAGTAAAGTGGAATAACAGTGTGATTTGAATTTAAATAAGTCTGTTTGATAAATAAAGTGTTTCATTGTGAGATTATAAAAGTGAAATTGAGTTTTATACGACGATCCCCAGACAAAAACATTACAATATATAGATTTTAAACATTGAAACCGGCTATAAGAAAAAGTTGCGAGTTTGCAATATGACGTCGTTTAAATAGACCTTTCCAATGATATGCAACTTTTTGGTTATAATAACCACTCTCAAAATATGCTGTGGGTTCATGGTCTATAAGTAACTCCCTTGCTTTCATCCAAACACAGAACGAACGCTAGAACGTTCAATGAAGCGACGACAACAACGAACAACCCTACTGCACTATTGCAGCACTATAACTATTAAGGGCCTTTTCGGTTGGCATCCGGGAGCATTCTGGACTCCCCTGAAACTATTTTCTTGGACTCGTTTGACAGTTCCTTTTCTAGATAGAAAAAAAATTCGCTTCTGGTTTTGAATCCAACATGTAACGCGTGTGTCAAGTTGGATAAATGTCATTTGTCCGCTGTAGAATAGGCTTTTGATTTACAAATACAATTCTAGATAAACTTCAAAATAAAGAAAAACGTGTTCGTTTCTTTTGGTGTTCTTCTCCTCTCAATCCGGGCCAACCAAAAAGGCCATAAGTGCCCCAGTATTTTGTCGGGGGAGAAATATCGGTGCTGTAAAAATCTAACGTTTCAGTTCTTTTTCAGCGTGTTTAGTGAAATTCAAAGTTTCACAGTCCGTTGCGCCCTGTTGCTTTCGATGAAAAATTTAATTTTAAGGATTTCACTGAATTTTTGACAATCAATTTCAATTCACACTGAAAAGTGCAAGTGTGTATTTAAAGCACCCTGAGGCTAGTTTTGTCGAATGTACCTCATGTCACACCTCAAAAACGAAAGTCAATGACATTATGAAAACAAAAATCAAATGTCTTGCTGGCTCTCTGCATAGAATGTTCGCTAATTACCGCGCTAGTGTCGGTTTGGACCCCACTCCTAGGAGACATTTTTTTTTGAATAGATATGATTGCCTTTTGATATGCTTGTGTTAAGACAGGCTTCTTTATTATTTAAAAAATATTATACCGAGTTTTATTTGACAGATGGCTTAATCATACATGCATTAAGGCCCATTTTACACATACCCTGCGGCAGACAAACCCGCAACAGCTGCCCGGTCGTTTGTATGGGCATCCGGGTTTGCAGGTGGGAATGCGCTGACTTTACAGCTGACCGTGGTTTTCATCACGTCTTTCAAGCGCGTATGACAAATATTATAAATTATAAAAAAATATCAATTTATTTATTGTTCATTAACAATATATAAACAAAAGTATTTTTATCCCCTACTTTATTTTTTTGCACGTTTTGTAATGACTTTTAACAACAAGGTCAAAATAAATAAATAGTGAGGTAAACTTAAATATATTTTTGCATTTCATTACTATATCTTTCCTCTTTCATTAATGAAAATACCTAAAATGGCCGAAAATACCAACTTCGTAAATGTCAAATTTTATTCTGACATTTTTATCGTTTAGTTACAGTAAAAAAACTGATTAAAAGTTGACACAATTGCGTTATATGTTCACGAAACCGTCATATTTACTAAAAAAAAAAATACGATAAATCTACTGGTCCAAATTATGTTGGCATTTCTGTCGGATTAGATCCCCACTTATTAACTGCAATATTGTTCAAACGTTACGAATTCGTTAAACGAGTAATTTTTCCTTCCGACTGTGTAGTGTCAAGTGCAACATATAGTCGCAGCGCCGTCACGGTGGTTCACGATTTCTTCTTGGGCAATTAATTGGCAAAATATTGGGTTAATCCTGTTCTACCTTTTTTTACTACAGAAAAACGACCTGTAATTTTTTTATGACGGCTGCCGAGCCACAGCGTCTATCAAGGTAGTAGAGCCAAAACATCTTGTCACACCTTATCTGAATCACTTTTAAAAAATAAACATATAAATGGTAGAATACATCTGTCGAATTTGATATTTACGAGACGTCAACGGTATTTTACTGCCTGTGTAAAAAAAGGTCCACCTCATACAAAAACCTCTGGCAAATCAGAAATGATGTTTAATTGACATTGAAATACCAATGACGTGGTGCACACAAGAGGCTTTTTTTAATTAACGTAATCTCTTGTGCTATGATATGTGGTACACATAAATATGTATTATTACTACATTCCTAAATGGGTTATGCTCGTCTTGAATAAAGTAAAGAATCCTTAAATTCCTTCCCTAATAAAAGAATCAAAAAATAAAAATAAAAATTTGTGCTTTTTTCAAAACTGGCACGAATATTGACAACCCGTCATAGAGAAAACGATTGTTGCGAAAACGATTGCCATGCGAAGAACCTACGCTTAATTTTTTCGAATGGGACTATCCTAATGTCAAAATACAACGAAAATCCCACTCAAGTTCTACCAAACGCTACCACGCCTACCATAATAGACTTAAGTAAACGATTCGGAAGTCGTATGAGATTTGTTTGTTTCTCAGCAGCTATCAAATTTCCGCATCGCACCCCTCACTTGATTGGATTGGTGACTTAAGCCAACAAAAGTTAACGAAATCGAGCAAATCTATTATGTTATGACCGTGGCATAAAAATTGTGTGTAATGGAACAATTATGTAAGCCGACTTAAGCTCATCTAAGCCTATTATGGCTGGGCCTAAAGACCTTTCATCGGCTCACAACAAATTGCGTACGCTATGTACAGAGATGTTAAACACAGCTTGTTTTTTATTCTCTTTTTTCACTGTTCTAAAAATCAACAAAATGTGCAGAACAAGGGAGTGAGAGTTTCGAAAAGTATGTTTAATTTGAAAAGTGTCTAACTGAACTGAAATCTTGAATTTAAGTGCAGTGTTATAGAACTATTTGTGTTTTGCAGATAGGCTTTAGTTCAGTATCTAGAATAAAACTCCGCTTATGAGTGTCGAAGAAAAAACTCTAAAGAACTCATTAAGTGAGTTTTGTCCCAAATTCGAAATTGACCTAAAGACATTGAATTAACTGTGGCGTATACGCAACATTTTGAGCATTTTTTTTATGGAGCGAGAATGTTTCTAATAAATCCAACCTTGGTCTCTTAAAGCCGATTTTAAATTTATTTTACTTATAAGCCTAACTCTGTTATTTGGCCAAAATATTGACGGATTCTTGCTGTGTTACGGTGAAAACAGTATTTCCAGCTACTCAAACACTGATAAGGTTACCTACACATAATAGAAAACAACCGGTTTTCTTGTTTCACTTGGCCGAAAAAAATCATTATTCGCAAACAAGCTTTGTACGCCCCTCTTATGCCTTCAACATAAGACTTTTTTAATTTTTACCAAAAAAAAAAAATCAATAGCTATTTGGGCGTTAAACAAAATACAGAACTTTCTCACACATTTCCCGAGAACTGCTCTCGTTATACAAATACGCGAGAAAATTAATCATAAAATCCCCAATTGACGCAATCACAATGATACGACTTTGTTAGTTACATATTATAGACGCACACAAAGCTGTAAAGTACCCAACCAATCATACTGGTTCTTAAACCTGCGAAGCGAGACAGATTTTGTTTCTTACCTGCAATGCAATTTCTGTTTTCTGTCTGCCACAGCCAATACGCCAATCTGGTACTTCGCCATCATTTCCCTAAACGAAGTTATCAAAACATGAAGATTATATAATAAGCAATAGAGTTATAACATGGGGGAAATTCGTACTTACTTTGCTTCGCTACTATGGCCAACGTTAACAAAGTCTTTGGTGGCATCTCTGCCCGAGGCATCGTCAAGCGTGTCCTCACCGCCGGGATGCTAAGTGTTTCAAAAGGAATAATCAGCAAATAGCTTACATTCTTGTTACACTATCTTACCTCAGCACGAAATCTTGTTAGGTCATAGACCTTATCCCAAATGATGACCCACAAATCGTTTGGGTTGTTGTGTTTCTTTACCTCTTCCAATGATATTTCCTTAGTGGCTGGCATTTTTTATGTTCTTATGTTTGCAAGTGCGGCGGCGGGTATTCTTTGTAGCGCTATCCGCTTCGATTAGCAAATTAATATCGTGTGATTGCGATAAGGGAAATTCAGTAAGACTAGTTTGGGTAATCGGACCAGCAAGCTCAGAAATAGACACTTTTGTAGAAGGTAATCGTCCAGTCGGCATAAACTGGAACTGGACAAAAGCAACAGCTGATGCTTTGACAAATGGAAGTTGAAGCTTACTGCCTGGAAAAATTAAGCAAGAATGAATGGAGCTTTGGATGAAAGCTTTCCGGAAACACCGGAAGTAGTAATTGTAGAAAACGGTTAAAATTTTGAGATTCTGTAGGATGGGATGACAGTATGAGCACCATAGCAGATGAACGGCACGCATCAAAAATTTTAATTTTTTTTTTATGTAGAAAACGACGCCTTATGCAGATAAGACCCTTCGGAGCTGCTTAATCCTGTACAGGACATAATATGAAAATAGTCCCACATGTAACTGATGTGGCCTGAAGAGCGGTGGAACACTCGAGAGGCACTTTTTGTAAGCTTTTCTGGCATAAAGTAGATATCACACTATGTGATTGTAATTTTCTAGAATGCCTGGAAATGCCAACTTTGTCAAAATAAGAGAAAACGTCAGCATTGTTCAGAAATAAAACAGACCGTCTAGTATGAACCGTAGGTACCGTAGAACCACAGTGATGTAGCTGTAGCGGTAGTAGAAGCGGTAGTAAGAGCTGTCAAAAGTTAACACACATGTATTCAGTGTATTGCGCACACAATGTGTGTCTGTGGCGGTAGTAAGAGTTGGCCAACTTTTAACTTTCGTAGCGCTACACGGTTGACAGTTCGATACAAGCAAAGTAAACAATGGAGGAAAAGGACGTCGAAAAGTTTATTGAGATGGTTAAATTTAAAAAAATATTATGGAATTTGTGTCATCCGTTGTACAAAAATATTAAATCTATCTCAACTAAACTCAGAGTCTCGGCCGTTGTTTATAAACGAGGTTTTTGTTCGACATAGCCGCGCTGCACCATTGTGTTTAACTTTTTTTCGGACAACGCCACATGGCTCCGCGGTTGAACTACGTACTACTGCTACATACTACCGCTACTGGCATTGTTAAGCTCATCTTGTGTAAAATACCGTTTGTTAACTAAAATTATTGCTTCATATTATTCATTGACTGATTGACTGATTGCATGCTTTATTTACATAACATACTGTTGAACACATTTTCCTTAGTTTGTTCTTAGAATGTAGGCTGTTCTTATATCAGGTGTTTCTTAAGATTCTTTAGAAACTATTTTAAGATACACGGTGGGAAAAATTTATCCTTAATTTTTTTTTCTTTTCACACCTGTAGTAGTCCGTCTGATTGATTACAGTTTGAATTGTTGTTGGTGAAAAGAGACAAGAAGCGTTTTGGCATTCATTTTAAAAAGTTTTCAAGCAGAAAAAAATGCAACATACGCTAAAAAAATTATAAAATTTCAAAACAAATTTGAATCCTTAAAAAATTCTATTAAGTTTTTGAGAAAAAAGAATTATTGAAAAATATAAGCCCGTTGACAATATGTGACAATTTTTAACTACTTCATTCAAAATACCGTTACTAGGCACACAAATAAAACAGCTATGAGCGAAGGCTAACAACCATGTCTCCACCGAGCACTAATCCTCGATTAATATAAATCTTTATTAAATCCTCTACAAATCGCGCGATTTACCATACAAATTTAAATCCTCTTGACAAGCGATTAAAAATAAATCCTCTCATAAATCCCATTCACCCTATTCACAAACCTATTTTCTGCACCTTTTAACAGTTTGAGAATCAAAAAAGGAAACTAAAACTGTCTCTGTGCGACAGATCTGTTATAAGTACGTTTTCCATTGTGACTTTTACTGAGGAAATCGTTTTTCGCTCCTGGGAAATGACATCGCCAAAATGACAGAAACAGAGTTTTCGTGTAAATTAATCCTATATTTGTCCGATGGAGCCACTTCTGGATTTATTTTTAATCGTCTCCCGCTAATCTACTTTTAACTGTCGGTGGAGACATAGTATTAAAGTTAAATTTTGATGAGAAAATTTAACAACTGCGCCCTTGACGTAAGTATCGCTGAATTTCATTAACAAATTTTGTCCCCACAAGCCACAACTATCTCTGATCGTAAGGTTCAAATGATTTTAAAAAAAATCACAATCAAAAAAATTTTTTTAGGAATACTACAGCGGACTATAAATACTATAGAAAAGAGGAAAATTATTAAAATTTACAATTCTACAAACATTATAACAATTACTGGTCATATAATCATTTCAAACGCTGCCAGGCGAACATCGTCAGGAAGCTTTATATTACAAGGATGCTGACATTAAGTGACAACTCTTCCAACGATTTCCCATAAGAGGAAAAGTGTTTGAAAAACAAATAAAAACAACAAACAGTATCAGTACCTAATAATTTAGTTAATATAAATACTCTAGCGAAGAGAAAAAACTTCCTAGTATTTTCCAAGCTGGTTTAAGCCAAAAAATGGTTGCCGTTATTCATTAACGACATTTGTAAGGACTTTCCTGGAAGCATTGAAATGGGGGAGCTGTCGGTAAAAATGCAGACAGCTTGCCGCTCCTAGTCAACAAACTTTATGGTGCGACCATTACCTGCGACCATAAATTATTTAACAACTAGTTAATCAATTTTCGACATGAAAAATTTTTGTCCTAAGCTAACCATACTCTGACATCTCTTTAGAAGTATGGATAAATTCGTGAATTTGTTTGTTCCAATCCCAATAAGCTATTTACACTAAATACTTTCACCTCGGAATTTCGAGTGGGAAATGAGGACAGAAATCCAAAGTAAAAGATGTACTCTTTACTAATACAAGAAAAGAGCAAAACATGTGTAGAGATCATTTTCACATACATAATGTGAAAACAAAGTTTCCCATCCCTTTTCTACCTACTTTTTCTATCTACCTATGCATTCTTTTCATACTACCTCCCGAGCATAAATTACTAAATAATTAGATACTCAATTTGCGTCCCTCTTGCTCTTCAACACACATTTGTTTTCGTTTTTTATAAAGCCTTATATAAAACTTATAAATGCTTTTAAAAAGCTTTAAATTTCCATGTCGGTGAATACGTGTAACAAGATACAACAACTATTTACCTTACGCGATCAGCTGATGGAAAAGCTCCAAAACGAAATTGCATGGAAATGCCAAATTGATGAATTTACTCACATTTGTAAACAAATGTCGGAAGATGGGCTGAAATTCATCAATTTCAGCTTGTGGGCAAAACTTTTAGATGACCGAAGTTGAATATCTAGTTATTCAGTAATTTATGCTCCCGAGATAGTACGAATTAGAACGTTCGGAATATTCCAACTTTGTATGCCACATTTTCCATTCCTTCACAATGAATAAAGAGAGAAGGAAGTGGTGTTTTTGGGGGAAAAGTGAAGCATCAGTTTTAGTTGTGTGAGTGCGGACTACTTATGTGTTGAACCAGGCATGTCCTGAGAGTCGGCTCGAGGTTCATATGTTTCTGGGAGCTGGCTCTACTTTTGTTTAACACTCTTGGGTTAAGGTGACATTTGTACCCCGATTCGTGATACATACACTTAAGACGCGGTGTCACAAGGAACAGGAACAGAAACATTCATACATCAGCAACGCAAAAAGTATTCAGCGAATTTAGGTTTCACTTGCTAATGTATGGGATTCTGTTTCTGTTCCTGTTTTACGTTGCTTGTGACAACGTGGCTTTACAAGTCGATACCCGACATCGGGCGACTAATGTCAAAATAAATGCTTCACTCACACACTGCATATGTAAAAAAGAGATATTCCTTGTCTCTTTATTCAATGTTCCTTCTACGGAATGAATAGAAACGCACCCAAAAATAAACATTTTAATCGTATTAAAATTTGAACCAAAGGAAAACGTAGTTATTTGGTCGCTCTATGTGCTTAAACGTAGTAGGTAGTTGTAGCAGATTTAGTACGAAGGTAGCAGCAAATTTGCTACGACGAGACATCACTGGGTGAGATGTCAAAATTTTCGGCTTCTCACCTCCAGCTGTTCTTTCTGAGGAGTTGCTTGTCAGCTGCTTTTGGCACTTTTGGTTCGTCTCTGCATTTGCGGATTCATAGAAAAATTTACCGCACTGAAGCAACTTTTGTATTTTTGCTTCTAAAATTTTTTTTAAAACAATATTTTAACTACGATAACCAATTTAGTGCTTCTTTTTATTATTATGTGCAAAGACTTCCCGTACAAATGGGAGTCCCGTACCATTTAGCATTGTTTACATCCGCGGTTTTTTTTTTATTGTTTTTGCTTAAAAAAGTCCCCCAACTGCTTCGTGACTAATGCACCTGCAATTACGTTGGTCTTCTTTTATCTTTGAAAAGTAAACTCATAAACTACCGGGCTTCCAGAACAGTGCTCGTTTCGACATCCCAGCAACCATGGAGAAAGAAAGGTGAGTTTCGACTATAATCTTATCCAAGTTCCATTCTCAAAATTGCGTTAGGTTTTCATTGCTCCTACTAGATCCAAGTGAGATCTATTTCGAAGATTTCTCCGTTGACCTTCTTCCTCAAAAGCAGTCACCTACAGCAACGCCAAACAAAGAAAAGACCAACGTTTTGTACGATGGTTCAGATGTCATACAAGGTCGCCTTAAAATGTGTTCCAAATCACTCGTCTTCGAACCGAAAAAGAAGCAAATACCCCTCATCAAGGTGTACTATAGCAAATGCTCGGAAATATTGAGCAATGATGAGACAGCCAAGCAGAACTTGTTGTACATGAGGTAAGGCTAAACTAATGATTTAATGTCAGGTGGACCAAATTGAATTCTTTACTGCTACAGGTGCAGTCAATATGTTGAGCTTCTCGAGAACAACGTTATAGCTCCTTACAAGTTCATAACATGTGATCGCTCCTTTCTGTTTAAATTTCATTACGTCCAAGTGGCTGAGAATGTGGTGCCTCTGTGCCAACAGCTCAGGCGCGCGTCCAGTCTAGACTCAAACGAACAGAGCAATATGGTAAGAACCAAACCGCCTTTTCTTTCAATCAGAGCTTGCGTAGACATTTCGTTCAAGATAGCCGCCATTGTATTCTCGCGGCATAAGAGAATCAAGTTTGACCCATTGTGGCTGAACAGTATCTACGAGAAGGTTGTCGTCGAGTACAATGTCAACGAAGTGAACCCGCTGGTATTGAATCCAGGCAGGATACTACTAACGAACGCGTGTATCTATTTGCAGCATTATAATAATATTCAAACGGTAGGGATCGTCTTCTCATTTAAAAACAAGATTAAATGTGTTTTTCCTCTAGGAACCTGTTGTTAAAATCAAACTTGGCTGTGTTACAAGCTTTACGAAACGACGATTCCTTCTAAGGCACATAGTAAGAGATGGGTTTTTCAAAATTGCTCATTTCCTACAACTGTGATTCATTTAAGGGCTTGGAGATCTACTGGGAGAACAATCAGCATTTGTATGTTTCGTTTAAAAACGTTACCGAACGCGATAATTTCATCGCGTTGGTCGAGGAGCAATCAGAGTTTAAGCCTCCAAATGTTGAACCTCAGAGTATGACGTTGAAGTGGCAGAATCGACTGATTTCCAACTATGAATATTTGTTGTATTTGAATGGGTGAGTACCTATTTTTGTTTCAGAGTTAAAGCATTTTTTTACAGCCTTATTAAATTTTAGCTTGGCAGACCGATCATTCAAGGATTTGACGCAGTACCCTATCTTTCCCTGGGTAATAAGTGATTATACATCAGAGACCTTAGATTTAAGTGATGCGACTGTGTATCGTGATCTAAAGAAGCCCATCGGCGCTTTGAACGCAGAACGTTTGAAAAGATTAAGAGAGCGATACGAGGAAATGGATGAACCCAAGTAAGTGCACGCAACTCTAAATAAGACATGGAGTGAGTTTTTGAATAAAATTGTAATAAGATTCTTTTTCAAAGCAATATATAGATAAAAATAGGTGTTCAACCTACATTATTGTTACTCGCATGTTATTCAAACAATTCAATTTGGTTGTCAAAAAACAATGAATCTTTTCCAAACTGTAAAAAAAAACACTGCGCAACTCTAACAACTTAAAATTTCCACTGCTTTCCCTCACTGTATCAGGGACGTAATCAATGTTCTGCCTGCCTCCGAGGAACCAAGTGCCTCATATGAAAATTCAATGTGAACACAGACGAGGCGGCGTTTGCGTGAAGGCTCTATGAAAATCTTGATCTATAAAAAAAAACACTAAAAATAAACATTGTTCCATCAAGGTCGGTAAAGATCTCACCAACAGCTTTGATTGTCATGTGATTTCCTTAACATCATACTTGAAAGAACAGTCACTCTGCAATGCACTCTTCTTCGCGAAAACACCAGAGGCGTGATGCAATTGACTTTTTTATAACCGAAAAGAGAGAAATAACTCCCTGCTGTCGGAGTAACAAAAATGTACGTTTTCAGCTCCTTACGTTTGGCGATTAGCATTAGCCTCCAAATATTTTTAGAAAGACACGACTAGGAACTTACTTTTGTTTTCCGACAACTCTTTTACCACGCTTTGCAAAAAGATAAATAAGTACAGACAAGGTCTTCCCTTTAAACGGCAGGTGCTAAGTGCTAATGTTCTCGTTTTCTTGCCTGAAAGACTGCAAATAATTAAAAATTCTTAATTTTAAGACCGCGTAGAGGAGTTTTGAAAAGGTAGAACCTTCTCTTCTTACACTGACAAGGGACTTACTAACTCTATTATTGAAACTCGAGATGACATTTTGTCTAGAAAAACTACACAGCCACCCGCCGTTCATGGAATTGTGTTTCGAAAAACTAAAGAAGATTTTAAAAATTAAGAAGAACATGCTAGGGCGCTACGAACTATCCAAATATAGCAATTGTCATTGTGCACACCTGTTACAACATTACTTGTCTTTTGTATTTTCAGATATTTGTACGGTTCTCATTACTCGACTCCCGGATTTTTCCTATTTTATTTGGTAAGAAAACTTAAATTTTTGCAGAGTTTTTTTTAAAAAAAACTTTCAAAGGCGATGAAGTTTAAAAATCTTCTTTTCCAGGTCCGAAAATATCCACATCTTATGTTGTGTTTGCAAAATGGTAGATTTGATCATCCAGATAGAATGTTCAATAGTGTTCAGGATACGTTTAAAAACTGTCTAACAAACATGGCTGACTTTAAGGTAACTTTTTTTTTTAAAAGAGGGAAAACTTTATCTCAATTTCGTCTAATTTTTTAGGAACTTCTTCCTGAATTTTACGATACATCACAAGGAGGCGATTTCCTCTTGAATTCATATAAAATCAATTTTGGCCACCGAAGTAACGGACTCGAAGTCAACAATGTTCAATTACCACATTGGGCCAATAATTCTCCTGCAGTATTTGTTTCTAAATTAAGGTATGTTTTTAGTGCTTACTTTTTTTTAAATAAGCCTAATGCTGAGATCATCTCTTTTAGGGAAGCATTAGAATCGGACTTCGTTTCGGAAAATCTACATCAATGGATTGATTTAATTTTTGGATACAAACAAAAAGGTGCAGAAGCTGTGTCAGCAGATAATGGTAAGCTGCTTTATATTCTAAGCTGTTTTCAATATGTTATGTTTATGGTTGTTTATTCACAACCGAACACAAATAGTATCTATGGTGATAGTAAGACAAATACAATGCTGTGGAATGTTCGTCTTTTTTCGTCAAGTGGCTTCATGTTACAATGAAGTCACATGAACGCCGGATTTGACAGGAAATCTGAAGGGCCATGTGCAATACAGAGTTGTTTTATCAATTCAAAAACTGTGGATCAAAAACGGAACTCTTGTAGATGCAACAAAAGTATTTTTTTTTTTTTCTAAAAAACATTAAACAAACAAACGTCCCACATTCGTCCGCAGACAGCAATTTATGTAATTTTTAATGAACTATTATTTAAATCTAGACTTCCTCTTCGGGGAATCTTTATTATCAAACATAGTGAATCATCCGATTCATTTACAATTAACGCATGTGTTCCACAAGGTTCAATTCTGTCTCCTATTTTATTTCTTAAACACATAAATCTGATTTGTTAAATTCAACCAATAATAAAATATTTAGCTTTTCGGATGACAGTACTCTTAAAGCATTCACCACAAGCAGGATTCCTGTTAATGCTATAACTTCGCATTACCAAAGATGCAGTCGTATTGAATCTATTGATTCAGATCTCAAAAAGATCTGAATTGCAGATAAGGGCAAGGTCAAATTTTGTTACTTTTAATGCTAGCAAAGCACAATATCTTGTTTTTTCAAGGAAGAATGCATCCACTGTACCTCCCCTTAACATGGAAAGCAAAATCATTTATGCAACAGATTTTATCCACCTCCTTGGAGTCAATGTTAATTCCAATATAACTTGGCACCACGCTGACTCACTACGCTGGAGGTCTGATTTCGAATCCTACCGTCGTCAACCGGAAAAAAAGACTCGTTCTTTTTCACGGTCTCCACCACCGCGAGGGTTTGACAAACCCTCCGAGAGTAGCATTTGCATTAAAAAACTTCTCAAAGTGCCGTTCGGATTTGGCGAAATATTGTACGTTCCTTTGTATGTGAAGAAATCAACACACACAGCATAAATAAAAATAAAAAATAAATAGAGTGGCGCAACAGCTCGAGGTGAACCAGGGCCAACTTCTCAACAATGTATGCTGGTGTGTTAATTTCTTTACATACAAGGGGACCTACAATTTTTTGCCGAATCCGAACGGCACTTTTGAGAAGTTTTTCAAGACAAATGATACTCTCGGAGGGCTTGTCAGACCCTCGCGGAAGTGGACCGTGAAAAAGAACAAGTCTTTTTTTCCAGGTGACGATGGCAGGATTCGAACCCAGACCTCCGGCGTAGTAAGCACACACACTAACCACTACGCCACGGCACCCCACACACACACAGCATACATTGTTGAAAATTTGTTTCTAGTTCACATCGAGCTGTTGCGCCACTCTATTTATATTTGTTTAGAGAAAAACGATTCTTTCCACTCCTCAGTTACTTCTAGTTTACAAAGATCAGATATGACCGGCATTAGAATATTATTCTCATGTTTGGAGCTCTGCTCAAGCATTCACTCCGCCTTTTTGATTTAATTTAAAAAGAGCCATTCGTCATCATCATCATCATCATTTTCGAATGCCGCCAACTCAAGAGACTCCGGCGCAATCCCCAGGCGGGACTCGGAGAGGTTCTTTACCTGATCCCACCACCTGTTCCTTGGCCTACCAGGGGGGCGACACGCTCGCATCTCGGCTAGCATGACCTGTCTAGGAAGTCTGTCAGGGGGCATGCGAACAACGTGTCCAAACCATCGAAGAATCGATTGCTCTACTCGGAGAAGTAGCTGCTCAACATTAAGATTCCCACGAATACTGACGTTTCTCACTCTATCCCTTAGAGTAACACCAGCAACGCACCTCAGGAATCTCATTTCGGCAGCTTGTACCCGCGATCTAATTCTTTCGGTCATTACCTAAATTTCATGACCATAGACAAGGGTCGGAATGAACTTACTTACTTACTTAAGGTGGCCCTACAGTCCGGGGTGGACCTGGGCCTCAGCCAACAAGCTTCGCCAGCCAGCTCTGTCTCTAGCTAACCGTCTCCAGTTTCGCACGCGAAATTGGATGAGGTCCCCTTCCACTTGCGTGCGCCACCTGAGTCTCGGGGCTCCTCTACCGCGCTGTCCCTACGGTGTGGATTCGAAGACTCCGGGCCGGGGCGTTGGTGTCCATCCGCTCTAGATGACCCAGCCATCGTAGACGTTGTGCTTAGACTATTTTGGCTAGGTCGGTATCGCTGTACAGCCCGTACAGTTCGATGTTATATCTCCTTCTCCACTCTCCGCCTATGCAGACGGGACCGTCAATCGTCCGAAGAATTTTCCTCTCGAAGCAGCCTAAAGTGTTTTCATCCGCCTTTGACAGGGTTTTGGTCAAAACTTTGACAGGTTTCTGCACCGTAAAACAGGACTGGGATGATGAGGGTCTTATACATGAACACTTTAGTTGCTCGAAAGAGGGCTTTGCTACTCCATTGCCTTCTTAGCCCAAACAAAAAACAGCGATTGGCAAGAGTCATCCTTCGTTTGAACTCAGCGCTGGTGTCATTGTCTGGATTGACAGCGGAACCAAGGTAGACAAAGTCCCTAACTACCTCAAAGTTATATAGCTGTCGATGGTGATGTTTTGTCCAAGACGTCGGTGTTGGGTGTCTTTTCTTGATGACAGCATATACTTGGTTTTGCCCTCGTTGAACCCATATTCGCCGCTTCCGTCCCAATACTCACGAAGGCTTCACTGACATCAAGCTTTGTTCTACCGATTATGTCAATGTCGTCTGCGTATGCGAATAGTTGAACGGACTTTTGAAAGATTGTACCTCTGGTGTTGGCGCGAGAGTTCTGCACAATTCTCTCAAGTATGATGTTAAAGAAGAAAGAAACGTTAATTTTCCATCGTCATCCTGCACAGACTGACGAGTTTGGCAGGGATGCCAAAACTAGACATTGCGCTATATAGCTCGTCTCTATAGATGCTGTCATACGCGGCCTTGAAATCGATGAAGAGGTGGTGTGTATCGATTTGGAATGCCTGGGTTTTCTCCAAGATCTGCCGTAGTGTGAATATTTGATCGATGGTGGACTTTCCTGGTCTAAAGCCACACTTTTATGTGCCTATCAGAATGTTGACAAACGGCTTCAGGCGTTCACACAGTACAGCAGAAAAGATCGTCGGAACGAATACTGAATTAAAAACTGAGATCTTTGCTTTCACTCCAAGCTCAGCTTTCCTGATGACCAGCCGGCGCAGTTCCTTTACTACAGCTCCAGCTTGGCCAATTCTACAGGACAACTCAGAATGACTCCTCCCATCTTTCGTGAAAAAGACCCCGAGATACTTAAACTTCTCCACCTGTTTTAATGGAACTCCAATTATGTACAGACTGCACAGGAGATCGGGAAACTACTCCTGTGCAGTGTACTCTGCACATAAAATAAGAGCCATTCGTTCCATCGATAAACCTGAGTTAACAAATCTCCAATCTCTCCTGTCACACCGCAAACGTGTTG
Source organism: Neoascia interrupta (assembly GCA_947623515.1). Taxonomy (NCBI): domain Eukaryota; kingdom Metazoa; phylum Arthropoda; class Insecta; order Diptera; family Syrphidae; genus Neoascia; species Neoascia interrupta. The sequence goes on along the minus strand of OX392463.1, from coordinate 47,872,861 downwards.
CTAATTTATGCCTTCATTAAAAATATTATAATGGCAAAGGCTCTAAAGAATTAAGTAATTTAATTCCTGAAAACTCTTCTTTTGTTCGATCTACAAGGCAAGCGTTAAGCGCTCATTTGTTCCAATAAAGTAAATGAATATTTCCTAACATTTCGGGGCACTAAATTAAAAAGATCAAAATTGGTCTTTGCCCTAGTTGGTAATATGTTATCTTGTCATTGTTTACAGGAAAAAGTGTAATGCAGTGTTATAGGTTCGCCTTGCCCGGTTTTTCAGTGCTAACCGGACCTTAGAAAGGCGAGCATAAACCAAGATCTGTGAACCCCGTAGCAAAGCGAATCTGGAGTAAACCCAGCGAGCAGTTTTTCGGTGCAGAGTTAACTCTTTCAAAAAAGTTGTCAAAATCTTCGACTCTCGAAATTATTGACTCTCCCAATTCTCACTTCACATAGAAAAACACAGGAAAAGATGTTCGAGTTGTTCTCATATGTAATTTTTAATAGAAACACGCAAATTAACTGTCATTCTACACAGAAAAAACATTCAAAGAAATTCATACTGTTCACCAGAGTTTATCCGGGATTAACTCACCAAAATCGGCGAGTTAAGCCGAGATTAACCCCAGATTCAAATTCACCGAAAACCTCATTTCTGGGGTTAATCTAAGTTTAACTCCAAAACTCGGATGATCTCGAACTGAAAAACTGGCCCTAAAGAGAAGAAATTAAAAAAAAATTACGCAAAAAAAACAGGTAAAACAAATTTAAATTTTCTTAAAAATGTCGTCACTGCCATTTATAAGTTTGTTACATACAAAGCGTTGAGCTCCGCCCACTTTTAGGGGGCGTTTTTTTGCAAAAAAATCTGTTTTTTTAGTATAAAATTTCGCTTTTAACAAATTTTCTCACGATTCTAACGTAATAAGAATTATTTCATTCTATTTTTCAGCTTACGCCCATTTTTTGGGGCGTGGCCAATACAAATTATTGGCACACAGTGTATGAATTAAGGCCAGAAACTTTTAAATTTGGTGTTGCAGGATAAAGAGGGTCGGGTATTTAGAAGTTCGTTACAGACGAGCTCTAGTACTTACTTACTTGTTTTTTCTAAAAAGTTTGAAAAGCAAAGTTAAGGCCCGTATTTTGTGCTCATAATATTGGAAAAGTTAAGCCATTGCTAGTGCCAAGTACCTAAAAGACAAAAAAAAAATTAACGGCATCGAAAAAGCATTTTAAGTACATAATCGATTTATGGATTTTAAAAAATGCAAAAAAAACGATTGCACCCCTCTATATCAGCAACTGTAATATGTCCCATTAGAAACAATTCTTAACATGGTTCATTTTCTAAATTTGAAAAGAAAATCATAGCGTGTCTGAAATTTTTTGAGACACGCTTTATATCTTTGTTAATTTATTGAAAACTTCGGAGCTGTTTAAAGTTTCTGAACTTAATCTTACACAAGCACAAACCACTTGAATGTCAATGTCAATCCAAAATGTATTGAAATTAACAAAAAATTGTTCGTCACTCTGGTTTTCAAAAAAGAAAAACTCACTAACGTGCACTCCCCCTTCAAAAAAGGCCGCCGGACCGCTTTGTGTCACACTTGACGGTTTTTTTTGTATTTAATTATTTTAGGTATTTCTTTGCATTGCAGTTTTCTACCACTTGTGCTATGAGGGTTCTGTTGACCTTGATTTAGTTGACGATCCTGTAGCTCGTCACGCTCTTGAGATTCAAATATCAGAGTTTGGTCAGATACCAACGCAATTGTTTGATAAACCACATGTTTCTCGAAATTCTAAGGTCTCGATTGTTGACAAAGACTGTACCAACGCAAAAGGTACGTTGTTCAAATATAGATTTTAAGAAGTTTTAAGTTCAATAGTTCTTTTCAGAGAGGAATCCACATTTAGAACTAAAAGAATCTTACTCTGCTCACAAGGACTCGATTACATCGATCTCGATCGATGGCGACACTATTTTATCAACTGGCAAAGATGGCCTGCTTAAGTGTTATTCCCTCAAGGACAAGCGACAAACAAGGTGAACGTAAAATTGATTTGAGTTGCGAGTTCAATAATAAAAATTTTATTCTGTTTTAGGAGCATTTCGTTTGGAAAACTACCAATAAGCTCGTGCGTAAAGATGACGGAATCGAATATGTTCATTGTCGGCTCTTGGGACAATACCATGTAAGGGAAAAAATACCAAAAGATAAAGTTTTAGTTTTATTAGTTTTCATGCAGAAATTTATATAAATGTAATTATGGAAAAGTGTCCGACGTGATTCCTGCTCATGACGATTCCGTATCCTGCCTGAGTCTCGACGAAGAGCTGGGCATATTAGTGTCTGGAAGCTGGGATTGTAGTGTCAAGTATAAAAAGAAAACAAATCAATTTGTTAAACAAATATTTGAATCAGTTTTCTTTTAGAGTGTGGAAAGGCTTCAAGAATCTCGATGATAAAATGTATCGGCTTTCGAATTCAATGATTGCGCACAATCAATTCGATGCGTACATCACTTGCGTTTGCATTCGAAAAACAAATGATCTCTTTCAGGTGGTCATAGCCACAAAGAGCGGAGATGTGTTTGTTTGGGATCTGCCATTGACAATCATTGATTTAGCGTTTAATAGCCAAGTGGAACCGCGTCTATTTCAAAAACATCCAAGCGAGATTTCTAGTATTTGTTTGAACAAAAATCAAACAAAACTCGGCTCCTGCAGCAAGGATGGACAGATTAAGGTAACCGACATGAAAACCGGTATGAATCTCTTTAAGGAAAAATCAAATTCGACTCCTCTGTCGCTCTGTTGGAGTGAAAATGATTACTTGTTGAATGTGAATAAAGATGGTTACATTTACATTTGGGATTTAGCGCAAGTAAAATTGCACATGCACGTGAAACTATCCGAGGGTAAGCATCGGAGTGTTTTCAATTGTACCGTATGATTTGTTTCTCATTAACTTTTTTGTTGTAGGCCCTTTAACAGTTGTTGCTGCATCTAGAAACCACGACGGACTGATCATTACAGCTGGAAAAGATGGAAATGACTATAAAATCAAATGTTGGGTGATAAATACATGATAATTTTATATATTTAAACGATTGTAATATTATTTAGGCCAAAAATACGTATTGTTAATTTATATATTTATACATAAATACATGCTTGCACCTTAAAAGTTTTCTATGTTCTTCTCTTAATAGGTTTTAGGAAAAGCTTGCTTACTGTGGAGAATATTTGTAACAAGAATTAAAGCAACAGAAACCGATTAAGGCTTTCATAAATTCGGTCTTATATTAGCTTGTTCTATTGTTCTCTTCAATAGTCCTTTTTTATTTGACATCCTCATCATGATACGTCTCTGAACAATTAAATCAAAGAAATAAATGAAAAAATAAAAATAAATAAAGACGCTACTAGGGCCTAATTGTAGCTATCATTAGTTGGCTGTCATTGAAAATTTTATTTTTATGTTTTTAGACGATTGAAATTTCACGGATCGTTTCAACGATCAGTAAAACTTTAAAAGTAAATCAAAAGAAAACCTTGATTTGTAACTTATAAGCCTTAATTTGATACCAATAAAAAACAACACTGTTTGCTCAATCGTCTAAAAACATGAAAATAAAATTTTCATTGATAGCAACCAATGGCAGCTGTCATTAGGTCCTAACTAATCAAATTCATCAGGTGTATTTTCAAGAAGGTTCAAGAAAAACTTTTTGATTGGTGGTCACCTCATCTTTTACCAGTTTTGTGCTACGTTTATACGCACGCAAATCCTGTAAAATTACGAGCAACGCAATCGCGTGAGTGGCTAAACCCTGCAAAAAAGGGAGTTTAATTCCTTTAAACTCGCGAAGCGGGCCATGCAAAAACTGTTTTATCCAAAAGTACTCTTATCTTGTAGACAGCTGGTTATTGGCGAAAATATAGTTAAAAAAGACTGCGTCTTTGACATACTTTTGAGCAAAAAAAACCGCAGCTACATGAAATTTGGCCTCAATAAAAAATGTTCCCAGACCAGATTTCTTAAAGATCAGCTGGATTCTGGTGCAATAACACCTTTAAAATTTGTTGATATAATTAAATATCATACTTAACCTAGACAGGTCATGCTAGCCGAGATGCGAGCGCGTCGCCCCCTGGTAGGCCAAGAAACAGGTGGTGGGATCAGGTAAAGAACCTCTCTGAGTCCCGCCTGGGGATTGCGCCGAAGTCTTTTGAGTTGGTGACGGAGGATCGAGAAACCACCCTCGCTCCGCGACCCTTTTAAAGGATAAGTGCCATCCGAAAATGATGATGATGATACTTATAACTTTGATTTAAAACACATAATTTTTTATTCTTTTTGGCGAAGTGGGACTTGGCGAAACGGTGTTTTGCAGAGTGGGATTCGGACTTAGGGGGTGTAACGGCTAGGAAGGCCTAAATGCTCTATTACTAGTAATTCAAACTATGTTGTCTCCCTACAAAGTCTTCTGCGTCAGACAAAAAACAGGCAGGACTCCAAGCAACATTGCATCGCAGTTTGCGATTGAAACCCTAACAGACGGATCTCCAACGGGAGCAACTGGAACAAATTTATGAGTCTTCTCTACCGTACTAGACTTATGCATCACCAAACGTCTACAAATCAGTGTACAGTTTTTTCAAGCTGATCTGTTGACAAGAAGCCGCGACTTGTCTTTGAGTTAACTTAACAAACTGCAGCGCTTTTCTGTGAAGATGGTATATCGGTCCCAACGAGCCACTGCCTTGAAGGGAGCAATGCCAGAAGCTGTAGAAAAAGAGACCATAAATCACCTTCAAAAATCTAAACGACCAAGCCGAAAAATCGATCTAAACAATGTAATAAGTTCTAATAAGTTTTATCTCCTTGTCAAACTAGTTAAATGGCCAAAAGACGAGCCACACCGAGACCAATAACTTTCTCCCACTTTATTCCGATCGGGCAATTCCCATCTGGGTCCTTCGATTCGAGAACTCTTAGGCTACCCATATACACATACCCGCGTGTTTCTTTATTCATTCCAAATGATCAGAATATTCGGAACAGGCTATTCTGGATAATTCATTTTGATATTTGCTTATTCATTCTGGAACATTTGGAATGTATTCTTTATTGAACCTAGTCAAGAGGGGGAATGAAAGGATTGCGAAATACCCTACCTTACTTTAAAAAAATATGATTGTCACGCCTCCAAAAAGTGGGAGGGGTTAAATTATAACTTTTGAGTGCTCTAGGTGGTTACATAAATTTTGGCATGAAAACCCTGCTTTTAACTCAAAAAATCACTTTTCATATAGCCCCCCCCTGCAAAAGTGGGCGGACACATAAACATTTACACAAAATTTGGAAAACGCCAATACCTAGAACATTTGGTAAAGTTTCATATAATTTTTTTGAAAAATCGTTATTTAAAGTTGAAACGAATCAAAAAGTGGCCAAGGTCAATGCTAGGGCAAAGCAAAATTGTGATGCATACAAAAAGTCAGTGTACTAGTGTGATTGCCATATAACTTTAATGTCACTAGAGTTTTTAAAAAAGAAGGGTGTTCGTTATTTCAAGTATATGTAGTGGGCGTACCTGTAGGCGGAATCAGCTGACTTCTTATCTCGATTTTTCTTCGTTAGAAACTATGCATTAAATTTTATGTGTCTTAGGTAGGGTATAATCATTGTGCCTATCCGCTCTGCGTGTAGACCCACAGCACAGGGTCCTGTAAAGACTTCCTTGAGTAAGCAAGAGCGGGGCTAGAAGTAACAGGGGTAAGAAGTAACAGTCAAAAACGAAAGGGTTCCTTTTGATATTAAGAATCGCGTGAAGGAGAAAAGTATTCGTCTTCTGCATATAGCAACCGGCATTAGTTCAGTTGCAGATTCATTGAACCTCATTGAGAGAAGTTCTATGGGTGGGGTGGCCAAAAAATATATGACGGTTTCTACCTTTTTTTGGTCTTTCTGTCAACATTGCTATCTATTCCATGATACATTACTAAATGTATTTTTTTTTGTCATGCATTTGTGTTTTGTCTACAATCGTGTGGAACCCAGTTTTATATGTGTAACTCTCCGTTTGTTGTAAATATTTTTTTTTGTACTTAATTTCATGCCGGGGCAAAAAGTAGCATTTTTTCGGGGTAAGCTGCAACATATGTTTTAACCGTACATCTCACGAGCCAGGCCCGCAGACAACTTCTTTGACACCTTTTTGCTGCGCACCTAGTCTGTCCCTGAATCAGGACTTCAGTTTTCCCTTCTACCGGAAGGGGTTTGGCCTTACACAAAAACCTACCAATCAGTGAGAATCAGACACTTTTATAGAAAAAAAACTAAAACCATGGCTGCAAGGGAGGCAAAAGTAGACTTTACCAACAGATAAACAGCAAGCTAAAAAAAAGATTTAGCCTCGTGATCTGAAGAGGAAGACGAAAAGTATTTTTGTCGCATTTGCTGTGAGTCATATTGTAGCAGCCTGTCTACTTTTTTGGCATGTTATGCACTGGTGAAAAATGGATTCAGTGCATAACATGTACATAAAAGTATAAAATTTTATTTAATTTTTTTGCATTAGTAGGTACCTATAAATAACTTGGAAAAGAGATTCTTAATTTTTTATTTTTATTGACAAATGAAATGCATTTTTTTTCTATTATATTTTAGTTTTTAAAATAAGAGTTACCTGCTTTTGCTAAATTATTAGCTTTGTTTTTAATTCACTTTTAAAACCTGTTGAAAATACACAGCTATTTCATTTTTAAAATTCGACTTATTGGTTTTATAGTGCCTGTTACATCATACCCCAGTCTGCGTTACAACTTGCCCCATATATGCGGATAAGTTGAAACACCACGATTTTTTTTATACCCCATCCCATAGGATAGGAGGTATATTAAGTTTGTCACATAGTTTTTAACACGGTGAAATAATAATGGTAGACCCCCAAGACCTTAAGGACATATGATCGAGCCCGAATTCTGAATCGAATAAGCTATGTCGGTCCGTCCGTCCGTTCGTCTGTATGTCACATGCATTCAGGTCTTAAATTTTGAGCTACGGTGCTGAAATTTTGTACGTAAGGTCAACGTCATGCGAAGCAGTACAAGTGTAAAAAGTTTTGAAATCCGCCCAAGGACACGCCCACAATCGGTTTAAATGTGCAACTACCTCCAGAGATTTGAAAATTGTAAGACGTTCTAAAAGGCTGAAATTTGATATTTAGCATCTCCTAATAAATGTAAGACACAAAAAAGAAGAATTTAATTGGTAAACCTCCTCCAGTGGGCGTGGCATCTATTTTATGGGTAAATTTTCAAATGCAGTTTACTCAATATTTTTGTTCGAAATCGAAAAAATTTAGCTCCATATTTTATGTAGAAAACGCTTAGTTCTACATTTTGTTCTTACAAGACTTAAGGGCACGCCAACATTTGGAGGCAGAATTGAAGAAAAACCTGAAATTTTCAAAAAAAAAACGTAATTTTGACTGACCTTGGACCTAATTTAGGAAAGCATGAAACAAAAAACGTAGCAGGTTAGCTAAACGAGACTTCAGTCCAGATTTCGTTTACATACATTTATTAGCCACGCCCCCTGTTAGGGGTCGATTTTTCAAAAATATTGAATTTGAACCAAAAAATTGCATTTTTACGCACATTTAAGCGTAACTTGTTAATATCTGTGGAAATATTTTATAATTGATAGTTTGTAAGTAGGGGCGGTTGGACCACGCCCCTTTTCGAAGTTTGCACTACTTATAAAATGAAAAATAACAATGCCATCAGCATTTTACAATGTGGAATAGGATGGGCTATTCAACGGTCCGTTTTACGGACTGTAACTTTTGCGTACACACTGTAGCACTTACTCACTGGTTAAAGTTATATTCTGACTTATTCTGAATAGCTGCTGCTGAGCCTTTGATGGGTATTGTAGTCTAAACATGGGTTTCTAATTTAAAAAAGGTTTAGCTGACTTATTGCCAAAATTGTAGAAGCAGCATAGGATTTAGTCAAAAGTGTTACTTAGCCCCACTCTCCCCTACTCGGATATACTTATGAGTTAGTGCTACCGTTTGTTTGTATATCCCCGGTCATGGCTCCCTTGTGTGTCTCCACGTTTCATGTCTTGTCCAAGATATAAGTTAGTTCTAAATAAAACACAAAAACAGTCTGTGATAATCTTAATCGTAAAGTTAAAAAAAGAATAGGGCGTTTACAAAACACCTAATTTAACATTTCGTTCGAAATCCTATTTCCCTGTTTATACTGGAGTCTCAGCGTTTTAGATGACATCCAGGGTCAAAATCTCAAACATCAAGTAAAACATCGATACGTCAAGAACTGTCATTATTAATTGCTTATTTTTATACCCGACCGAGGATATATTCATTTTAATGCATAGTTTGTAACACCCCTCCTAAGACCTTTTAGAGATATGATCGAGATCGACAGGTGAGTCGATTAGGCAATGTCCGTCCCTCCGTCTGTCCGTACGTATGCATTTTTGAGGTCTTTGAAATTGAGCTAGGAAACTGAAACTTGCAGCGTTGCTTAGTTCCGATTGTGTACAGAAAAAGTATGAAAATTGAGAAGACCCACCCACAGCCACGCTCACAATTGACTTGCATGTCAGACAACCTCAAATGTACATTTTATTTCAAAATGCCTTTTGGTCAAGATAGACAAAACATATGAACTCAAATTTTGGTGGCGAGTAATATCGGCCAGAAGCCTTTAATTGGACACAAAAATTGGACCGCCCACTCTATTGACCTGATTTCTCGGAAAATTCATTCTAAATCGAAAAACAAAATTGTACAACAAATATTAAAGTGAGCTCCGCCCACTTTTAGGGGCGTTTTTGGAAAAAACTGTTTTTTTTTTTAAGTATAAATATTCGCTTTTAACGCATTTTCTCATGATTCCAACGAAATTAGAGTTAATTGATTTTGATTTTCAGCCTACGGCTTTTTTGGGGGGCGTGGCCAATACAAATAATTGACATTCAGTATATAAAACAGACCAAAAATATTTTAAATTTGGTGTTACGGGTAAAAAGGGTCGGGTATTTACAAGTTCGTTACAGACGAACTCTTGCACTTACTCACTTATTCGTTTTAAAATTCCTCCCAATAATTTTTATCGATTTAATTTTTGATTAATGGCCTTTTCAGTTGGGGATCCCGGATCAGGGCTTACTTCTCCCGGATTGGGGCTTCTCTCCGAACAGCCAAACACCTTTTTCTAGATTTAAAAGTTGTCTGGCATTATATTTGTGAAGCAAAAGCTATTCTGCAAGGGCAAAATGACATTTATCCAACTTAACATCGACACATGTATGATTGCGTGCTTCTGGTTTTGATTCTGGATTCAAGACCAGAAGCTATTTTCTCTTCTATCCAGAAGAGGAACTGTCAAACGAGTCCAAGAAAACAGTTTCAGGAGAGTCCAGAAGTTTCTTAAACGCTCCCGGACGACCAGCCATAAGAGAAAAGGCCATAAGAGAATCAGGTGTTTGTCAGGTTTGTTTAAAGCCCAGCCTTAATTCAAAACTTTCATTTAAAAATCAACATTTAAAAATCTGAAAATTTTATGCCGAAACGCTGCTGAAATGTTGAATTTATCTGAAATTGTGAATTAAGGTGCGTTGTAAATGTGTTAAGTCTAAACGAATTAAATTATTTTAGTAATTATAAAGTAGAATCTCAATGAATTGTAGCCAACAAACGTCTCCTCAGCCGCGAAGGACCGACAAAACGTAGGGAAAAGAGAGGAAAATTGTTTTTAACTTTTTGTTCGCATCTCTAACCAGAGTTAGAGATGGATTCATATCTGACCCAGATCTTGCAAACTTGACGGCTTGATCAACCAGGCCTTGAAGAATTTTCCTTATCCCAGAGCTTTACAGAAGATATGCGCCGGCCGTATGCTAGAATTAAGACCCATTCAAACAGCTATGGACTTACAGTGTGGGAACCATGTTCAATGTGCCATGTTTTCTTGGTGATGGGGAGCATAAGAAGGCTTCCATCTTGTATGGATTTATTTTCAGTCCTGAGTGATATGTATAACCTGATCTCTTTTTTTTTAAGATTTTCATATGCTCTCCTTTCCAAGGAGCTCTTCTTTTCAAACTCTTAATGAGGACCCCGATCTTTCAGAGTTTCACCTCAAAGGGCGTATCTTTCCGCTATCTTTGGGCAGGATTTTTCGAAGGAGTTAGAGAGCAGCTAGATAATGTAATCGACTGTATCGATAATCTCTTGTTCAGTGGTGAAATATCGGTCTGGGCAGGAAATAACAGTCCTCGGCAGTTCCTTCTTGAACTGCTCCCAGCGGAAAAATTAATACCTTAAGTCCTTAACCGGGTCAACAAGTTGTTCAACCTTATTTTGGTTAGACTTGACGTACTCTGCTAACAGCGGACAGCAACTCAACCTAAGATTTGAAGACTTTTTAATCCAATTTCCAGATGAGGCCTATTTTTGGTTCTGATCTTGTCGCAGGCTCGATTTTTCCACCAGGCCAGTCTGGGACCTTGTTTCGTAGCTTGGGTGTCTGTTTAAAAACTGTTTGAAATATCGCTTTTTGAGCCCGTTACCTCCCAAAGAAGTGTCCATGTGGTCCTCACGGTCCTCGCATATGCGCCTAAGTGCTAGAATGTGTTTTTTTTTTTTTTCGTGGGTAGGTAAGGCACTATGAGAATCGAACGCGCGTGCTCATAGTAGTGTGAGATTCTTACTCACTAAAAAACCTCCCAATCTTTGTAAGACTACGACTAAGTTTCCTTAACAAGTAGTTCATGCTTCTGTATAGTAATCGCGTTTGGCAGGCTACCTTCCAACGAAAGCACCTGCAATACCGTCATTATGTGCGGTTTCCTCTTACGACGCTAGATCCAACGGTCTTGTTCGTTGTAGTCGGCGTGCAAGTTTTGTCTGATCCAGAGTTCGGATTATTTCGTGGTTGCAATGGCCGTGAAGGCGAGTGTGAAGTTTGCGAGCAAGGTTTCTTACTTCGTCGGTCACGGTTGCAGGCATCGCAATGTAAAAGATCTCGATGTAAATCGCTATTTCTTATATACCATGGAGCATTTACGATTGCTCTGAGTGTCTTATTTTGAGAAGTTTCTAAAATAGATATGTTGCTTGGTTTGGTACAACCCCAAAGTTGTATACCGTACGTCCAAGATGGTTTTAGCACTTGCTTATACAATAGCAGTTTGTTATATACGCTTGTTTCGAAAATCTTCCGATAAGCCAATTAATTTCTCTTAACCTTATTTCAAGCTCGTCGCGTTTCTTTTTAACGTGTGGCTTCCACTTAAGTTTTGCGTCTAGGGTTATGCCTAAATATTTCGCCTCGTTTGCGTACGGAATTTGTACCGAGTTTATAAATAGAGGTAAGTTGATTACCCTCTTGTAAGTAAAATTTACATGCGTTGATTTTGTCTCATTTAGGAGGATTCGCCAGGCCTTTGTCCATTCGCATATTTTATTCAAAGCGCGTTGGAGTTTTCCCGTTGATAGTTCGACTGTCTTATCCGTAGCGAGGATAGCCGTGTCGTCAGCGAACGTGGCTACAGTCGTTGTCTCTACTTGAGGTCTATCTCTTGTAAAAAGTAAAAACAGTGTTGGACCGAGGACGCTACCTTGTGGAACGCCGGCTTGTATTTTTTTGAATTCTGAGTATTCGCTCCCGTATCTCACTCGAAATAGTCTGTTGTCAAGATAAGACTCTAATACATTTTTTCCGGCAAAACTTTCCGTAGCTTATATTTTAGGCCTTCGTGCCAAACTTTATCAAAGGCTTGGGATACGTCAAGAAAAGCGGTAGAACATATCATTTTCGCTTCTAAGGCTTTCTCAATTTCATTAGTTATTCGATAGACCTGGTCAATTGTTGAATGTTTGACCCTAAAGCCGAATTGGTGATCCGGAATCAATCGTCTTTCTTCAATTATTGGTTGCAGTCGTTTGAGCATAAGTTTCTCGAAGACTTTAGACATAATCGGCAGAAGCGAAATCGGTCTATATGATTTTTTGTCGTTCGGGCATTTCCCTGGTTTCGGAACCATTATTACCTCTGCGACTTTCCATTGCCGTGGAACGTATGAAATTCTCATTGATGCGTTTATGATGTAGAGAAGCTTGACTAACGCTCTTTTCGGTAGCTCCTTCAAAATTTCCCCAGTAATTAGGTCATAGCCTGGAGCTTTCTTAATCTTCAAATTTCGGATTGTTTGACGAAGTTCAGACAGTTTCACGGTTTTCATTCGATAATTGTCTAGTTCCGCATTGCGATACAGATCGTCAACCAACAGCTCCCCGTCAAACGGTTTGAATGTTTCTTCTAGATGTTCTGCAAATACATCTGCTTTCTCTTTGTCGCCTTTTACCCATTCACCGTTATCTTTTCTTATTGGCGCCGAGTGTACTATGGGCTTTTTAATGGACTTCACGGCTTTCCAAAGTGAATAGTTTGACCCTCTATCGGCAGTCAAGCTTTCGAGGTAGTTGGTAGTCTCGCGACTTTTAAAATCTTGAAGTAAGTGCTTTAATTTGTTAGATAGCCCATTCAGAATGGTTTTATCAGGAGGAGCTCGAGACAAATGCCACCTCTTTCGAGTCTTTCTCTTTTCGCGTATGAGCTCTTCAATTTCGCGCGGGTAAATTGATCCGCTTTTCCTTACTCCAGTCTTCCGGAAAGAAGTATTGTTCCAAGCAGCGTCTTGAATAGTTCTAACGAGTTTATCGACTTCGTCTTCTATTTCTAAAGGGGTTGTAAGTGGTACATGTAGAGATACATTTTCTTTGCAGTATTTCCTAAAGCCATCCCAGTCGGTGTTGTTATTCGTTAGCCTAGGCGCTCTCTCATTTTTTGCTAGACTTCCGCCGATTTTCAAAACGACTGCCGAGTGATCCGAACAGAGATCATAGCCTTCTTCTACAATTGTGAGGTGGCGAGGAACCCCTTTTGCGATAAAGAAGTCGACAAGGTCAGATACTTTGTTTCTGTCGGTTGGCCAATACGTTGGCTTTCCCGTCGAAAGGAAAACCACGCCACGTTTCATGCTAGCTTTGAAGAGTACTCTACCTCTTGTTGAATTGCACCGTGATCCCCAAAAGGTGTTTTTCACATTAAAGTCCCCGCCGATGATAAAATTCGACCCAAGTAAGTCAAAGAGGGGAGTAAGATCGTCGTCCGCTAGCCTATACTGTGGAGGAAAATAACTCGAGGCAATATTATAATCTAGGTGACCTATTTTTACCGATACTGAAGTTATTTGCATAGAGTCAAGCTCAATTTCTTCGTTTTTGTAATGCTTAATGCAGTCTTTGATGTAGAGAGAGGATCCGCCTCTCGAATTTTCTGATGGATGATGCGCGTGGTAGTCGATGTAACCTCTAATTTTGGGTCCGGATCCCTTCTTAAAGTGTGTTTCCGAAATCAGGCATAGGTCAATATTTTTTTCCCGTAGAAATACTTCTAGTTCGTCGATTTTCTTTAAAAGACCATTTGCATTCCATGTAAGTATGTTAATGAGCTTCATATTCATGATTTGTTATTCGTTTTGCGAGGTTTAAACTCTAGCTCGCTCAGTTTGTCAAATATTACTTGATTAACTTTAGTTTGTTGCTCAAGCTTTTCCAATATCATAAATAATATTTGAGATACCGAATCTGTTGTGGTAAGTTCTGGAGGTTTACTTTTGTGTGACGCGACTTCAGCGTACGATCTTGGGCCGATGAGTGATGATTTTCCCTTTGTACTTGGACCGGCGACGTTTTCTTGCGGAGTTTGTATATTTTTCCTCGTCAATCTCGTATTTCTGACCGATTTTGGAGTTTTCGGCTTGTCAGCTCTAGAACGTTTTGGGGTTGTGGCCCTATCTACAATATGTTGCTTAACAGTTTCGTGACGTTTTTGTAGCTCTATTGCGATTTCGCAACCTCGGTAGCTCGCCGGGTGACTTCCATTACAATTGGCGCAAGTCGCTGGGGCCTGACTGCTTACGTTGCAATCTTTTGAAAGATGTCCACCGGCGCATTTGACACATCGCGATTCTTTTTGGCAGTACGCTTGAGTATGTCGGAAGCCTTGGCATCGCTTACATTGAGGTACTAGTCTATTGCCCTTTCGCTTGGGCTCAATTTTTACCCTGATAATTAGGATTGTTTTTATTTTATATATTTCGTTTATGTTTTCAATTCTATCGAACGTCAGCATGAAAATAGGAAGACCGCGCTTGACCACGGTGTCTTTTTCTCCTTCCGTACGATGTTTTTCTTTCTTAAGTATGTTCACGGCATCAAGAATTTTAAAGCCTTGGGCTTGAACATCTTCAACAATTTCTTCCTTCGTGCAGGTTGGGTGAAGTCCCCTAGCGAAAACCCGAAGCGGCTTCTCGAATTTGTTTTCGTAGGTACACCATTGTACATTCTCGGTATTTAATTTTTGCGAAAGTGCGCGATAGGCATCAGAGTCATCGACATTGACTTTCCATACATTATTTCGAAGAGAAATTAAATTATACTTCGTCCCCAGAGTATTTTTTAAGATATTTCGCAGCTTTCCGTAGTCTGCGACCCCAACGACATTTATTGGAGGCGGTCGGCGAATTTTTTCTTCAATTTTCGCTGTCGCTTTTTTTGACACGGTTGGTGTTTCATCGTGTTTATATACGGCCTCAACTACTGGCGAAGACCCAATTTTTCGTTTTTTGGTAGATCTTTTCTTAAGAGCCGAATTAGTTTCACGTGCAAGCTCTTCTTCGTCTGTCACGTATTCGTTTTGACGCTTCGGCGTGTCCTCACGTTTTGTAGTATCACGGGGATTCCTAAGAGCCTCGTTTTCTTTTCGTAACGAATCTACTTCATTTTTGAGCTCATGGTAGAGACGTTCCATATCTTTAAGCTTAGCGCGGAGTTCGTTGTTTTCCGCTTCAAAGCATTTAGTTTTCGCTGAGTCCCGACTAACCGGCGGACTTCCTTTCCCGGAGATGATCGATCTAGGTGGTGGTGATCGAGGTACCCTTGGTTTCTTCATAAAGGGATTTGAAAGCAATAAATGGTGCTAGAATGTGTGTCAAAAACAAAAAAACGTCCAGCTCCTGTTATAGAGAATGAAAAAGCGCCCTCAAATAGAATATGTGAACGGCATTTAATATACTCCAATTGAGTTGTTTTGGTTCCTTGTTTCCACCGAAAAAATAAACTCATTTCTTTTGTCAAATATAAAAAATGTATGTAATTGCGTTTTTAAATTTAGGTGATGTACAAATTTTTATCACTTATGCTTAATGATGACGACAAGTTTCACTAAAAAATATTTTACTAACAACTATTTTCACTACAAACTAAAATTAAATTAATTTAATTCAAAGAAGGTACATTGTATTGCCTTGCACTGGCTGGCTCATCGAATACTGGTAAATACTGCCTTCTGCAATAAAAAGAAAAGGACAACATTTGAACGACTTTTTTGTGACTAAAGAATCATTTTACTTACGATGGCACAGCATAGTTGTATCCACTCACGCTGTGATCTGAGTAGTCTTCGCCCGTTAAACTGTAATCGTCTCCACTTTGACCGCTTCCCCTCAATGGTCCAGCGGCTTGTAGTCCACCAGCTCCACCAAGTTGTGGGTATGGAGCCTGGAGATTTTGATCGAGGATATTTGTGCTCGCAACAGTTGGCTTGGCGAAGAAGTCAGCTGGATTTCTGAGGTTTTGATTTAAAAACTTGAAATTGTTCTGTTTCACTGGTGCCGCTGCTGGGATTGGCTCTGGAATCTCCAAATCGAGCTCAGTCATTGGATGGTAGCCAAATTCATCAGCAGTGTATCTAAAATTTTGAGGGCAAATTAGAATGAACGGTTGTAAGTTCTAGAGTAAAAAGCCTAAATTACCTTGTCTTGTAGCGCTTGCCATCAGCCCCTGTAAACGAGTATTGTCCACTGACAACGAAGGTTTTGCTATCCTTAAGTTTGCCCACTGATTCTATGTCAATCCCGTTTTGTGTCTTAAGTCTGGAAATTAAAGAAGAATACATTTTTTAATATATATTTAAGATTATTCCATAAATCTTGTTCTTAAAATTATTTGAGGGTGGATTTTCACTAAATTGGTAAAAAAATATTCTACATCGAGACTGATGAAGTCATGTTTCGTCCATGATGCAGCCAATAAAGCTGTAGGCAAGACAGTTGTTCTGTGACAATAATTGATGATACGCTCATTTTCCTTCCGTCATTAGACAAGCTGTGCTCTAGAACGCTTTCACATCCTGTTTAATGTCATGGCTGTTAAAGATCATTCAGATCCCCTGATCGAACATGTTTTTAGAAGTCATTACCATCATATCTATATTTAATTTCTTGCCCAGTGACTTGTTTTTACCAAAAAATTTTATTCACCCAAACTGATGTTATCTAAAAAAACTATAAATGAGCAGAGGATATCTTATTAAATCAGTTTAAAGCAAGAAGCCGATTGTAGACAATAAACACGCCTCGTGCTTGCTTCTCATTAAGGGAGTAACTGTCGCCTAAACAAACATTTAAGCATGGTCTAAAATTAAGTAATTAATTAAAACAGCGCAGCGTCGAAGTTGAATGAAAAATCGGAGATAACAGTTTGTGGCTTAAAAAAATACAAGATACAAGCACCTGTGCCCTCTCTACGTATATAAAATGCTCTAAAAAACTACAAATTTGTAGACTTGGCGTTCTATATCGCACGAATTAATTTTTATTTATGTATGTACACCCACAAGCGATTTTGCATGAATAATTGGTTCTTAATTAAAACTAAATAATGCGTGTGTCTGTTTTTTTAATAGATTCGCCAACGGCTGTCGAATTTTATTAACACTGCCGCAGGACCGAACCGGTATCGATATACAATTATCGATGACTGCATTATATTCGATATATAAATATTTAAATTTTAGCGGGTGACTAGTGTTTTTTTGTTTTATTGTTAAAAACTGGAAGTCACAGGGCATAATTTAAAATTAGTAAAACGTTCTCGGGTGATAGTTCTCAATGAATCAAGGTTACAAGAGCTCACCGAATCCGTGACAACAAAATTTAGAAAGGAAATTAAGAAGAAAGAACCTGCCCGGGGTTTTTAGATTTAAGAGCGTATTTTTTTATTCAGTCTTTTCGTTGGATAAAGCCGCTCCTTTTTTCGTCTGAAACTAGATAGACTTGTTTTATTTGCCTTTTTGGAATAAACATGCTACATATATGGAAGAGCAGTTACACTATCTGTCTGTATCTCTGTTGTATAAAAGCGTTATTTTTTAATAGTTTTGAAAAACATAGATTTGGACATAGAATGGATATGTGCTAATTTGAAAATTAATTCTCGATACTATCTATAAAAGGAATCGATAAAAATTTCGTATACGGAATAACAAATGAGACATCAATTTGACAAGCGGCATTAAAGCCGCGGCATAAAGCTGATTGATTTAAGTTTGCATCTGGCAATTAGTGGGACGGACTTTTTACCAATGCGATAAAATAAAATTTTATAGCCGGGTCGGCAATTTCTTTTTGTATTGCAACTTGTGCCGCTTGAAAAAGCGGTTATAAGGAAACTTTGGAATTTTCCACAAACACTTTAATGTGAGAATGTCCCAACAAAGGCCAAGCTACATTGTATTTAGGATGGCTTGATACAAGAAGTAGATGCAGTAAGATGTGATGAGAAGACAAATTTTTTAGCAAGCAAGTCAGTCTATACCGTCTTCAGATCTATTTTATTTTTCCTAGCTTTCATCTTTCTTGATGCCTACTCTCATGAACTGTAAATGGTGCCCAACGTGGGGCTCGAGCATTTCTCGCTCGATGTAATTATAAGTCTCAAAATTAAGTATATACATAAGTGTAACAGACGATAACTTCTCAAAAGGTCACAAAACCTTATAGAAAACCCAAATCAATGTTTCCAAGGTGTAACAATAGCTTTTTAATTTCTGTTGTTCAGAATCGTTCTTGGTTTAGAGCACTGTTTTGAGCTCTTAACATGTTTTCCTTAACTTTTCGTGTGTCGCGTACTTTGCTTGATTTTAAATATTTAAATGGCAACCAACGTGGGTGTCGGGTTTTGTTTGGTTGGCGCCAGTGTCCCCACGCAAGTTATATTTTAGAACCAGCGTCATTTGTCTACTTGAAAAGTCATTCTCATTTAGACAATTCTTAAACCAAGGCTGAACATGGCAAAAAGGTGCTGTGTTATATTTTGTTGTCCGGAATTGTTTTTTTTGTGAAAACACTGTTCACCAGTTCCTGTCATTTGCTCTCAGATATTTTAATGCTTGTCTTCTTCTTCTGATTTTCACTGGCGTCGAACGTGGTGCTTGAGTTTTATTCATCTAGAATTTATGTCAGTGTAAGCATTCTGCACTTTTTTAGTACAGTGAATTTACTAGAAAAGTCCACCTCTATTTATTTGCTCTCTAATATTTCAATGCTTGTCTTCTTCTGATTGTGACTGGCGCCCAACGTGGGGCTTGGGTTTTATTCATCTAGAATTTATGTCAGTGTAAGCATTTCACTTTTTCAATGCAGTGAATTTACTAGAAAAGTCCGCTCTATCAAGAGCTATCAAGAGGAAACTTAAACGATGCTGACAGCACTTTATTTTCACACTGAGGACTAGTTTTTTAGAGAAACAAAGATATCGTTGAGTTAAATTACTCTCAAATGATCAGAGGATTACCTAGCAAAAGCTAATCCAAAGCTAACCCACCAAATTTTGAGAACTACCTGTGATCAAGCGAACATAAAAAATGAAAATTTCCACGTCAAAGTAAGGGCTGAGCTTTCTTTACTTACTTTCAATCAAGCTTTATTAATTCCGAACTAAAATTGATCCTAGGTTAGTATATCGAAGCAAATCCGATTCTAACCCACCAATTTTGAGAAGCTAGCTGAGATCGACCTACTTTATATGGTCTGTAAATCATATTTCTGACGTTAACTGAAGTTGGGATTGTCTTGGACTCTACATAATCAGATACGGCGACGGTATACTAATCTGTTTTAAGACCATGCCTCCACCCGCTATAAAACAGCGATTTGCTGGGGACGACTTAAAATAAATCGCGCATTGTTTCCTCCGGACACCCTAAAGTTTAATTTAAGAGTAGAATTGAAATACTAGCGGACGAAATGTCAGAAGAGAAAACCGGGCTTGCGAGTGCAAGCACAGATCAATTTGACAGAAGCGCTCTTTTGTTGTCATTTCGGCTCTCAAAAGTGAGTGACAATGACATTTCCCAGGACCGAGGAAATAATTTCTTTGCACAAATCCTAATAGAAAACGTATTTTTGACAGATCTGTCATGGGTGGATAGTTTGTGTTCAGTGTTTCTAGTCTCAAATTGTTATAAAAGCGTGCAAAAAGGGTTAAAAGCATAAAAGAGGTTTGTGAAAGGGGTGAATGGGATTTACGATTTATGTTTTTGCCGAGAGGATTTAAATTGGTACCGTTAAACTAGATTTGTTAGAAATTTAGTTAAAGAATTATGTTAATGGCACATTATTTTGCGGTGGAGATGTGGTTTGAAAAAAAAAATTAACTGGCCCTTAAAGCTCAGAATATCCACCCCCTGACTCTTAACTATTTGTCATACTCTCGAAGCGTTTGTCAGATCATTGCGGAGGAGGGAAGGCAAAAAAAACTTGTATTGCTCGTGAATAGGAGTCACACTAATCACTAAACCACGGCACCCATATCTTCTTATTGTGCTTTTAGTTCTGTCAACTTTTTAATGCTCTAAAATATTCTAAATTCGATTGACACTTAGGAAGTGTTATTCTACACATTTAGTTTTTTGCTCTTGATTTAAAAACTATTAAGGAGCAGTTAAGCACACAAATAAGGTTCTTACAAAACTGGACGGTTCAGATATAAATCCTCTTAACAGGTTTAAGCCTTCAGTCCAATGAATCCGTTGCCTCCGTCAGGCTGAAGTACACAACTGACAACTGAGGTGATAATATACACGTATACTTATGGAAGGCGCCCCATACAAGAACTTTGTGACGTTCGTCGCTTCTCATAAGTACGTGTGTATTTCACTGAGTTGTCAGTAGTTTACTTTGACGAACGGATGCAAAGGATTTCTTCCTTACTGTGATTAAAATAGCGAATCTGTGCATTTGGCAAACAGTTGTTTTCGGCGAACAAGAGTTTAGACAGGCCTCAGAATAATAAGGGCGAATCGTGTTGCTCTCGTCCACCCAGTCATCCAACCTACATCTGTCAACATTTAAGAAGAGTTAAACAAATTTGGACCAAGTCTATACCCTTGTGGCATTCTTGTTCCTAAAATAAAAAGTCATCGTAAAACTCTGCCTAGTTCATCAGGGATTTTAAGAAAAGAGAACGCCCTTCTCTAAATCGATTTAGAGGCGACTAACTGTGCTGTGATTTAAAGTCTTACATTATCGGGGCCTACTGTGTGGGTGACTTTCAGACACACGCTTTTTCGTAGTCAACATTTAAGCGCCACACTAAAATCCATAATAAGCCACCCATTTTATTCGATTCGCAATCAGGAACTGTTGCAATTTAATGACTTAATTCTCAAAAGTGAAAGCAACTCACGAAAAAAAAACTACAAAACACCGTTCCACCTAAATCCAAGGACTTCTGATCACCTTTTCATATGCCTAAGTTCAATCAAAAAATATAATGACAATTTTATTCGAACATGATTATCAATCAATTAAGAGATTATCTTTCCGTTCACTAATTTAACAAAATAATAGCACAGGCTGGTATCACCCAATCACGAGCTCAATTAAACCAAATCGGAAACCGATCTTTCATATTTAATTTTAATTCTCCACTTTCCAGAAACAAAATGTCTTCCGGGTGTTTTTTCTTTTTATTCTTTTATTTAATCATAATAATAACCAAAAATCTGTAATCATTAAAACTTTATAGAATCACAACACATTTATAAAAATAACAGTGAAATATAATTAATTGCCCAAAGATGGCGCACTTAATCGGTTTTCAAGTTATTAATACCTTAAGCTCTTTGGTCATGGGAAGATTTCGACGCATGTGTAGACGGCCTCTGGCGAGAATCAGACACACTATGTCCATAGGGGAATTGTGGCATTTCCGTGAGCTAATTCGGTTAATCCCAAAGGGCACAACAGATTTAAAAAAAGTTCATCAGAAAAAGAATTAAAAAACTAATCGGCGTGGTTAACCGTGACCCAATGGGTATATCGGTGCCGGAACTTGGGGATTCTTCATGTATCTGCTCTCAGCAGACAGACTGGTGGTGATGTGATAATTTATTGCTAATTAATGGATTTTTTGCCCAGCTTGGAAACACCTTCTAAAACATCAAAATTTGTGTTTCGATGCCGGTTACCTGTTTTATTTTATTTAATACCGCTCGACGAGACGTAATCCAATACATTGGGTATAATTAAGTTTGAGTGTTATCCGTTGTCGGATTGACAAGCCTGCTAAAGGTTAGACGTGATCATTGATCTTGTCGTCACCTTTTTTGGTGATTTTTAAGATTTTTTTGTGATTCTATTGTGATTTAACAAGAAGTGATGATGGGGTGTATACCATTGTTGCTTCCTAGTATAGACGTTAATAAATGTATGACTTTCCAGGAAGATGTTTGAGTGAGACTTGCAACAGACAAGTAATGTCGAAATTTAGCCATGGGGCTTACAACAAGGAAATAATGTTTGTTTTTAAGGTTTACCAACAGCCAGTCAAAATACAATGTTAAGTCAAGTTTGAGTGACTGATTCTTATAAAACCCTTGATAACCTTGTTTCCATTTTGAACACTTCAGGGCAAAGGCAAACATTTACGCTCAGTAATTTTTGTTTTGTTGTGTGTATTTTTCATTGTTGCTAACATTCCTTTTAAGTTCCTGTACTTTTCTTCCTAAATCCTATTTCTGTGTTGCGAAGCTGCCTATTTTCCCTAAAATAAAAGAAATGGTGCCCAACGTGGGGCTCAAGCCTGCAGTAGAATGAAGAAAATTGTTACATTATCCGTGCAATGATTCTGCGTTTAATCGAAATTCCAATTTAGTCTCAAAGAAAATTGCTCATTTTCCAAATAAATTGTAAATTGTAAAACATGCAAGTTGACACGCTTTTTGGTCCTAAAATCTAGACAAGTTTAATTTCTGTTCGTCGAAGACAAGTTGCACAATAAGTTTACGAGATATCTAATCACAGATCAACTTCTTTGTAAGCACTTAAATCGATGGCTACCCTAAATCGTAAAAGAGTGACATGCCGATAAATTTGCATAACCCAGTCAGACCTTGATTCTAAAACAAAGCTTATCTCATGTTTATGCATGAATTTAAAAAAAAAAAATTTAGGGTGACATGCAATTCAGCTACTTGAATTCGTATGTTTTCGAACTCACTTGCGGATTAAGCACATTTTTATGAATCGTATAATTTTTAAATGAAAGAAACCAGATCACCGTGCGGCGGCGGCGCGGCGTAGCAACCAATAAAATCAAACTTGTTCTGATATCGACAATTCATTAAGTAGATTATCTTTTTTCATTCATTGAGACGGCTTGGAGAGAATTACTTAAGAGTTGTGAAATTACTAACAATAGCGGTATCTCTCACAATGATTTCGTAATTATCTTGACTATTTTGACAGCAAGTAGACAGGTGGTCGCCGCCTGGCCGGTAGCTTATTTATTGTGGTAGGCTCCCTGTCATCTGTTCGGTCGTTTGCATCACTAGAAGTCACCGTTGCTATACGAGATTATAGAACTTTCGACTGACAGCTGGGCCAATGTAAGAGGAATCAAGCAATAAAAAGTCTTTTCCTAAAATTTTTACAAGTTATGTGACGAAATACCCAAAAGCCTGTTAGAGGCCATTGATAAAAGATTTTAGCATCTTTAAACCAAAATACAAGTCTAGTCCATTCATTTTTTATTTCTATTCCCTCTATTTTCTTGAGTTAAATGACCCCTTAAACACGTGCTGTCAAACATCCCACCAATGACTCCAAAACACAATAAATCTCACATCATTAAAGGAAACAAAATAACATTAACCCAAATTAAAGTTGCGTCCCCATTTCATAATCACTTTGCCAATTTTGGGGTAAAAGCCTCAGATTCATTCATTTAAGGCGTCCACGCGACATCAAATATTTGAATGACATTTTAGCCATGCAAGACCCACGCGTTGCGATCGATTTCAAATTTTAATCGATGATGTGATCAGAGTTAATTTTTATTAAATTGTATTACCACTAATAAGCTAATTTATTATAAATTTATAATCATACAGTAAAGCTTTTAGCGTTCAATTAAAGAAAAGGAGAAATTAACACGGGAGTGCTAAAAATTGTTATTAAAAACTTTATTTTTTTTTTAAATTAACATTTATGTTTACTTAAAAAGCTTGACAGTTCATTTTTATATGCCAAGAACTTTAATAAAGTCTTGAACGACTGAGAGAGAGAGAGAGAGTTATTTGACGTGGATATGGATGTTATTGAGTTTTTAAGCGCTTATCTGTCAAAAATTCAATCTGCCAATCAATAATTTCTTCTTTTAATTTTAAGAAAGCTTCTATAGAAATCCACGAACCAAAAAGCTTACTTACGACGCGCGAAGCAAGGCAGTGCTAGTGCTACAAGAATTGTCAAAGTTGACAGTTTTAAAATTGAAAAAATAAAAAAAAATGCAATAGTATTTCTTAAAGGCAAAATACGATGCGGCTTTAATGTGTAAAAATTATTGGCAGCTTAGTTTGAAGTTAATAGAGTCTATGACGTTCAATAAGACCTTTTCTCCACTTGGAAGCAAGTGTGCAGAAGTGAACGGATTGCGATTGTCAGATAACGAATATTAGTATACAATTATGGCCTTTTCGGTTGGCGATCTCGGATCAGGGCGTTCTTCTCATGGATTGGGGCTTCTCTCTGAACAGCCAAACACATTTTTCTTGATGTTGAAGTTTGTCTAGCGTTGTATTTGTGAAGCAAAAGCTCTTCTACAGGGGACAAATGACATTTATCCAACTTGACATTGACACATGTGTGATTGTGTGCGTGCTTCTGCTTTTGATTCTGGATTCAAAAGCAGAAGCAAATTTATCTTCTATCTAGAAGAGGAACTGTCAAACGAGTCCAAAAAAAAAAGTTTCAGGAGAGTCAAGAAGTCTCCCGGACGCTCCCGGACGACCGACCGAAAAGGTCATTAATATGCTTTGATGAAATTATTTCTTTGGTGTCACTTTTCAGCACTGAGAATGCAGAGAAAAGCTTACAGTAAGGATACTTCTTACTTTGCAACATGTTTTACAGATCCTGATTGGTAAATACTAATCAGTCGTGTGTAGTTGTCATGTGTGGTGAAATTATTGTGGTAAATATTTTTTGGCAATGAAGCTGTTCAATTATATGTCACTTCTCACATGTCATCACTAAGTATACCTGGACTGCCAAACCCCAAACTGGAGATTGCGCGAAGAGCACTATTACCTCTATCTTTCTTTTAACAATTGTGAATTTGCATAAATTGTCAGTTGTGAACAACAGAAATCGGTAGTTTCAATTAGATTAGCCTTTGCCTCAGCCTAACCTATAAATGCACTCGTAGTTTTCAGTGGGGTTAGTTGCTTTTTTTTGTAGGTGTAGGATGTAGGCACAACAATAGACCACACCCGGTAACAAACATGTTCTCACAGAGAAACGTCAAAAGAAGAAATTGATTATGGGCATAAGAGCTGTCAAAGGAAGGTTGATGTCAAAAAGGATATATCAAACTTAGTAACGTGAAATATTTGGAAATAATTCTGTAACGAAATAGTGCAAGTTTATCAAAACCTACAGCTTGACCGTTTAAATTAATAGAGCAGGAATAGCGCCAAAATAGCCCAACTCTTCACGAGTAACAGAATACTCCATTCCACACAGAAAATCATATGATTTTTGAATTAAATTTTGTCTAATTCGAACGAAAGAGGCAAATGGACGTCCGCCATGTAAGCGCTCTGATAAAACACATTTTGTAAAGGGTGTTTCCACCGGACACCAATCCCGAATAAATTTCGAGATTTACATTACGATTTTTCGAACTATACAGAATTCTAAGTATTCGGTTCGTGTTCTGCTGAAGTACTTCAAACAAACCTTTATTCTATAGTTCGGTATCATCGACTCAGTGGGGTTTGTTGATTGCGTAAAGGGATGCGCGTAATTGTGAAGTTACTGTGGATGTGGTTGAATGTGCCAAAAGGTAAATGCACTGCGTTGTGCACTCTGTCACAGAATTTTTGATGTTAATGGGTTGATGGTGCTGACCCATCAACCTGTTTGACGTTTCGCTTTCATATTGTTTTTTGCGTTCTTTTGCCCGTAGAATCGAGAACTCTGTAGAAATTAAAAATAAATCTTACTATTGGCGATCGGAAAAGTCCGAATGCGATACCTGGTGGACTAGGGGACTGTGTAGAGAATTGCAAGCTGCAACAACGTCAAACTGAATATTTAGACTGTTTGTTGACTGTCAAAAACTTTAATGCTGTTTTCCTGCCGTAGTTTTATTGGATGATAACTTTGGAAATTTTTAAAAAACTGACGCTGTTGCAGGTCTCTTCATATTCCTCTATTCTCCGTCGGGAGGTTCAGTCGTCAATTTCTGAATCGAATATTGAACTTGATATCTGGCGATTGAAGGCAGCCCCCCGGTGGAGAATAGAGCAATATGTTGAGACCTGCAACAATGTCAGTACTCAAAAAAACTCCAAAGTTATCATCCAGCTTTAATTTACTTGTCACTTGGGTGAAAAATAAACAAAAGCTGACCAATCAAACTAAAGCAGGAAAAACTATTGTCAGCCAACAAACATTCAAAATTTTCTCTTTAAAGTTGTTGCAGGCCTCTACATATTCCTCTATTGTCCACCAGGTATCGCATTCTTGCTTTTCCATTCATCAATACGAGTTACTCGGGAACCGAAAAAACTCACGTTTACAAGGAGATAGCAGGGGAGCTGACTTTATTAAGAAATGTCAAAAATTAAAGCATACTTCAAGTTAATCTTCTTTTTCGATTGTTAATTTTAGGGATATTCATTCTCATCTTCCTACGTTAATCTCTGTTTTATGTGCTATGAAAATACCCTATTAACCTCAACTAAAGTTGAGAAAGGTCCTTCGAAAAAAACTTGTGAACATTTTATTTCTTTGACCAAGAAATTAGAGTGCGTCATCTTCACTGTAGGTACATTCTCTCGGTTTATATTAAAACACTTTTGAAACTATAACGCAAAACATTTGAAGCCATAAAGGCTGTATCACAAAATTGCGTTGTCTCTGCTTTAATATGTGTTAAAAACTATGCAGTTCGAAAATCGATTGAAAAAATTGATCGCCAACGTTTCCAGTTTCATTGAAACCTTAAAACGCACGCAAATATTATTCATGCTAAAATTTTTGTTTTCTTAAGACTTTCTTACGGAAAAAGTAAAGACAGAACCTGGCAGGAACGTGCTGTAGATTCCTGATTCTTAGTTGTCAATTCATTTTGTTTTGGCAATGATTTCTTTGATTTATAAATTAAATTGTTAGCTAAAAACTTATTTACCAATCACTTAGTGATCTCATCAAAGCAAAATAAAAATAATGACCTCTTTTGAATGGATACAACCACAGCCTTCTTGTTTATAATAATCGTCCTCACCACTTAGGGACCAGTCCTCAATTATTGTAAATCAAAAAAAGTTGCCTTCAAAGCATCGTGGCTGGCCGTTTGCTATTAACAAAATGTTTTAGCGCAATCAATGTCAACAAGTCCAAATTAAAAAACAATAAATGGTCTAATAAAATTTTCATAAAAAAATAGCAAATCAGAATTAGAAGAATCAAGTTTTACCACCTACGATTTATTTTTTAAATCTGCGTATAAGCACAATCGTGTATCCTTAAACCTCTGCCACGACTGATTGGCGCGGCGGGGGGTTCTATTTGAATAATAGAAAACCGGACCCGAAATTTGAATATCAACAAAATTAATATTTAATAATAATAATACTTATAATAAAATTTTAAAGCGCTCATAAATAAATTCACTAAATTGCTTTATTTTATTTGTACATATTTAATTAGATCCTCCTTCATACATAGGGGAGTGGTTATGGGTTCAATTTTTGTTTTGTTTCTTTCTTCTTATCGGACATCTAATAAAATAAATGACATTTCCTAAGTAACTTGTTCCTCCACACAAACGAAAGAAAAAAATCGTAATCATATAAAAATATAAATTAAATTCATGATACAGGATCCTGTTTTATGGATTTTCACTATAAGCACGGGTGGTCATCTTTGATTCCAAGTGAAACCGGCAGCTCTGAGACAGCGTGTCTACAACACACGCCATGTCTATTAAATATTCAACAACAAAGTATCGGGTTTCACTTCTAACTTTTAAACTTGTTTTTTTTTTTTGTTTTAACAAAATTTCGCAACACATCATAATGACTGAATGCTAATTGATTTACAAAAAAAGAAACACACGAGCTTATTAAGCTAGAGTGAAGACAATAGTATTTTTTGAACAGTATGAATGATTTGGTTTAGGTACTTACTGCAATTTGAATTTCTTCCCCGAATTGTAATTCTCGAAAACTTCTGTTTTCGCCTTCATAACTTCTCCATTGAATATTGTCGGTGGTTTGTCATCGTCAACATCCTCGGATAATGTGTAAATATCGTTCGGTGAATATTTGAACAAATCCACATTTGTTTTTGTGATATCAGTGATTCCTGCACTCGCCAAAGCAACAAGACTTACGAAGATTATCTGTAAAATAGGAAAAATAAAGAAAAAGGTTAAATTTTTGTTTTTTGAAAGTTTAACCTAAATTGCTTAGTCCAAAAATAGCGCGTGTGCTATTAAACAAACACACTTAATAATATAAACAAAAAAATAGAAACATTTTGATTGCAACCGGCAGATTGTATTTGTTCTATTTATTAGTCAAACTGTGAATCATTCAATGCTGTGATTGTTGTTTAAACAAAGTTTTTATAGAGCTAAAAATTAACATTAATAGAATTTTTTTTTGGAGTCAAGGTTTTTGCTTTCATGTCGTGGATGCATAAATGTTTCTTGAAGGATAAAGAGATTTGGGGATAAATTTAAAGTGCTTTTGACCAGGCTTGCGTGTCAAGGTCCGACGTACCTGTCACCCATTAATGAAGGATGCAATGAGTGCAAATCATTTTTTCGCGGTTTTGCATTCGATGAAGCGAAGACAACAACCACGAAAACCCTGCACTGTGTTTGTTTAGAACACTGTGGAACAACAGTGCAGCACTAAAATCTCCCGAGAATTTAGGGCCAGTTTTTCAGTTAAACCCAGAAATGAGTTTTTCAGTGAACTTAGATCTGGGGTTAATCTCGGCTTAACTCGTCAAATTTGGTGAGTTAATCCCGGACTAACTCTTGGAAATAGTATCAACATGTTGATATGATATTCAAGATATTCTTTGAATGTTTTTTTTCTGTGTGGAATAGCAGTTGATTTGCGGGTTTCTTTAAAAAATGCCACCTGGGAACAACTCGAAGTTCTTGTTCTGTGTAAATTGAGAGTTGGGAGAGGCAATAATTTCGAGAGTCGAAAACCTTATTGACGGAGCTAACTCTGCACTGAAAAAATGCTCGCTGGGTTAACTCTAGATTCCTTTTGTTGCGAGATTATCAGACATTGGTTTAAGCTGGGTTTAACTCAGTACTAAAGATACGGCCCTTACGCCGCGTTGTCACAAGGAACAGAAACAGAATTTCATACATTAGCAACGCAAAAGGCATTCAGCGAATTTCAGTTGCCAATGTATGAGATTCTGTTTCTGTTCCTGTTTTACGTTGCTTGTGACTGCGCGGCTTTAGTAGGGCAAAAATTTTGTGCTTCAAAAACTTAACTTTTCAGTTTTTTGCCCGCTGTACAGTGCAATTTCACAGTCCGGTGCGCACTCTTGCATTCAATGAAAAATAACTGTCACTTTATATGTGTGTAAAAAAGAGTTCGCCCTGTTTACACAACACCCTATTCTGGCTAATCACGAATCATGAATCTGTGCAACTTCAATACCGCCATAATAGAGTTTTTCGCGTAACTATCGCGCTCGCACCTCTCGGTCTAACCTTTGGCGAAATTCGTTCACTTGGTATGAAAACATTGAAATGGTTGCTAAGGGTAAGCCTGTGCGCGAACGAAATAAAGAAGTTTGTTTTCACACCAAATTACGAAAAGTGACATTTTGGCGAAAAGCTCTATGCTCTATGATTTGTGCCTATTACCTGTCATTTGCCTAGGGCTGCCAAATAGGTTCGGTTATATCGTTCGTTTAATATTATTTCAATAGGTACTACTCGCTATCAGCAATCTCAAAGCCACGGGAACTATATATCATGATCATGAGTATTTAGAGGTCTAAACTACAATCAAATAAGTTCAAAACAATACCAAGATCTTTAGATTGTATGATTGTCAAAATCTGACGTCTTTTACATTTTTTAATCCAGGGATGCCAAACAAATGAAAACATTTAGTAATTTCGGTAGAAGAAGTGCGAACAATCAATAAACTACACAATCTAGGAAAATGTTCCTATTGGCGATTTAAGGTAACCTCCCGGTGGAGAATAGAGGAATATGTAGAGACCTGCAACAACGTCGGCTTTCAAAAACTTCCCAAATTTATCATCCGGCTTTGATTTACTTGTCAAATGGGTGAAAAAGTAAACAAAAACTGACCAATAAAACTAGGACGGAAAAACAAATGTGTGCTTCATTGAAGTTCTTGTCAGTCAATAACAGTCAAAATTTTGGTTTTGACGTTGTTGCAGGTCTCTACATATTCCTATTTTCTCCACCAGGTATCGCATTTTGCCTTTTCCAATCGTCAATAAGGAATGAAAATGTTCTGCTGATTTTGTCCTTAAAATTAATATAAAAATTATTATGATAAAATTAACTGAAAGTATTGAAAAAACGTTCTGAAACTGTGGTCTAGAATGATGGTCTACTCAAATTCATGTACCCCCCTTTTGCAATCATAAAATCACTGTTCTGACAACACTTTCTTATTCCCTTCTGTTTATTGTAATTTCTATAATAATTTTCCTTTTGCCATATTAAAACGAGCTTTGCTTGGCATCACACAGTGAAAACAGCTGAGGACCATACTTTCAAAAAGGAAATGCTAGAATGCAATGCCTGATGGTCAAAATTAGAAAACATAAAGTTAAAACCTATAGCTGTCAACGCACATGTCAAAATTGACAAGTTGACCTGTGTGAGTTTCAACCTGATTTGTAAATATAATAGTTTCATCAATAACATCTTTACTAAACAAATAATTTTCGTACTCGTTTGACAAATGGGATGACAGCAACAGCCATCCGTTGACGTGTGTACAGTGGCGTTTTCGGTTGGTTATCCGGGAGCGTCCGGAAGCATTCTGGACACTCCTGAAAGTGCTTTCTTGGACTCGTTTAACAGTTCCTCCTTTGGATAGAATCAAATTTGCTTCTGGTTTTGAATCCAGAATTAAAACCAGAAGCATGCACACAATCATACATGTGTCAATGTCAAGTTGGTTAAATGTCATTTGTCCCCTGTAGAATAGCTTTTTCTTCACAAATTCAACGCTAGACAAACTTCAAAATCAAGAAAAACGTGTTTGGCTGTTCGGATGAACAGTCCCAATCAGAGAGAAGAAATCCCTGATCCGGGATCGCCAACCGAAAAGGCCATAAACTCTTCATCTTATTGGCATGAAGAAAAAATTACAGAACTCAGTCCTCTGTCATTCGTTCTACTTTTACTGTTTTGAACGTTCGAGTTCACTAAGAAGTTTAGAGCTCATTCGGAGTGTGTTCATTGTTTAAGCTCTATTCAGTAAGAGCAATAATGAATAAGTTTTTATTGTATTGTTGCAGATGTGCCATCAAGCAGAATCAAAAACATTTTATTTTGAATTTGTGCAAAAAGATTGTGCAACTTCGCCTCAGAAGGACCAGCAAGTTTTGTTTTGTTTGAGTTTCAAAGAACACTTGTTTCGTAATGAACAGATTGCACGGAGAGTTTTAACTTGTTTTAAGAACGATGAAAATTAATAACTACCTCAGTAGATTGTCACTAAATAGAAATAATTAAATTTGGCACTTGAACCCACAAGGGAAACATGTTATCACGCAGAGGGTTATATAAAACACTTGGTTTTTTATGAAAAGAGTTTTTGATTGTTTTGAAAACAGTGAAAATTAATAGATACCTCAGATGATTAAATAAAAATACTAAATGGGGGAATTAAGTTCTTAATTGTTTAGACTAGTTAAACGAGGTTTTTTAAACGAATTTCTTTTTATTATAAGAAAAATCTTATTTTAATTTTTAAAGTTTGCTTACAAACAAAATACCATTTCAGCTGGTAATTCAAAGCTTACAAGGTCTACCACCATGTTCTAGTTTGTGTGCACATTATGCTGCTACAGACCATTTAGGCGAAGCTATTTTAAGCCAAGGTTTCGCATCAAAAAAGTAAGGTGTGCCTTGTCTTCCTAATTGCTTTATTCACAAATTTATAAATTTGTCCGACTGAATCTTAAATGAATTTGTGTATTTATTACGGGGGAATAATTTTTTTTTATGAACTAAAAAAAAGATTCCCATGCCGCCAAAATGTTTTCGCATGCGAAAGCATATCCAATTTGCATTTAATTAAAATAAAGTGTGCAAATTTGAAAGCTGCAAATTTGTAGTCCTCGTGTGGTGATTCAACAAATTATAAAATACTAATACAGCAGGTAGGTATCATGTGGGATTTATTTAACACGTTTATAAAGTGTGAACCAATAAACTAGGATTACAAAAAAAAATAAAAGAATAAAGTTAATTGGTTAGAGTTTTAGTAGGGTACCTTGAAACTGCTGAATGAGTGGATGAGGTTTGCGTAATTTTTCAAAGATTTTCTTATAGAAAACTTATTTTAACTCGCTTCTAAAACATACTCAAAAATTTCCAAAATTAAGAAAGGCTGGAACGAAACACTAGTACAATCGACTCTTGGTCTTAAGGGGTTAGGGCTTGTGCCTTGCGGTCATGTTGTTCTATGTGGCAATCATTGAATTAAGGTAAATATTGATCACTAGATTAAAAAAAAAAATACGCAGAAAATTTTAACATCAGAAATCGAGTCAGCGATCTGGAAAAACTCGAGTATGAGGTACTTTGCTGAGACGTCTTCGTTTTCAAATGGTGAACAAATCTTTGTTGAAACTTGAGTAACTCCACCAAAAAATTTTTAAAAATTCGAAATAGGAAGTTGTGAATAAATGCACTTAACTTTATAATTCCATTAAATTCAATGGAATCACCGAGTCACATTGCATATGGACCTGGTATTTGCGGAAATCCACTGATGAGCCGTGGCCAATACAGTGGTGAAATGTCATTTTGGCTTGTTTCATGCTTTCTATTGGATTTACGCTGCGGTTAAGATCTACCAAGCATCATTTTTCATTTAGAAAGATGGGATTGGTTCAGCAATCTTGGTTTTTTTCGGCTTCGAACAATTATTCGATATTAAACAAAGCTCATTAGCCCGCCGCTCCAAATTATGGATTTACGAAGTTTGGGGCTCTTGAACTTTCAGGAAGCCTATTTTAACGTGTTTGTGAGGCTTCCGGAAATTTTCATTCCAGGTTGACCTCCCAAATAGAAAACTTATTCATCAACCCACATTTTCTTTTTAGAAATAAAGAATCAAATCAAAAAAGAATAGCGCAACCGACTCTGACCTAAATTTTTTTAACCCAAACCATTGAAGCATTCAAAAATCTACTCAAATTAATAAAACACAACTACGTCATCCGCAAAAAGAGCTTTGTAGAATGCCCTAACCCTAATGAATGCTTTAAGGTACACTTATGTGTTTTGCCATTTGCACTTAAGGCTCCTTAACCCTTCTTAATTTTTCTAACACCCCTCTTAACACCTTTCCTAAACCATATATAGAAAAATAGTATATTTTTTTTCTCTGTCATAAAATAAAAATAAATTGAGTGGCGCAACAGCTCGAGGTGAACCAGGGCCAACTTCTCAACAATGTATGCTGTGTGTGTTGATTTCTTCACATACAAAGGGACCTACAATTTTTTGCCGAATCCGAACGGCACTTTGAGAAGTTTTTCAAGACAATTGATACTCTCGGAGGGCTTGTCAAACCCTCGCGGAGGTGGGGACCGTGAAAAAAAACAACCACTACGCCACGGCACCCCACTATTTCTCTGTCAAATACCCCTTTTAAATGGATGTCGTTTTTGTTGAATTTCGTTGAATAAGTAAAATGAAGTAAATTCTAATCCAATCAAACGTCATTTTACTAATTCGATCTTCAAAAAGTCCCAAAAATCGGCTAAGCCTTTACAAATAAGGAATGAACAAATTTTAATTCAAATAATCATTTTGGGAAAAATATTCATGAAAATTTCACAATTTTTGGGATGCTTAGTCAGCACATTTATTATCCAAATAGACCCCTGGATTTTCCCAAAACTGTGTCATTTCAAATTGAGTTTAAATAATTCAAGGACTTTTGATTTACTCAAGGCACCTAATTTCTTCTTGCTGCTTAAGCAAAAACCAAAAATTACATTAAAATATTCTTCAAATTTTAAAATGAAGAATTGAAGTGGTTGTCGAAATTACCCATGGATTTTCCCAAAACTGCGCCATTTCTTGTCATAAGTTGGGTTTTAATCATTTGAGGACTTTCAATTTACTCAAAGCTTAAAGTTTCTTTTTGTGATTATGATTACTAAACAAAAACCATAAATCTAAAATTAAATATTCCTCAAATAACAAAATAAAATTTTTATTGAAACAATTATTTGGGAAGAAATTCCTGCAAATTTTGGAGTTTTTGCGATGCTTCGTCAGCACAATTCTTATCCAAAAGAATCCATGGATTTTCCCAAATCTGTGTCTTTTTGCTTTTGTCATGATCATTTCAGGACTTTTGATTTACTCAAGGCTCCTGGTTTTTTCTTGTGATTATGATGACTAAGCAAAAACCAAAACTAACAATAAAATACTCCTCAAATTTAAAAATGAAGAATTGAAGTGATTACCGAAAGCTAAATGCCACTACAAGAAAAATTAACTAAAATAGGTGCAGTCAAATTGTAGTAAAATTTTGTTCCAATATTTGTTAAGGTAGGGACCGAATGGACTCATTCAGCCAAACATTTGATCGAAACCAGCACTTTTATTATTCCTGTCATTCCTGACTATTTATGGTTGCTATTTTTTTTTTACTAATAGTCACATTAAGGACGACAAAATGTTGAAGCCCCCACAATGACAGCAAAAAGTCGGAACAAAATTTCTTTAATTCTCAATCCTAATCTAGCTTCATTGATTTCAAGCTAATCACTCACAAAACGATCTTTTATAATCCTTTTTTTTTAAAACCTTTTTTAATCCCTTTAAAAGTTCATTCAGCACTTAGTCTCTTCTGAGTTCTTATTACTCAATTTCTTCACTCCATAAATCACTAGTTTATCACAGTTTTTCTTTGTTTAAACAATTCACAAATAAATAAAAAATGAATCTCTTAATTTTACACACAACACTTTTATTTAAGAAAAAAAAAACTTACAATTTTTTGCATTTTGTAGAACTTTGTACTTTTTAAAGTTTTAAAAATTTTAAAAAAATATATTTTATTTTCTATATATAAAAAAATAAACAAAACGTTAAGACTAGATTCAAATATCGAATGTATCCGTCCAAGTTCTAAGTAACAAATAGTATGCCGAACAGAGTTTACCTCTTCTTTATATATTATTCTTAATTTTATATTATCTGATCAATGCCCCCACCTTGATTTCCATAAAAACAATATTGATTAGTATAAGAAAAATTAGAGAGAAGAAAAAAAAAAAAAAACCAGATGGTAACTAACTAACTAAAACCCGAAGCATTTATGTATGGATCGGCTGTGCTCTATGTAAAGACAAAGGCGAATCGTCTGGGGTGTATCTCTATCTATCTATCTGTCGAAGTGTGAAATTCACACACCGACTGCGATCTGGAACCACTAAATATCACTCTTGTCAATGTTGACTCTTTCGCTTATATCCCTTTTTTTTCTGGTGATGATCATAATCGTGCGGTGGTGGTGGTGATAGTCGCCGCGGCGGTGGTGTTAAAAATTTATTCACAATATTTTTGCCGATGACTACTTTTTTTTTTTTGGGGCGAAAGAGAAGAATCGTGTTACTATTAAATATTCTGTTGACAATTCAACAGAGTTGTTTGTTATGGTCTATAGTTTATAGGGTGAAGCAAATATCTAAATGTAATATGAAATTTTTTTACCTAAGGGACACAAAAAACCACGACTAATTGGTCGTAACTTCCGAATCCTTTTTTAAAGGTGTGTGGATTTTTTTTTGCCAATTTTTATTGTCGTTGTAACATTGGAATCACCTTTACAGTTTATTTATTTTAAACCTTACTTTCTCGGTAGTTAAATTTATTTTATGGACAAAACTTGAATTAAAAATTAGAGAAAATGATGAAATAAAGCAAAAAAAAAAAAGAAGTTGCTAGTCAAAATCGTAGATGACGTGATTAGATTAGTTTTAGACAAGGTGTGAAATTAGCATGTTTTTTAGGACTCTCACTATAGTAAAAGGGTATTTACGATCGCCTTTAAGATTGTTGGC
This sequence comes from Neoascia interrupta, assembly GCA_947623515.1. Classification (NCBI taxonomy): domain Eukaryota; kingdom Metazoa; phylum Arthropoda; class Insecta; order Diptera; family Syrphidae; genus Neoascia; species Neoascia interrupta. Next base: position 47,837,052 of record OX392463.1, on the reverse strand, counting down.
TTTAATCTTGTTCCAACCAACAATACTCGAGCGCTTCTGAGTCACTTGTAATGGTATACAGAAGTGTGCAAGTGATTGACCGGTACAATTATTAAAGTCAACATGTTGTGTTTTTTTTTTCTAATTTTATGTTCATAATTTCCTGAATTTTGAATATATTATTAAATGTTTTTTTTTTTCTTGGCCTAAACGTGCCGAATTTTGATCATCTATTGTTTATTCGCTTGATATTTGGGGTTTCGTGTTGTTTTTTTTTTCTTTCTGCCGACAATGATTGATGATGAATTTTATGGATCGTGTAGTTTTATGTCTTGATTATTTATTTTCTGTGACAAGGAATAGGGATCAGACTTTAAGACAAAGGTTAGAAAGTTGTTTTCGAAGCTCACAGTTAAAACCATTTTCAAAGAAACCATTTTGGCTGATAACTTCTTGGGCAAGAACTATACTCGTACTACTACTAAGCCTGGTTGGAAAAATAAAAATATACTTCGAGATTTTAAGCATGTATTTTTGTTCTATGTACTGATGTTTATGTATAGTAACAGGTGTCTTCGAAAAAGAGAGACTTTGAGAGAGTGGGGTTATCCCCCCCGGTTCAAAGTTAATAGTGGTAAAATTTCGATTTCGGTTAGACTTTGGGGAGGTAGCTTAGTCTGAAGTAAGACCCGGTATGATGCTTATCAAGCTTTGGTACAAATTTTACGCGAAAGAAAACAGTTTGAGTGCCTAGGCGGAAAAGTAGAAAGTTTTAAGTTAGTTTACTGATCTTCTACGTCTTTACAAAAAAATTTATAAAGAAAAAACTATAAAATAGGAACAGCAGGGCATACTCAATATTAAACGTTGTAGTGCTTCGTTTTTTTTTATATTCAATTCCTGAAAGCATGTTAAATTTCTAAAAATCGTTAGAATCATGATGTTCCTAGGTTGATTCCAAATGTCAACTGAAGGTATTGAATAGTGACGTTTGATTAAATTGCGATTTAACTACGGTTTTCTGTGATAACCATAACATGTGCGGGGGTGAGAATGACAGTGGTGTAAGTCGAAAATATTTAAAAGCGTATTAATCCTTTTCCTCCTCAGTTTACGTACCTAAGAAGGCATTGAGCCAAGTCCTGGCTCTCCCGTATACGGCTTGTCAATAGTACAAGGACTTCACTTCCTCGCTGAATGCCATGTTATTTAAATTGAAAAGAAAGGAAGTTAATAGGATTTTGAATATTTTTGACAGTTAGCGGTCCCTAGACCCTTCAGTTTAATTTAAGCACGCCTTTTTACCATCGTTTCGATAGAACTAAAAAATAATAGAACAAGTACTTTGACATGCTAAGTAATTTCAAACCTCCTAAGATTTAAAGATTCTCAGCTCGATATGGCTAAGCCAAGCCATGTCCTTAGTCGCCTTGTTACACTTTTCATATCCAAAATTTCGTAGGTACGGCGCAACGCTATCGCATCTTCTTATCCGATTGTTCTCCTCGCACTTAGGTAGGACCGTAAATTTGCCTAGACGAAAATATAGTTAGGCCTAACCTGAAATTGATTGGTCTTTTACGGATTTTATGTTACTGGGAAAATCAATGCAATTCTAGTGCGCGCAGAACAACTTAAAAGCCCAAACGCAACAGGCCTAAGCAAGCCTATGCAGTACGGGAATTAAATTAGATAAGAAACTTTTATTGCAAACTTTTATTGAAACTGAATATACAAGGCCGTGCAAGAAAGGCCTCTATTGCCCTGTATTCCTGCAGGAAAATCCTAGGCCCAAACTGGGGAATCCAACCCAGGATTGTGCATTGGATATGCACGGCAGTCGTTAGGCCCATACTTATATACGCAGTACTAGTCTGGTGGAAGGCATTAGACAGGAGTGGCAATATTTCTATATTAGACAAAGTTGAAAGACTATCATGTATTTACATCACAGGTGCTCTTAGAACAACCCCCTCGGCTGCGCTTGACAGAATGCTCCATCTTCTTCCCGTTGACATCTTCGGTAAAGGGATGGCAGCTAAAGCAGTAATTAGGCTTAGGGAATCCTCGCAACTGACTCGTGACAACATGGGACATGCTAACATCTTGAATGGCCACGACACCATCCTTCGCAACTCGGACTACGTTCTCTCATATACCTCGACTTCAATGTCAAATTCAAGACCAAATTCAGTCGAAAACTGTCGCGATAGCAAAATCAATGCGCCTCCCTTTTCATGCCATGGCCCTTGAAGTGGCTTTCTGGTATTGTCAGCCTTGTCGTGGGACAGGGAAATGTCCCAACTGTCTTTTAAATTGTCATCCTTTAAGCATGACATCAAAAAACTTTCGAAGAATTTCAATGACTTGCTTGATAGTTTTAATTCTAGTGTGATTAACGTCTCATCGTTTCATCGTTTCTCATCGTATAAGTTATTCTACTGATGTAGCTACTGAAACAGATCCTGACCCCCCTTCTTCATCTTTTAACATTTCTCAGAAAGTCGACGTCTCTACCTCGATAGAAGCTCCTCCTCCCTCTCCTTGCTTATCTGTGTCATAAATTACTGACGATATCGCTTCCATATCGTCGGCAGCCCCTTTGGCTGTGCTAAGCCCTATTTCGGAAAACGCGAGTCACCAGATGTACACGAAAAAGTCTAATACAATTATTAATTTGATTTATTTGCACTCAATGCACTGTTCAAGGCATAGAACTGTGCTTGAATAGTTATGAAACAACAAGGGAAAATACAATATTCTTCTTTTACACAGGTTACCATTTACGATGTGATCTGCTCTGTGATAGAAATCCAAGTGGACGAGATCAAAAAGCAATTTACATATGTAAGCTAAGTAAGTTAATCTAAGAGCAGCCACAAAACATGAGAAAGAGATTAGAGATAAGATATTAGCAAATACTGGTTTTTTAGCAGTACGTACATGCACAGGGTGTGCAGTGTGTAACAATAATTAGTATACAAAACAAAACATAATGTAAATTGAAATACGCCGATGAGTCGTAAACATCCCGCCCCCCCTGGAACAGCGTTTCAGTAGGCAGGTAATAGAGCCAGTTTGGACACAGGTCGGACGAAAGAACCTTGGGCAGTTCTAACTGTTGCAACACGGACGACGTTGTCAGCTCCCGGTGCTACGCATTCAATTTTGCCAAGAACCCATCGTGTTGGAGGAAGGTTGGGCTCCTTTATGACGACAATATCTCCTGGGCGCAGGTTAGGCGTCTTCTTGGACCACTTGGTGCGTTCTTGAAGTGTGGTAAGGTACTCGTGGTGCCAGCGCTTCCAGAACCCTTGTACCATTTGCTGCTGTAGATTCCATGGCGTAAGTCGATTGAGTGGGACCCCTTCGAAACTTGGCTCTGGTATCGCCGTGAGTGGTTGACCTATGAGAAAATGAGCTGGGGTTAGAGGATTTAAATCATCATCAGAAATACGAAACATAGGGCGTGAGTTAAGCACTGCCTCGATTTGAGCTAACACCGTAGTAAGCTCCTCGAAAGTAAGGACAGTTTTCCCAACTACTCTACGAAGGTGAAACTTCATAGACTTTACTCCCGCCTCCCACAGACCACCGAAATGGGGGGCAGAGGGCGGAATAAAGTGCCACGAAGTGTTATCTCTCGCTAACGCCTTTGCTATGATGGAGTTATGCTGCCGAGAGAGTACCAATTTGTGCATATCGGTAAGACATCGCCGTGCACCCTGAAAATTCGTTCCATTGTCGCTGTATATGTTGGAACATTTTCCTCGCCTAGATACAAACCGCCGCAAGGCCGCAAGGAAGGCGTCTGTCGTTAGGTCGCTCACTGCCTCCAGATGTATGGCTTTTGTTGACAGGCACACGAAGAGAGCGACATATGCTTTTGTTAGTTTAGGGTTCCGGCCACGAGAAAACTTTATTGTGATGGGACCTGCATAATCGACCCCAGAGTTGGTGAATGGTCGAGTTGGTTCAGTCCTCTTCGCTGGTAGGTCTCCCATTAGCTGCTGACTAAGTAGACGTCTTTGCATAAAGCATTGTTTGCAATGATAGATGACCTTTCGTATTAGGCTACGACTCCCAAGAATCCAATACTGTTGGTGTACGATCGCAAATGTCTCAGACACACCTGTGTGGAGGTTGTTGGCGTGGATATCCATCACTATAAGAGAGGAGATGTTAGTGTCATTTGAAAGAATTATAGGGTGCTTAAGATTGTAGGATATATTTGCGTGTCGTATGCGTCCACCAACTCGAAGAAGTCCATCAGAGTCTAAGAATGCTGAGTATCGAAGGAGTCTTGACTTTTTAGGAAGCTGTTTATGTTTTCTCAGGTACGATATATCTTCGCTGAATGACAACTGTTGAACGTATTTCAGGACTAAAATCCTCGCATGTCGTATTTCGAACACTTTGAGTTCCCGATCGCGACGAAAATGTTTAGGGGTGCGACTGTTGTAACTAAACCGAAAGCAATAGGCAACAACCATTTGCAAGCGATACCACGACGAGATTTTTTCGATGATAAATTGTAAGGTGTCGTTGCCAGGTGAGGTAAATAGTACATGTTTTGGCATTGGTCTTTCTTCCCGTTTAGCATCTTCGCACTCCGCGGATCGCGCACGGTTTATTTTCGAGAGAGGCCAGTTTGTCTCAGATAGGGTTAACCAACTAGGACCGCTCCACCACAGCTGGTGGTCGACGAGTTTCATAGGGGTAAGACCGCGCGAGGCACAATCTGCTGGATTATCTGCAGATCGTATATGGTGCCATTTATTACGTGGAATGGTATCTAGAATTTCACCGCAACGATTAGCTACAAATGAAGTCCACCGGCGTGGGGGTGAAGAAAGCCAATACAACACAATTTCCGAATCTGTCCAAGCGAATAAATTTAAGATCGGAACAGTCATTGCTGACTTAACACGAGTCAGTAACAGTGAAAGGAGAAGCGCACCGCATAGCTCGAGGCGCGGAATCGAAACAGGTTTTAAGGGAGCAACCTTTGTTTTCGCGGCGATGATGGTTAGTTTGAATTCACCTGAAGCCAGTTGACTGCGAGCATATACTACGGCTGAATAAGCTACGGAAGACGCATCCGAGAAACCGTGAAGCTCAACGTTATCGGTTGCTGTAACAATATGCCTTCCAATGCGAATATGTTCTAGATAAGGAAGCTCGTCTCTGTATATCATCCATTTACGTTCTATATCCGATGGAATTGGATCATCCCACTTTAATCCCAGTTCGGGCAACCAGAGCTCCTGGAACATTATCTTGAAAGCTATAACCGAGGGTGCTAACAAGCCAAGAGGGTCGAAAATTTTAGCGATTTCCGAAAGCAGGTTTCTTCGGGTTGATATAACGTCAGCCAACTGAGTACTCAACTTGTAGGACAATTCATCGCGAGCAGGATCCCAGTGCATCCCCAGGACCTTTACGGATTTGTTTGACTTTTCCATGTCAACGGCCGAGTATTCACAGTCATCTGCTGAAAGTCGCTTAAGAAGAGACCAACAATTTGAGCTCCACTTTCGCAACGATAGTTTGGCAATAGAAAGCAGGGCGACTAATTCAGATTGTAGTTTTAAAAGCTCTTCAACTGAGTCAGTCCCTGTCATAACGTCGTCGACGTACATATCATTTAAGACAACCTGGGATGCGTTGGGGTATTCGTCTCTATAGTCATGGGCAAGTTGGTTTAAAACACGAATTGAAAGAAACGGCGCACAAGCAGTACCATAGGTGACTGTACGAAGACGAAAGTGTTGAATGTCGTCACTGGGATTTTCACGCCACACGATTCGTTGGTAATCCGCGTGCTCGTCGCAAACCCAGATCTGACGAAACATTTTAACAATATCGGCGGTGAATACATACTTATGTTGCCGAAAGCGTAAGGAAACACCGACAAGATCTCGTTGAATCGATGGCCCTATCAACAATGTGCTGTTGAGTGACTGTCCAAGTGAATCCTTAGCGGACCCATCGAAGACTACCCGCAGCTTTGTTGTAGAACTGTCACTTTTCACAACAGCATGATGAGGAAGATAGAACTGGAATGCCGACTTCTTGTTTAGTTCCTGGATAGGTATAGGTTCCATGTGCCCCATCTCAAGGTATTCACGCATGAACTTTGAATATGATCGAGAAATGTCGGGATCCCTCTGGAAACGACGCTCAAGCGAACGAAATCGAGATAATGCTGGTTGAAGCGAATCATTGAATTTTGGCTTGGGTTTGTTGAAGGGCAAATGTACAACATATCTCCCATCAGGAGAGCGAGAGAAGTGTTGCTGAAAATGGGTTTCAGCAATATCCTCAGCATCCGAGTGGTTCGAGACTGGATTCACCTCTTCCAATTCCCAGAATTTTTGAAGCAGGCAATCTATATCAAGAGTAATGTGATGCGAAGATACAGTCGAATGAGAAGTCGATGAATTAACGAAAAGTTCCCCTGTAATGACCCAACCGAATGTGGTGCCTTGGGCAATAGGTGTGCCTTCTGGACCCCTTATTTGACTTCCAGTAAAAATGCTCCAAATCTTATCTGCTCCTATCAGAATGTCTACTGCATGAGGTGTATGATAATGTGGGTCAGCCAAATCAAGGTTGTGAATATGTTTGAACAACGAAATATCGATGGAACGAGTGGGTAAGTCTGATGTTAGCTTGTTAAGTACAAACGCGTCGACGAAAAGCTGAGGAGAATTAAATCGCGACTGTAGCTCGAGGAATACACGGCCTCTTGTAAAACCCGCCTTCATAGACGATAGGCCAACAACAGGAATCCGGGAATGTTTTCTGGAGAGACCAAGACGTTGAACCAATGATTCAGACACGAACGAACATTGAGAGCCTGAATCCAGTAGCACGCGGGAAGGTATTAAATTTCCCCGATTGTCTTTGACCATGGCCACAACCGTAGGGAAAAGAGTTTGCCGATTGTCGAGGCACTCAGGTTGAGAATGATGGTTAACGATTGATGTGGATGTAGATGGTAATGAGGATTCCACTGATATCATATCTTTCGAAAAAGGTGCAGAGCTTGAAGAGCTTGACGCTTGCTCAGCATGTACCAATGAGTTCCTAACAAAGTTGCGACGAACATCGATTTCAAGAGCAAGAAACCTTTTACATTGGCCTAGCGAGTGTTCTTCCTTACACATGGAGCAATTTGAACGTCCGTGTGACGCTTCTGCCACGTGTGCTCGAATGGAAGGTTGATTTTTCCCTCGAGACGATACCGACCGAATAACTGACTGGCAAGATTCCAGTGCATTACACCGAAGTTCCAAAAAGGTTATAAATTCACTAATCGTACAGTTATCGCGCGACCCTACCTCCCTTGCCCATGCTTCCTTACTATCCTGATCGATTTTCTGCAACAGTATAAAGATGAGCCAAGGATCACGACTCTCTGATTTAAGAGCCTTTAATGCTCGGATGGTTTCATCTGCGGTGTCAGAGATTTTTCGAAGTGTACCCACATGGTTCGAGGTCATATTAGGGAGTGATAGAAACGTTTGGATATGCGATTGAACTATAAAATTGGACCGATCGTACCTTCCCTCCAAGCGTTCCCACGCTTCCACATAATTTGCATCAGAGACTATCAAGTGGCGAATTAAATTTGAAGCTTCATCGCGAAGAAATGATTTTAAGTAGCGAAATTTTTGTGTTGCTGATAGGTTCGCTTTATTTTCAATAGACCCAAGAAATAAATCCCTGAAACCCGGCCACTCCTTGTAGTCGCCCGAGAAAGGTGGAATATCAATTTTTGGCAGAGATACTGTAGCTTTACGCGTGGAACTATTAAATGTTTCAAGAAACGATGCCTGTTGACTGGCAAGTTGTTTCACGAGAGACTCTTCTGGCGACGGAGAAGTTTCATTTGACGATTTACGTGCACGAAGCGTTTTAGTTAGGACCGATCGGGCGGTAAAATATTTCGACTCGTAGAGTTCTGAGTCGTCATCCGATTCTACGTACTTTGGATCATCCACATAATCAAACAATTGATTTTGAAGCTTGACGAGTTCAGCCCACGTGTCTTCAAGGTATTTCAACCGCAGCTCTAATAGCTCAGTGCTAAAACTATCGTCTATATTTTCGACAAAGTTAGCAGACCGCGTCACAAAACCCTTAAGGCTTGCATTTTACGGAAAACAACAAAAAATATACGATTATTGTTTGATATACAGCTTTAATTAAGACACGTGGGTAAAAGGGAATTTTCTAACACAATACACAATCAATGGCTTAGAAAGGGAAGGGTTTCGATTTTTCTTTAAGTCTATTTAACACGAAAAAATATCCGGCTCGAAGGACCAGTTATGTACACGAAAAAGTCTAACACAATTATTAATTTGATTTATTTGCACTCAATGCACTGTTCAAGGCATAGAACTGTGCTTGAATAGTTATGAAACAACAAGGGAAAATACAATATTCTTCTTTTACACAGGTTACCATTTACGATGTGATCTGCTCTGTGATAGAAATCCAAGTGGACGAGATCAAAAAGCAATTTACATATGTAAGCTAAGTAAGTTAATCTAAGAGCAGCCACAAAACATGAGAAAGAGATTAGAGATAAGATATTAGCAAATACTGGTTTTTTAGCAGTACGTACATGCACAGGGTGTGCAGTGTGTAACAATAATTAGTATACAAAACAAAACATAATGTAAATTGAAATACGCCGATGAGTCGTAAACACCAGACTTAAACCGTATCTAACCTTGAGTCTAAACGTTTTAAGTTAAGGACCCGAAATAAGAAAGCAGCCATTGAGATCTCTTCGAACTCATCACCCCCGTTAATTAGTTGTGCTCCTCAAGATATTGCAGCCTCTGTTTCTAGCTGGCCCACTAATTCTTTACAATCTGTGCCTAAGCCAAAATCAATCTTTGTTTCTAGGCTGAAACCAGAAACTACTGCTGATGAAGTTATTCGTCACCTTACTTCACAAAATATCACTTCAGTGTGTTTCAAGCAGAAATTACAGCCGTTCGTGAAGCCGCGGCCTGGTTTTCAATTAACTCAATAGACTGCAGCGCTATTGTTTTCTATACAGACAGCAAAGCTGCAATAAAAGCCTTGGAATCGCCAACGATACGATCCAAATTGGTAAAGCAATGCCGCGAATCTCTCAACGAGATTGCTGTCAGGTGCGACGTACCCTGTGCTGGGTTCCAGGCTTCAGGGATATTCCTGTGCTCGGTTCCAGAACTAGCAAGAGAAGGTGCAAATGCTAAACCGACTCATACAACGGAACCGGCAGCACCCATAAACTCGATAAAGTTCCACCTGGACGTCGAAGCCATCACAATGGCAAACAATAGGTGAAATTACATCAGCACATCTCTCCCAAACAAATCTGGCCAGAAATCGATCGTAAAAAAACAAAGAGACTCATCTTCTTCAATAGGCTTCAATAGGAAGCCTAAGTGCTGCTTTCGCTGCAATCACTTTACCTAAGATGTCAACCGGAAGAAGATGGAGCATTATGTCAAGCGCAGCCGAGAGGGTTGTTCTAAGAGCATCTGTGATGTAAATACATGATAGTCTTTCAACTAGTGCCTTCCACCAGACTAGTACTCGGTATATGTGTATGGGCCTAACGACTGCCATGTATTTCCAGTGCACAATCCTGGGTTGGAGACCCCAGTTTGGGCCTAGGATTTTTCTGCAGGAGTACAGGGCAATAGAGGCCCTCCTTGCACGGTCTTGTATGTTCAGTTTCCAATTGAGTTTCTTATCTAATATTACCCCCAGGTGTCAAGCGTGATTTGCAAGTGTCAGTTCAACACCTTTCAGTATTGGTGGAGTTATGGGAGGTATTTTATATTTTCTTGTGATACTAGTTCCGTCTTTGCCGAGTTCACTCCGTGGCCGACACTATCCGTCTACCTAGCTAATTTGTTAAGATCAAATTCCATTAAATCCCTCATAGTGAGGAGAAACTTGCCCGTTACCGCTATCGCGATATCGTCAGCATAAGCTATTACTTTAAGGCCGTTTTTCTCTAGGATCAAGAGTAGTTCGTTGCCTACGAGGAGCCATAGTAGTGGCGATAATACCCCGCCCTGTGGGGTGCCTCTGCACACGGACCTGTCGGCTAGACAACTCCCCAGCTCGGCATGGACGAGCCTGCTTTCAAGCATTTCCTCGATCCAAATGCAGAGATAGTTGTCATCCTTCAGCTTGAAGAGTGCAGCTGTAATAGCGTCTGTTCTGACATTGTTGAAGGCTCCTTCAATGCCAAGGAATGATACTAGAGTGAAATCCCTGTTCAATGATGCTAGCCAACGAGTGAAGGGCCGTCTATACCGATTTTCCCCTGCGGTATACGCATGTTGGGAGCACAAGAGAAGACTGCAGTCAATAGAGAAGTGAAAAATTACAACAATTTACAATTATTCTACAAACATTATAACAATGGCCTGGCCAGTCCTATGATCATTTCAAACGCTGCCAGGCGAACATCGTCAGCAACCTTTATATTATTATGATGCTGACATTAAGTTACAACTCTTCCTACGGTTTCCCATAAGAGAACAAGTGCTTGTAAAACAAATAAAAGCAAACCAACAGTACCAAAACACACAAGTGTGGCTACCAAACAAATAGTTATTTATTCTGTTATACTCCTTCAATAAAGACAGCGTCCCTGATGCTTTAACAACGCGATAATAAAATTTTTGACTTGAATTCAAAATGCACTATTTAGCATTTTAAGCATAAAAAATATTTGAATGTGAATTTTTAACAAATCGAACAGTTTATAAAATGTGCCTATAAAATTTAAAAATTATAATACCAGTAACTAACTGGTTACGCCTTAAAAATGCGACCAAATTTAGTGAACCCACGCCTCGATGCATATATTTTCTTTTTAGAAGAAATTAATTCATCAACAAGGATCTCATTATCCAGCTTCGGAGGTTGTCTTGTTGCTTATACTAAGTGATATTGCACAGCACTATTAGGAAGAAAGTGCGCGGAACTTCACTTTTGCTTTGTCCCTAATCTTCTGCGTTTAAAAAACAACAAGAATATATCTAAAAGCCTGTTAAATTTTATGTTTCAGCTGCAAATACAATGGATAAAATTATTTTAATTGTATTCTACCCTTTTTGATAAGATTTTATAACTTTAGCATTTTCAATCAATCAACATTAAATTCACATAAAAATCATCTCACGTGTTTAATTAGTTTTGGAGACATTTGATTGACTTTGACGATAATAAAAACCTGATTTATTATGGTAGAATCAAAATTCAGACAGCCTGGGAAAAGTTGTTTCGTCTTTTTTTTAACATGAAAGAGGTTGCTAAGGTATAAAATTTGACGGCGGCCTATGAGCGTTTTACTTTTAACATAAGTGACAAAAATTATTCTGTTAGTTTATTTGAATTTAAATCAAGATGGACATATTATGTATTATGCTTTTTGTAATAGGAAATATTTATTTTGAAAAAGGGCTAGTGTGGCTAAAAATGGCTAAAATTTAAATGGCTAATGGCTAAAAAAATCGTGACCAGATTTCAAGCACTAATTTTAGTGTGTTACCCATATCTGAAGTATGCCTAGACTTATATACTTAATATAAGGGCAACAAAAAAAATGCAAAAGGGTTTTTTTTGGAGGTCGTATTTGAAATTGGAATACACAGCAATACGTCTTATTGAAAACAAAGCATTTTGAGCCTCATTCGTTAGGGCATATTTTTACATATTTTGGGTATAAATGAATACTAAGCATATTTAACTTTTAAGAGCTTATTTCGGCATATTTTAGCGATTTAAGGATATATTTTACCATACTTGTGAATTTTTCTTAAAATGTTTGCTTATTTGTCCTATTTTATTCAACTTCTAATGTGAAAAAACGCGGATATGTGCAAAAGGCATGGCTTCACTTACGAACTATATACTCCTTTTCTTAAGACATTCTCTCTACATTGTCAAAATTTCAACTCGTTTTCCTCACGCAGCTATGATAGAAAAAGACAAAACATTTCACAGCCAGCCTTTGGCATCGTCCCCGCCCGTTACGATACGACGGCTAGAGAATCGGCTTTCAAATGTCTTTTCTAAAAACAATTTTCATACATATTTATACATCTTCTGAGTACTTATTTTTGTTTTATGTGTACCACTACTAAATAATTATTCTGAGCGCGCATACATTGCTAATTTTGAGCTGTCAGGCGAATCAAATATTCAGAACATTTGAACAAGAGCACTCGTAAGCATTACGTTTTCCCTTTACGATTGCCAAACTAGACGTTAAAACCAAAGCTACATTGTGTTATGAAACGTTGAAATCGTACGTCTGGACTCGTAAACGTCAGACCGAAGCGGAGCGAAAGCTCCTTTGTGAATTGCGCTTTAACAAAATTGCTTTTGCTTTTTTTGTTTGCCTCTGTTTTTTGTTGTCCTACCCGGGGAACTAAACAAAAGCCAAGTTCTTTCTTATTAGTTGTTTCCTCAATTAAAAATTAAAAAAAAAAATAGCTTTTTTAATTAAAAATCTAACCGAACTTCGGCACCGACCCCTATGGCAGCCCCATACACAATTAAATTTAATATTCAAAAATGAAAAATTACTTATAGAATTGTAAATTGTTGTAATTTTTTTACTTTTCACTAATATTTTTTGTTAAATTTTTCATGAATTTTCCAGCTTTCAATAGTTTTCAAAGCATATTTTAAGAGCATATAACACCTTTTATAGAGCATATTTAAAGCGCTATAAACGGGTTTTTAAGAGCATATTTTTGATTCCCCTTAAAAGCTATCCATTACATAAACTAAGCGATAAAGTGTCTTGGACTTGGTAATTCATTCTATTTCGAAAAAAATTCAAACACAGGCAATTGTCTAAACTTTAAAGGAAAATATTTCATAGGCGATCTGAAATATAAAATGGCTTTCGAGTTTTTTGGATAGAGAATAATTTTTCTTTTCGGTTCAACTGCACGGCGAATTAATAAAGAACAGTGGATAAGCTGGCCTTTAAATTAGCCTTTTCCTTCATGTTAGTTGCAGACAAAGCTGAATTTGACGCTTTTCTTATATTAATTCGCGCTTCGCGAAGGGCCAAGGCAGAAAAAGCGTTTCTTTTGCAATGTTTCGCGTAAAGCGAGTTTTTTGTTAAATAACTGCTGAAAGAAAGATTAGTTCGCTTTATTTTTTAGACCATAGCACGGTATGAAAGATCTTCAGAGGAATAAACACCTGTTGATGGCCCTTCCTTCTCTGTTGACCATTTTTTCTTGCCCATTTTGATCAACACTCAATCTAGATAAATCACTTTATGAAATGTACCGGTTGAAGCGAAAAAAAATGTATTCACTATCCAAAAAACGTTGATTTGTTCACTGCGTCTAATCTAATGAAACGATTTTTTCCGCATTATTCTTTACTCATTTTATGATTTGTCTTCTAAGTGCCGTTAGCTAAATCTGTTGTTTATGCACTTTTTGTATTTTGTTGTCATAGTCGTTTTTTTCTAATCCTTCATATAACGGGAGAAATAACGAGTTAACTTTTTAAAAATGACTGCATATACAGACGAGGAGTGTATATGCATCATTCTATACATTAGTGTGGCTCGCCAAAAAAACATTGGCTTTGAATACTCCCAGTTTGTTGCATTTCTTTGAGTAAAACGTATTTAAATTTTTGTTTTGGATTAAATTTTTAGACCTCTACGCTCTACCTGATCTCAAAGATTTTGGTTTTCGGAACAAATGTGATTTTCTTTTATTTATTTTTTTTTTCTTTCATCTAGATACAAATCTACCACAAATGGACTCGGACAGGACCAAAAATAGTTTAAAGCTCCAAAATATAGTAATTTCAATAGGTCAACTCATAAAATTACCTAGAAAACAGCCATTTTGGATGTTTTCCGAGGCTTGGTAGAGGTCTAGTCTAAAGAAGAGGCAATATATTTTTTACGTTTTTCTTCGCATAGTTAACTTTATTATTTTAGCTTTTTTCACAACTTTGAGTCTCCTGGTAGAGGGCTAAAAAGAGAAATATATATTTTTATTCAAAAAAAAAAAAAAAAAAATACGCTCCACCCTAGTGGCAATGAGCCTCAGTCAACGAGCTTCGCTAGCCAGCACTGTTTATACCCAACCGAGGGTATGTTAATTTTAATGCATACTTTGTTACACAGTGAAATAATCACCGTAGACCCTTAAGACCTTTTAGAGATATGATCGAGACCAAAATGTGAATCGATTAAGCCATACCGTCCGTCCATCTGTATGTGTCAAGGTTTTAGGTCTTCAATCTAATCAAGCTAGAGAGCTGAAACTTGGTACTAGGCTTGGTTCTTTTGTTGCACAAAGTGTAAAAAAATTGGTTCAATCCGTCAACGGCCACGCCCACTACTGGCTTCAATGTGAGACAACCTATATTTCACATTTATTTTCAAAATGCCTTTTGGTCAAGTTAGACAAGGCACAGGAACTTAAATATTGGTACTGGCCTAAGACCTTTAACTAGGCAAAAATACCGCCCACAATATCGACCATTCCCCCATTTTAACATGTTAGATCTTTAAAAACCCGATTTCTCGGAAAGTTTACTCCAAATCGAAAGAAAATTTTAGGCCAAATATTAAAGACATTACTATTTGCTAAGTTTCATCCATACAAGGTTTTGAGCTTCGCCCACTTTTAAGGGGCGTTTTTAGAAAAAAAGTTTTTTTCTTAAATATTTTTCGCTTTTACCACTTACTCACTTGTTTTATCTCGATCTCCAGTACCTATTGCAGGCGAAGTTCACTAAGGTTCCCTTCGACTTGCGTGTGCCTCCTGAATCTCTGCGGAGTCTTGGTGCTTCTCTACTCGGCTTAACTGGCAGTGTGGATTCGAAGATTTTCCGGGCCGCGACGTTGGTGTTATCCGCTCTAGGTGCCCAGAGATCGCTAGTTCGGACTATTTTGACTCTTCTGGGTTAGTCGGTGCCGCTGTACTCCTCCATTCCCGATCTATTCTGATGTGACCAAAAATCAGCGGAAGGATTTTCTCTCGAATCAGTCTACAATCTTCTCATCTGCTTTTGACAGGATGCATATTCTTTTGTAGAGCAGGATAATGAAGGTCATATAAATGGGCACTGCTCGAGAAGGGGCCTTGCTACTCAATCGTATTCTACTCAAAGTATTCTGTTGTCAAACCTTCGCTGTCTGAAGCTATAGCGGAAAACATGAAGACTAAGTCCAAATTACTACCTCAAAGTCATAACGGCCAATGGGTTTCCTTTGTTCCAGACGTATTGGGTGTCTCTACATGATAACAGCATATACCTCCTTAGTGTTGCCCTCATTGACTGCTATGACCATGTTCGCCACTTTCGTCTCAATACTCACAAAGGCTCTACTGAGATCACGTTGTGTTCTTCCGATTGTGTCAATGTCGTCTGCTTTAGTCATCTGCGACTATGTATATACTGAATTTTTAAAGATTGCGACTCTGGTGTTGGCTGGGGAGACAGTTCTCTCAAGTATGATGTCGAAGAAAAGCATGACCACGCGTCGTCGTGTCTTAATCCTTTTTTTCGCATCAAAGGGGTCGTCAAGGTCCTTATCGATCTTGACGGAACATCGTGAGTTTTCTAATGGTCATCCTGCACAAACTGACGAGTTTAAAGGGAAACTAAAGGGTCCACCATCTAACGTTTTTTTTCAACTAGTGCTTATTTCGTGAATGGTAACACTTAGCTCATGCCTGATTTGACAGATAATTGGTTTTATCCTTCCGCTGAACGAATATGGTTGTGTATACGCTTGAACAACGCTGGGAAATATTGCGACATTACCTTGAAAATCATGGATATGTTGTAGAATGTGTGCGAAATTTGCGTACGGATTTTGGAAGAAGAGAAGCACCGTCAGCTCCGTATGTTCGTTATCTTGTGAAAAAAGTGAAAGAAATTTGGGGCACAGAAAACCCGCACGCATACATTGAAAAGCCGATACACCCAAAACGACCCACTGTTTGGTAAGGATTTTGGTCCACAGGCATAATTGGGCCATTTTTCTTCGAAAATAAGCAAGGAGTGGCCGTTACAGTCAATGGCGATCGTTACTGGGCCATGTTGAACGAATTTTTGTTCACAAAAATTGAAGAGGAAAATATTGGCAACATTTGGTTTGAACAGGACGGCGCTACGTGCCACACAGCCAAAGCTGCACTCGATGTTTTGCGCCCTGTTTTTGAAGATCGCACTATCAGCCGCAGAGCTGATGTCGTTTGGCCACCTCGGAGCTGCGAGTTGACACCGTTGGACTATTATTTGTGGGGTGCCGTAAAAGATAAGTGTTACGCCGACAAGCCAGAGACAATTGACGCTTAAAAGGACAAGATTCGTGAAGCCATTGGTGAAATACAGCTGCACACAATCGATAGTGTGCTTAAAAATTGGACCGAGCTACTGCATGGCCAGCCGAGGCAGCCATTTGAATGAAATCATTTTCCATTATTAACCGAAAGGATTGTACTTTCAAATAAAAAAAGAAATTCTTTTTTTTTTTTTATAACATTTAAAAAAAAAAGTTATTTTTGCGGACCCTTTGTAAACATTTCGCTTAAAAAGTGCTCGTCTGTAGCTTATCTCTCTGGTTAAAATTCCGGATATATTCTTCTTCCCTTAGGCTTGCCCTTTTCTTAGCTCGGTTCTCACTTCTCTTAAGGTTGTGGTTCGCTATTTCACAGAAATCCTAAGTAGGGTTGTGAGGGTTGAGCTAAGGCCCTACGAAGGGTTCTGCTGCTTCTTGTCTTGCTAATGAGTCCGTAACCTCATTCTTCCCTATTCCGACATGGCCAGGTACCCAATAAAATATGAGATCTTTGCAGATATGTGGAGTATTGACTGTAATTTCTGCCAAGAATGAAACGGACACATCTGTCAGCAGTGTGTTTTTCGCCAGTCACCAACATAGGGATAATCAGGAGGCGTAGTTTTCGAAGTTCGTCAAATTCACTCGACCCAGTGCACCTCTCGGAAAACTTAAAGTTTTGTTAATGTAGGTTTGTCATAGATGTATTTTTTCTTACATTCTTCTGACTCGAAAAAGTCTGTTTGCTCACAACCCTTAGATTACAAGGATCTCTGGGCTTTCTTAATATAACAATATTTACTACTTTTTTATGAATTTTTATTAACAGGCAAAGGCTTCAATATGAAATCAATAATATCAAAGGTTGACGTCTCAACATTTGACCAGATCAATAATGTTTGAGAGTGTGCTAAACGCTTTTCGATAACATTTATACCTGTCACAACATTCACTCTGCATTCTAAATCATGCTTTGGTTGGATTACTAATTTCATTCGCCAGGTTTACCGGCAGTTTTCAAATAACTTCCCTAAGATTAGACAAATGACTTTGGTTTTCAAGAGCCTTAAAAATATAAGCTTAAGCTCGATATTGAACGAAATGAAACGTTATACTACTCATAATTTATTCATCTAACAGGCGGCTTATAATTATATCGCGTTTGTTATGCAATTTAGTTTTTATTTTTTCAAAATTCCTTCTAAACACCTTATGAATCCATTCGATTTCTTAATTGTATCAATTCATCTACATAATCTTTAAGCAGGTGTCAAATTAATTAATACTTAGAAATTTAACTACTTTCCGGGCTGTGTTATCGATATCGTCGTAATAAAACCATAAAACTTTATTGTTGCAGCATTGATTTTTTTTTTACAAAACTTCGCATAATAACACGAGAATAGCTGGTTATACTCTAATTTGATTATTTAATTAAATATTCAATAATTTTCTTCCAGATCTGCATAAAATAAAAAAAAAAGAAACCAAAGAAATTTAAGACTTCATAAATAAATGAAGTGGTAATTAATAAAATAAATAAAACAAAACAAAAAGAATATAGCCCCACGCTTCGAGGCGTTTTTTTATTTTTCTAAAATGTTTTATTTTTGCATGTTTATAACTTTGCGAAAACGCGGCTGTTGCACACTTATTTCGAAACAAATATTTAAAAAAAAAATCAAGCGAAACGGGATACTCGTTTACACAAAAGAAATTTAAGTCAATTAATAAAACGTGTTGCCAAAGCCAACACGTGGTCGCCATTCGAGCTCGGCGTAATAAAGTTTAGACTTTTTTGTTGGTCGCTTTCTGCTGCTTGCTGTTTGACAAGCGGCTAAGTCGAATTAGCCAAGTAGTAGCCAGCCATACTAGGAGTGTTAAATCTTGTATATATGGAATAAATTAATGTTCATATGCATTATCTCATGACATATATAAGCGTATCCGACTACGAGTATCGTGCATGGAGACAAAAATATTCTAATAAGTCCGCCGACTCTTATATACTTGGCTTTTGGTTCTAAGAAGTCTAGGTTAGTCTTGTGAGATGGTGTAGTAACGAACTTAAAAAGTATGAACCGTAGCTTAAAATGAAACGGAGACGAAGAAGCGATTTTACGAGGCTCATGATCTGTGAGTCAGTTGTGATCTTTCTTTTGTAATTTTTGGGTATCTTTCTACTTTTTGGACTGTTTTTCGGAGTCGATAAAATATGCGTGTCAAATCGGAACGCGTGTGAAATTCTGATGAGGAGAGCAACAATACTAGTTTATACAGGGTGTCTAATGATATCATGATCTGTTTTATAGTAAGTCATTGGTTTTGCAAAAAAGTTTGACGAATGAGCATGATCGAATGATTGGTAAAAGTAAATTAGTTGACGCACTTACTGACTCAGGTTTATTAGAATTTCCATGCATAAATTAAGTTTTTAATTATACCTACGTAGGTATGTTTGATTGAGTTACACTTACGATTACGTATGTGTCTCTTAAAACGAAGTGATTTTTATTATTGAACGCTTAAAGTTTGGAAATTAGCTACTCGATAATGATTCATTCTTGAGTGTCTCCGATTGTGTAGAATTTCTTTGAAATATTGCGGACGAATATGGAATTGAATATGACCACCCCATTCGCTTGAACGACGCATGTCTAGAATTGGCAAAATTTCTAAAAACTGCTTTCAGAGTCTGAAATGTGAAATTCTTGACTGGAACGAAATCTAAAAACTCAAAAATCTCAAAAGAAAAACTATCGAAAAGAAACTAAAATGCAAAATTTTTATAGAAACTCTTATATTAGCAAATTCGACTCTGAAATAGTAATAACTCGCACCTACAACTCTCACCTAGTCTCGGCACGAATCCTACGGTTTTCAAAGCATGGCTCTCAAAAGGAAAGCATCAAGTCCTCACGCAATACTCTTCAGAGTTTATTCCAATTAATACGCCTCTTCTAAATCTATAAAACCGTCACAATCAATACCGATTTGGCATTTTTTTTGTCTGGCCAGTTGTGGTGCTTTAAGAGGCCGAAAGCAGAGTAAGTAATAAGCAGAGAACCCAACAAGGGCATTTTTCTAAGCAAAAATAACGGTTTATAATTACCTACAGTTTAAATTTTCCTGGGCAAATGGATAAAATGTTTTTCAATACCTTTTTTAAGAAGTATAGCAGGCAAGAACAAGAAAAACGAAACTTAAGTTAAGTTAATTCTGAACTTTAATGAAAAAAATAAATTTTTTGAAAATATTGACAGGTCTTTGACAGGTTTCAATGTATCATTCCAAGTAATAAACTAGATGTAACAATATTAAAAAAGACAAATAAAGAAAAATAGAAAAAGGTCAAGTATGGCGAAGAACGATGCGGTCCGTCGGCTTTTGTCGTAGGTTAGCTGACCTTTAATGCGCAGTTTGTGTAAAATTCTATTTTTTTACTATTTCTGGGTACATTTTAAATTCTGTTTTTCGCAGTGGAGTCTACTGTTCTTATATTGGGTGATTTTTTAGTATTGTCACTTAAAAGGGTGGCATAAAACTTTGCCTTTAATTAAAATTAAACAATAACCGTGTTGGCTAATGTTCATGTGTTTGAGCTTGCATCAAATTTGGTTGATGTAAAATAAGTGGCCCAAAAGTTAAGATAGATATATGTACACATTTGCTAGCAGCATCATTTTAGTCAGTCAACTAAAGTGCTGTCAAGCACCTCATGGTTCAACTATTTATCAACTATTAACTATTTCAAAACTGCTGCAGTTTTTCTTCAAACGATGGAATACGTTCTGTATTTATTTAAAAAATTTCCCTCTTACCGCTTCGAAAATAGACGGAAGGGAAATATATTTTCTTGGACTTTTTTACCATTTTTAAATCTTATAATCCATAATACAGCAAGATAGTTTTTTTTTTCAATTTTACTACCAGCTCTGAGGATGAATGAACATGGATTTCTAAGAAAACCGTAAAACAGTTGCAGGATCGTACCCTGCCGGTGAGCCACACACGGTTTTTCTTTCGACATTTCCGTCCGCTAACATTTCAGCTCCTCTCTACGGTAAAACATGTTGTTTATACCCGACCCAGGGTATATTAAGTTTGATGTATAGTTTGCAACGCAGTGAAATAATCACCGTAGAGCCCCAAGACCTTTTAGAGATATGAATGGGACCGACAGGAGAATCGATTAAGCCATGTCCGTCCGTCCGTCCGTCCGTATGTAAACAACTTTTAGGCCTTAAATTTTAAGGCAGAGAGCTGAAATTTCGTGGATTGGTTGGAAGTCCAGTCCTTTAGATCAAGTTTGAAAATAAGCTGAATCCGCCCACAGACACGCCCACTACAGGCCTGTATGTGCGACCATCTCCAATTTAAAAAAATACATTTTGCAAATTTTAGCTATGTTACAATGGCGTTAGCGCATTCATTTTTGGTACGTAACATTGCCTTATAATTGTCTTTAAGGTAGCCAAAAAGTTTTAGTTTTTTCATTGGCCACGCCCACTTTTTAAGGGATTTAAGCTTAAAATGACTTTTTTCAATAAATATATATGAAATCTGACAAAATATTATATGACAAAAGCTGTAGATACTAGCATTTTCTAACTTTTATGTATATATTGTATGTGCCTCCGCCCACTTTTGTGATTTTTTTAGTTAAAAAGGCGGAGTTTTAGGCCGAAATGTATGCAACCACCTAGTATAAAGCATTCAACAGCTATATTTTTATATCCCGCCCACTTTTTGGAGGCGTGGCAGTTTTCTTTTTGGTATGGTCGGATATTTTGCAATCCGTCGTAGATGGATTGAAGCTTTTGCATACCCACTGTTGCACTTTCCCACTTGTTCCTATTTCGTTTGTTTAAAAAGGCTTAAAAGGTTGAGGTTGGAAACGGCAATTTTGAAAATTTTTGAAATGCAGAAAGCTTGCGTTGTAAACTCTTCATATTTCAGCCAAAATTAAATAAGATTGTCATCATTACCGTTAACGGACTAGCAACGTTTCGAAAATTGTTTTCGAAAATTTTTTAACGATTTGGAGTCAAAGTTTTTAAAAGTCTATTCAAAAGTCTATTTTTGAATATTCGAAGTTTGCTACAGCTTTGCATAAAATCTCAAAAGATGACTATGTCCGTTATCATTTTTAAAGGAATAGTGATATTCACTATTTAGGAATAGCTGCCGATAGAGATTTAGGAATAGCTGCCGTGAGCGAAGAAGTAACAAACTTTGCTCGAAAGCTAAATGCTCGCCTTCATGTTCATTGCAACAATGAAATGATCCGTACTCTTATCGAGACTCTTAACGATGAAAACAACGAGCGACGACTACAAAGAACAAGACCCTTCGATCTAGCGACGTAGGGTGAAGCCGCACGAATAAACGGCTTTAGTAGGTGCATTCACTGGAAAGCAACCTACCCAATGCGATAAACACTACGGAAGCGTAAGCTACCTGTTAAGTTAACTTAGTTGTAGTCAAGAAGTATTATGAGAGAGCGAAAATTTACTACTATGAAATGCGTTCTGGCAGTTTCTTAGTGTCTCTCATAAATGGGTGGTTTTTTAGCACGTGGAAATCGGGCATAACCAATATCGGTTACTTCGGTATTATATACCTGTTATATAGTGGGCGTATTGGTATCTTTGAAAAATTTTGGAGTTTTAGCCTCCGTCCACCCTAGTATTAAAAAAAAAATTCAAAGTTAAACTTTATTACCATTTAGGAGACAGAGGGGGAGATATACCTTTTTTGACCTTTCTTATAATTTTTTAAATTTCAAATCCATAAAACAACTATTTAGGCTTTTTCCAGTTCCCCTTAAACTTTTTTTCAATAACGCAACTAGATGCGCTAGCATTGGACGCTTTTTTGAAATTCTATGGACACCGGTTTCTTGAAAAAGGCTTCAAAAAACTTAGGTAAGAAACGGCTAGTTAAAAATTTGAACGCAGCTTGCTTTCTTTTGTTACGTTTTGCATTTTAACCAAATCGGTACAAGATCGCTAAGATTTAAAAAAAAATACTTTTCTGTTTTTGAGTTTAATCTCAGAAGGTTTTGAAACTTTTATTCTCGCTATAATTTTCCTTAAAATTTTGCATAATTTGTAATACGAGTGATTTTTGTTATATGATTTGTTTAATTAACACCGGAGATAAGGTGGGGGGACACGCGTTTTTCCATGTATTTTTGCGATTTTATTTTCGAAAATGTGCTAAAACGATACTGCCATTTTTCCGTTTCCCGATTTTTCAGTATTTCAAATATGGTTTGCTTGAAATACTTGGTTTGCATGGTGTTGTTTTGTATTCGATATTGGTTTTGAGCACTGGTTCAAAAGTTATGGTCAAAAACACCATGGAAAATTTTACCCATTTTCAACTCTTCATTTCTCCGAAATTTTTCAATATTTTCAAAAAAGTGAATTTTTTTGTTCAGTATTTATTAAACTGAAGCCTGATTTTTTTAGTTCTTGCCTGCTCAACTTCTTAAAAAAAGTATCGAACTTTCGGTTATGCCGCCATACCTCTGAGGTTGAACAAGATTTAATATTTTCAGAAATTTTTGGAAATTTTCTGTGCACATGATGTTCTTGAATGAGGCAAATGTCTTCAGAATGAGGGAAATAAAGAAGGGGACTCTAAACAAAAAGTATGCAAGTTGTATAGGTAGTTAAATATATATACCCCATCCCATAGGTTTGGAGGTATATAAATATTGTCACATAGTTTGTAACACGGTGAAATAATAATGGTAGACCCCAAGACCTTAAGGACATATGATCGACACCGAATTCTGAATCGAGAAATGGCCATGTCCATCCATCCGTCCGTCTGTTTGTATGTCACACGTTTTAAGGCCTTAAATTTTAAGCTAGGAAGCTAAAATTTGATACTAGGTTCACGGTTATCGGAAGCAGTACAAGTGTAAATCCGCCCACAATCGGTGTAATTCTGCAACTACCTCGAGAGCTTTCAAAGTTGTAAGACGTCTTAAAAGCCTGAAATTTGGTATTTATTATCTCCTATTTATTGTAACATACAAAAAATAATAATTCATTCGCCTTACCTCCCCTAGTGGGCGTGGCATCGATTTAAATCAATCAATCAGTTTTTGTTAGAAAATCGAAAAAAATTTTACATACTATATTATGTAGAAAACACTAGGTTCTACATTCTGTTCATACAAGACCCTGGGCCACGCCCACATTTGGAGGCAGAATTGAAGAAAGCCCTAAAATTTCCCAGAAAAACGTTATTTCGACTGGCCTTAAGCCTAATGTAGGAAAGATAAAGAATAAGAAAAAAAATTAGCAGGTAAGATAAACGAGACATTATTCCAGATTTCGCTCATACAAAGTTTTTAGGGGTCGATTTTTGAAAAATATTGAGTTTAAACTAAAAAAATGCATTTTTACGTACATTTAAGCGTATCTTGGAAATATCTGTGTTATAATTGTTAGTTTGTAATTAGAGGCGGTTGGAGCACGACCCTTTTCAAAGTTTGCACTTCTTATTAAATGTCAAAAAATTACAATAACATCAGCATTTTACAATGTTGGATAGGGTAGGGTATTTAACGGTCCGTTTTTTCGATTTTTTTTTTTTGCGAAATCGAATATCAGGTTTCGTTTCGAAATACAAGGTAAGAAAAAGCATTTCCAAACTCTATTCTTATTTATCATTTTTTTTTTGAACCGCCAAAAATGTATTCTTGTTTCAGAAGTTTTAAAAACATATTTTGGCTTGACACTTAAATATAGGAAACTAGTGCGTGCGTAAACTCAAGTTGATAAAAACATTTTTATCTGTAACAAATAAAGCCCGTCCTTTCGTGCGCGTCCATCTTAGACTGAGATGATTAAAGTCTTATACAAAGTCACATTTCTTGGATAGTACCTTTCCACTCAGATGCCTCCTAAGACCAAAGAAATTAATCTCCAGTTATAGGAGATGTTATTCCTAATGTGGATGAGCGTACGAAGATAAACAGAGTCCTAAGCTATACCTCTTAGTTCACACTGCCTATTGAGATCTTTTTTAAGACGCGCTTTCGCGTCTCAGTTTCATAGGAAACTAAATCTGGTGCACCAGGTCGTGCCCTGGTGTCAAAAGTCAAAACTGCACCTCTAAGGGTTCTTAATACCCCAGCGTAGCCACGCGTGCGTAGCCCAGCGTGCAAACCGTAGTTGTTATAAACGTCTATTAGAAAAGTCCATATGTTTTTATAAGTAACTTACAAGGAAATTTAAGGCAGCACGGATGGATTTATATCATGGGTTGGAAAATGCTGCCTGTTGTACGCATGCAGATTTTAACCTGGGATAGACAAGCATATTTATGCACCTCCCCTGTCATAGAACTGCTCTATTACTCATAGGAATCAGTTTGATTTTCTGATGAAGCGTTTAAGATTACTGGATGTAGGTATTATTGAGATGACTTATCGCATCTAAGTGAGAAACTCCCAAGTTAAGTTCCCAAGTGCCGTTTCTGTGAAAGTGAATTCCTCAGTCATCAATGCAGCTCATAAAGAATCGTTCCAATCCTTCTATAATCAGTAAGGCGTGTTTTCATATTAAGCAGTTAGGGAAGGGTGGTCAGGAAGTAGAGGATTACGAGGAAAAGGGCTGCTGAGGCGAGTGAAGTAGTCAAGGTTGGTTGGGGATAGGTCGAAATGTGTCCTATATGCCGTAGCAGCTAGGCACGCAAATCAGGCATGACTTTGTAAGGGCGTGTAGGGTCAAGTGAACCCACCCCTCCGGCGAGCAACGGAAGATGCAAGCATGCTAGCAAGGGCTCCAGGCCTTGGCGCCCTTACAGAGTTCGTTTCGATCTGTTTTGCCTGACAAGTAAAAATTACAACAATTTACAATTCTACAAACACTACAATCATGATTTGAGAAGTACATTTCCAAAAAAGAAAAGCTTTAGCACGAGACATCTGAACGCATCATGTTCGTAAGTTTGCCGAAGAATATTTTGATGTTGAATTTGGGCCCTATGATCAT
Organism: Neoascia interrupta; assembly: GCA_947623515.1. NCBI lineage: Eukaryota > Metazoa > Arthropoda > Insecta > Diptera > Syrphidae > Neoascia > Neoascia interrupta. The sequence continues at coordinate 47,811,687 of OX392463.1, read as the reverse complement.
TTCAAACGCTGTCAAGTGAACATCGCATGTTCTGGAACCTTTATAAAGGGTCCACCAAATAAATTTTTTTTTGAAAATGCTACAAAAAAAAAACTACTGAATATTTTCTCAAATTTCTTTTTTTTTATTTGAAAGTTCGATCCTTCTGGTTTGCCACCACAGCAAAACGTTGCTTTTAGCCACGTTGCTTTTCGCCACCAAAACGTTGCTTTTCGCCACGTTGCTTTTTGCCACGATTATTTTGCATTGGTTGAATTGAACTCTAAGTTTCGTAAACTTAGTGCATTGGCCTTCATGTTCAGACGCTTAGACCTGGATAATTTTAACTCACGAAAATATTTTTTCCTTGCTTGCTTTTAGGCAAATTGTTGTTGTAGAACGAGGGATAAGTAATATTGTTTTTGTTTAGTAGTATGCAACAAATTATTTAAAGGTTTAATGGTTTGATAAATCCTTTCGTCAAACTTTGCATTGTCCACTAATTGAACCATGAATTCTTCAAATCGAATACTGGTTGAGTCTTTTTTTGTTAGCGTCGAAAAGCAACCGAACCCCGGGTAATAATGGAAAATAATTTCATACAAATGGCTGCCTCGGCTCGCCATGCAGTAGCCTACACGATCGGTACAATTTTTGAACACATTATCGATTGTTTGCAGCTGTATTTAACCAATGGCTTCACGAATATTGTCCCTGGCTTGTCGGCGTAACACTTATCTTTTCGGGCATAAAAAATAAAATAAATAGAGTGGCGCAAATGCTCGAGGTGAACTAGGGCAAACTTCTCAACAATGTACGCTGTGTGTGTTTATTTTTCCACATACAAGGGGACCTACAATTTTTTGCCGAATCCGAACGGCACTTTGAGAAGTTTTTCAAGGCAATTAATACTCTCGGAGGGCTTGTCAAACCCTCGCGGAGGTGGGGACCGTGAAAAAGAATAAGTCTTTTTTTTCAGGTGACGATGGCAGGATCTTTTACGGCATAACCACAAATAATAGTCCAACGACATCAGCTCGGCGGCTGATAATGCGATCATCAAAAACAGACCGCAAAACATCGAGTGTAGCTTCGGCTGTGTGGCACCTAGCGCCGTCCTGTTAAAAACAAATGTTGCCAATATCCTCCTCTTCAATTTTTGTGAACAAAAAATCGTTCAACATAACCCGATAACGATCGCCATTGACTGTAACGGCCACTCCTTGCTCTTTTTCGAAGAAAAATGACCCAATTATGCCTCTGGGCCAAAATCCGCACCAAACGTTGACTCGTTTTGGGTGTATCGGCTTTTCAATGCATGCGTGCGGGTTTCCTGTGCCCCAAATGCGACAATTTTTCTTGTTTATATACCCGCCAAAATCTAAATGAGCTTCATCTGAAAAGATGATTTTTTTTGGCAAAATCGAAATCTTCTCTAAGTCGATTAATACCATGATTTTCAAAGTAATGTCGCAATATTTTCCAGCGTTGTTCAAGCGTATACACAACCATATTCGTTCAGCGGAAGGATAAAACTAATTATCTGTCAAATCAGACATGAGCTAAGTGTTACCATTCACGAAATAAGCACTAGTTCAAAAAAATAAACGTTAGATGGCGGACCCTTTAATATAATGACGCTAACATTAAGTGACAGCTCTTCCCGGACGGTTTCCCCAATAAGAGCAAATAAAGGGTGATTTTTTAGCTGGTTTGGTTTTGGCAACACTGGTTTTGACAGCTGACGTGTGCTTAGTACCTTGTGTCACTGTCAAACAGCTTCAGTTTGGTTTGCAATTTAACCGTGGATCGTCTTACAAATGAACAACGCTTGCAAATTATTGAATTTTACTATCAAAATTCGTGCTCGGTTCGAAATGTTCATCGCGCGCTGCTTCCATTTTATGGTCGGCATTCTCGACCTTCTGAGCAGTCTATTCGGAAGATTGTTTCGAGCTGGTCAATTGGCCGCCTAGATCGTGCGATTTGACACCATTAGATTATTTTTTGTGGGGGTATGTCAAGGCTAATGTCTATAGGGACAAGCCCGCTTCGATTGACGCACTGGAAGCCAACATCCATGCATTCATTCGTGAGATACCGACCGATATGTGTGAAAGAGTATGCCAAAATTGGACTCAGCGGATGGGCTACCTGAGACGCAGCCGCGGTCAACATTTGCATGAAATTATCTTTAAACATTAAATTGCAAGATTCAAACTATCGATTCAAATAAATATTTTGTGTTTTTTTTTTTAAAAAAGTTCTCAACCTCTTAAAAAATCACCCGTTATTTAAAAAACCTAGTAAGGGCAAACCAATGATCATAGTTCCAGCCATTGTAATGTTTGTAGAATTGTACATTCTTAATTTGTAATTTAAATTGTCGCTTAAAATCGCTAAAAAAATTTGCCATAGTTTTTATTGCAGGAAGTCTTGGTGCTGAATTTTTTATTTCTTTTGATCAAGAAAAATATTTGAATTCGGAAAAACATCAAATGCATTTCGCAACAAAGTTGCATAAATTTAAATTTAGGGTGTGGGCGTTTTTATTGCCAATTTCAATATTTTTTTACCTCTAAATATTAAAAGATACATAAAAAATTGCCATAAAATTAAGTTCGCTCCTTGAAATAAAGCAAATATGCATGCAGACAGTTTTGTTTAAAAGTTTTCACTCAGTTAAGGAGTAAAGCGATTGGCTTAGTCAATGGACACTGTTTTATTGGTCACTATAAAAAGGAAAACTGAAAAAAAAAATATTTAAAAAAGTGCCTAAACAACTTCTCCGAACATTTCGTTTATGGAACTAAAATTTAATAAACTTTAATTTGTCCAAACTAACAGTCAATCGTTCAAAACACCGACTGCTTCATTTTTCTCTTGTGGCAAACTGCAGGGAAGAGATTTAATCTTGGCATCTTTGTTCTAAGAGAATCTTATAATATTAATTTTTGCGATTGATTAAAGTAGAAATTCGTTCAGCTCAGACTTAAATTTAACACAAGTCTTATGCGATTTACGGCTGTGCTTTTAAGGGCTGATTTTTCAGTGCGAGATCATCCAAGTTTCCTGGGATTAACTGAGATTATCCCCAAAAATAAGGTTTTCAGTGAATTTGGATCCGGGGTTAATCTCGGCTTAACTCGTCGAATTTGGTCAGTTAATCTCGGATCAATTCTGGAGAACAATATGAACTTCTTTAAATGTTTTGTCTGTGTGAAATGGCAATTGATTTGCGTGTTTCTGTGAAAAATGACATCTGAGAATAACTCGATCTTCTTTTCGTCTGTTTTTCTATGTGAAGTGAGAGACGGGAGACTCAATCATTTGCAGAGTCAAAAATGACTCTTTTGTTAACGGAGTTACCTCTGCACTAACAAACTGCTCGCTGGGTTAGCTCCAGATTCCTTTTGTTATGGGACTAACAGATCTTGGTTTAATCTGGGCTTCACTAAGCGCTGAAAAACCGGCCCTAGGTTGCATATTTTGATTTTTCTAACTCATCAGTAAACTAGTTGTTTTTACGTTCATTATAATGATTTGTCATACCTCCAAGTATAAATATTAATAATAATCAAAGGTCTATTTTTTTCGAAAACATTACCTCGTTACGTCTATGTGAACAAATACCTGCAAGTGTTAGTGTTCATATCAGTTAAATTAATCTTGTTCACCAGTGTTCCAAGAAACCATAAAATCATGAGACGCATATTAGTCGATCGCGTTAAAATATTAGCATATGTAGCAAATTCATCTTGAGTGGGCTTAATTCGACTGATTTAAGCCATGACGCCTGTTTGTTCCTATATGCGGCTTAAACTCTCTGGCACCGTTTCCGAAAGATCACTGAATTAAGTCACTTACCGAAACGTGTTTGATATTCATTTACATATTTAATAGGTTTCTTATTTGTTGTCCATCTGTCACACATTTTAAGTTAAACTAGTTACAGGTTTGTTTACGCATCGTAGTCACCAGCACAGGTAAACAAAAGAAAATCCAAACGATCATGATATACCTTAGTCGATATGGCGGCGATTTTCTTATACATAACCAAACTACCAAAGCATCGGTACTCTGATAAATCACTTAATTTGCGATGGCGATCCAGTGAGAAGAGTTGAGAAAATCCAATCGGTTACTCATTTTGAATGAAGAGAAGATCGGCCGAAACTCACTCATTTGTTTTCACTAGTTTGAGATCGAGTCTCGAAGAAGGTAACGTTTCATCATAAGTTGTTCACGATTGTGGTTACGTTAAAGTGAAGAATATTTTTAGGATATTTTTCGTTGCGCTTCTTCCAGCCAGCTGCTCTAGAAGTTTGGCGATTTTAGGCGCTTCTGAGGCGATATAAATATTGTAATTTAGATACTAAATTTTAACTGTGCATTCAATAGCTCGAAATACCTCGATCATGATTTAATTTACATAATATGAATGGGTGTAGGTGGCATGATATCTCGAAAACCATAATCTCGAAAGCAAAAATCTCGAAAACAAAAATCTCGAACAAAATAAACTAGAATTACAAATATTTCGAATTAATGTATCTACCTACATTTACACACGCAAGAAATTGCCACTTCTTTGATGAATATCGCCCCATCTCTCTGCTTCCTGTTCTCTCCAAAATTTTCAAGACGAATAGCGTGGGCAATGGAAAAAAGATTGCATCCAGGACAACTGGCATTTAGACCAAATAGAGGCGTTATTTCACTTTTGCACCTACTGGAACAGAAGATCGCTGATAACTTGTCTTCATCCAAGCACAGCGTGGTCTTATTATGGGATCCAGAAAAAGCTTATGACCGATTAATGTCGCACGTAGCTATACAACAACTGCATGCGTGGGGTATCCCGAGAGGGATCCTTAAAATAGTTGAGTCTTTCTTGTCAGGAAGAACTTTTAATGTAAACATTGATTGGTGTCAAATCCATTTTGGGTAAACTAGATACAAGAGAATGGAGCACCACAAGGATCTCCACTCTCAGTAGTTATATCTAATGCATATATTGACTCGCTCATCGTGGAACTTAACCTATCTGGATACCACCTCGACTTTGTTGGTATATACGCCGATAATATCTATGTTGTAGCATCGGCAGATCCTAGCAGAGTTAACTCAATTTTAAAAACAGCAGATACATCCGTTCACAGTTGGGCCCATAATAGAGGAGCAGTTATACCACGTTTGAAAACAGAGGCGCTGCACGTATGCAGAAAAAGAAAATGCGACCCATTCCCGCTTGCTTTAACTATTGTGAAGCTCGAAAACAGAAGCTCCAAATCCTTGGAGTTACATTAAGTAAAAACCTTAAATGGGATCTTCATTCCAAAAATGTGATAACTCAACTAAAAATGCGAAATAATGCTCGTAAAATTAATTGTTCCCGCCGAAAAGGACCTCATCTAGAAACAGCCCTTAAAATAACAAATACGTTAGTTGAAGGTACACTGCAACACGGTATGACTGTAGTCATGTGGACAACAAAAAATAACATAGAAAAAATTAATGCTGCCATCAATGAGTGTTATCGCACGGCTACAGGTGCGTTAAGAGCTTCCCCAATTATCGCACTACGAGTTGAAGCCGGATACAAGTCCTTCGAACACCTCGGACAGAACAGAGCAGTAAGTTTATTCAGCAGGACAATAGTCGACGACATGCACCCGATGCACAAGGAAACGAAAGAAACACTTCTGCGCAAAAAAGCAAACTGCAGATCATGTACATCGGCCATATGTAGAATTTTAAGCCTCATCGCTTCCCTGCAGCTGGACCTCACGGATCTTTCCCAAGTACGCTCAGCTGATCCCGCGCCACCATATGGCAAAGAAATAATCTGAAAATTGACACCAGCTTGGCGAAAAAAAAAAAAAAAGAGACGCCAGCGCGATTGCTACAAGGACTACACCAAGAGATGTAAACTGCCTTCAAAGCAGATCTAATTCTGTACACAGACGGTTCATATAAAGATGAAATCTCATCTTATGCTGTCATCGAACTACAACTTTCTGGACAAACTGAGGTTGCTTACCAAGGTATGCTACCAGAATCTGCATGTAGCTATATTGCCGAACTTGTCATTTGCCCTAGATCGCCCACACACTACTATCATCTTTACTGACTGTTTGAGTTTACTTCAGGGACTACTTTGTGGAGCTATTCTAAGCATTCTACAAGCCAACAACAACATCACTTCGGCATGGGTTCCTGCCCATGTCGGGATTAGTGGTAACGAGCAAGCTGACTTAGCAGCCAAGGAAGTCATCAAATATCCTCTGACCGTAACAACAAGTCAAACATTCCTGCGATCCTACCACCCGACACATATTCGTGTTCCATACTGCAAAGCGTATTCCAGAGATGACTGCATCAGAGTGTTAAGAATCAGGTTAGGTTAAACCCTCTTTACAACTCGACACCTCTACAACCGAGAAGCACCTGAGCTATGCCTTAATTGTGGAACTGCGCTTACTGTTTGGCATATGATGGTTGAGTGTCCTATCTCGAAACAAATTGAAGAAGAGCCTGTCAGCATTTACGAACAGCTCTCAAAACGGATGAACCCTGAAAACCCTCAAACTATTCATACTCTTAAAATAGTAACATCCCTTCACCATAAGCTTAAAGAAATTTTAAAGAAAACTTAAAATTTTCTTTCTTATTTTTTATATACACATTGTTTTTAGATTTTGTTTAATTTTCTTAAATTTTTTTCTTTTTACGACTTTCCCTTCGGAACCTAATCGACGCCGTCATATGGCCTTTGTCGCCCTAATATCTTAACTTTAAATAATTTATAAATTCAGTTTTTTGTAAGTTATTTTGCTTTATATGAATAAATAAAATAAAATCTCGAAAAACTTTTTTGTATTCGAGATTTTTTCAAGATTTCGTCTTTCGAGATTTTCGTTTATTCCAGATTTTGTACCATTCGAGATTTTTAAAAAAATTTTCGACTTTTGTGTCGTTCGAGATAACGACATGATTCCAATATAAATAAATTCACAATATGTCATCTGAAGCTCGTCAGTTATCGACTTTCGACTTTGTTGGTTCCTTATTTCAAACTCAACGGACTCCTCGGATCACTTGAGGTGCTTTTTCCTGGAAATGCTGTCGTGCTGCAGTTTTCTTCTCGCCTTTTGGTCGCTATTCATTTTCCACTGAAGCGATTACAATCAATATTTGCAGGAAGACGTTTGATCCCGGATTTTCAATTCGGTTTCAGACCCAACCATTCCACAATAGATCAAGTTCTTCAGAATAACGGATGAAATTGAAAAAACCTTAGAAGCGAAAAGAATACGTTCAAGTGCTTTTCTCGGCGTATCGCAAGCCTTCGACAAGGTATGGCACGAAGGCTTGAAATATAAGCTACGGCAAAACTTGCCGGAAGACATGTTTAGAATACTGAAAAACTATCTCGAAAACAGACTCTTTTGTGTAAGGTGTGGTACTGAATACTCGAGTTTCAAGCAAATTCGGGCTGGCGTACCCCAGGGAAGCGTCCTCGGTCCGACCCTGTTCCTGCTCTACACAAGAGACATACCTCAAGACGACGAGACTGTTATGGCCACGTTTGCGGACAACACGGCCATCCTGGCAACAGGTGAATCAGTCGAGCCATCAAGGAGAAATCTCCAACGAGCATTGGAAAGAATTTGTGTCTGGACGAAGACTTGTCGAATCGCTGTTAACGAGAACAAGTCAACGCATATAAATTTTAGATATAGTTGATTTCGGATGGCAGCAAATACTTGGTCCTGCCCCCGTTGACCACTTAGCCCATATTCACTGCTTCCGTCTTGGTAACTCGCAAAGGCTTCTTTGGCATCTCGCAGTATTCTTCCGACTATGTCAATGTCGCCTGCGTATGCGAGAAATTGTACGAACTTTTTGAAGATTGTAGGTCCGGGGTTTGGCTTGGCAGTGTTCTGCATCTCTTAAGTGTTGTTATGTGGCGACAAGAAATAAAACAACTTGCAGGAGTCGCTGAATGCACCCATCGATTCACTCTACGAACACACCCGCTCGAATCACTAAACGAACACACCCAGCTGTCAATCCATTCAGCTGACATATTCCAAGTTCGAATTTCGATTTCCCCTCCTTTGAATTCAGTGGGAGAGTACAAATCAAAAATTACCAAAGGGGAAGTATGGAACGTACTAGAAGGTGCTTAATTTTGTATAAATACACGGGTGACAGGCTCGTACGGGACAGTTATTCTCTAAACGTGGACTTGTGAAAATCGGTAATAAAGTAAAAAATGATTGAATTGAAATAAAGTGTTGAAAAGTAGTAATGTTGAATAACAGTGTGATTTGAATTTAAATAAGTTTGTTTGATAAATAAAGTGTTTCATTGTGAAATTGTAAAAGTGAAATTGAGTTTTATTCGACGAACCCCAGGCAACAACATTACAGTATGATATTAAAGAAGTCGCATCACTGTGCGTCACCCTATCTAAATCCTTTTTTTAAATCAATGGGGTGGGGGAAGTCTTTACTTGTTTTGACGGAGTTGCGTGAGTTTCTATCGTCATCTTGCGCAAACTGATGAGTTTAGTTCGGCAGTGATACCAAAACAAGACATACTACTCTGCGCTATATTACTCGTCTCTATAGATGCTGTCATATGCGGCCTTCAATTCGATGAAAATGTGGTCGGTATAGATCTAGGACTCCTGGGATTTCTTCCAGATCTGCCGCAGTGTGAATATGTTCCAGTACAGCTCAGACCAATCAAAGAAAATTAGTCGGCTGTTTATAGCGATGCTTTTCTCCATAAAAGCATAATATTTGCGGATTAGCTTTGGTGCTTCTTCGTGTGCAACTTCTTCTGTTCTTATATTTACTTACATAATGAAATCAATGCCTTAAGGCTGCACTAAAAATTTCCTTAAAAAAAGCCAAACTTGTGTTTTTACCGGGAAGAATGCATTATTTCTCTTGCCACTATTTAATAAAATACTTTTGTAAAATACTGTACTTTATTTAATAAAATACTTTTGTCATCTTTCTTGAATTCCTGACAAAAAAAAAGCCAAGATATAAGTTTTTAAATTTTTTTATTCTAATTTGAAATAAATAAATGAGGATGTTGTATGTCATTATTATTATCAATATTCTCTATTGTCAAACCACTGCCATTCACGGCCATCGCTTTGATCAACCACATAAGTCCTGCATCTCCCATTATACCTGCAAATTGAGTATCATCAAAAAGCTATGAACGAATTCAAAGTGAGAAAAAGAAAATACCATCGAATGCAAGCTACAATTGGAAAATCCTTTCGAAAGCATTGTGGCCGAAGGATGTTAAAATATGTGAATCCAACCTTATCAGCCACCAAAGAGTTGGCTCTCTTCAGACAGTAGTAGAACTTCTCATCACAGAGGCAATGTGATCTTGAAAAATATCCCGTATTCCTTAGGCCTAGTCGGGTGCTACCAGGAGGTATGGTAAGCCGACATTTATCATGAGTGCGGCAGCAACTATCCGTTGTTGCAAAGAATCCCAGGACCTGATTGTTCTCAGCCAGGTTTCCGACACCGCACCAAATTGTACCTTGAATATAAGAGGAAGAGTTAATAAATCGTTGCTATGAGTGTTTATAACCAACCTGGAAAAACTGTGTACAACTGTGCACTGGTTTTCGATTGAAATAATTCGGGCGAGACTATGTCAAGGCCTTCTCTTGTGGTCTTGTCAGCGAAATAATTTTTACTGTGTGACAGAAGGAATGCAGTGAGATCTGAAAGTACAAGACAACGGTCCTTAGTGAAAGGCAAAAGACAGGAAAAGATATTTCACTTACTTGTTTCAGCTGGTGAGGATGGTATTGAGAAATTATCATAAATTGATTCACCGATAACCTAAAACAAATAAAATATTAAATAAGTTACATTTTTATAGCTTCTTCGAATACAGTAAAAAGGTCAAAATTTTGTCAAACTTGCATACCAACAGTAAAACTCCGAAATGGGAATCTACGAGTTAATTTAACTTCAGTTAAGGAGTTTGTCTATCTCCCGTCCGCCTTAAAATTGGTTTTTATTTTTGATGTCTCAAAAGTTATTTATCTTATATGGGTTCACCTTTAAGTGTGAGACAATATAAAGTTTCGTACAGATTTTTTTAATCACTTTTAAATTTTACAATTTTTGGTTCACCATCTACGGACAGTGTCAGAATTCAGACTCTGAAAAATGAAGACAGATCCTTGCCAAACAAGAGAGACCGAAAGCAAGACACAGTTGATGTATTATTTTCACAAAGGCTTGAGAGATGGCAACACCTTCGAGAAAACAACTTTTTCGTCTTAGAACTTTTTATCACAAAGGCAGTAACACTACGACTACGACCTCAAAAATCTATTGTGGCTATGGGTCGAATTCATCGGTATTCAGAAAGGCTGAGCCGACCCTCATTTTTGGCATAAATTCTAAGGTTATACCTTGGCTGGTTAAGGCCCTTGAAAGCTTCGCAAAACATTTCTTATAGAAGTGAAAAATCTCGGAACAGTAGGGGTTGGCTAAACACTTGAACTTTCTGAAACAAAGGACTAATGAGTTTTATGCTTCCAGTAATCACACTAATGTCAGAAGCCCATTTGACCCTGCATTGAGATTTTAGTTGTAGACTTATTTAACCTTGTTTTGATAAGATCTATGAAACATTTTTGGTTTTTGAATACTATTTCAGGTCAAATTTTCGTGCGGCTATAGTATCTCAATAGTTTTTTTTTTTCTTCCCTCTCTGACTCTGAACCAGATTAGACTTTAGTTAACGGAGTAGTGTTATAAGGTCGTTAGACCTATTTGGACGTTTTGGTGTTTCTGCCTCAAATAACTATAGAAAAAGTATTCTTCGAGCCGAAAAAGTCCCGAAAGATCGCATTGCAACAGTCTTTCGAATGATGCATGCAACTACGCCGCCTAACGCTGTTGTAGGACAGGTACCCCAGACACTTATGATTCTGAAGCAGCAATTTTTTTTCTTAATTTTCTGGACCTTATTGTCAACATTATCAATAAGAACCCTTTTACTGACACTTTTGGTATTGCCGTGTAGATTATAATTGGAAACACCGTCATTTGAACAAGACATGTATAACTTTTTTGGACTGAGACCCCAAGTTTTGAGGTTAAGCTTACATGGCCCTTACCCCCTACGACTCGCTTGACACCCGGACTTAGTATGAAGATTTTCTTAAAGCATTTTGACTAAAGTTCTTCTGACGTGTATTCTCTAATATAACAAGTGAGTAAGTGCAATTGTTCGCCTGTGACAATATTCTATATACCCGACCTTATATACCGTGCAACACCAAATCTTAAAGTTTTTTGGCCCGAATTCATATATTATTTGTATAGGCCACGCCCACAAAAGAAGTTTTCAGCTCTCTTATTGATTTTGAAGACCTGAACCCTTCACACATACAGACGGACGGACGGACATGGCTTAATCGATTCACCGGTCGGTCTCGATCATATCTCTAAAAGGACTCAGTGGTCTACGATGATTATTTCACTGTGTTACAAATTATGCATTAAAATTAATTTACCCCCGGTCGGGTATAAAGAAATAAAAATGAATAGAGTAGCGCAACAGCTCTAGGTGAACCAGAGCCAACTTCTCAATCATGTATACTATTTTTTGTCGAATCCGAACGTGACTTTGAGAATTTTTTCAGGACAATTTTACATGCGAAGGGTTTGAGCTGTGAAAAAGAACGAGACTATTTTTCAGGTGACGACTCACGGTAGAATTTGAACCCAGACCTACCGCGTAATAGGCGTACACACACGGACCATTACGCTCCGGTACCCCACTTTGATTATTTTCTAATAATCTTGTCTTTAAATAGGGAAGATAACCTCCTATCTACAGCCTTCGTTCTTACATGTGCTTTGTGCTGCTTACCACTATCGATATCGACTTTGGCCAGGATATCGCCTCAGTATAGTCGATAGCGATATATACCTTTGATATAATCATGATTAAGGCGTTATGAGTAGCTTTAAAGAAATTAACAGGCGAAAAAGAAAGGTAAAGTCAGAACCACGGAACTTTCAACCTAGCTTCAAAACACCAAAGCTCCAACCCGCAAGTGTTATGCCTTTACGGGTAAAATCAATATGTATTTAGTTATAGCATGCCTAATGTTCGAATATAACCCTGGAAAAAAAGGGAAGTAAAAGAGAGAAACCGCACTTATACTCCGACTGCTCAGCTTAAAAATCGGCCGAAGCACCGGAAAAACAGACGCCGCGCCGCGGCCGACCAGAAACCCGCTGATTTTAAGACAAAATTTTCTGTATTTTTTGGTTGCTGGTTTTTACCCGCCCAGATTATTTTATTTGCCGGTATCCACCATATTTGACGAGTGTTTTCTTATCGGCAACCTGGAGGAAGCGCCAAAGTGGGGGGCAAGAACACTAGCAGAAGTTGATAAATTTATAAAATTCCGTCAGCCTTATAGTTACGAGAAAGCCAGTTGGGACGGCCTCAACAGCTTTTTCGAACGTTTCAACTGGTCCCTGTGCTTTCTTGATAACAACGTGGATGCCGCTGCTGATATGATAACTAGCACCATTCTCCTAGGCATGAGATCTTTTATCCCTAACAGGCTTGAGAGCATTAAACCTAAGGAAAAATCGTGGTTTGACTCGAGCTGTAAAGAGGCGATTAGGTTGAAGGAGTTATGTTTTTGGTACTATAAGGCCACTCCAACGCAGGTTAACCGGAAAAAGTTTAAACAAGCCAAGCGATAAGATCCTTTACGACCAAAAGCTGAAGCAGAAAATTCTACATTGTCTCAAGGGTAGCAAAAACTTTTGGTCTTTCGTAAAAAATATGAAAAACTGTGCCTCATCTTCCATCCCCACATTCCTTTACAATGACATTCCAGCTGTCAACACTTTTGACAAAGCAAATCTACTTGCAGCGCATTTCGGTGCTAGCTCTACGCTCCCAGATTCTGCAATGTCGCCGCCTGTACTCGAGCGCGTCGATTATACCATGGAACAAATTCGCTTTCGCGCTCGTACAGTTAAAAGATTACTTCAAGATCTCAACATTCATAAATTTGCTGGTCCAGATGGAATATCCCCTATTGTTCTGAAAAGGTGTTATTCCACGCTGGCCATTGTGTAAGCTTTTTCATCGGTCCTACTCCTCAGGTCCTACGCCTCTTCTTTCCGAGTAGATGGAAAACAGCATTTGTCCAGCCCGTCCCTAAAAAAGGCGATTCTTCTTCTCCCTCTAGCTATCGTCCAATTGCACTAACTTCCCTTGTTTCTAAGGTCATGGAAACGTTGATTAATTTTCAGCTTCTTGAATCACGAAAACTTCTCAGCGACCGGCAATACGGTTTTCGTAGCAAAAGGTCCACTGGTGATTTGATGGCATATCTCACTGAAAAGAGGAACCATGCCTTGCATTTTCTTGGTGACAGCAAGATTGTTGCGCTTGATATTTCCAAAGCATTTGACAGGGTTTAGCACACTAAGCTCTTCTGTCGAAAATGCGTCTGCAGTTCATAAAATAAACGCTGGGGTTCCCCAGGGCTCTGTTTTGTCTCCGACACTCTTCCTCATTTTCATAAATGATCTTCTGTCTGCTACAGCTAATCCAATCCACTCCTTTGCCGATGACAGTAACCTCAGTTTATCGAATTCGTTCGCGATTCCTCACCCCTGCTCTTCGGACGTAGAACCAGAACGGCAGCGTATGTCAAACTCATTAAACTCTGACCTTAACAGCATTGTATCATGGGGATCCCTTAACAGAGTAGAGTTCAATGCTTCCAAAACTCAATGCTGTCTTCTGTCATTGAAGAATAACATTATCCATGAATGGCACTTGCACGAAGAAACCGATACGTTTTCCATCCTCGGTATGTGTGTCAATAAAAACCTGACTTGGAATGACCACATATTCGACATCGCCAAGAACGCTGCGAAATGCCTAGCCTTTTTTAAAAGATGAATATTTCACCCCCTCTCATTTGGCTATTTTATATTGTTATGTGGCGACAAGAAATAAAACAACTCGCAGGAGTCCCTGAATGCACCCATCGATTCACTCTACAAACGCACCCGCTCGATTCACTAAACAAACACACCCAACTGTCATTCCAGTCATATGACAGCAGCTGTCATATTCGAAGTTCGAATTTCGATTTCCCCTCCTTGGAATTCAGCGGAGGAGTACCACAGGAAAATTACCAAAGGGGCTATGGAACGTACTAGAAGGTGCTTAATTTTGTATAAATACACGGGTGACAGGCTCGTACGGGACAGTTATATTTTAAACGTTGACTTGTGAAAATCGGTTATAAAGTGAAAAGTGATTGAATTGAAATAAAGTGTTGAATTCTAAATAGTAAAGTTGAATAACATTGTGATCTGAGTTTAAATAAGTTTGTTTGATGAATAAAGTGTTTCATTGTGTGATTATAAAAGTGAAATTGAGTTTTATTCGGCGAACCCCAGGCCGAAAAGATAACAATATTATACAAGGCCTACATCCGCCCTAAACTCGAATATAATTTTCATGTCTGTGCTGGTGCACCTAAAACCGCACTGCACCTGCTTGATATGATACAAAAACGTGCGATAAAACTTATCGGTGACAGAAATATAGTACAGTCTATTGACTGGAACATCGACCATCGACGCAATGTCTCTTGCCTGTCACTGTTTTATCGTTTTTTGTACAAACAGTGTTCCACTGAAACAGCCAATTGCATTCCGCCCTTAAAAATATTCAACCGTAATACTCGCCATAGATCGAATGCACATCAGTTCATCCTTTAGCCCACTTTCGGACGTACTGTAAACTTAGAGGTTCTTTTATAAGCCGTGCTACGCGAATGTGGAATGTCCTGCCACGATAGGTCTTTCCTGCGCATTACAACCCTCAACTATTCAAAACAAGAGTGCACCGGTACCTCTCCTCCTTTTCCCCTTCCTCTAATCCTTTCCGCTCGTGAGATGTCAAACATTAAAACTTGGTCGCGAGTTCATTATAAAAAATTATGGATATGAAAACATCAATAGCAAATTTGCTTTCCAGTCTAAATTACTAAATTTAGAATTTAGAATAAAAATCACTAAATTACTTAATTAAATTAATTATCCAAAGAGTTCGGCATTTAACCACGACGTGACCCAACGCACAAACAAAACCGTATCTTCTTTATGGTTACTTACTTAAGGTTGCGCTACAGTCCGGGGTGGACCTGGGCCTCCTTTAGGGTTAGCAAATTCATAATCAAGTCGTGCAGATGAGCTGACTGGGCAGGGCTCAGTTGTACTCGCTCATTGCCGGGGCCAACATTGAATTGGGAGAGGTAAAGGTTGGTCATAAGTACTAATACGGACTTCATAACATTCCAACAACCGTCACAAGCCAAGTCACAGTAGTCATGGTATCCAAAAGGCACATCATAGGCACATCAACCTCTACATACCTATCTACCTGCATTTTAAAGACGAAACCTAGACGATATGACATAGCATGATAATTTATTTAACTATCGCCTTACGAGTTAATTTCGGAATTTAACTAGGTTCCCTTCTTCTTACTAATCCAAACCCATTTTCAGACGCATCTATCACTAAAGGTAAAACATCCTCCTTGATAGTTCCGTAATGACAAAACCAAATCATATCCGTTTGGCTTGAAGATTGATCGACTCACCTCGTTTGAAATGCCTGTCTCGAATATCATCTGGCTCGTTACCCTCGATTGTACTGCATCACCGGCTAGTAAGAATAACAGCCCACTTAACAGATGCACAACATTTTTTATACGGTCTTTCATCATTTTGAAGATATTCTCTAAAAGATATGGCTATCCCTTAATTCTTGTCCAGGTTAAGTGCAGTACACGAACAAATCACTCTAAAGCACGCAATTAACATTTCAAATTTAATCGAAGCTACGGCCCTTTTCTAAGCCCACCGAAAGACGCGCGGCCACAACTTTCTAAGACATTAGATCTGCAATTTAATTACGGGTTTTCTAATCTAGAAATCTTGAACCGAATAGCACCAAACGCGATCCGCTATGAACACACTCACTTTTCAGACAAAGATCGACTTCAACTAAATGGTTAGCTCAAAGCTCAGACTCACTGATGGGTTTTTTTTTCTCGGACAAACTCAAGTAATTTTTATTTTGGAAAAAGTTCGTACACCATTGTTATTAGAGGCGGAAAAGAAATTCTTTTTATTATTTATTTTTTTATTTATGCCTTTATTGATGGCCGGAGGAATTTCACGGCTGTGAAGATGGTCAATAAAGAATTAATGAGCGCAATCGCCTCCACCCCCTATGGGCATGGCGTACATAAGGCCTTTTTTGTCTTAATTTCTTTCACAGATTCTTCTATGGAGGGCCCCATTATTTGTGTTGCGGATAATGGCACAATTGATGTGGTTTCATAATTTGAAGTTGTTAAAAAAAATACAGTTTCCGCTACTTTTTGGTGGTAAGAGTGTTTACTTTTTACTTTCGTTCGTTGTTCCTCGTTTTGTTTTTCCAATTTTGGAAAGGTCTTTTTTATTTGCGAATAGAGTCAATGATTCCTTCCTTTGCCCTCGGCAAAAAAAATAAAATAAAAAATATTTTTTATTTTATTTTTTAAATAAAATAAAATTATAAATGGTCAATAAATTAATTATAAATGGTTTAAATAAATTTGACAACATTTAATTTTGAGGGTTTAAATTAAGGCTCTAATTTAAGAGGGCTAGATATAATCGGAAGTTCGAAGTAAGAGGTAAAGTATCAAGTATAGTGTCTTTTTTTTTATAATTCACTCGCGAATTAAGGGATTGGCTACCCTTTTAATGTTGTTTCACATCTCACGAGCGGAAAGGATTAGAATAAGAATGAAAGGATGAGAGGTACCGGTGCACTCTTGTTTTAAACAGCTGCAGATTGAATTGTGTACACACATTCGCGTTGTACGGCTTATGAAAGAACCTCTAAACTTAACTGTGCGTCCGAAAGTGGGCTCAAGGGTAAACTGATGTGCATTCGATCTATTGCGAGTATTACGGTTGAACGTCTTAAGGGGTGGAATGCAATCGGCTATTTCGATGGAACATTGTTTGTAGAAAAAGCGATAGAACAGTGATAGGCAAGAGACATTGCGTCGATGTTCCAAGGGGGTCAATTGACTTCGCAATATTTCTGTCTCCAATGAGCTTTATCGCGCGTTTTTGTATCCTGTCTAGCAAGTGCAATGCTGTCTTTGGAGCACCAGCCCAGACATGGGAATTGTATTCCAACTTAGGGCGAATATATGCCTTATATAAAATAGTCAAATCAGAGGGGGTGAAATATTTCTTGCATCTTTTAAGGAAACCTAGGCATTTTGCAACTTCCTTGGCGACCTCGAATATGTGGTCATTCCAACTAAGGTTGTTATTGACACACATACCGAGAATGGAAAGCGTTTCGGTATCATTGATGCAAGTGCCATTCATGGATAATGGCTGGGTGTTTCGGTTTTGCTTCAATGACAGAAGACAGCATTGAGTTTTAGAAGCATTAAACTCTACTCTATTTTGAGATCCCCATGATACAATGCTGTTAAGATCAGAGTTTAATGAGTTTGACATACGCTGCCGTTCTAGTTCTACGTCCGAAGCGCAGGGGCGCGGAACCGAGAACGAATATGAGAAACTGAGGTTACTGTCATCAGCAAAAGAGTGGATTGGATTAGTTGTAGCAGACAGAAGATCATTAATGAAAATGAGGAAGAGTGTCGGAGACAAAACAGAGCCCTGGGGAACCCCAGCGTTTATTTTGTGAACTGCGGACTTGAAGCCATCTAAAACAACTTGAATTGAACGGTTCGAAAGGTAATTACTAATCCATTGAATAAGAGATTCGTCGATTCCAAATGCACGCATTTTCGACAAGAGAGCTTGGTGCCAAACTCTGTCAAATGCTTTTGAAATATCAAGTGCAACAATCTTGCTTTCACCAAGAAGATGCAAGGAATAGTTCCACTTTTCCGTGAGATATGCCATCAAATCACCAGTGGACCGTTTGCTACGAAAACCATATTGCCGGTCATTAACAAGTTTTCGTGTTTCAAGATATTTCATAAGCTTATAGCTTATCAGCGTTTCCATGACCTTAGAAAGAAGGGAAGTAAGTGCAATTGGACGATAGCTAGAGGGAGAAGAAGAATCGCCTTTTTTAGGGACGGGCTGAACAAATGCTGTTTTCCATCTACTCGGAAAGAGACCTGAGGAGTAGGACCAATGAAAAAGCTTACACAATGGTTTTGCCAGCGTGGAAGAACACCTCTTCAGAACAATCGGGGATATTCCATCTGGACCAGCGGATTTGTGAATGTTGATATCTCGAAGTACTCTTTTGACTGCACGAGCGCGAAAGTGAATTTGTCCCATGGTAAAGTCGACGCGCTCCAGTGCAGGCGGAGACATCGCAGAATCAGGGAGCATGGAGCTAGCAGCAAAATGCGCTGCAAGTAGATTCGCTTTGTCTAGAGAGGTGACAGCTGGAATGTCATTGTAAACGAGTGTAGGGATGGAAGATGAGGCACAGTTTTTAATATTTTTGACGAAAGACCAAAAGTTTTTACTACCCTTGGGACAATGTAGTATTTTCTGCCTTAGCTTTTGGTCGTATTGGAATTTGACACGGCGAATATGAGCATTACAATCATTTCTGGCTTGTTTGAACTTTTTTCGGTTTACCTTGATGGATTGGCCTTGTAGGCCCGAAAACAAAACTCCTACAACCTAATCACCTCTTTACAGCTCGAGTCATACCACGAGTTCACCTTTGGTTTGATACTCTTAATCCTGTAAGGGATAAAAGATCTCATACCAAGGAGAATGGTGTCAGTTATCATATCAGCAGCAGCATCTACGTTGTCATCGAGAAAGCACAAGGACCAGTAAAAACAACCGAATAAGTTATTAAGGCCGTCCCAGTTAGCTTTCTCGTACCGCCACACTGTTCTTTTCGGAGCTATTACCTTATTAGGTTGATTACCTAATAAGAACTTGGCTGATATGACGCAGTGGTCTGATGAACCTAGAGGAGACAGTACATTCACGGTGTACTTATCGGGGTGGGAGGTAAGAACCAAATCCAGTGTGTTGGCGGAATGATTGTTAACGTCGGGTATCCGTGTAGGCTCGTTTACAAGTTGCGTTAGGTTATTCAACGCAGCAAAGATCTCAACATACCTTCCTTCGGGTGTTGTCTGACTTCCTTCGGGTGTTGAATGTCGAAGCCACTTAGAATTGTGAATATTGAAATCGCCCGTAATCACAATTTCATTACTCGTTACAAGTTAATACACTGCCCAAATTTGGGCTTCTGTACACAAAACAGTAATGAATAGTTTGTCTACGGACGGTGAAATCTATCCAAATGAAGTTTAATTCCGGGTTGGAACAGGTGTTAAATTGTGGAGGAATATGGTAGACTACATCATTACGAATATAAATTTGGCGAGGCCACGACGTGGAAAGAATAATGGCTCTTAGCGATAACCTGGGAGTTTAAAACCCGAAACTGGTTGACCTGATACAGGGTCTGTGCCTAATACCTGAGTTTCGCATAGAGCCAAAACAGCTGGGCTGTAAGTGCAGACATGGACGTACGCAGCAATGAGGTTTTTCCGCAGCCCACGAATGTTGCAAATATCATAATGATACAAATATCATGAACGACAAAAACTAAGCAGGATTGTTGCGTGAAAATTCCCGCAGAGAAACACCACAACAACACTTCGTAAGTACTATGCCTTTAGCATTGTGTGGTCAATCAAGCGAAAATAAATTCAACAATCCGCTATCCGCTCAATGCCACTGCTGGCAGCGGCACTCCAACCGTGCATTGGAGTGTCAATACCAGCAGCGACAGGCAAAAGGAAAAAGAAGAAAAGAAAAATTGAATTTGTAGATGGACTGGGCTATGTGTGATGGATTTGAAATGGATTGGGGGGGGGGGGAGGGGGTTAGTGCACGCGAGGATCTAATGTTGATACCTTAAAGCTCCTAATACCATGGAACTTTAGTGTCCACTGATTCAATAATTTAGAAATTTTTTAACTTTGCAATTCCTTAAGTTTACAGTGCTTCTTAAAATTATTGAATTGAATCAAATCAGAACACTCGCAAGTTCGACTTTTTTCAGTGTAGGTGCCCAGATGTCCTTTAAGATTTTTTTTTTTTATAATTTACTGCCGCTCAAGAGTTTGTGGCTACACTTATGATGAGTTAACACAGCGCGAGTGGAAAGGATAAGAGGATAGAGAGGAGAGGTACTGGTGCACTTTGATTTTGAATTGCTGTGGACTGTAGTGAGGAGGAAAGACCCCGCGTGGAAGACTATTCCACATCCGTGTTGTTCTGCTAAAGAAGGAATTCCAGTACAATGCAGTACGACAAAAGCTTGGCTCGAGTGTGAATTCATGAACATCAGCTCTAGCACGTGTGTTGCGGTTGAATTCTTTCGGAGGTGGGATACAGCTGGCGATTTCGCTAGAACAGTCCTTATAAAAGAAACGATAAAACAAAGTGAGACACGAAACATTACGACGGTGATCCAAGGAGTCAAGTGACCTCGCTATGTTAGGGTCCCCAATAAGTTTTATCGCTCTCTTCTGAATTCTATCGAGAAGGTGCAGAGAGGTCTTTGATGCACCTGCCCAAACGTGGGAGTTGTATTCCATTTTGGGGCGTTTAAACGCTTTGTAAATTATTGCTAGATCTAATGGTGTGAAATATTTCTTGCACCGCTTCAAGAATCCAAGGCGTTTCGCAGCACTCTTGGCAACATCATATATGTGGTCACTCCCACGTAGGTTGTCGTTTACACACATACCGAGTACAGAAAGCTTGTTGGTTTCGGCGATGCAAGTGCCGTCCATGGATATTGGCTGGTGGACCCTATTTTGTTTTGAAGACAGAAGGCAGCATTGGGTTTTCGAGGCGTTAAATTCCATCCTGTTAACAAAACCCCATCTTGATATGATGTCAATGTCGCAATTTAAAGAGTCAAACATGCGCAACCTTGCCGTTTCAATATCCGTGGGGCTCGGACGTTTGTTTTGGAACGAGTATGAATGACTAAGAGTACTGTCATCTGCAAATGAGTGGATCGGATTAGATGTAGCGGATAAAAGGTCATTAATGAATATTAAGAAAAGTGTTGGAGACAGAACAGACCCCTGGGGCACACCAGCATTAATTGAATGGATGTCAGATATGAAGCCGGCCAAGAACACTCTGATGGAGCGCTCAGAAAGGTAATTCCTAATCCAAACAATAAGTGTCGTATCGATTCCGTATGCACTGAGCTTTGATAGAAGGGCCTGATGCCAAACTTTATCAAATGCCTTTGAAATATCTAGTGCGATTGCCTTGCTTTCACCCAGCTAAGCCATCAAATCACCTGTAGATCGCTTGCTGCGAAAGCCATATTGACGGTCATTAAGAAACTTCCACGATTCTAGGTATTTCGTCAGTTCACGGTTAATTAATGTTACCATGACCTTAGAAAGCAATGATGTTAGCGCAATTTGACGGAACGGGCTGTACAAAAGCTGTTTTTCAAATGCTAGGAAAAATACCAGAAGAGAGGGACAGATAGAAAAATTTGCGTAGAGGCTTAGCCTGAAACTATCAGAACTATTGCGGGAATACCATCTGGTCCGGCGGCTTTGTGGACGTAGAGATTTTTAAAAACAGCAGCCACTGAACGAGTGCGAAAGTGTATTTATCGCATTGAGTATTCCACGCGCTCGAGTTCAGGTGGTGGCATATCACACTCAGGAGCGTAGAATTGGCAGCGAAGTGGGCTGCAAGCAGATTGGCTTTGTCAATAGAGCGGACAGTTGGCGTTGAGGCAGAGTTTTTTATGTTTTTGACAAATGACCAAAAATGTTGACCAAAAACCTTTAGGACACTGCAGAATTTTTTGCTTCAAATTCTGTTCAAATTTGAACTTCACGCGACGAATCAAAGCATTGCAATCGTTTCTGACTCGTTTATATTTATTTCGGTTGCCCTTCGTCGGGTTGATCTTATACGCCCGAAAACTCACTTCCCTGAACTGAATAGCCTCCCTGCAGCTCGAGTCGCACCACGAATTTTCTTTTGGTCTGATACTTTTTTTCCTGTTCGGTATAAAAGATTTCATTCCATAAAGAATTAGTTCACTGACCATACCGGCGGCGGCGTTAACGTCACGATCCATGAAGCAAACTGACCAATTAAAGTTTTTAAAGAAATTTTTTAAGCCGTCCCAATTTGCTTTTTTATACTGCCAAACAATTCTTTTTGGAGCTGGATCTTTAGCTACGCTATGAGTGCATGGAAAACAAGCCGATATGACACAGTGGTCCGACGAGCCTAGAGGTGCTAGTACGTTAACAGTGTATTTTTCGGGATGGGAAGTGAGGAACAAGTCCAGAGTGTTTGCGGTATGATTGGCAATATCAGGAACGCGTGTTGGCTCGTTTACAAGCTGGGTTAAATTGTTAACCTCAGAAAAAATCTCAATGTACCTGCCTTCCCTGGTCGAAGGCCCGGAATGACGAAGCCATTGGGAATTATGGATGTTGAAATCGCCAGCGATGACAATTTCGGTTTTGGGATGGCGGGACAAAATTTGAATGATGGAATCGGATAGGTCGTCAAACTTGTTACAGGATGACTCGCTGCTTAGGCTTGGGCTTCTGTATAAGAATCAACAGTGAAGCATTTTCTTACGGATGGTAAGTTTGATCCACTTGAAACTAAATTCTGGATCGTAGCTATTGTTCAGATATTGGGGAACATTGAACGCTATATCATCCATCTATCACATAAACCAAAATACCACGATGCACACGGAATAGAGGCTCCAACCTATACCCAGGTAAATCCAGATTAAGATCAGATCGATCTTGATCGTTTGGACTCTCACCTACCTGGGTTTCAGTTAGAGCCAATATAGCCGGCTTGAATGCATTTGCATGTGCATACACCGCGAAGAAATTTTTCCGCAGACCCCGGATGTTGCAAACATCCACACGAAAACTATCACTCATCATTAACAGTCACAGTCAGTAATATACAAAACACATACACGAGCAAGGCTAATTAAAGCCGCGAAGTGAAGGATCAGTGCTGACCGCACATTGCACCTTCCACCGGTAATTATGCCCTGGTGAAAGAAACAATGACAATCAACACGATCAGACACCCACGACCTGCTTTGTGTCCTTATAAGCATGGATGTGACCAGCTAAGCCTATTCCACTTCTGCAACTTGAACAACTAGGCTTATTGTATAACTTCTGGGCCCGGACTACCGTTTTGTGACATTAGGTGCAAATCTCAACATTTTTGCGCTATGCCGCCATGATACCACGAAATTTTTAAGATCTGGCAAGTGACACTTCTTGACACTCTGAAATTTTGCTGCAAAGACCAACTGCGTCTATAAAAAAAAACAGGTTGGTTGAAGTTTCAGCAACTTAGTAACCCGACTCCGACCGAACATTGGGCAACTCACCTGCTCAACCGAAAAGCAAGATAAAAAGGCAACATTAAAACTCTTCTAAACTGAAGCTCTAATGGCCGTTTCACATTCAGCGCGAGAGCGTCAAACCAGAGCGGCAGCGACAACACGAGACCAGATATATCCTTTGTTGCTACACAATGAAAGCGAGAAACCGCGACGATTGTTTTGACTGCACAGTGACAATTTACTAGCGCGTCATAACTCACAACAGCGAATGACATAATAATCGTCTGCCTCGGCGAAGGTTTTCCAGTTTTTCGAAAAACGCGGCGAGAGAGACAGCGATCACGCCGGTATTGGTAGCCACCCATTGAATAAAGAGACAAGGAATAGCTCTTTTTCACATATACAGTGTGTGTGAGTGAAGCATTTATTTTGACATTCGTCGCCCGATATCGGGTATCGACTTGTAAGTGAATACATCGAATGTATCACGAATCGGGGTACAAATGTCACCTTAAATCAGGAATGTTAAACAAAAGTAGAGCCAGCTCTCAGAAACGTACGAACCTCGAGCCGTCTCTCGTGACATGCCTGGTTGAACACATAAGTAGTCCGCACTCACACAACTAAAACTGATGCTTCACTTTTCCCCAAAAACACCACTTTCTTGTCTCTTTATTCAATGGAGCCACCCCATTCATTGCCATAGATTGAAATTCATTTGACAGCTCGCTCTCTCGCTCTTTATCTGAAGCAGACATAAGAGCCGGTTTTTTAGTGCGAGATCATCCTAGTTTCCGAGTTAAACTGAGAACAACTCCAGAATGAGTTTTGTGGTGAACTTAGATCTGGGATCACTCTCTGGTTAACTTGCCAAATTTGGTCAGTTTTCATATTCTTAAAAATATTCTTTTAAGTTTTTAATATTTTTACATATTGTGGCCTGCTGTTGCTACTCAAGTGGTTTGTGCTTGCCTTAAATTTAGTTGATAAGATAGAAATAAGTCAGAAGTTATACGCATTTTTTAGCACTACCATTTTAGTAAATCAACTTAAATGATTTTACGCGTTTCTTAAAAACCATACAATTTTTCAGTCCCGCTATGTTTTTTTCGAACTTCAAAAAAATGTTTCTATGTCTGAGAGACTGGTAATCTTACCGTTACCGAGGTAGTGGGGGCGGTTTTTATGTTTTTTTTCTGATTTTTTTTTATTTAAAATCCACAAAACGGATATTCAGCCCCTTTTTTTTAATACCGTTATATATTTTTTTGATTTTCATGTACTTTGATAGAAGATAAAGGGCAATGGTTATCTTTCTCTAACACTGTGGGCACAAGTTTTTTAGTTATCGGTTATAAATGCCATATTTTAACTTGCTTTTAAATCAAACTGTCTCAACATTTTTTAAGTTAAAAACGTCATTTTTGAAAGATCTTAAAATATTTAGAATGCTCTTCACACGTTTTATATACAAACCAAATATCACTATATTCGGTACTTTCGTTAAGATACCAGAATATTTTGAAAAATATTTTTCAACTGTTTTTGAAGTTTCGATCTAAATCTAAGAATCCTCTGAATTTTCAAAAATTTCTATAGTTTTCCCGAAAATGACAATGAATTCTCGATGTGTACGAGAAATCATTTGGGTTTATTGGCGATTGAAGGCAGGCTCCCGGTGGAGAAAAGAGGAATTATGTAGAGACCTGCAACAAATCCTGCTTTCAAAAAATCCGCAAATTCATCATCCTGCTTTGATTTACTTGTCAACTGGCGAGGAAATAAACAAAAACTGGCCAATCAAACTAAGGCGGGAAAACAGCATTGAAATTTTTGTCAGTCATCAAACCGTCAAAATTTTCACTTTGACATTGTTGCAGGTCTCTACCTATTCCTCTACTGTCCACCAGGTATCGCATTTGGACTTTTCCATTCGTCAATAGCATCGGGATAGTGGTGGCTTATTATAAAAAACTAATATTTGTTTAGTGTATGTTTCGATATTCTTTTTGGTTACTGTAAAACATTTCGAGATCAATGCCAAAACACCATTTGTCTTTTTTACCACCAAATTGCAAACTTTAATAAAACCGTTGTTTGTGTAGTTATAAAAAAATGCCCTTATATGCGTTCTCAGTTTTTTTTTTTTAATTAACTATAAGTGTGCAAAATTTCATCTTTCTACGACTCACCGTTCAGAAGTTACAGGTGCGAACGAACGGACGGACGGACAACGAAGTGATACCATAAGAGGTCCTTTTTCCATTTTTGGACGGACCACAAATTAATAGATTTAACAAATACGCAGGGAGCATAAAATCAATAACGTTGACTCATTTACTAAATAGAAGATAAGTATTAAGGACGCCCTGTGAAGGCTCTTCTGTGCTAAGTTACATCCCTTCCGCGATATCATGTATTTCATTTCAAGTCGACCCTTACCCTAGAGCCCGAGATAGGTATGTCCTATTGAACAAAAAAATAGTTAGGATGCGCCATGCGCCACAACCTTCGAAAACCGCCTGAATCACCAGGCACCCATAAATCCCCCCGCCAGTTTCACTTCTCGGGTGAACCGAGTCTGATGATGCTGAGTTTAGTTGCTTCTGCGCAACTGAATCCTTTTTATACCAGACCCAGGGTATATTAAGTTTACTGTATAGTTTGTAACACAGTGAAATAATCACCGTAGACCCCTACAACCTTTTAGAGATATGAATGGGACCGACAGGAGAATCGATTAAGCCATGTCCGTCCGTCCGTCCGTCCATACGTCCGTAAGTAAACAACTTTTAGGCCTTAAATTTTAAGCTAGAGAGCTGAAAAAATGTGGTGGGTTGGCTGGAAGTCCAGTCCTTCAGATCAAGTTTGAAAATTAGCTGAATCCACCCGCAGACACGCCCACTACATTCCTGTATGTGCGACCATCTCTAATTTAAAAAAATACTTTTTCCAAATTTAAGCTACGTTACAATGGCGCTAGCGCATTCATTTTTGGTATGTAACATGCCTTGTAATTGTCTTTGAAGTAGCAAAAAAAATTTAGCCATTTCATTAACCACGCCCACTTTTTAAGGGATTTTAGCTTAAAATGACTGTTTTTCTTAAAATGACAAATTTTATGACAAAAGTTGTAGATATTGACATTTTCTAACTTATGTACATATTGTATGTGCCTCCGCCCACTTTTGTGGGCGTGGCGTTAAAAAAATTGATTTTTTTTAGTTAAAAAGGCACAGTTTTAGGTAGAAATACTGCAACCACCTAGTATAAAGCATTCAACAGTAAAATGTTTATATCCCGCCCACTTTTCGGAGGCATGGCAGTTTTCTTTTTGTATGGTCGGGTATTTCGCAATCCGTCGTAGATGGAAAGACTGAAGCTTTTGCATACACACTGTTGCACTTTCCCACTTGTTTCTACAACGGAATTTTCACAAGTTTGTCTGAACGTCTTTTTTTCATAAGATCGGTAGATCTCCTCCAGTCATGCCAACATACTCGTCACATGAAGCAAATTGTTCGCACAGACGAAAATGTTTTTTCGCTTTGGTCATACAGAATGTCACCCCAGTTTTTAGTGCGAGATAATTGAAGTTTTGAA
Organism: Neoascia interrupta; assembly: GCA_947623515.1. NCBI lineage: Eukaryota > Metazoa > Arthropoda > Insecta > Diptera > Syrphidae > Neoascia > Neoascia interrupta. The sequence continues at coordinate 47,784,568 of OX392463.1, read as the reverse complement.
GGCAAACTGAGGTTAAACAAGGATTATGTGCTTTTCTGTCAATGTCGATCCTGTGTCAATTTCTAGGTTAACCCCAATTTCCATATTTGGTGGGTTAGCCCTGGAATCGACTGCAAAGAACAATAACAGCTCTCTTTCCCGTTTAACTTTTTGCATGTCCAATGGCAGTTGCTTCGCTTGTTGAAGAACATGGGAAATGACATTTGAGCAAAGCCTGAAGAACTTTTCTACTATTTTTCCCTTTTTTTGTTCCATTAGAAATAACAGTTTGGAGATTCGATGATTTCAAAATTGGAATATGACGATAACTTTATCTAACGAAGCAGGCTCTGCACTGGGGGCCTCTTATGTAAAATACTATCGTTGAAACAAAATCGTTCTCCTGTAAAACTAAAATCGTCAAAGATTCGCCTAATTCTCGAAATCGTCTAAGATTTTACGGAATTGCGTAAAACAAGAATCGTTTAAGCTTTAACGATAATCGGTTTTTTATACAACTGACATTTTAGCAATCGTTTTGTTTCCGTTTTCATTAAATAACTCAATTTTTTAACAATTTGAAAAGGTGTGAGGTTGGTTGCGCTGCAAAAATTAATTATTTTAAGGCTGGCACCATCTATCTTGCAGCTTTATCGTTTTAATCTCTTTATTGTGTATATTGTTTACTACATTATCTTTTACTTGCCGCCAGTTATGTATTACATATTAGGGCCCCTGAAAAACAATCAACTTCAGATTCATATTATTCCAGCATCAATAGTACCTATTCACGAATTAGTCCGTATGCTAAGTTTCCACTTGTCGATGAATTGACAAATTTTGACAGTTCTTTTCATTGTCAATTAAAGATGCAATTGGCAAAGCGTAAGACAAATTCAAACACAAAGTCATTTCAAAGACAAGCTATTTCCTTTTAAAAATTTTTCTATATTACACATCCAACTGCTTTGCCTTTTTCCTATGTGAAACTTTAGCTTCTTTACGCGTTTCTGTGATAAATGACATTTGAGCATTGAGCGGAATCTGAAAAATATCTCATACTTCTTTGGGTGCTTTTTCTATGAGTTGCGACAGTTGAGAGACTCGACAATTTCAAGAGTCGTGGATTTCGATAACTTATTTATTGACAGAATGACCTCTGCACTGAAAAGCAGACCCTGGGCCTTAGATTTTCTAGAAACTTCTGTTTGCAGCAATGGATAAGTAAACAGTTTTTGTATACGGCGATTGACAAGTTTGCTGAACGAATGAGGAATTAAAGTTTTCTCAGGGCTTCGCCTTTAAACTGAACTTAACATAAATCTGGTGTGGAATCCAAGGTGAAAACTCATAGTTGATCAGCATCACATTTCTCATTTTGGGATCCCGTAAGGTGATGACCACCGTGATCATCACCAATTTGTGAAGAATTCGAGCTGACAACTATTTTGGTGTCACTTTCAATTAAAGCTAGTCGAGTTTTTGCAATAGGTTTCTTTTTCTGTTTTGTTCTACCCTTCGTCACTTTTAGTGATACCGTGTGCCTGTGATATGTGACATGTTATATGAGTACCTCACTCAGTTTGTTCTTCAGTCCAAAAACCAATAAAAAAATTTTACGAAAAAAGTTAAAGGACTGCTTCACGTAATATTCTAAGAATTTAATTTCCCTTCTGGTATTGCTTTAACAACCTGATTTTGACAACCTGCAAAAAATTTTCCATTTTGTTTTTTAGTGGTTTTCCAACACATGAGAGTGAATCGTAGCCTTGCGGTAATTAGTGGGTTGCTATTAAATCTGCCACCCTTTCGGTTTGGTCGAAAAATGTAAACAAAAGTTAATTAAGGTTGCCTATTTGAGAAGCACTGTATTGAAATGACATCAACTGACAGATGAATATGTAAATGCTGCCAAGTTTTAAAAATATTTTGGTTATCACTTTACAGATAGCAAGAACTGGGTGATGGTCAATTTTGATAATCAACATGTTGACCATCATTGATCACTTTAGAAGATTCCACCCCTGCGACAAACCCAAAAATTTGCTAAACAAAATTAAAGACTCTTGCGGAGTAATTTAAAAATCCTCTTTTAACAGCCCGCGTTATTCATCAAAAATGTGTGTTCTATCGGAGTTTGAAATGCTGTTTTTTTATTCAATTTTCATCATCACTCTTTTTGGAAGCCAAAATGACAAGAACATAGAGTTAGCTTCACATCAATTTAATGTTTGTCCGGTGAATACACTTTAAAACTTTTATTTGTAATCTTCTTTGGCTAAACTCAGTTTTATGACGGGTGGAAACTTAGCTATGATCTAGTCTTAAGCCTAATTTACCCCTTTTGAAACGCCCTTATAAAAGTTGGTACTGGAAAAAGAAATCATTTTAACATATGACAGATCTGTTACAAATATGTGTTCTATTGGGGTCTTTTGAAAGCTGAAATTTGTTTCCTTCTGTTTCTCTTTGTTCGTCAGAATGACAAATAAGAAAGTACTTCTGTTAATTTTATGATTATATGGTGGAAACACAACGAGATTTATTTTCAATCTTCGCTCTATGGCCGGTGAAAATTTAACATGGAAAAACTTTTAGAAACAAGTTAATGTTAACTTTTTAGTAAGTATTTTGAGTAAAATTAACAATTTGGTTGAAAAAGTTGATGTCGTGTCATTTTTATTGAAGTATGACTTAAATTTTAAATCTTCGGTTAAAATATCCATTCTAAGGTTTTCTGTTTTTTGTTGCGTGTAGACTCGTCGACATTTAGGCGATTGCCATTGTCAGCAAACAAGCTTTAACCAATAAATGTCATTTAAACTAACTAAAAAAAACTTATGATTTTCAATGTGTCCCCCCTTCTTTCCTTTTTCCGATGTGATTTGATTTGGATGACATACTGTTTTGTACGAGGAAAATTTATCAGCATCCAGTGCTGCCGCCCTAAACTGTTTCTTTGTATTTTAAATAAAACCACAAATTCATGTTTGGTAAAATTTCCTTAAAATGACAGGAAAAATAATCCTTTTGAAGGCAATCATTTACCGTAATAATATTCCAGACACTCATGTGAAACCACAAAAGTTCAAATAAAAGACGATAAAAAGCCAATTTTACGTTATATACATGCAATACTATAAATTTTGTATTTTTCGCATTTTTTATTTTTTTTTTTTTTATTTTTCTCTATAGCAATTTACTTAATTGAAAACAAATAATAAACAAGTAGAACAAAAATAGTAATAATAAGTTGTGTGATACTGTTTTTTTTGTTTTGTTTTTTTTTATTATTGTAATTACAGAATTTAAATAGAAACTGCAACTGTTACACACGTTTGTTTTTAAATAGTTATAAATAAATATATACTTATACAATATAAACATGCAACATGCACAAATATATTCATAGTTATATATTTATAAATAATACAAAAAGTATTTATCTGAATCTTAGCTCTTTTGTCGTCCAGTCGAAACACAATCGATGAGGAAAAATTGGTTCTTAATATTTTATACAAATTAAATTAAATAGTAAATATTTTTTTATATATAAGTATTTTTTTTTATTATATAGTGTGTTGTGTTTGTCCAGTTGAATTACTTTAAACGCTTTTTTAAATTGATTTCCTAAAATATTTTTTTTTTTGTTGCTGTGTTGTTTATTTTTAAGGTGTTGGTTTTTTTACTTTTTGTATATTTTGTGTTTTTAAATAGTGTTTTTTGTTTCTATTGTTTAAATAAAGTTATTCTGTTTGTTCTCCTAACTAGATGTTCTTGTTCTTGTCGTTGGTTTATAGATAGATATATTTTTCTTTTTAGGTTTGTTCCAAAAGTAAAAATAAATTATATATATAGAGATATATATATGTATATATAAACAATTAATATATATTTAAAGGATAAATATATAAAATATACAAAATAAAGAAGCAAATTAAGCGAAAATAAATCTTGTCATCTTTTTACAATGTCTACGTGTTACACAATTAACTTTTTGTTTTCTTATATCTTTTTTTTCTCTTTCTGTTTGTTTAAATAATTTTTGTTTTGTTTTTGTTTTGATTGAAACATAATTTTATTTTCGCCTATTGAATAACACAGCAGCCCTTTTTTTTGTTCTTTTTGTCGTCAATGACTACGTGACTAGCTGATGTCGGACCTGGTACCACCTTATTTGACACCTGGGTCTGAGTGGTGGTTCCATTTGCGTCTGACACACCGTTTGCTGGTGCTGTTACTGTGGTTGTTGTTGTCGTCGTCGCTGGCCGTAATTGGGGTGAATTTGTACCTTTTTGTGCTGACTGCGATTGCGCAACCTACAGTAGGGGAGGGGCGGGTTGTAGAAGAAAATTTTACGTCAATGTTAATAGCGGTTTTTATGGTAAATGCTAATTAGCGTCACCTGTATTTTTGTCGCTCCATCTACTACAGCCGTGCCGTTTTCAATCGAATGACTTTCTTTTTGTGCACTTCCATTTGAAATTGCATGGTTAATATCACCGGTTGGGGTAATTGGTTTGCCACCTTGAAAAGTAAGAATTTTTTTTAAAGTTATTAAACTTGTGGTAAAAAATGAAAGGTTGGTGATGAGATGAGTTTAATGGTGATGATTTTCGGGTATTTACAAAACAATCTAATTGGCTTTACCGACCAGCTAAGTAAATGTTTTACCAGTGTACTACATAAAGCTTTTTAGTTTAAAAAGTGACTAGCAGACATTTGTTTCGTTGGATCTTTAAGGTTTGAGGGATTTCTAAAGCCTTTTCTAATACCTACTTTTAAGGACAGGGACAAGTCTTGCATCTCTCCTATATAAGAGGTCCAATTCTACTTGTAAAATAGATCAGGGTTTCTTTTTCGACTGCATCATTACAGCTGTTTCACTTGGAATTTGGAGCGTTCTTTTCAGTGTCTCGAACTTATCAATGTGAATCTGAAAATATCCGTACACCTACTTCTTGAAAGGTCTCAAATGCTTGCTTTGCAATAGCAAGAGCATACAATAACGTGAAAAACCAAAGGGTTCTTTAACTGGCCAACGATATTTTCGCACGTTGCCAGAAAAGTCGTTGAAGCTTATTGGCAACCCGCCAACGTCATCTTGGTTCTAATAAAGGGTGATTTTTTAGCTGGTTTGGTTTTGGCAACACTGGTTTTGACAGCTGACGTGTGTTTAGTACCTTGTGTCACTGTCAAACAGCTTCAGTTTGGTTTGCAATTTAACCATGTATCGTCTTACAAATGAACAACGCTTGCAAATTATTGAATTTTAGTATCAAAATTCGTGCTCGGTTCGAAATGTTCATCGCGCGCTGCTTCACTTTTATGGTCGGCGAGTTTGGTGAACAGTTAATTTCACGTTTCGGGCCGGTCAATCGGTCAGTCGCCTAGATCGTGCGATTTGACACCATTAGATTATTTTTTGTGGGGGTATGTCAAGGCTAATGTCTATAGGGACAAGCCCGCTTCGATTGACGCACTGGAAGCCAACATCCATGCATTCATTCGTGAGATACCGGCCGATATGTGTGAAAGAGTATGCCAAAATTGGACTCAGCGGATGGGCTACCTGAGACGCAGCCGCGGTCAACATTTGCATGAAATTATCTTTAAAAATTGCAAGGTTCAAACTATCGATTCAAATAAATATTTCATTAATTTTTTCGAATTTTTTGTGTTTTTTTTTTAAAAAAGTTCTCAACCTCTTAAAAAATCACCCGTTATATCCAACGGAGGTCAATTCACAAAAGCTTGTCTTAGAATAGTCTAATAGCCACATAAAAGGGTGTTTCCGACGCACACAAAACAGTGATTAACGTAGCAAGATTAAAAGTTAATCCCAAAGTGTTTCCACCGGAAAATGGGAGGTTTGACGTGTATGCTTTTTTTGGCATTTTTCAATGACATCCTGCTCGTCAGGTCCTTTGCACATCTCTTTGTATCCAAGCCGTTTTTTTTTTAGAAAAAAAGAGACGTGCAAAGGACCAAAAAAACTAGCTTTTTCTAAGCGACGGATTTTGGTTCCCGGGCAACTCGGATAATCTGTCAGATTCAAAAATAATTTAATTTGTTTTCAATTGCGACCGAATTTTAGATTCTACAAACCAAAATAACACAAGAAATAGAACAACAAAACATCAAATATGTTGATATAGTTTTTTGAGCTTTGACGTTTCAGTATTTGACGTCTAACCCCCAACAACTTTGCATGGATTGCTGTTATGCCCTTTTCGGTTGGCGATCCTAGATCAGGCTTTCTTCTCCCGAATTTAGTCTGTACATCCTAAAAGCCAACCAAACACGTTTTTCTTAGTTTTGAAGTTCGTCTGACGTTGTATTTGTGAAGCAAAAGCTATTCTACAGGGGACAAATGACATTTAATCAACTTTGACACATGCGTTGTATGATTGCGCGAGTACTTTGGTTTTCATTCTGGATTCAATTCAAAGCCAGAAGAAAATTTCTCTGCTATCCAGAAGAGGAACTGTCAAAAGAGTCCAAAAATACATTTTGAGGAGAGTCCAGAAGGCTCCCGGACGACCAACCGAAAAGGCCATTGGTGTATTTTTATTTATTTCTCGTATTAACTTACGAGTTTGTCGCGGTTGTTTGTTTTATTAAATTATGTTCTTGCTTTTAAAAAAAAACTTAAGTTTTTCAAAATTGGAATATGGAAGATAGTCTCCATAATCCATACAAAAAAATTTTAACCGCACTTGGATGTACTCGGAAAATCCATCCTTAGCAAAGACCAAACATTGGACGATAATTTCATTAATTTTTAATTAATGTGTGATGTCTTGTGATTGTTTGCACAGGTTAAATGTGGAACATTAATTTGCGATTTGCAAAATTGCAATTTTCATGTAAACAATTAAACAAAACAGTTGCTTAACATATTATTCACAGGCCTGTCTACGACTTCCCTACATATGAAGGGAACAAAAGGTATGACGCCCAGCAGTGTTCGTATGTGGAACACTGCTGGGCGTCATACCTTTTGTTAGCGGGTTCCCGCAAAAGCGGGTTAAACAGCGCACAGTACCTAGTACCACAATTGTCTGTGGTGATAAGAATAAGACTTAAGTTTAAAACTTATTTTTTAGTAAAAAAAAAACGCACTGAGACCAAATATAAACCGCACGCTTGCCCCCCAAGAACTATTGACAGCTTGAACGTCATTGATTTTGACAAGCGGACGAACATCTCTAAAAGATTTCAGTTTTCAAAGGCGAAAGTAGACCAATTTGATTAACATTCGCCAATCTGTTGCAGTGTGCACAATTTAGTGCATTTAACATTTTTGACAGGTTCAGCCACATCCACATCAACCGTTCTGCGCATCCCTTTACACAACACAAAATCGTTATAACTCCTTCAATTAGGTTATCAAAATTTTCGGCCCTGGGGAAATAGTTCCGCTTATCGACTGCCATTTTGTCATATAAAAAAAAGGAGAAGAAGTTCGAGTTGCTCTTCAGATTCTGCTCAGATTCTCACTGAAACACGTATTCAACCGTCACGCAGCTAAGAGAAACGGGGAAAGAAGTTTCGGTGAAATGACAGTTGCTTTCTGTGTTTCTGTTTATGTATGGGGCTTACCCACAAATCTCAGAGCATAATAGGATGTTTCCACAGCACATAAGACATTAAAGTGGGAAGATTAGAGGTTAACCCCAAAGTGTTTCCAGCGGAAACGAGGAGATTAACTTGATGCGTGTCTGGCAATGTCTGGTCGTCACGTCCTCTGCGAATCTTCTTGAAAGTTTGATTTTTTTTTTGGCTCCCGAGCAACCCACATTTAAAAATAAATAAATTCATATACATATGATTGCCGCCGTTTTTTTTTATCTACGAAACGATACAACCCAAAATAAGAATTTGGTTCACAAGTTCGAAAGTAGACCAACTTGGTCAACTTCCCATCATTCTGTTGGGGTGGACACTCCTCAGTGCATTTACCCGTTTCGACAGGTCCATCCACATCAACATCAACCGTTCTGCGCCTACCTTTACACAACACAGCAAACATAGCTGAGCTGATGACACCAAGCTGTCAAATAGAGGCTTGTTTGATTTGTATCGTTACAGAACACGTAGAATTCTGTACGGTTTGAATCAATAATTCATGCGTGGAAGAGATTAATTACTCGATTAGTTTTTAATCGCTTCCTGATGAGCTTAAAATTCGTATGGCAAATCTCGTGATTTAGAGGAGATTTAAGCAGATTAGTGTTCGGTGGAAACACGCTATAAGATTACGCCACTTGAGAAAAAGCATGGCTCATTCACGAATTAGGCTCATTATCGGATTCCAAGCAAAGCAGGTTGCCGATCTATTGGCTAGCACATATTGTTATGTAAACAAATGCCCTTTTTTGCACGAGCACAAAATGACAGTTCCATCCGATGACCTCAGATTTACAGCTGGATCTATCAAATAAATGTCATAACAAACGAGTGGCGTGATCTTATATTCTTTCATTGATGGGGTTAAACCACCATTTTAGCGAGTCAAACTGAGCTTCGAAGTCCGAACAGAAACTTACTTCACAATTCGCTTCTGGGATTAACCTCACATTATGCCTGAAACTCGGAGTGCAAAACTAAAAATCAAACTGAAAAACGGAGTCCGAGACGTGCGACACGATGGAGCATCCATGGCTAAATTCGTGTTGAGCGGCTTATGAAAGATTCCTGTAAGTCTGAAGGTGGACTCAAGGCTGAACGGAAGTGCATTCGACCTTTATCGAGTTTGACGGTTTGAATATAAATAAATGGGAATGCGCTTGGGTTATTTGAGTAGAACACTGTTTGTGCAAAAAGCGGTCGTTAAACAGACGTCGGCAAAAGACGTTACGTCGATGCTCCAATGAGTCTATTAATCTCGCAACATTTCTGTCTCAAAGAAGTTTTTTTCGCGCGCTTTTGAGTCCTACCTAGCAGGTGCAGTGCGGTTTTGGGAGCACCAGCCCAGACATGGAAATTGTATTTGACCTCAGGGCGAATATAACGTTTTACATAAAATATCTAAATCAGGAGTGAAATATTTTTTACATCTTTTAATAAGACATAGACACTCCGCAGCGTTCTTGGCGACACGTCGAATATTTCGTCATTCCAAGTAAGGTTTTTATTGACACACGTTTCGGTTTCCTCGACATCCCTGCATAAATAATGGCTGAGTGTTTCGATTTCCCTTCATTGACAGAAGACAGCATTAAGTTTAAGAAACATTCAACTCCACTCTTTTAGAAGATCCCCATGATACAATGCTGAATTGAGGTCGGAGTTTAATAAGTTTAGCATACGCTGCCGTTCCGATTCTATACGTCCGAATGGGGCGAGCAACCGAGAGCGAATACGAAAAACGGAGGTTACTCTCATCGAGAAAGTAGTGGATTGGATTGGATAAACACTAGCGGACAAAAGATCATTTATGACAACGTTTATTTTATGAACTTCAGACTTGAAGCCATCAAATACAACTGATCCATTGGATAAGAGATTCCAAATGCGCGCATTTTCGACAAGTTAGTTTAATGTCAAACTCTGTCACCAAGTGCAACAATCCAGCTTTCACCAAGAATGTGCAAGGAATGGTTCCATTTTAAGGTGAGATATGCCATCAGGTGCAATTAGACTATAGATAGAGGGTGAAGAAGAACCGACAAGTGCTATCTACTCAGAAAGATAACTAAAGAGTAGCACCGACGTAAGAGCTTAGACCTCTTGAGAAAATTTATTTCAGTGCTGCTGTGGCCTAGTTTGAGAGACATGAGAGATTCACATAGCAATCTTAGATCAGATCTGTTGAGTTCTAGGGCTTTCTTCTGTCTCTTTTGGAGTTGTACCTTAGGTTTTTTTTTGAGTGTTTGTGACCTTCCAGGTTATTTCATTTTCAAGAAGGGGAAAAGGTCCTATGAAAAGAATCTCAGCTCCCCATTTAGCTTGCATGTCGGCCTTTTCATTGCTCTCATAGTTTTAGTGACATTCCCAAACAGCCTTGGAGTTACAACTAAAGCTACTTAGAGCTTTTAGAACTTCTTGGCTGTCCGTGATATTTCGAGGCTTGAGCTTGTATTTCTATTACAAATGCAGTGGGCTGTCTCGTTAATCGCAAAAAGATCGGTTTGAAAAATGTTGGATTCTTTGCATAGCGGTATGAGTTTATGGCACCTCGATCCTACTATAGCAGCCCCAACTCCACTCTGCTTGACTTGGACCCGTCAGTATACCATTATTGGGCGTCATCATTTGACCTAGGTGGATTGCTAGTCCTCTTCTCTTTTCGGGATTATTATTTTGTAGTTTTTTTTTAAAGCTCACTATAGGGTCTATGATATCGGGGGCACTGACTAAAGTCACGCAAAAGGGACGACTTTTGACTGATTAATTTATCAATGAAACATAAGACTTAATATGAGCCCCCACATCTCTACCATTGAAGAGAACAACAAAAGCCGGAAACCTGGAGGAACTGATCTTGCTTTTATCGAGCTAAGCATAAAAAGTGGTGGTATCACAGATTACGAACACAACATCCAGAAAATAAGCGACCATCCACGTAATAAGCTCCAAGCTAAGGTAAGGAAACATCGGAATCACTCCAGCGTTTTTAAAACTTAGATTCCAACAATGGTTATACAGCAACTGCACAGACATCAAAAAAAGTTCGATAAAAAGTATTGGAGACCATGCGGCCAAACTGGGTATACAACCCTCACTGCCGAAGTTGCGGAAATGTGAATGAGAAAGAAACTCTCTCCCACTTCATCTGCAACTGTCCTGCACTAACAAAAGCCAGACTGCGTGCACTGAACCAACCTTTCTTGGTTGACCTTAGTGATATTTCGAGTAAAGGGATACAAGCGCTTATCCAATTTCTCAACTCCACTGGTTGGATATAGGCTCCGATCACAGAACAATCTCAATCACAATCACAAACCAGGTTACACGAGTTGTGGTATCAAAAAGGCACATCAAGTGCTACTTTGGTTCTTTCCTAAACCGCCACTTCTACCTACCTACCTACCTGGTCAGATTAGGTTAGTTGTGAGTCGTGAGTTGTAAGTTGTGAGTCGTGAGACAGTGTTGCAAAAGTCCGCTTTTTCAGTCAGAAGCCATAAAAGACCAATGGCTTTTTCAGTCAGAAGCCATTAAGCAATTGATAGATGAAGGTTTGGTCACAATAAAAGTTTAATAAATTTAGACTTTAGCAAGGCTCTACGTGCCAGTGCAACCCTGGCTTAAAATAATTGATGCGTAGTCTGACATTCGTCATATCCTTAAGAGGATTTTTTTCAAATCTCCCTAAAAGGCGAACTCTCTTAAGATTCGAAAAGAAAATTATAACTTTTAATACTGTGACACTGCATTCTTTTACCCGCCCTCAGGTCTTCTCAAAACTTTTGAAAAAAGTTAAAAATTAATGCCATGCTAAGATCTAGGACTGCGTTTCTCATGGTTAATTTTCCTGTTGTTGGCGCCTTTCTTACCATATGGAAAACTGTCGAGGATATCAAAAAACTCCAATTTCCTAATTGATGCCAATGAATCATGTCATTTAATTTAAGTCAACACAGTTCCCATAATTCTTGTGTTTTTTAATAGCTCGCATCTACGCCGCCTCCACCTTAATTGAATAATTTATTTTAAAAATAAGTACTGGCTTGATGCTGAAGACCCACCCCCAAGAAAAACGCAGATACAGACGCTGGCTATTTAAAGCCATGTCCGCATCATTAAATCTTCAAGATGAGATATCTAATTGACATAAAAGACAGGAACGTCAACCCAATTTATTTTTAAGACAATCTTGTTTCTTCGGAACATCACGGAGCTTATCTTTTCCTGTTGTCTACCTTTGTGAGTGGAAGCATTTTCGTACACGCCTCGTCAGAAATGCATTTTCGTATTTGTGGTTTTACTTCCCGTTTACAACGACACACAAATCCGGAAGTTGGCCACAAAAATAGTCGACACACCATCATAACTAAAGAATCCGAAATATTTAAGTTATCACACCGAAACTTACCGTCAACAAAACATTCCGGTCCACTGAAACAAATATGCATTCTTTCTGCAACAAAATGATATTTTCAACAAAAACTACGTGCAAAAAGTCCCAACAGATATTAAAAATTGAATAAAAAAATTAACAGTGAGGAAATGCCCAAATCTACAAATACGACAAGCTTATTTAAAAGTGTGTATAAACATTATTTTATTGATTAAATTCGGATTATAATATTTCTCGTATATAGTATGTATAGCTTAATTAGCTTAAGTGATTATAGGAAACATTTATTTTCATTTCTTTAATGTAGGAATATATTAAATATTATGTAGGTGATACATGAATTGCTTAAATACTTTTTATTATGACAAGATGGCATAACACTTGTGACGGGGTAGTAAATAATTTATTTTTTAAACATACCTTTTATCATATTTACAATTTCATCAGCCTCTCTTGAAAGATCACCACCAGGCCTGAATGGATTGTCCCAACCGGAATCGGTACTGAAATTAGAAACAAAATGTCTTAATTTAAAAAAGTTTGTTTAAAAAAAATACTAAAAAATAGGATAAAACAAGTGAGGAGATTTTGTCTGTAAAGAACTACTAAATACTCGACCCTATTTACCCAACAACACCAAATTTCGAAGTTTTTTGCATGAAATCATTCATTGGTCTAAGTTCAGTATCAATATGGGCCAACCCCCAAAAATAGGCGTGACCTAGAAGTAAATCTTTTAGCTTTAGTTCGTGAGAACCGTGAGGAAATGTGTTAAAAACCTTAAACTTGAGCCAAAAGAAGTGTTTTTCTTTAAATGCCCCCTAAAAATATGAAGAGCTCAAAACTTTGTACGTCTAAAAATATAAAAAATATGAAGAGCTTAACTTTGTACGTGTAAAACTTTGTGTCTCCACCGAGCACATATCCGTGATTAATACAAATTTTTATTCAATCCTCTACAAATCACGCGATTTACCATACAAATTTAAATCCCCTCGGCATGCGAATACAAATAGATCCTCTCATAAATCCCATTAAAACTATTCACAAACCTATTTTCTGCACCTGTGTAACAGTTTGTGAACCAGAAAAGGAAACTAAAACTGTCCCTGTAAGACAGATCTGTCACAAGTACGTTTTCAATTGTGATTTTTACAACGAAAATCGTTTTTCGCTACTCGAAACGGATATCGCCACTCTCTTTCGAGAGCCAAAATGACAGAAATAGAGAGTTCGCGTCAAATTAATGCGAAATATGTCCGGTGGAGCCACTTTGGGATTTATTTGAAAAACGAAAACTTAAGCCAAAAAAATAGTGTTTTTCTAAAAATGCCCCCTAAAAATATGGAAAGCTCAAAACTTTGTACGAAACAAACTTGTACCATGTCTCCACCGAGCACTTATCCGTGATTATGCTAAATTTGTCCGGTGGAGCCACTTTGGGATTTATTTTTAACCGTCTGCCGCTAATCCTCTTTTAATTACCGGTGGAGACATATTTTTAGACAATCCAAAATTTCAGTTGCTATGCCTTGTCCTAACTTGGTCAAAAGTTCTTTTTTAAAAAAAAATGTGAATAAGAGGTCGTCTCACATTGAAGCCAATAGTGGGCGTGCACGTCGGCGGATTAAACCAGTTTTTAAAGTTTGTGCAACATAAGAGACCAGACGTACTCCAAGTTTCATTTCTGTAGATTGATGTTGAAAACCCAAAACCCTTAACACATAAAATGAATTCACCTGCCGGTCTTGATCATATATTTAAAAGGGGTCCTAGAGGTGTAAAGGTGTTTTAAAAACTATGCATTTAAATTAGTTCACCGGTCCGGGTATATTTCGCTACAATTAAACCAAGGGCAATGTCCTCGGCCTGAAGTAAAGCTATTTCCTCCGATATATAAGGGCGGATAGGAAAGATTGCGCAGTGGTTTTACCCGGAGACATGGGTATAAAGGTATAAACCAGGTCCCTAAGTTTCGATTGTGTCTAAGTTATAAAGGTCTCTTTAGGCACTTTAAAGAGCTACACACAGATTAGTTTGATCTCTAAAAAGGTGGGATGACATTGCAAGGGTGTGACGAAATATTTTCCTTTATTCCTGTAGGTTAGGTTAGGTTGGAAGGGTTGCTTGCATTTGGTGCAACTTCACTCGGTGGCCAGGTTGACCCATTGTGATTATCCTTGTATGATAGACAAACATGGTTGGGCATGTGTCTAACTAACTGAACCAGCCTGATCTTTTAATTAACCTTTTTAGGTCTAGTTGTGATATTCCTGCCATGTCGTCCAGGCTCGTCGTTCTTGGAGAGCTGGACTTTGGCAGAGAAATGTACAGCTACTTCTCCGAGTGGAGCGATCGATTCTTCGATGGTTTGGACACGTTGTTCGCATGCCCCATGACAGACTTCCTAGACAGGTCATGCTAGCCGAGATGCGAGCGCGTCGCCCCCCTGGTAGGCCAAGAAACAGGTGGTGGGATCAGGTAAAGAACCTCTCTGAGTCTCGCCTGGGGATAGCGCCGGAGTCTCTTGAGTTGGTGGCGGAGGATCGAGAAAGATGGAAGGACCATTTGGCCACCCTCGCTACGCGACCCCTTTAAAGGATAAGCGGCAACCGAAAATGATGATGATGATGATGATGTACAGCTTCTACAGAAGTCGTTCGCATAGATTCCCATTCGTGTAGCCAATTGCAGTGTCCTGTGACTGCACCAACGAGTGTTCTTATAAAGTTTTTACTGACAGATAGGAGGGTCGTTGTTCTTGTTGTTCTTTTTAGGTCGAGCACTGGGCATATGCATTGAGTTGCCATCGTTTAGACGTTACCACCATTCACTGGCTTGTTTGACCGTGTCTTGATCATTGACCCTCTTGGAGGTGATGAAAGGAGGAAATACCCGTCGGTTAGCCAACGTTATGTCATATCCATATCAGAATTTATCCTGGACAGTTCGTCCGCCATTTCATTTCCGGCCACGCCAACATGTCCAGGAACCCAGCAAATTAAAAGTTTTTAGCTGTAAATCTAGCTAATATCGATGGGGCACAATTTTGCTATTTTTGAGACAAAATGACCATGTTCAACGATTCATGTTCTTTCGAATGCATTTTTACGACGGATAGGGTTGTCTTTATACGTCCATATACTTATTTCTCTCAAAATCCTCTTTGGAGCTCGAGCCGAAGCTTGAGCTTTTCAAAAGAGAGATTTTGTTATGATAGAAATTAAAACCGTAGGCTCATTGACTTACTGATTGAACCCTGAGGTAAACCAGCATTAAATAATAGAGTTTAAGCCCGTGACTAAGAAGATACCGGGTTTACTCTTAAGGCAAACTCCCATCAATCCTCAGTGACCGACTCAGCTACGCACTCCACATTGTTGGAAAATGAGTTGGGAATAAACCCCTCTAAGACGGAAGTTGTGTTGTTTACAAGGAAAAGGGCAGTTCCATCCTTCAGAAACCCAAGAATGGGGGGAGTGGAGTTACCGTTATCCAAATCGGTAAGATAACTGGGCGTCATATTAGACTCCAAACTCAGCTGGAGGGATAATATAGAAGATCGTGTCAAGCGGGCATACGTGGCATTATACGCCTGCCGCAGAACGTTCGAAAGCATGTGGGGACTGCAACCAAACATGGTACACTGGATGTATATAGCGGTTGTAAGACCCATCTTAGCTTACGGTGCAGTTGTATGGTGGAAGGCTACGGAAAGAAAGTGTCATCTCTCTAACCTCACCAAAGTTCAAAGGGCAGCCTGCATGAGTATAACAGGGTCCCTAAGGACCACACCCACCGCGGCACTGGAGTACTACTCAACCTCACCCCTTTGGACATATACTGCAGCAGCAAGGCAGCTAAAACAGCTGTTCGCCTAAGGGAATCCGGACTGTGGTCCTCAAGATCTTATGGACACGCCTCTGTGGAGACTCAGAGATACCCTAGAACAGATACCCCAGTCACGAATTACCTCCCTATGACATTCGCCTTCAACAGGAGATTCGCTACCAGATTACCTGAAAGAGGTGAATGGGAAGATAAGACCATTACAGGAGATGACGAGATCGCCGCATATACCGAAGGTTCTAAGATGGACGTCGGAACCGGTGCGTCTGGGACTAGGTAAATCTTTTCGGATTAATGACGACTGCAGCATTTTTCAGGCGGAGCTGGCAGCCATAATCCAAGCTGCCTCCGAGCTGAAGAAACACAGCCCCGCAATTAAAGCCTTGGAATCAGACGTAGTGAAGTCATCAAGGGCTGTGAAACTAAGCAGGGAAATTCTGGACGAGTTATCACTTGGCAACACTGCAACTGTGTGTTGGGTGCCAGGTCACACCGATATATCGGGAAACGGAGAAGCGGACAAGCTTGCGAGATTTGGGTCTGGAATGAATGCATCTCTAGCCCTCAAATCTATAAGAGTCCCGCTAAATTCGATAGCACGTAGGATGGAAACTGAATCCTTGAGTAGAACCAACCTACGTTGGACAGAACTTGATACGTGCAGACACACAAGGAAGCTATGGCAAGCGGTAAGCAAAAAGAGATCACTATTTTTGATCGGACTAGCCCGCAGGAACATCCGAGTAGTCACGGGAATCCTCACGGGCATTGCGCTGTGGATCTACACTCTGAGCAGCTAGGCATACCGCATAACGATTACTGCAGGAGCTGCAGGGACGTTGAAGAAATTGAATCTGTTCGTCACCTGCTTTGCGAATGCCCAGCCCTAAACAGCATCAGGCGTAGTACCCTCGGCAGTTACTTCTTCAATGAGCTCGAAGATCTAAATAATGTAGATCTAAAGGACCTCCTAGGATTTGTATACAAATCGGGATGGGTTCAAGAGGGCGGAACTCTGAGCTTCTAACAGCGGTCTATTTCTGTTTTCGTTCCAGGTATTAAGAAGGTTCCCAATGGACACAATGGACCCAACTGCTGGTCTAAGTGAAGCCGTGACTATTGTCAAAAGGGCATCCGTCAACCTAACCTAACCTACTCTAAAGGCAAACAATTTAAGCTACTAGGAACCTTCTTTTTGTTTCGTCAAGCTCCTTTTAAATTGTGCCAATCAGTTTTTATCGCTTAGCTTGAAAGGTCGCTTTGGGGCACGTAAATCCGACTTAAAACCTCATCTGGGCATGCCAAGCGGCGAGAGTATGCCAATGCCGAATTGGTGCTTAGAAATTTAGTAAAAGATTGTAATGTTTTTCGATCGTGCGAAAGGATCTTCACAAAAGACTTATTCGCAAGTTAAACACAATATGGACATACTTGTCCACCTGTGAAATCTCAAGATAAATATGCCCTAAATATGGCAAGTCCCAAATTAACGCGCTCATCAAGAGCAACAGAAGACTCTGTCGTAACTATTTGGTATACTTACTAGTCAAAATCTTTTGGAGACCATGACGATGTGGCGACACGGATTGCTGCGAGGACACACCTCACTTTCTGTACCAATGTCCCAGTCTAAGTCAGCTGAGGAAAAGAACTTTAGGAAGCTACTTCTTTAACGACATTTCAGAACTTTCAAACGTACCACTAACATTTCTTTCCAGGTATGTTAAATCAACAAGGTGGCCCACGGAGCTGAACAGGAAGCGAAGAAGGAAGCGTTAACATCCAATCAAAAAGGATGATCCCCCGATGAGGCGCGGTTTACCTCGCTCCATCAACCCAACAACCTAACCTAATCTATTGGCAAGTTCAAAAATGGCCCTTATAAAAGAATTTATAAAGAGGTCGAACCTGTAATTGAAACAATTGGGGTTGCTTAAGTCCTTTACAGGAACAGGCCAAGCAAACTTGCTTTAAATCCTAAATCTCATGATATTTACACTGAGAGCGCGGCGGAGACCTTCAGTCTTCCCCTTAAGGCTCACTTTGTCACAAGAAATCACATTGTCACCTTCTTGTCTTCAATGTTACCGGTAACATTCTAGAACCATCAAATACACGCGGCTAATCTGGTAAATTATTCATCAAGCGTCGTGACTGATCTTTTGAGAGTTTGTTGGGTGCCAGGTCACAATTTCACAATTATTCTGAAACAAGATTTAAGTCAGCTGAGGCCCACGCTGAAAATAACATTTACTGCAACTCTTGCCTTGGCTTACATACCCACCTTTTGGCGCATAGTTAAAGTCGTGTTCATACTAAAACTAGGTAAAAGTTTTATAGTAGACCCATAAGCTGGGCTTACTTTTTGCTGAAAAGTTTGAAAAGACTGGTTGCGCTACGCATCCGCGAGGTGGCTCTTCGACTGCATCCTCTTCCTGAGATACAGCACGCTTATCAATGCGCCAAATCCTGCGAAACAATCCTGCTTCAAAACTTTGTTGATAGGATTGAATGTGCTCTGGAACGGAGAGACTCCGTCCTGGGCGTTTTTATCGATATTAAGGGCGCTTTTGTTAACGCAACCTTTGATAGCATGTATAACTCAGCTAGATAACACAGAGCAGATGAAACGTTAGTTCAATGGATTAAGGCAATGCTAATTTGCAGGACGCTGATAGATAACCAAAGCAGATTGCGACAAGGGACTACCCGCAAAATAGTGCTCTATTCCCCCTTTTTGTGGTGCATCGGCTTTCAACCTTCTTGAAACCTACATACAAGCCTACGCGGATGATGTCGCCGTTTTTTCTGTCGACTCAAACCACGGGATTGTTTAAAACATTCCTAGACCCGATCGATGATTGGTGCACTAGGAATGGGCTATCAGTGAATCCTCTTAAAATTAGGGTTGTCACGCGAATTAGATAGGTCACTGGTCTGACTCAACTCGCGCTTATAATAGTTGTCAATATCCCGAAAACCAGTAAAGGGATATTGACAAATATTATCTGGAAGTAATTCTTGAGAGAAAACTTCTTTGGTCCAAGTATGTTGAAACTAAAACCGAAAACGCATGGTTCACTCTCTGGCAGTGTTGAGGCGCTTTTGGCAAGACATGGGGCTTATCTCCAAAGAGGTTCCTCCGGATCTGTATGGCTATGTAAAATATTGTTCAAAATTACGCGATATTGTGTCTGGTTATTAATAGGAAATATTTACACTAATCACCATCGCTTATTTGGCATAAAACAATAATTTACAAAACACCTGTTCAATTTGTAAGAAAAATATAATTTATAACAGGTTTATTTGCTGGTGCCCCTAAAAAAGAATAACTTTATTTATGATTTATGTGTTTTAACTTCTTATTGCCAATTTTTCTTCTATCGAAATAATAATCTCGCTTATTTTGTTGGCCCAGATCCAAAAAGAAAGCTTATCAAAGTGCCATCGTCGTATAGAATACATAATCGGTCTTTTATGCTGGAATTTTCGTATTCACGAAACACGTTTTGGCTTTAAAAAAAGGACGCATAAATTCAAAAATAGTTCACACCTACTTAATTTGATATTACGTCTTTATTTCGAACATTTAAACACCACATAAAACATAAGTTTTTTACTTTGTAGTAATTTTGATAAAAAAAAGCTTGAACTCGATGAGTGTATGGGTTTCGAAAGTGCATTCTTAGGAACTTTTCCATTGAAAAAGAGCAAGGTTTTTCAAATCTGCTACTTGACATGTTGTTGTTATTTTTCTATGTGACGGTTTCATTGCTAGGCTGGACGGTTTAGGATGCTCAATTGACCTTTCTAACTTTTCCTATTTTGCAGCAATAACGTCAGCTCATCCGCTGCAATTTAAAGAGTAGTTTTTGAAGAAAGGTTTTTGATTAAATCACTTGGATAAAACTCCCAATGACAAATCTACGGGTGTCATTCCAAACAGCTCGCATTCATGACCCCTCTGGAAAGTTAGGAGGCATTATTAATATTATTATTAAAATTAATTATTAATTATTAATTATTATTATTAAAATTGATCTTAGGCGGCGTAGGTTTTAATTTTAAAGAAGTACCTCAATGAGCCTTAATATAGGCAGTCAATCACTTGACAGGAGTTTTGTAAACAACTCAGACTTCTGACTGAAAACATGTCATGAAGAAATGTCAAACATGTCAAACTAGGATAGTTAGGGGTCAACAATGCGACGCTCCTTCTAAGCAGGGAATGTCCCGACCAACATTCCAGTGCCTGACACGAAGCCGAAAAGCTTGAATTACAATATTAATTTTTTTTTCCGAATCCAAACAACACTTTAAGAAGCTTTTGAAACGAGACTTTGATCTAGGAAAGTCAGACGCCCGTGAAAAAAAAAAACAAATAGATTTGTAACGTGCCGTGACATTTGCCAAATATCAAAATTTGGCCTACAGTTACTTCGTGAAAGTGTCAGCAGACCAAATTTTGTCATTTTACCCCGGACTGTAGTGCCACCTTAAAAAGTAACTTTTAAGATACGTTTTTATGCCAAATTTTGATATTTTGTACATGTCGTTTGGCAGAATGTCACGGCACCGTTTTGTAAAGCTGCCTTAAGGGCCAACTATAATAATGCTACGTACGGAGCCTTAAGAAATTGTGCGAATACATTCGATTCGTATAACGCGCCCCTAATGTCGGTCGGGTCAGTTTCGTCAAGTTTTCTTTGGCTTTTGTTTCGTACGTATTAAGCGCTCCCGACCGCACATTTCGTGCGTAGATTTTGAAATCGGTTTTGGTGTGGCTGATTCTATTGAACTTGAACCAAAAGAAAGCAGAATTGATGCACGTAAACAAAACAACGCCTCGGAAAACACGTGAATTTGCGACTTGACAGATTTATACTTTTGCAAAAGGTAATTGCAGGATGCTTGTCTGTTTGACGAAAAGTTAACTTTTTGTCCGGTAATGACGTTAGCATCAGTTTGCTTCGGACTATTATAGTTGGTCCTATAGATTGCCACCGGTCGTCCCCGGCATGCTGGCTCCAACTCTTGAAAACATGATCCCATAGGCAAGCGATTCAGAAAAATATGCCTGCCTTCGGGGATCAAATGGTATTTGCCTGCGAGAAGTTTTCCTAAAAATCGTTATACTATCTTGGTTCCCTTAGGGCCGGTTTTTCAGTGCTGAGTTAGGCCCAGCTTAAACCAAGATCTGTTAATGCCGTAACAAAATGAATCTGGAGATAACCCAGCGAGCAGTTTTCGCCGCGCCAATAAAGTTGTCAAAATCTTCTACTCTCGAAATTATTGACTCTCCCAACTCTCACTGCACATAGAAAAACACAAGAAAAGAAGTTCGACATGTTCTCAAATGTCATTTTTCACAGGAACACACAAATCACCTACCATTCCACATAGAAAAAACATAAAAACAAATTCAACTGTTCTCCAGAGTTGATCCGAGATTAATTCAACAAATTTGGCGAGTTAAGCTGATATTAACCCCAGGTCTGAGTTCACTGAAAAATTCATTTCTGGGGTTAATGTCAGTTTAACTCGGAAAGTCGGATAATCTTGCACTGAAAAACCGGCCTTACTAGATTAAGTTAACCCAATAATCCTTCTAAAAATCAAAGAAATTCAGTTTCCAAACAGTGCAAGGTTCTTAAGGACAAACACTAACCATACTAAGCCACGGGACCAATTATCTTGGGCATAAGATATCAAAGACCAAATGATCTTGAATAAGTAAAATTTTTAAGCAGGCATTCCAAAATAAACGGCAGGGGAAGTCACGTTAGTTTTATGGAAGAATTTCGTGCCTAGAATTTAAAGTTATGAAAAATAAGAGCAACCCTATGACAAATTACGCAAAAAGCCAGCAAGAAATTTCGTAAGACCGAACGAACGGAACTAGTCTCCTTTATTTTTCCAATTTCGTATCACCCCCTTTAAAATGAGTATAAAAAATTTATGAGAGCGATTACGAAGACATGTGGGTTGATGTGTCAGTCCGTCAAGTTTCAGACAGTAAGTGTCAAGCAAACGATGTTGACATTATCATGCGAGTCGTTAAATAGTCTCGAGTTGCAACGTCTGGATAAACATATTAACTTGAAGTACCATGGCGGGGCAACTTAATTCCTTATTCAGAAATTAAACAGACACCTAAAAGAATGGCTGTCTGCCGGCTTATGTGCTTCACAGGTCAACGATACACAAGTTAGTTATGACTCTTCTAGAGTCGGTAACGTATATTGAAAATCTATTGGAAGGTCGAAAACTGTTAAGTTTGTCTTGCTCATAGTCTTGACACATGCGATTTGACATCGAACCTAGACTCTAATGAAATCCTTGCACGGACACATTACCACACAAAGAAGTTGCTTAACAGTCCCTTGAGTCTTAGTCATCACCTGACTCTTGCCCATTCGGTCGGCTTTGATTCTATACTTAAAGGAATTCTACATTTTAAGATGCCTCACTCACTAAGTCTTTCATAACAATCTGAAACTCAATAAATGTCTAGATAAAATCAATAGTAAAAAGTCGTAAGAGTTGCGTGCCGAACGATTTTCTGCCGCAAGCACTCTCTGAGAAAATGACAAAAATAATTTGTGGCGAGATTCGTGCCAATTTCGCCGAAAATTGTCATTTTCAAGACAATAAGTATCAGAGCCGCAATCGTTTATTGCCTGAGATACAAACGCTTAGGCTTTAAGTCGGACGACAATTTGTCGCACGATTTTATGTCGTCATTGGCCCCTACAGACTATTTCTTATCGTGGTGACAGTAACAGCGAGCAGTTACCCCGCTAGAGTTACCCAGCTTAGTTTGAACAATAAAAGTATGAACTTGATTTGTAATTAAGAAGTTTTGAAGCAGTGAATTAATTCTGTATGTTAATTAATTGTAGTATGGTGGCAGCAGCTGTTTTGCCTTCAAATAGGGAAAAGTTTCTGAAAGTCCTGAATAGGTAAAAGAAACAGAAGGATTAGTGAAACAAGGAGGCACTGTGACTTAAACGCCTACCGTTCGAAGCAGGGGCAACAAACTTAACCAGCTGGCACTGCTTGGCGGTTTAGAGGATTTGAGTTTAGAACAAGGGGCTCTGGGGATAAAAAACACTTCGATCCAAGACAAGTTGAGTGGTGTAAAGATATTTTCTTAACATGTATAAGAGGTACATGATGTTTTGCGAAAAGGACCAGCGCGCCGAGGAGGACTTTTACCCAGCTTAAAATTCCACTCCAGGGTACTGCAAAAGCGAGCTCCCTGTACCCAATACCTACAGAGGAAGTACGCTCTGCCTACTGTAAAAAGGTAGGCACAATTCTAAGTATCATCTAGTTGCACGAAAGACGCGGGAAAACACTCTGTGTTTTCACAGTGTTTTCAAGCTCTTCTAGGAAACCATTTTGCTTTTCAAAACTGTTATAGCTCTTTTTTAATTTCTTAAAACGAATTAGGTCCGTTATTTATTACAAATTTTGGCCTATTACCGTTTCGAAAATAGATGTAAGGACATACATTTTGTTGGCCTTTTTAACATTTTAGAGTCTTTTAAGGTTTAGAGTTTATCACAATGGGCCTACATAGGTGTAAGTGAGTTCGGTTCTTCGTACCTGACAGCCACTTCAACCAAAGGTTGAGAGTTAGACCTTTTTTCCCATTTAACAGTCACCTTTTCTTGAATTCTGTGAACGTTTGTCTGTTCGTTTGTTTAAATAGGTTTAAAAACTTACGGTTGGAAACGGCAGTTTTGAAATTTCTTAAAATGTAGTAAGCTTGCGTTGTAAGCGTTTCATACTTCAGCCAAATTTAAATAAGATAGTCATTACCGTTAACGGACACACAACCTTTAAAAAATCGTTTTCGAAAATATTTTTTTTACGTTTTTTAAATCAAATCTTCGAAATTGTGGAATATTCGAAGTTCGCTTCAGCTTTGCATAAAATCATCTCAGAAGTTGGGCTATGTCCGTTATTTATTTAAAAGTTATACTTTATATCGTTTAGGAGATAGAGGGGGAGTCATACGTTCTTTAGACCATTTTTTTATATTTTTTTGAGTTTGAAGTCCATAAAACAGCTATTTTGATTCTTTTTTCCGTTTCCTTTAGACTTTTTTTCCGGTAGCGCAATTACCTGAATGTTTTTCTTAAGTTCAATGGCCGCCGGTTTTGCGTAAACGGTAAAACGAGCGCCTTTTTTTGTTTTCTGTTTTAAATAGGCTTCGAAAAACTTACGTTAGAAACGGCAATTTAATAACTTTTTAACGCAGCTTGCTTTCTTTTTTGTTCTATTTGTACTTTAACCAAATCTGAACAAGATTGCTTTTGCCGTAAAGAAACAAAGAGATTTTAAAAAATAGTTTTTGAAAACTCTTTCATGTTTTTGAGTTACAACTCAGAAGGTTTTTAAACTTTAAAAAACGCTTTATTTTTCCTTAAAATTTTGGATAATTTTTGATACGTTGATTTTTTTCATTTAATTCATAACAACACCGAAGATCAGGGGGATACACACGTTTTTCATGCATTTAGGGCGATTTTTTCAAAAGTACGTTAAAACGGCAGTATTAAAACTTTCTCTGAAAAGTTAAGCACTTGGTTTACTTTGAGTTGCTTTATACGTGTGTTCAATATTGGCTTTATGCACTAAGCGGCTCAAAAGTTATGGTCTCAAACACTTAAAAAAACTCATCCGTTTTCAACTCCTTATTTCTCAAAAACTTTTCAATATTTTCAAAAAATTTAACTTTTTCATTAAAGCTCAGTATGTTCTTAACTTAAGTTTCGCCTTTTTCTTTCCTGCCTGCTTAACTTCTTAAAAACAGTATTGAAAACCAAAAAATTATTGAAAAATGCATACGCATCAGCTATTTCTTGGTTTGCGCATGAGCGGTCACTGGTAAAAAAAAAACTGGCACGAAAGACCTTAAGACCTCAAACAGACCGGTTAAAAAACTGGGGTTAAAGACCTAAATGGTCTTATGATTAAGTATTGGAAACCATTTAATCAATTTTCCCATGAAACTTCAAACTGTAATTAAACCGTTATTTGTGCTTAAAAAAGATTGCTCTCGTTGTATTTTCTAACTAAATATTTCCGCACTTTAAAGGCACACCAAATTTTGTCTTTTTCCGACTCACCGTTCAGAGGTTATAACGTGATTGAACGGATGAGAGAGAGGTCCAAAAGAGGTCCTTTTTCCATTTTTGGAGAGACCGCTAAAAATTGTGTCAATGACATGTTCTCATGTTTGGTCTTGACTGAGAGAACTTACTCTAGAGCGCTTTCTCTTTTTTTTCATTCAAATTATTTTTGAATGAAACATTCAACATTCACTGAAAAATTCATTTCTGAGGTTAATTTCAGTTCAACTCGCAAAGTCGGATGATCTCGCACTGAAAATCTGGCCCTTAGATTTTTTTTTGGTGACTGAAGGGTGAGTCCCCAATTTATCGAGAAGAAAAATCGAAATTCGTGATCAGCGACCCAAAAAAAAACCTATACTAGACCAAATCTGGTGGTGGCCGAAGGGTATACAATAAAAGCCGCAAATCGATTGGAGTATAGGTAGAAAAGTGAATGCTTACCAATATCTTCCAAATCAGGTCACAAAAGATGCACAAATACGCTTAGTACGTCCTTTCCCCGAGCATTAAAAGCAAAAGGTCGGCTTAACTAGGAGACTTCTTACAAGTGCTCGTACAGCAAGCATTTTAATCCATAAAATAAGCATTTTTAGAACTTCTTAAAGCTCTTCGTAGCGCTTTGCCCCTTTGAGCATTTCAGCACGTTGAAACGCACAGTCTTTGAGAGTGGTCGGCACTCGCCAATGGTAACGATGTCACCGGCTTCAACATCGCTAAAGGCAAGGAAAAAGATTTTTTCACGGACATAAGCCCACGAAGCATTTGTTGGATGGAGACCATCTGAACCTTTATGTGATATCCTTGACTTATCGGTGAAAATAATCGCCAATCTCGATAGATTGGCAGACAGTTTTGTAGCTGGTGCGGATAGACTTATGGCGTATTCTTTTCAACACCGAATCGTGAAACTGGTGTGGAATACAGAAAAATTGTTCTTTTCTCGTACACCTGAACGGAAATGTGCTCATGTAAATGTTCTTTTGAACTCCGAATGAGTTCGATGTGGACACCAAACTCGAAATTTCGCCACCGATTTGTTTGATGGTGGAGGCTAGGTGTAGCTTTGATTGTTTATGTGAAGTGACGTTTCGACTCAATTTCATTCGTGATTATTTACAACACGACTGAAATTGTATGAAATTGTCTCATATTTAGAGCTTTCAAAATGCATTTTAAGTAAAAAGTGCAAAAAACTGACGCCAACAAAATCACGCTACGAAATGAAAAAAAGTAAACAAAATGAAGACAAAGCAATTCGTCCCTTTGTCGTGCTGTACACAATGAAACCGAGTGTACACCACGCTGGAATTGTCGCGAACACCGAGTATTATTTGACAGCTCGATGTGGCAGTTCGGTGTTCAAAAGAATACGCCATTAAACTCTAGCAACACTCTTCAACTCAGTGGTCAAATACATTGTTCATGGCTTAAAATTACCTTAACCATCGCAGCCCTCTTTTACAGCGCTTCAAGTTCTTTAGTTCAAATTGCATCCACGCGAAATGTCCATATCTAGACCGCTTGTATCTCTTTCTTTATTCATCCTGGATAAGCCCAGGGTTAACTTCGCACGTTTTTACTTTAATACTAAAGGGTGAGCCAAAAATGGCGTGGGTCTTGGTTGCCAATAATAGTCATTTACTGAATTCAATGTGATTTATTTTTTAGACAGATGTCAAGTTTAAATTTTGGCAATTTTAGCCATAGACTCGTTTATTATGTAACAACGCATTTTTGGTATTCAATTTTGTACAAAAAACAATTTTAAAAATTCGTTAATTTTGCAGTGAACATAATATTCGTCCTTGCAAGAACAAATTTATTTTGATATCGATTTGTTTTGAAGAAATTCGTTTTCAGTATTAGGTCAAATTCCTTGCCAGTTTCTTTGGCCGACACGCAATTTAAAAAAAAATCCACTGTGTGCGAAAGTATTTAAAACTACCCAGGCGTCCTTAATTCGTCGCCGAAGTAAGCAAAAATACCCAAGTAGTTGTTGGCTGTCTTTTAGAAATAAGCACTCATTTCAAAAAGGATTTGAAAGAAGAACATTGAATGACAATTTACTCGTAAATCCAACTCTCCTTGATCCTAATCACTCCAATGGTTTTCCAATCACTTAGGTGAGAGATGATGCCCATCAAATGTGTACCCGCACGGATAGTTAAATGAAATCCTTCCTCGATGACACATCATAGAAAAGGTGATTTCGCATAGCGAAGACTGATGTCACTCAACACCCTCTTCACCCCAAGTCGCAATGTGACATCCACTTTTGCTGTCAAGGTTGATGAAGGAATGCGGCAGCAATATAACTGGGCGTTCCTCAATTCTCACAAGAGCCTCCTGAAGCGGAAACTCTTCTTAAACGTCCTCCTTTTCTATTCAATGAGAAATTTGTTCAAAAAAAAACAAGCGAAAATTTAAATATTGCAGAAAAAATGTCATCCACCCAACCATGAATTCAATTTCAACTTGATTTTTTAATTAAGTATCCCATTCCTTTCCCCCCCGAGCACTTTACAAAAGGTCAGAGCACAAAAATCTAACATCGCAATGGTCTGATGGCTTGTGGCAACAAAAAAAGGGTTAAATTCGCAGCTTTTTACTTTTCGACATCACCTTGAACAACACCTTGACACTGGTGGCTGATGTCACGCATGGTGAGTAATAAAATATGCTCCGAGAGGACTGAGTGCATTTGAACACCCGCACCGTGTATCAAGGAAACCGCTGTGAAAACAATAGACTGCGCCACAGGGATGGTACCTATACACCAGAACAAAAGGATTTTTTTTTTCTATGCAAATTGTATAGAAACGACCGGGGTTAAAAATCATTGTAGGAAGAAATAGATTCATTTACCTGTCAAGTTGATCCCGAGGAACTTGCACCACGTAGTACAGTGTGCCTCCATGGCTTTGTGACGTTTTGACAGCTTCTGTTACCATTTTTTCAATTGTTTTATTTGGGAAGTTTTAATCACAGTTTTTTGTTTTCTCTACAAGATCACAGATTTGATTCTATTCAGTCCACCTTGTTTGTACAGGGGGTAAAAAATGGGGGAACCGGAAACTATCTAAATTACACTGAACTTCACCCTAATGACAGCACTATTCAATTTGAAATTGTGTTAAATTTTATTTAATTACCCTAGATAGAAAAGCAAATCATTTGATGACACTATTCATAAAATTTTTAACAACGAAAACACCTACTCTTTATTGACCATAAAAAAAAAAAAGTTGACAGATGACAGCTAAATAAAAATAATTTACTAAAATGGAGACACCACCCTGTGTAATCTTTTGCAAATCCGATTTATACCGCTGTGGTTAGCCGCAAAATGGATGAAAACGTTTAATGACTTTCTAAAGATTTAATGGCAGACATGGGGTCTCCCTTAAAGTAAATTCCTCCGACACTATGGCGGCACCGACAAACTACCATTCGTCAACAAAGGAAAAAGCGTGTATAGGGTGTTTGCGTTTCCGTACAGTTCAAGGTTGGAATAATATCGTTTCGAATAAACACAACGGGAATTCGCCCCGAAAGCCGATCAATAATTACAAAAGTATTGGGCAGTGTACTTTTTTTTGGACTGGGAATTAAAGCACAATTTGTATTCTTCTAGTACTCTCAACTACACAGAGTATAGGTATCTCACGTTCCATTTGAATTTGTTTTTCTATTTTTGCCTAAAAATATAAATGATGCACTTCAAGTAGGAGCGTGGGTTTGTATCCCATATCCAGAGGCGTAGTTTATTTTTCTATTTTTCACTCACTGACCGCAGCACCGAAATGAACTTTTTACTTCGACAACATTTGATGGGCGAGCACACCATAGAGGCCCAGTAATAGAAGACACACACCAGCTCTAACCCCAATTAATTGCATACAAATTTATATGACCTTAATCATAATTTATTCCACAAAAGAGACACTCTACGATACATCATTAAAAACGTATTTTGATGAGTCACAAATATGGAGGAAAAAAACACCCAACACCCTGTATCTCTGTACCCCGTTGTGAGGGTGTACTGTTATTTTACTTCTCGCTCTTTTAGGGATTGCCGCGAAAAGCTTATTCCAGGAAGTGTATAGGGACACCCGAACTCTTCCTGAAGTGGGTCATTGGGTCACCGGGCACTTGCACTCCCGTTCTGGAAGCTTGCACTGCCCGATTTTATTCACGCCGCGCATCTGGTTGGAATTCATTCACACGACAGGGTTGGCATTTGTGTTTAAAATTTTTTTTTTGTTTATATTTTATTTTTAACACTTTAATTTGGGGAAAAAAACAAATATAAATTCAAAAAAAGAAGGAAAATACTTTAATAATATTTCTATCTCGAACTTATGAATGTTTTCATTGTTCGTTCGAACTATTTTAAGGCGCGCACTCGACTGAGAGCTTTTTTTCGAAATGAAATTCACTTTACACTCTAGAGACGAATACACGACTACGACTCTCTGCGGCAAAGATTTTGTGTTTGTAGTACGCCTGTGCGCTGAAACCGATGGAATTTCTATGAAGTCATCCCCACGGTTACAAGAGCCCCAGCACCAGCACCAGCAGAGCAAACAGCAGCAGCATCTACTAAGCTAGAGATACTCGATATTTTTTTTTTAGATATTACAACAGCAGCGCAGTAGGTACTCTATAGCTCTCTGGTTTGGTATGAGTCTTTTCGTTTAGGTTTTGCGTATCTTATTTGAATGTTTGCTCTTCTATTCGACGGATACAAGACCCGAGATAGAATACGATTTTTGCTTTCTGCTTTATTTTGAAATTCCAGTGATTTTCGAACGATTTCGAGTGGATTTGACAGATGCATTCCGCTGCTGAGGCGACGAATTCCGGCGAGTACATCAGTCAGCGCAGCGAGCGATAGACAGTTTGGCATGTTAGCATGTGCAATATGCGGCGATGTTGGAACTCTAATAGGCAAACACTTAAGGCGTCATTAGGTATGTAGATCCAAGCTTGGCTCATTATGACTCAATTACCACACCGCGCGCTGACCGGCTTGAAATTGACTGAAGGCGATTTAAACGCTTTTTGATTGACGACTTTGATGCGTCCATTTGAGGCTTGAGTGAGGCCAATACCGCTATTGAGGACAAGATTTATGTTTGTTTAGGGTTTGTAAATCATTAGATTCAGTGGACATGCATAGCAGGCAAGTCGACTTACTGCAAGGTGACAAATGAGCACGTAATTGGGTGGAAACTTGGGCAAACTTAAGCAGCCGACATAGTGTTCAGAAAAGGTGAAAACTGAGTGAGTACAGAGGACCTTTTAGGGGACTTTTTATTGCGTTCAGTTTTAAGACTTTTGTATTTGGGACAATTTGGATAAAGAAAAAGGCGAAGCATTTTTAAACACTATGAAAAACTACCTCTGTAACATCATCGATGAAAACGAAGATGTAGAGTGCAGAGCACATGATATGCGGGATGACCTACAGCGAACGTGCATAGAGAAGCCCAAATCACTCCTAATGACTTCAAAAGGCCACCGCGAACAGGTCAATGAAACATGGTGGTGGTCAGATGAGGTAAAACTAGTGATCAGTGAAATGAAAGCGGCATTCAAGGCATGGAGGAAGTGCTCCTCGAACAACAGAGATGAAATGATTCGCCTGGAATTGAAGAGTCTTACTAAGAAGAAGTGCGCCCAGGTTCAAGCAAAGAGAATGGAGAGCCTGTATCAGGAATTGGAGGAAATTTCCTCTTCCACTGCTAATAAACATTAGGCCACATAGGATCTTCGACAAAACACCTTGATTAAAGGGGCTACAGTCTTCAAAATTGCAGCTCAGAGGAGGAGAAACGCCCAGGAGATTCGTTCGCCAAAGTTCATCAACAATGCTCAGGGGCAGCTTCTTGTGGATGACGACAAAATTCTTCACAGGTCGCGGCAGTATTGTGAGGGACTTTTGAACGAACAGTTTCCCAGGCACCACTTTCCAGAAGAGACTACTCCTAACCGGGAAGAAGTACCAGACATCACAATCGACGAGTTTGGGAAGGCGGTTAAATACCCCGAGAAGCGAAAGCCAGATCAGATACCCTCAGAGTTGTGGAAGAAAATAGGAGACAGCGGGTCTAGAAGATGGCTCACGACTTTCATCCCAAACTAATAAGAGGGGATCCAATGCCTAATCAGTGGAGGGAAAGTTATCTCCTTCCTTTGTTTAAAGGAAAAGGTGATACACGAAGCTGTGACAATTACCGTTCTGTCAAGCTGATGTCTCAGACAATGAAGATCCTCGAGCGGTACTAGATAGTCGACTATGAAAAATAATAAGGCTATCTGAGGACCAGTGTGGGTTTGTCACGCGCAAATCAACCACTGATGCAATCCAAAGCATAAGGATCATAATGGAAAAACATCGGGATGCCCTTAAAGATCTGCAAATGGTGCTGGTTGATTTTGCAAAAACTTTCGATAGACTACCACGTGATCTGATATGGGTGACGCTAAGAAAACGAGGAGTTCCAGAAGCCTACATGGAGCAGAGATTAAAACGAGCCGAAAATTGTTCGCCGTGATCGAATACTCGTTCGAAAAAACGAGTACGATCAAACCGAGTATGTATACTCAAAAGGCTCGCAAACACTTCTGTACCGCAAACGGTACAAAGTGAGTATTTCCACGAAAACGAACCATCCAAACGAGTATTTTTCGAAACCAGTACAAACGAGTTCGAATAAGTGCGAGTACCTTGTTTTCGAGTGTACTGATCGGCAATCAGGTTTTAGGGTAATGTTTGTTCATTTGATTCCTTTGTTAATTTCTGTGTGGAATGGTGGTAAGAATTCTTTTTGTCATGCAGGTGTGAGTTGAATTATTTAATGTGTGTCGACTATTGTTTTGACTGCCAGTTTCACAAATAAGTTTTTTTTAGATAAACAGATAAACAGAATAAGTGAAGTCCATTTAAAAAAAAAAAAAGAAAATTCAATTGTTAGGCATATGTATACATTAATTTGACATTTACTCTAAGTCATCATCGAAAAAGGAAACATCATTAATTTTTAAATTTGAATTGGTGACCATCAGGTTATGTGAAAAAAAAGGTTTCGGCAGTTTATTTAAACTGCCCAGAATTTCTAATGGTGTATTCTTTTCAACACCGAATCGTGAACCTGGTGTGGAATACAGAAAATAATTGTTCTTTTCTCGTATACCTGAACGGAATCGTGCTCATGTAAATGTTCTTTTGAACTCCGAAATAGTTCGGTGTTGACACCGAACTCGAATTTACGCCACCGTTGTATTTGACGGTGGACGCTGGGCGTAGCTTTGATTGTTTATGTGAAGTGACTTTTCGACTCAATTTTCATTCTTGATTAACGACCGAAATTGTATGAAATCGTTAAAAACTCACATTTAGAGCTTTGAAAATTCATTTTAAGTAAAAAGTACAAAAAACTGACGCTAGCAAAATCACACTACGAAGTGAAAAAAAAGTTAACAAAATGAAGTCAAAGCAATTCGTCACTTAACGTGATGATTACACGGGTGCAGTTTTTGTCGTTCTGTACACAATGGAACCGAGTGTACACCACGCTGGAATTGTCGCGAACACCGAGTATTATTTGACAGCTCGGTGTGGCAGTTCGGTTTTCTGTTCAAAAGAATACACCATAATGGTCTTGGGAGACCCGCAGAAATAAGAAGTTGTTGACTTTAAACTGATAAATGATTTTTTTGTACCAGAAAATAAGCTCAAAGTGAACACACGTCCATACCAACGACGTCTATAGACTTCGTGGGTCTCGTGGATAAAATCTATGAAGCTGGTACGAAATACGATATCAAAGTTGTATTAGAGGACTTCAATGGTAGAATTCGGAAACAAAACTTTTCTCGGTTGATATGGGGTTGACATGGTTTGCATCATAGTTTGCTCATGGTGACGGCTCATGACGGATTTTCATGAAAGATGGAAAGAATATACTACCGCTTTATGTTTTATTATGTTTGGACAAGGTGGATACTACATCAAAGCCCAAGTAACAAAGAAGCTCTTCTTATGGCCATCGTTAGTTGATTTTATACAAGTAACGGGGCCCCTTACAAAACAACTATAAAGGCGATTTGACACTTTATAGAACTTTATTTTGGGTGCTTAAAGGGTTCTACTTCGGGCTGCTATAGAACTTATTTGACAGTCAATATATTTTGCTTTTTTACAGCTTTGAAATATCAGGAGATAGTTGCACAATTGCACCGATTGTGGGCGTGTCTGTGGGCGGATTTGAAATTTGTTTACACTTCTACTGCTTCGGATAGCAATGAAGTGATGTATCTTATCAGTGATGTATCTCATTGCTTCATTGCAATAACTGGTAGGAAGCTTCCAATCCCTGCCGTTAAGGATTCTTATTGTTTCTGCTTCGGTTAGTTTGGACTTTTCAAAGTATACAATTCTCAATTCTCTTAAAATCGGACACACAGATAGAAAATGGTATGATGTTTCTTGTTCCCGCAAGTTGCACAATGAGCAGAGCGTAATTTGATCTCTAAAGTATGGGCTTTAATTTAGATCGAGTAGCTCGCCCCTCAGACGAAAGATAAGCGAGATCTCATATAAGCTCCGTTCATCTGAGAAGTAGTTCAATTTACATAAATTATACTCCAGCTTCATATACATTGATCTACGAGAGGAACCTTTAGGCTCCTCTATTAGATCTGTCCTTATTTTTGCATCTTATGTTCTAAGAACGGTTACAAGACTTTCCCTTGGTGAGCCATTTTGCATGTATAAGGATTCAGGTGAGCTCCCAACCCTCAAAAATTTTTCCTCCCATCCTTTAAACCAGCTGATATTTTTGTCTATGCTGTGCTTCAAAAAGTAGTTTCGGAAGGCGGTTATTTTCATATGATAGAACCCTATTAACATATTCGAAATGCACTTTACAAGGGTTAACAAAAAACAAAAAAATAGGTGCCAGCCTAGTTTCGAAAAGCAACATTAAGTTGGGAGTTGACTGAAGTAAACTAAAGCTTTTCTTGAGAAAAATGCGTTGCAATTTTTCCACCTCATCATACTCTTGATACCCATAAACCTGGCAACCATATGTCATTATTGATTTTAAAGCTGCTTTGAAGACTGTAAATTTTACACTATGTGCCACATGTCTGTTTTTAAACAGTCTTTTCCATGTCGAATTAATTGCAGACAATGATTTTTTGAGCTTATTTGCAAAATGTTTTTTTAAGATTAAGCTGCGGAATTAGTAAAATATTCCTCGACGACCTCAACGCTTTCTCCATTTATTAATCATCTCTCATTCCTACAGTATCTGCCTATCCCTGGTCTAAAAACCATAACTTTTGACTTTGATGTGTTGATAACCAAGTTTCATAATTTGCAGTAAATGCTGAGCTTGTTTATCATGAGTTGAAGACTTTCAGGCGAATCAGCGAATAGAATTACGTCATCGGCATAGAGTAGGCATTTTATTGTCTGTCTTAAAATTCGTATTCCATGTGGCAAAGCATCGACGATGTCAATCGATAAATAAGGCGAAAAGCAGTGGCGATAGCAAACATCCTTGGCGCACTCTACTTTGGTAAGTAAACCATTCTGACTGTCGCTCACCACCCCATACCGCCGAGAGGGTATTTTCATAAATATTTTTCAACACCTTTAGGATTTTCGATAACAAGCCCAGGGTATTTAACTAATAAAACAATGCACGACAAACATTTCATATAGTATTTTTGCCATTTTCGTGGTAGTAATCTACTATATTTTTAGAGATCGGTGATCGATCGTCGAGTACCCCGCACACTTTACCATTATTATTCCAACGTGTTACAAACTATGTGACAAACTTGTGACAAACTTAATTTAATTAGCAGAAAACTAGGTGCGCATTTAATTTCTTTTATGATTTATGAAAATAGGACGAAAAGAAACAATGCGCTTCTTGAAAACTTTTATAAACACAAAAAAAAGGGTTTCAGGGTTTTATGTAGGACAGGCATAGCACCATTATAGCACTTAAGGTGTTCTGCGTTACCTTAAAGAAACTTTGGGTTGTAGCACTGTCTAGCTTCATATAGAACTATTATAAGGTTTTGTGTTTTCTTTGAAACATGGCCCTAATTTATTTGGGGTTGCCATCACTCTTTTCTTTTATGCTATACGTAGGTTTTTCTTCCCTATATTAGGTGATTGGACCATTTGTAATTATTGAGGCAGGCGTTAATTGAAACGTATTTTTTAGTGGATGTTTTATTACATGGATGCAGTGTATATACCTTCAGAGTCTTTAACTCCAATGAGGACACCTTTTAAACTTCTGCCTAAAAAGTGGACCACGAATGCCCAAACATAACTTATTTGACCAGCTAGACTATAAAAAAGAAAGTAGCACAATTAACAATTCTCAGAACATTATAATAATGGCTGGCCACAATATAAGCAACGATACACTCGTTAAGCTTTTTAATTAATGTTCATAGAAAAAATATCAAAAAAGAATGAATCTTCTAAAAATGTAATCTAGTTAAAATTCATATCATTTTATTAAAAATGTAAAATTCTTATATCTAAATGTTTTACTTGAAATGTTGTCACAACAATTTCTGGCAGTTACAATGTTTACTATTGTTTGCCATCTGGTCACCCCTTGAGTGCTATAGAAGAGTGTAAAGTAGTATTGCGGATATGTCAAACCTGTAGTGTTTGAAAACAGGTGCTATAAAGGTCTGTAGAGCCTGCGCTATAGAACTTAATCCCTCAGCACTTATAGCCTTAAAACTTCAGTGCTAGGAACGTTTAAAGCAAAACGTTTACGAAACGTTTATGGTGCTAGCACTTTTAGTTTTATAATTATGGTGCTGTAAACGTTTCTATGACCAATTTTATAAGTAAATAAGCTGCGAGCCAGAGGTACGATAACGTACAGTGTCTTATAAGTTCAATATTCAAAAACTAGAAAGTGTTACTTGGGCCGATCCTAAGGAAAGCTCAGTTTGGAGAAAAAACAAACAATAAAGTGACCAAACCAAATTCCAAAGCTTTTGTACGCTAAAAGAGTAACACCGGCCCGGTCTTCAAGGAAGCTGAACCTGGAAACCAGAGAACCAGAGTTCGCGGCTGATGCTCAAGAAAAATTAGGCACCACTCAAGCATCGTTTCTCATCAAACGGCAAAGATGATGAGAGTCAATTCAACCCCATGAGCATTTCACTTCTGGGGTTGCTGGTCCCTAATTGGGCGCCTCCCCAGGTGGTGGATAAGGGTATGTTGACCAGATATGTTGGGTAAAGCTGCACTCAGGCTTAGGGAATCCTCGCAACTGACTCGTGACAACATGGGACATGCTAGCATCCTGAATGGCCACGAGACCAACCCTCGCAACTCGGACTAAGTTGTCCCATACCTCGACTTCAATGTCAAATTCAAGACCAAATTTCCAAGCCTGGGAGTCTTGTGAGGTCTTAAATGCATCTGCAATAGAAATCTACACTGACGGATCGAAAAC
This sequence comes from Neoascia interrupta, assembly GCA_947623515.1. Taxonomy (NCBI): domain Eukaryota; kingdom Metazoa; phylum Arthropoda; class Insecta; order Diptera; family Syrphidae; genus Neoascia; species Neoascia interrupta. The sequence goes on along the minus strand of OX392463.1, from coordinate 47,748,050 downwards.
AGCACTTGGAGTAGGATCAGGAGTCTTTTCCAGTACTCTAGACCTATGTATCTCCAAGCACCTGCCAGATCACTGCAGTGTGTTTCAAGCAGAAATCACAGTCGTTCGTGAAGCCGCGGCCTGGTTTTCAATTAACTCAGTAGACTGCAGCGCTATTGTTTTCTATATAGACAGCCAAGCTGCAATAAAAGCCTTGGAATCGCCAACGATACGATCCAAGTTGGTAAAGCAATGCCGCGAATCTCTCAACGAGATTGCTGTCAGGTGCGACGTATCCCTGTGCTGGGTTCCTGGCCACAGGGATATTCCAGGCAACTGCAGAGCCGACGAACTCGCTAGAGAAAGTGCTAATGCCAACCCGACTCATACAACGGAACCGGCAGCACCCATAAACTCGATAAAGTTCCACCTGGACGTCGAAGCCATCACAATGGCAGACAATAGGTGGAATAACATCAGCACATGTATCTCCTCCAAACAAATCTGCCCAGAGCTCGATCGATGGAAAACAAAGAGACTCATCTCCTTCAATAGGACGAAAGATAATTGGAGCCCTCACAGGCCACTGTCTGGTAGGGCGACATGCCAGAAGACTTTTTGTTCATACCTCTTCGGTTACCCCTACCTCTTTTATACCCCCACCCCCTAGGTTAATTCTTGAGTCACCTGAGGTACGGGTTTACACCGAAACGGATACTCTACCTCAGCGTCCTCAATGAAGACACATCCTTCGGCAACGGTTACCCCAACCTGCGCTCCCCAAATCCTTAAGGCTAACTCTCACTTAGGGGCAATAGCAAACCAAAGATCTAAATCTAGTAAAACTCGACGCAAGGGAAAGATACCCTATTTGCCCATCACACCACACGGGACGTAATTAGTAGTACTACAGTAATCGCCATTCTCCTCATCTCTCCCCAACACATAATTCTCACCGGTACGGGTTTATACTGCTTCGGTTACCCCTACCTTCGCCCAAATTCTAACGCGAGTCGCCTGTAGTACGGGCTTACACCGAAGACGGTTACCCTACAACAGCTTATTGCGTGTGAATTCCCCCCTGCAGGGGTACACACCGAATCGGTTACCCCTGCACCTTCCCATCCCCGAGGATAATCCTTAGCAGAGAAGCAACAGAAACGAAAATACCGAAATCGGTTGTCCCTGCCGGGCTTTCTCTCATATAGGAACTATCCCTCACTGACCTCCCCACCTCCTCCTCGACCTCAAGCAACCCCCCTCCCCCCCAATCCTTATCAACAAGGCAAATTCCCACCTGGAGTCCAACAGTTACGAGACCTCCCTTCCTTCAGGAAGTCTCTCACTGATCCCCCTCAACTCTGCTGACAGCGGTTCACACCGAAAAGGTTACCCCCCAGCCTTCATTACCGTCGTGTATGTCTCAACCAATCAATCGGTGACCCTCGGTAAAGGTCTATACCTTCACTGGTTGCATAGACCCCTCCCACCCAAACGGGTAATCATCTTTAAGGTCCTCGGGCTGGTAACTCCGGTCCTACAAGTGGGATCACAATGGACCTCCTTTGGTCTAAGTGTGTCCCTGCCCAGTGGGGACAGCCACCCAACCTAACTGTTGGGTACCGCCGTACCGGTATGGAAAGTATCCGGGGCGGACCAAAACCAGAAACAAACGAAAAATCTAGAAGCGTCTGTCTCCAAATGAGCGGCTTCCTGGTCGGCGTCTGTTACCCAGGCTAGGGTCGGCCCCAAAACAAAAGTTTTTTTAGAATGCGCAACAATTAGATGCATGCCAGATGTTTTTATGAAATATTCTGCTGGTCGTACTATTGCTCTTCTCCGTAAAGGCATAACACTTGCGGGGGTAAGCTTTGGTGTTTCTGTGCAGAGCTTTCATGTTTGGCTCATGGCTCATCAGCGTTTGTGTTGGATTCAGAATTACTTTCTTCGTCCATCTTTTCTATCCCCACATTCTTTCCGGTCAAGATGTGCTACGCATTTTAAGGGTAATCATATCCTCTTGATCACGAGCATATTATAGAAAACAAAAAATTAAATTGTCGTGTGGTTCGACTAGAGTGGTTCGCATAGAACTCAAATTTTGGTGTTTAGTTAAAGTGACCCAGAAATCATTAACTTGACGGAAGCTGGACCGCCCACACCCTCGACTATGTCCGCGTTTACTATGTGATATCTTTAAAAGCTTGATTTCTCTGAAAATTTGCCCTAAACAAAAAATAATATATAAAAAATAAAATATAATTATAATATAAAGATACACATTAGCGTTGGCTAAGTTTATTTTATACATAGTTTCGATCTCCGCCCACTTTTAGAGGTTTTTTTTTAAAAGAAAAAACTGTTTATACCCTACCCAGGCCATTGTAATATTTTTCCAGGGGTTCGTCGAATAAAACTCAATTTCACTTTTGATAAACACAAACGAATATCTTTATTTATCAAACACTTAGTTTAATCTAGTTCACCGTAACCGTTTTTATTACTTTAACACTCAACGTTCGCTTTTCAAGTATTCCGATTCACAAACTGAAAAACTAGGCAACGGGTATCGGCTATTTATACAATAATTATGAAAATTCGTGAAACTTCTACATCACGCTAGATGGAGGGCGGAGCTTGACGACTGGAATTCGTTGTATTCCCTAAAGTCTCCACTGGTGGGGAAATTTCGGGATATTTTAATTATAGCGGGTGTCCCAAATTAAATTGAATCGAAAATATATTATATACACACTATATTTAGTTAGCTGTATAGTTTGTAGCGCAGTGAAATAATCACCGTAGACCTTTCAAGTTTTAAAATTTAGCTGTATTCGCCAATAGACACGCCCACTACAGGCCTGTATGTGTGTCTAATTTTATGTCTAATTTTAAAAATACTTTTTTTCAAATTTTAGCTATTTTCAATGGAGCTAGCGCACTCATTTTTGGTATGTCACATTGAGGTAGCAGAAAAAGTTTAGCCTTTTCATTGACCACGCCCACTTTTTTAAGGGCGTTTAGCTGCTGCTAAAAAATGACTGCTTTTCAATAAATATATATGAAATTTGACTTAAAATTGTATGACAAAATTTGTAGATATTAAAATTTTTTAACTTTTTTGTATGTGTATAGTATAAGCCTCCGCCCACTTTTGTGGGCGTGGAGTTAAAAAAAAGTAATTTTTTGAGTTAAAAAGGCGAAATTTTAGGCCGAAACATATGCAACCACCCAGTATAAAGCATTCAACACTTATATTCGAAGTTCGATAAAGACAAATTTTGTTACTTTATTCTGTGATTCCAATTTTTCAATGCCAAATAATAGGACTCGTAATTAATGCTACATGATATCAATAACGAGTCCTTTGTAATCGAGTCCAATGTAACGAGTAACATATGTACACGTTACTCTTTCGTTAGTCAAGGTTATAGAAATAAAAATTTAATTGACTGTCGACTGTCCCAAGAAGAAAAATGTCCTCCTGCAAAGTTAATGGACCAATATCAGGCTATCAGTGCCTTCATGTTAATAAGATTCAATTACGATATACTAAGAACAAATTTGACAGCTGGCAGCACATTTCACATCGAACTGAGCCCTCTCTTGCGAGTTTTTATTTTTAAGCTGTATTTTTTTTTACTCAACAGAACGTTTGGTTATTTTCAGACCGATTGCATCGACACAGTTAAAAAAAACATCAATTAAATAAAACTGAAAGTGTTAAAAAGCTCCCAAAGGCCACGAAAAAAAGTTTGGTTATTTTCAAAATTGTCACGTTCTCGATTCGAATTATTTTCGGATTTAGAAAAGTTTATTGCATGTGCATGCCGATCGAATGGTGACCCTTTGAGTGGATTAATAGTAGGAAGGGAATCCAACAAGTTTTTATGACGAAACTTTATGTAGAAATTTTATTGCAACGTTTTGAGAGTTTCTTTCTAAATTGAAGGAAAATGCATTAAAGTTTGATCGGAAAACAAAGTAACTCTTGCACTCTCTAAAAACGATGGGGCCACATTTTGTGGACTTGAAAAGATAAAAAAAAATGTCAAAGAAGACGGTGTAACAGAGCCAGTAATACAAGAAGAACACAGTTCCAAATGAGCCATATTTACAGCTGTTGACAGCTAATTAAAACCGATTTTATTTTTGCACTATTGCCGATGCGATGATGAATGATACTTGTTTAGCCAAATCAGGGGTTTAAGTATAAAAAATGTAAAAAACCATAAGTGTCTATTAAAATTGAGTAAAAAGCTCCGATGTTTTCAAAGGAAAATTCAAATTTAAAAAAAATAAAAATTAACATTTTGACAGTTGACAATTCAAAGAAAATTCATATTTCTATTTAAACCCGGAATCGGTTCTAATTAGGTGTCAACGGGTGTATGTATGTATAAGTCCGTTCTATAATCTTTTGTTAAAAATAAAGTAAAATTAGCTCCCTTGAAATCGTTGCAAGTTTCTAATTTTCCGATCCCGTCATTGAACCACCCTGTATATGCACAACGGTGGCATTAATTGAACAATATAAAATTCAGTTCAGGCGTGCCAAAATATTTGACAGACGTTATTACAAAAGTTTGTCTGAAGTTGATTTTTAACGTCATATGTTTCATGTAACGATTGAAGTTGAAACGTTGAAAGTTGTACAGAAGAAGGGTGTGCTTCTGCATTTCCTGAGTAAGTAACTACTTGACAAGGAGCCCAACATTTTTTTTCCCCCATCTCATGCCAAAATCCAATGTAACAACACACTGCCAATACCATATCCTGCTCAATCACTTACACACAGCGGAAATCTGCAACCCTTATCACAAGTAGGCATTGAATCGTTTTCATTCAGTTTTTAAGATGTCGGAAGCTGGCTATGATAGCATCGTTTTCCTTAACACAAGACGGCACGAAAAGGAAACAAAGAAGGTGGATAAATACACACTTTGATTAGATATGAAAAATAGTTACACGTTGGATGTTTTGTTTTTGTCAGGGGAGAGGGAATTGGACTCCCAATTCTAGAGGGATGACTCTAATCAGTTGGTTCCCATAATGTGGTTTACAAACAGGGTGTTTCAGGGTCGTTTTTGAGCTGCAGTCGAGACTGTGTTGTCTCTGGTGTAAAAGCTCACCTAAGACACGAGTGCACCTACTACAGAACAATTTCTGGGGCAACACTGCGTAAAAAAGCAGAATTTAGATTTTTTTTCAGTTCACAAATTCTGTTTGCTGTGAACTCTACTCGGCATAAAGGGTGACAGTTGCGATAACGTGGTGCACCTAAAATCCGCATCACTAATTCTAATCCCATTGTCGGTCCCAGGAAAATGCCCCAATCGACTGCAAATAATTTGTGTAAATAAACTCAATCTTAATTAGCAGTGATTGCTACAATGTAACTTTTACTAGGGTCGAACACGATTTGACTTTATAAAAAAACTACTTTTGCTGTATGTTGCATTTGCAAACACTTGTTTGTTTCAGCGGCATGTTCTGTTGCAGTTTAAGGCGCATACAGAACAGAAAGTCAATGTTAATTCCAACTCATGCGAACTGACACAAACTGGGTCAACATGTAGTTAGCTACTCCTGTCAAAGTCAAATTCAGATTATCCCGCCGCCGCCGCCGCCAGACGGTTTCAATTAACCTGAAAATGTTTAATTTATTCCTAATTTTGTTCACGTTTGTAGATGACAGATATAGGGTGGCTTGGCTGGTGTTACTCTAGATCGAATTATGCAATAGCGATAGAGGTTGGCGTAATGTAAGAAGGGAAAGATCTGAGGACGTGGAATGCATTGAAACTTTACCTTTAATAGCTCTCATCTCCTCACACGACTAACCATTAAACAGTTGCCTGACAATGATGTAATGCCAATTCGCTTCGCATTAAGCAATGTCAACGTTTACCTATTCCAAATTTGCAATGACACACAGTTCACGTGACAAAGTGGTCACGTTTTTAAAACTTTTGTTCTCGCATGTTTGTTTCAGAAAATCATCGACTTTGTCGGGAGCACTGAGTATAGATTTGAGTCAATTCAAATGCTTCAATTGATTGTAGATATGGCGGGCGACGTGGTTTTGTGTCAACTCAATCGTTGATTTGCTAGCTTCAATAGGTTTACCTAATCAGTTACATAAAATTTCAGTCAACTTTTTTGACGAACACGCTCCAACTGCCTGTGATTAAGAATGTATGAGTCCATTTTAAATTTTTAAATTTGTGCTTGTGTAAAAATTAGTTGATAAAATAAAAAAACTCAGATTTTGTTGATTCTCTGCGATTTTTTTTCAAAATATGTCAAAATTATAGTTTTGAAACTTTTTCACAAATTTGACATAACGTGTGTCTTGCTATAATGTGTGTCGAATTCAAGCTTTGCGAAAAGACAGATATGAGGTAACCTCTTAGAGTTACGCTTCATAGTTGACAACTTGTTACAAAAACAGAAGTCATTAAATACACTTTATTAATGTTCCGCTATTTCGTTATCAAAAAACTTGCAACCCAAATAGTCGTCTTTGTTTCATTTGCTGTGATTAATGTTTAAAGAATGTCATTTGAACGTGTCTGATTCTGAAAGTTGCCTTTCCAATAGGGACTTTGGAACTTTGACAGTTGATGGCAGTCACATTGTTGAAGCTATGTCTTTCAAATTGGCTGTCATTTATTCAGTTTGCTTAGCCAAATCATCACATAACACGAGCAAATGATAAAATTGGTAAATTTTGAAATTGTTAACAACTAAATTTCATTGGAAAAATTACAGTCAGCGAGGTGTTCCATTTATGGATGAGTGCGGGTTCGTCAACAGGAAAAATTTCCAAGTTCGGGACAATACAAATCCACAGCAGACCCAAAGGCGTACATGCATCCCGAAAAAGTTCACTGTTTGGTGTGGATTTTCGTCTGGCGGCCGGCGCGCGTCTTTAGTCAATATTTCTTCGAGAAGACAACAGCTAATTGTCGTCAATTTCGAGCGTTATAGGTCGATGATTAAATAACTTCTTTGGGCATAAATTAGATGATATACAGATACACCAACGACATGTGGTTACCGCAGGACTGTGATACGTACCACACGAATCAAGCTCCGTTAGAAATTATACACCAGCGTCATTCCACGTTTAGGTAACGTGAACATGCCATCGAGATTTTTTTTATTTTTTATAATAGCTCGTGATGAAGGGGATATGATTACCCTTAAAATTCGTAGCAAATCGCGAGCAGAAAGAATTTAGGGATAGAAAAGATAGGAGAAGAAAGTAATTCTCGATCTAACACAAGCGTTGATGAGCCAAACATGAAACCTCTGCACAGAAACACCAAAGCTTACCCCCGCAAGTGTTATGCCTTTACGGAGAACAGCAATAATATAACCAGCAGAATATTTCATAAAAACATCTGGCATGCATCTAATTGTTGTCCACTCTAAAAAGTTTTTGTATTTGGCCGACCCTTACCTGGGTAACAGATGCCGACCAGGAAGCCTCTCATTTTAAGACAGACGCTTCTGCATTTTTTGTTTGTTGCTGGTTTTAGTCCGCTCGGATAATTTCCATACTGGTATCCACCATATCTGTAGTATTCCCGCAGTCATTGCCATTTTTCCCATCTTTACCCTCCCCACCTCATCCTTGGGTCTTCCCTTACAGGGCTGGGCCGGTGTGGGGTTATACCGCTTCGGTTGCCCTCACCCCTCCACCCCCCTCGGGATCACTGGCACATAATTCCCACTGGTAAAAGTTCATACTGTTTCGGTTACCCATGTGTTTCTGTTCCACGTCCCCTTCCCCTCGCCAATTCTAACGTGAGTCGCCTGTGGTACGGGTTTACACCGAATTCGGTTACCTCTGCACCCTCCCATCCACGAGGATAATTCCTAGCACAGAAGCCCCTGCCGGGCTTTTCTTACATGGAAACCATTCCTCATTTACGGCACCAAGTTCGCCCCTCCCATCCTCAAGGCAAATTCCCATCTGGATTTCAGCAGTTACGAGACCACCTTTTCTTCAGGAAGTATCTCACTGGCCCCCTCAATCCTGCTGACAGTGGTTCACACCGTAACGGTTACCCCCCAGCCGTCATTACCCTCGGGTAGGTTCTCAACCAATCAATAATCGATTGGTGACCTTCGGTGCAGGTTCACACCGTCACTGGTTGCCTAGACCACTCCCACCCAAATGGGTGGTTGTCATTTAGGTCCTCGGGCTGGTAACTCCGGTTCTAAAAGTGGTATCACAATGGACCTCTCTTGGTCTAAGTGTGCCCCTGCCCAGCGGGGGCAGCTACCCAACCTAACCTAACCCACCATTTCTGGTGGGCATTTCCCTATCCGCCACCTTGGGAGGCGCCTAATTGGGAACCTAATCCGACATCATGTCGATTTACTTACCCCTCAGAGCTTTTTCTTGTGAGGGTTAAGTTAAATTTTCTCCTCTATCATCTAGATCATTTGCCTAAAAATCTAGCTGATTTAAACGAAGAGCAAGAAGAACTGTTCCATCAGGAAATTCGTACTATGGAAGAGCTATCAGGATCAGGTCTATCCTGATGAGGATGCCTTTTGACAAGGTAATAAGGTAACCTTCGTTTTGTTCAATTCGATGAAAGAATGATGAAAGAATGATTGATTGCCTTATTTGTCTCGTTCTGATTTACTTCAAGACCATATCAGGCTGTTCTTCAATCACATTTTGTAAGGCTCCTGCATAAGGATGCAAGCAAACCTATCTTTATGAATAATTATTGTACACGGAAAATATCGGGTTTTTCAATAAGAGCGCTACAAAAGTTTTTTTAAATAAAACAAAAACTGTTTCGGATGTCAATGAAATTCTTTATTCCTGTGCAAGTACGTTCGATGCCATTATGTATGGCCACCACGGGCACGCTTGCAGCAGTCCAGACGCTGAACCCAATTTCGACGGTTTCCAAGCATCGAAATTGGCGGTTCGAAAATGGCGGAAATTGGCGGTTTCCAAGCATAAATCGGCCGGCACTGCTGCAATTTCACGTTCGATATTCGTACGAAGTTCATCAATCGTCGCTGGCTTGTTGGCATAGACCAAAGACTTGACGTAGCCCCACAGGAAATTGTCTAATCGCACGACCGAGGAGCCAAGCGTCTGGACGCTCAATCGTTGATCTGCTACGACGATTATGACGATTATAAATTGGACGTAGCACTCTTAACATTGAGGGCACTGACTCCGAAATTCGGTAATAAATTTTAATAATTTCGATTCGTTGTTGGCTCGTATATCTTTTCATCGTAAAATGGCAAACCTTACTGAAGAGAAATGTCAAAAAACCACAAGAAAAATATGGCGTCGTTTGCTGTCCCTGTCGCCCTACCTTTGTAGCGTTCCTATTGAAAAACCCTTTACCTTTCCAGTGAATTTGGTCTTAAAGACCAAATTGGGCCATCCTCCTTTAATCGAACACACTCATTTGCAGATGAGTGAATTCTGGGTTAGGTATTTGCCTGGTTTTTCGCATTTGTTCCCCAGAAAACGTCTCAATTCGTCGGAATTTGCGTTTTTATAGATTTAATCAGGTTTTACTTAAACAAAAATCCTGCCATTGTCACCTGAAATAAAAGACTTGTTCTTTTTCACAATCCCCACCTCCGCAAGGGTCTGACAAGCCCTCCGAGAGTATCATTTGTCTTGAAAAACTTCTCAAAGTCCCGTTCGGATTCGGCGACAAATTGTAGGTCCCCTTGTATGTGAAGAAATTAACACACACAGCATATATTGCTGAGAAGTTGCCAATGGTTCACTTCGAGCTGTTGCGCCACTCTATTTATATAATCCTTTTAGCCTTCCTTTTATTGACAAGAAATTTTTAATAGCAATTATTGAAAATGACTGTCAGTAGACCTGTTCTTTCCCTAAAATTACTGCTAGTTGAAAAACCAGTTGATCATTGAAATCAAAACCGAGAACTGAGAAAAAAGCAGGTGTATAAATTTTATGTCTGTCTACAAACAATGGCCTTATGCCCTCAGCCCAATGAATCCGTTGCGTCCGTCACGATGAACTACACAACTGACAACTGAGTTAAATATACAGGTGCTTATGGGAAGCGGTCCATAGAAGAACTTCGTGACGTATGTCGCTGCCCATAAGAACGTGTGTGTTTCACTGAGTTGTCAGTTGTGTACTTCGACGTAACGGATGCTACTGATTTATTGGGCCTTCAGCCTTAGGCATTTTTGCACAGAAGTGAATTCGAAAAACAGACTGGGGCTTAGTAAAAGCTAAAAACACTTCAATTATCCGCCAACAGTCGAAAGCAGAGTTGAGCAACCTTTTAAAATATGAAAGGATCAAAAGAACCCTCATTACAGCAAAAGGTTTTGATGCAAATGATGATTTTTTTTCATTTGTCGGAGGTTGCTACTATCCGATGGAGCACTCAGACACAAACTGATCCATTGTACTACCACGCGGACACCTAAATTTAATGTATTTACTTTACCCGTCCTTTACCCGTCTTTCGAAGAAAAACGAGAAGGAGCTTCAGTGATGAAGAGCTAAGCTGTTCGGCACTCACCACGTCAGCCCCAAATATCCGCCACCTGATGCGAGCAAAGGCAGGACAACTACATAGGAAATGTTCCGCTGTATCGTCGTCCTCTCCACAGGCAGGACAGGTGGTGGTTTCGCTCAAGCCTAGCACATTCAAGTGCTTGGCGAAAGCTTGGTGGCCCGTAAGAACGCCTACAAGAAGTCTGCAATTGATTCTCCTGAGAGATAGAATAAAAGACGTTGACCCCTCGTAGATATCCGGGCGTAGTCGTTTAGTCTGTCTGCACCCATCGCAGAGGGGTAGTGGAGTCTAATGTTCTCGATTTCCACAAAGACTCCAGCACCAGACCGTTTTGGAGCCATCCGAGAAAATACGATGGCATTCTTTCCCTGGCTCAGAGTCTGGCCGAAGCCATTCCATTACCTGAGGAAAGTCGACTTGGTAGTTTTGTCGCAAAAGGATTTTTGGGGAAATTGCGTCAGAGGGCATGTCCATAAGACAGGGGTCGAAGGACAATTCTCGACCAAGTTCTTCAAAATTCCTATGCGTGTGGTACCAAAAAACACCTCTCTTTAAGCGCAAGATAGGTTTCAGCGTACACCCCATGATAAATATATCAAGGGGGGAAGGTTCATCAGAGCATCTAGAGGGCTCTGGCCCGGTGTACTCGGCAAGGCCCCTGTGCAGCCAAGACAAGCCGTTCTTTGGAATTTGGCAAAAGAGGCAGTAACACGTTTGCGCGAAAGCGTGTTCCACCAAACAACCGATGCATATGAGAGGAGTGGTCTTCCCATGGCCGTATAGATCCAGAGGACCCTTTTCGGAGATAGGCCCCATCTCTTGCCAAAAGCCCCTCTACACTGCCAGAAAGTAGACAGTGCTTTTTTGGTTTTGGATTCAACATGCTTGGACCAAAGAATTTTTCTATCAAGGATTACTCCCAAATATTTGACTTCATCGGATATCGGGATAGTGACACCTTTATAAGCACGAGTTGAGTCAGACCAGTGACATTTCTCCTTCTCGTAAAGATGACACTAGCAAATGATGGCACTAGCAAACGAAGAAATTACTCCAATGGTGTAGAGGAATTCGTATGGTAGACTGCAAACTTAAGAAACGACAGAAAAAAAGCATAAGAATTTGTAAATATTTTTTTATTCCGCTGGTGGATTTCTCCTTAAAGACCATTTGTCACGGTTTTCTTAACCCAAAAAGTAGATGTTGACCCACTATTCTTACTTTCATTTCAAAGACTTATATGCCCCGGTGAGTTCAAAATTCCCACGACTCTTTGGATCAAGCACCCTCCCCCACTCTAATTGCGAGCTCTCAAACAGCTCCTCTATGGTGAAATCCTTTGAAGCTGTAGGCCAAACCTACTGAGTACATAAACACAACTGATTGCTTCCTCCTTAGATTGACTCCGAAAAATATAAACTTTGAACTCGGCTGTCGTAGTTTGCATGGACAGACACACCGTGTACTCTTGGGTATTCAGTATCTGACCTCATTCCACAAACACCATCCATAATGTATGTTTATTTTCATTTCCGATTTTCGTTTTTTTTTCGTTCCTTCTTGATCTATTTTAAAACTCGGGTTACATCACAGACACAGTCTTTGCGAATGCAGAAGAGCACACTTTAGAATGCGCGCCGGTCCGAGTTGAATGAACTGTGTGAGCCGCAAAACAAAGCATATCTACGTTACACGATGAATAAAGAGTTAGTAGGACACACATGCATTGCACCGAGGCAAACATGAAAAATCTATAGAAAGGGAGCTGCCCCTGCCACCAACATGTGGATGCACTCCCACACCAAAGGCATCCAATGAGGAATAAAAAATGAAGAAAAAAAAAAACTGCCGATGAGCCCCATTAATGGCAATAGTGTTCGAAATGGACTCATAATTTTAGTATCTATTATTTTGTATAGGTGTATCCGTAGGCTCTGTGTGCATTACGATTATTCTCAACATGAAATGACGATGCATTTTCTCGCTTAATGCGGCGCGCTGTGGGGAGGAAGAAGCTATCATGGCAGACAATACATTTTGTACACCCCGAAGAGTACTTATAGCTTGTGATGTGCTGCACAAAAGGCCTAGAGTTTCGCCCCCCTTCGAATACGCCGCACTTTCAATTATGTGCAACCTCGATAATTTTTGTGTTGTCGAGTCTACGACAAAAAAATAAAACGAAGAGGAACGGATACTGAGATGGATGCTGTTCTTGGGTTACACACAAAGATGCATAACTGAAATGTCAACGAATTGTGTGACGTTCAACAATACAATGTGTTCCTTGAAAGTAAATTTTTTTTCTGTGGGGTTTGTGACAAAAATTGGGACACCACAACGTTTCAGATCGTATCCATCATCGTAAAGTCGACGAACGGAAATATAAGGAAAGCTAACAATGGACGACCGTTGAGAAAAGGTTGCAATCATCTTGACTGTCCTTGAAGAAGGAAAGCGCACTTCTCTTCGTTCGCATCAAGAGTAATTGGTTTATTTAGTGGAAGAAAGGACATTATTTTACGTGGTACTGAGCGGGCTAGTTGGTCAAAGGGTAATTGAGCTGTTCGCAGAGCAAATGAAATTGGCGAACTAAGGGGAGTGGGGAAATTGCACTTTTAGGTGTGTGCTTGAAATTCATCTTTGTGAGGTAACGTAAATTAGGTTTTTTTTATTAAGATTCGAAGGACTTTTAAGGAGAGTCAGGTTTATTTAGAAAATTCATGAGAAAAATTGTGAATATTTAATGGCGTATTCTTTTGACACCGAACTGCCACACCGAGCTGTCAAATAATACTCGGTGTTCGCGACAGTTCCAGCGGTGTACACTCAGTTTCATTATGTACAGAACGACAAATGCTGCACCGGTGCAGTCATAACGTTAAGTGTCCAATTGCTTTGACTTCAGTTTGTTTACCTTTTTTTCATTTGGTAGTGTTATTTTGTTGGCATAGGCTTTTTATACTTTTTGCTTAAAATGAATTTTGATAGCTTTAAATTTGTGATATTGATCGCATTGTACAAAATGAAAATTGAGTTGAAACTTCAAAAAACGACAAAACTTATGAACAGTGCCCTAGCTACGACATTAAGATTGTCCTAGGCGATTTTAATGCCAAGTTAGGAAGGGTGGGCATCTTTGGTCGTACTGTCGGAAAGCATAGCCTGCACGACACGACCTCCGATAACGGATTCAGGCTGATCGGCTTTGCTGCGGGGCGACACGTTGTGGTACCTAGTGCACAGTTCCCGCATCTCAATATCCACAAAGGGACATGGAGATCTCCCGATCAATCAACCGTCAACCAGATTGACCATATTGCGATCGACGCAAGGCACTCCTCCAGTATCATGGATGTCCGAACTTTTCGAGGGGCCAACATTGACTCGGATCACTTCCTTGTTGTAGCCAAGGTACGGCTGCGGATATCCCGACCAGCGCCAAGTAATGGAAATACTGTGAGGAAGTTTGACGTCGGCCGACTACAATCGCAAGAGATCGCCAGGTCCTTCTCCAACCGAGTCTCTCAAAACCTTCTACGAAGTCCTATGCAGCCAGCATCAAGTACTGATAACCAGTGGCAACATTGCCAAAATGCCATCAGAGACGCCGCCTCTGAAGTGCTGGGTTTCACACGGCGACCACAACGAAACCCCTGGTTTGACGATGAATGCCGGCAAGCACATGCAGCTAAACAGGAAGCATACAAAGCGGCGCTGCACAGAAGGACTAGAGCTGCTCGCGAGCTCTACGAGCAGAGGAGGAGAGAGGAACACCGACTTCTCCGAAGGAAAAAGAGAGAGCACGAGAAGCGCGCGGTTAAACAGATAGAGAGATGTTACAACAGGAATGAGGTTAGAAAGTTTTACCAAAGGATCAAAAGGTCCTGCCAAGGGTATTAACTTCGAACGGAAGCCTGTAAGGACCATCAAGGGAACATCGTTGTAGAATCGCAGTCGGTGCTGAGGATTTGGAAAGACCACTTCTGCAGACTGTATAACGGCGAGGATGAACCAAATACCGCTGTCAGGCAGAACGAACCATTCAACCCGGGCGAAGACGTAACCGACGAAGCATACGAACGATACCGCCCACCCGACCTGGAGGAGCTGAAAGCAGCTGTGTCTAAGCTCAAGTGCAACAAAGCAGCCGGAGCAGACGGCCTAGCTGCCGAACTTTTTAAATCCGCTGGCGATGAGCTGGTAAGGAGCATGCACCAGCTCATCTGCAAGATATGGTCGGAAGAAAGCATGCCCGACGAATGGAACCTCAGCATTGTTTGCCCGATCCTGAAGAAAGGAGACCCTCTGAGTTGTGCCAACTACAGGGGAATCAGTCTTCTTAACATCGCATACAAGATCTTTTCTGCTGTACTGTGTGAACGCCTGAAGCCGTTTGTCAACAATCTGATAGGCACATATCAGTGTGGCTTTAGACCGGGAAAGTCCACCATCGATCAAATATTCACACTGCGGCAGATCTTGGAGAAAACCCAGGAATTCCAAATGGATACACACCACCTCTTCATCGATTTCAAGGCCGCGTATGACAGCATCTATAGAGACGAGCTATATAGCGCAATGTCTAGTTTTGGCATCCCTGCCAAACTCGTCAGTCTGTGCAGGATGACGATGGAAAACTCACGCTGTTCCGTCAAGGTCGGCAAAGACCTCACCGACCCCTTTGATGTCAAAAAAGGATTTAGACAGGGCGACGCGCTGTCATGCGACTTCTTTAACATCATACTTGAGAGAATTGTGCAGAACTCTCGCGCCAACACCAGAGGTACAATCTTTCAAAAGTCCGTTCAACTACTCGCATACGCAGACGACATTGTTGACATAATCGGTAACAAAGCGTGATGTCAGTGAAGCCTTCGTGAGTATTGGGACGGAAGCGCCGAATATGGGTTTAGCAGTCAATGAGGGCAAAACCAAGTATATGCTGTCATCAAGAAAAGACACCCAACACCGACGTCTTGGACAAAACATCACCATCGACAGCTATAACTTTGAGGTAGTTAGGGACTTTGTCTACCTGGGTTCCGCTATCAATTCAGACAATGACACCAGCGCTGAAATCAAACGAAGGATAACTCTTGCCAATCGCTGTTTCTTTGGGCTAAGAAGGCAATTGAGTAGCAAAGCCCTCTCTCGAGCAACTTAAGTGTCCATGTATAAGACCCTCATCATCCCAGTCCTGCTTTACGGTGCAGAAGCGTGGACCCTGTCAAAGGCGGATGAAAACACTTTAGTCTGCTTCGAGAGGAAAATTCTTCGGACGATTTACGGTCCTGTCTGCATAGACGGAGAGTGGAGGAGGAGATATAACATCGAACTGTACGGGCTGTACAGCGATACCGAAATAGCCAAAAGAGTCAAAACACAACGTCTACGATGGCTGGGTCATCTAGAGCGGATGGACACTAACGCCCCGGCCCGGAAAATCTTCGAATCGACACCGCAGGGAGGGCGCGGTAGAGGAGCACCGAGACTCAGGTGACGCACGTAAGTGGAAGGGGACCTCAGCCAACTTCGCGTGCGAAACTGGAGACGGTTAGCTAGAGACAGAGCTGGCTGGCGAAGCTTGTTGGCTGAGGCCCAGGTCCACCCCGGACTGTAGCGCCACCTTAAGTAAGTAAGAGTTGAAACGTCACTTCACATACTCAATCAAAGCTACATCCAGCCTCCACCGTCAAATACGACGGTGGCGTAATTTCGAGTTCGGTGTCGACACCGAACAAATTTGGAGTTCAAAGGAACACTTACACGAGCAAGATTACGTTCAGGTGTACGAGAAAAGGACAATTATGGCAACACCGAACTGCCACACCGAGCTGTCAAATAATACTCGGTGTTAGCGACAGTTCCAGCGGTGTACACTCGGTTTCATTGTGTACAGAACGACAAATACTGCACCGGTGCAGTCATCACGTTAAGTTCTGTCAAATTTCAAATCGCTTTGACTTCAATCTGTTTACTTTATTTTCATTTCGTAGCGTGATTTTCTTAGCGTCGGTTTTTTGTACTTTTTACTTAAAATGAATTTTGATAGTTTTCGGTTTGTGTTATTTAGTAACTTTTTATCGATTTGATACAATTTCAGTCGCGTTGCAAAAAATAACGAATAAAAATTGGGTCGAAACGTCACACATACACAATCAACAAAGCTACACCCAGCCTCCACCGTCAAATACGACGGTGGCAAAAATTCGCGTTCGGTGTCGACACCAAACTGATTCAGAGTTCAAAAGAACATTTACATGAGCATGATTCCGTTCAGGTGTACGAGAAAAGAACAAGTTTTTTCTGTATTCCACACCAGTTTCGCGATTCGGTGTTGAAAAGAATACGCCATAAGATGCAGCTGGACTTTTAACACCAGTGTGACTTGAAGACTGGAATTTTGATTAGAAAGTAACCTTATCCTCAAAAATCCTTCCCACTAAGCTACAATTATGAAACCGGTTGTGAAGGTTATGAAGGATTATTTGACTTTAATAAATACTCAACGGCGTGAGAAAAAATATCGCTCCAAAACAAATCACCCTCTAGAAGGCAAAAAACCTTGTTCGTGGCGAACACTGCACAACAAAATAAAGAAACCCACAAAAAGATCTGAAAATGATCTTCGGAAGGTTCAACTGCCGAGGTTACTTTGTTGATTCGGCCTGGGAAACCTAATGCTGCTTGTCACAGTATTAAAAGCTGCTAAAAAGTCTAAGTGCAGGTAATCCTTATACCATCCAGCCGGTCGAATTTATTTTCCGCACGATTTAAGCACTGAAGTTTTCGAGTGGAACGATAAGTTTTTCGGTGCTTTGAATACGTTGTTCGCATGCCCCAGACAGACTTCCTAGACAGGTCATGTTAGCCGAGATGCGACCGCGTCGCCCCCCTGGTTGGCCAAGAAACAGGTGGTGGGATCAGGTTGAGAACATCTCCGAGACCCGTCTGGGGATCGCGCCTGTGTCTCTTGAGTTGGTGGCGGAGGAACGGGAACGATGGAAGGACCATTTAGCCGCCCTCACTCCGCCATTGTTCTAAGGATAAGCGGTCACCGAAAATGATTGATTGAAGTTTCCGCGTAGGTAAACAATGATATTCCAAAATGGCCCTGATTATTTCGCAACGAATTTGAAGCGAATTTTTCGTAAAGATCTTAGCCTGTAGGTCCCGAAATTAATACCCGTCGGCTAGGTACGTGTCTAGGTACCAAGAGATTTAGGGAATTCCTTAAACGAGCACCCACACTACCATTGGTAGCTACGACCGTCATGGAAGTATATCGTTAGGCTGGGATCGCCAACAGGACGTCAGACAAACTTTGTAAGGCAAAACGTTGGTAAACGTCTTTTAAGAAACGGAAAGAAGGTTAGTCTTTCGTAACCTAGTCTGTCTTAACAATGTCCCCAGCATGACATGAAGAGAGACTTTTTTTTAAGACTAAATTTGGAAAGCTTCTTTTAAGCCTGAAGAAATTTTAACAATCGTCGTGCTCTAACTCAGGTATAAGACAGCGACCAGGAAACCGCTAATTTTAAGACAGACGCTCGTGGATTTACCTTTTTGTTGCTGGTTTAGTTTTTATTATCTCGCCTATTGCAAACTATGGCACCGCGACCTGGAGAGATTTTTTGTGCCGTGTTGCTGGTTTAAGTCCGCTTCCGCTCTGTCGGTTTTAGTCCGCCCAATTGGTTGCTACAAAAGAAGCGATATCTAAACTTATCTTCTTCATATATGCTATGAAAAGTGAGAGGCGATAAGCACAGCCCAGGCGAAGTCCAACGCACACATTACAAGCACGTCATTCGACACCATTTATCTGCACACAGCGTCACAGCTTCTGCAGTTCCCTTACAAAGACTGAATGGCTTTCAGCGAGGGGGGTCTCACTCAGGGCATATTCCAGCAAAACTCTCCAGAGATTATCCTGAGGTATCCGGTCCTGAGCCTTTTGCAAATTTAGAAAATACGCGTGGACCGGTTTGGCATATTCCCAGACCTTCTCTTATCAGAGTTGGTCGTATGTGCCTCTGCCAGACCGAAAGCCACACTGCTCCTCCCGTTACAAAGGCTAGATTAAAGCTCTGGAACGCGGAGCTCTCCCTTACTACTTCCCTTTCCGGGAAGTAGTAAGGGAGATTTACCCCTATAGTAAGAGCAACCTCTCTTGCCTTTTTTTGAAAATAGGCACTAAAGCTCCTTTTTGCCAATCTGGTAGTTGAGCTATCGCAAGCTACTTTAACATCTTTTTCACTCATGGCCTTGAGCATTTCTGGCCGGATTTCAGCAACTCAAGCTGACCTGCCAACTTTTAGCGATCAAGCCGCATTATCGAATTAATCTACTGTGGGACTAATTTCCGCCCTAATCTCGTTAGCAGTGGGATTGCTATCTTCCCTGCCTTGTTGAGGGATCAGCATCCACGAAAAGTGCTCGTTCCGTAGAAAAAAAGTGTACCGTCCTTTGATTTAACCCCTCGTTGGATATTTAACTTTCCTTTCCTAAGGCGACCTGCTCCAACCTCTCGCCGACATTTGTCCATGGTGAACTCCAGGTACTTTAAACCACGCTAATCTTCTCTCACCACCAGCCGCCATACGCCCACACCAAGTCGCTTCACTCTACAAACATTTCTAGGAGAGACAATGACTGCCGATGAAAGCAGTTGCCATTCTTTTGCGGTGCTAATCGTTCTCTATCTAAAATCAGAGACATATTCCTGTAAACGTTGGCGTCGTCGTATGCGGATCACGAGCCTTGCCTTTCGCCTGGGGGGTAAAGGTTTTTGCATTTGTTGATGCAATTTGCACAACATTACGTGGCGATCAGTTGACAGCTAAGCTCCTCTCAAAACGTCAGCCTTACAAATCATCTCTATATTCCGTTAGGCACGAATGAGTCCAATTTTTAAACCGTTTAAACCGATCAAGGATATATTTATTCGCATTATTTGCTGTCTTTACTTAAGCGCTAAACGCCAGTACAAGGAATGGTCTGACGATACCATAGAAAATGCAAAGAGCAATGTGAAATTTGATAAGAGCCCCTCACTATTTTGGGGCCAAACAGGCTCCAGATTTCAGCATAGAATATAAGATGTAATGTGCACTCTTCTTTTTTACCAACTTTGACTTCTAGTATACACCCGATATGAGATAAAACCTTTCTTGAATTTGTGTGTTGAACACGCCTAAGGTTAGAACGTAGCCACTTCTTATAACAACTTCGAGGAAGAACTTTACCTATAGGCGTACCTTTGATTCAACAGCCGAAATTAGATCCGGAGATCTGGAGATCAGTCGCAAAATTATCCTTGGAAACCGTTGTTGCTTCATGTTGGCAAAATAAGTTGATTGAAAGCTCCTTTCACGAAGGCCGAAGTTTACAAAGCCCTTCGTCTGGTCATCGTAGTGCTAATTTAAGGAGAGTAAGTTTGATTGTTTTGACGGAGTGAATTTTCACTCTTGTATACGAGTAAGGCGGATAGGTGAGGACAGTAAATCCAATTGAATGCACTGTGCCAAAACATGAATTGCGTTTAGGGAGCTCATCGGCTTGGCCACATCACAAAACAGGTTCGCAAAGGTTCGCAATGACTATAGAAACACCGGACTTCCATAACAGAATATATGCGATGAGGGTTTAACAAGGTTATTTGGCCTGCACCTTGCTTGTGGCAAAGTACCTGGAAGTAAGACAACCTTGAACAGTTGATTTTTTGCAGTTGAAAACTAAAATGTTGAGGCACAACTACAACGGTTAGTTACGTTTTAGTTTCGGAAAAATTGACTCTTTGGTGCTGTTAAACTAGAACCTTTGAAAATTGCTCACAAAAGGTCGGAGTTCGATGTTATTTCGACAAGGGTTACCTCTGATGTCATTCTTAAGTTTTTTTTTTATTTAAATACTTTAAATATCTCTTTAAATATCGAGGCAATTAAAGATGTGAGTCACATCATCTTCCGAGAGTTAAAGATCAATTTTCAAAAATTCAAATATCGATCTTTGGGATCCTTTGTTTTACTACTCAAAATGTAAACCGATACAGTTGTGCTGACCTGGTTCTGACCACAAATGTAGTAATTCATTGAACGGCAATGAATACAAATCCTGGGTCTCATAATGCATGCTTCCGTACGTTGTATCTTGAACCGGATAGAAAAACAGTACAATTATTGAGCAAAGGAAAAAACCCTGACGTCTGACTGAAGGAAGCTTGTGCAAAGTCGTTAAAATAATTCGCATGCTCTTTATGACGCAGAACAAAAAACCGATTCATACATTGTATGCAGGCCAATGGGAAAGGATGCATCTACTTGTGATGGCCTGAAAACTTACCAGCAAAAACAATAAGCCCCAATCGGTGCATATACATTTTCCGACGATGGCCCTGAACCATTGCACTAAAGACTAATCGCCCCTTAATCTGGAACAAAAACTATCTGATGCAACCGACACAACATCCGAATGATGTCAAGTGATGATACAGCACAGAAAAGGCACCAAAGAGAGAAACCAAGAAAATTACTTGCTTGCCTCAAAGTTCTACGTCTTCTAACGGAGATTAAAAATGAGACTACAAATTAATCACCGATGACACAGCAAAACCCACAGCATTGTGTGGTAACCTGGCAAAACCTACATCTTAACGGCGGCGTGGACCAAAATAATAAGACCTTATTTTAATCCGCATCATTAAAGCATAAAAATAAACAACTCACCTTTGCTGTCTGTCATAGGAAGTGGGTGTTGCCGTTACAGCTGTCATGATGTCGTTATCGAAATCACTTGGCTCGGTACTAAAGGTGTCTGATATCAGGAGGAAGTTGTTATCCTTAAAGTGCGTATAACTTTCGGGCGGACTAACTTGCTGCGGCTGACTACTTTGGTAAATTGACACACGTACTTTGGAACGTTCTAACCTGGAATTAAAGAGAGAGAAAATACAGTTTTCAAAATCCAAAAAAAATAAATGTTATCGATTGACATATGCCCGTAAATTATTCCATGTGACCCAATATATGACGCTGGGCTATAAATAAAACTTATGGGACAAGAGACAAAATAATTATCGTTTTATTAAGGCAGACATGAAGTGTGTTCTAAAATAAGTTCGGATGCGATAATAGCTCTCGTTGTTTTCCTATGACATAATGTCTGTATCTTAATGGACGACTCCAGAATAAGAGCTGTGTTGTGTACCTCTGCATATATGGGCGTACTTCATTTGACGATTGCAATCTTGTCCTCTTGTACGTCTCGCTCTTTCAACAATTATTGCGATTGATTGGAATAGAAAACGCGTGTGCGTGCCTGATTGCTTTTTGTTTACGTAGACCCGTTTTTAGGTAGGTAAGTTCTATTTTGAAAAAAGTATCTTATCTGGAAGTTATGAGTATAGATGTATAGGTGGAAGTTTATGACAGCAAACAGTGAGCAATAGCTATGTGAATGGCGATTTCGTCACTTTTATCAGTTTTATTTATATAAGAAACTGGAGACATGAAAGTGAAGTTCTATCTGAAATGAAAATCACTAGTTTGCTTCGCGGTCAGAAACTAATCGGACAAAATTTCGGTCAATGACGAAAGGAAAGCTTTGATTCTAAAATCGTTTATGATTACTTACTTACTTACTTAAGGTGGCGCTACAGTCCGGGGTGGACCTGGGCCTCAGCCAACAAGCTTCGCCAGCCAGCTCTGTCTCTAGCTAGCCGTCTCCAGTTTCGCACGCGAAGTTGGCTGAGGTCCCCTTCCACTTGCGTGCGCCACCTGAGTCTCGGTGCTCCTCTACCGCGCCGTCCCTGCGGTGTGGATTTGAAGATTTTCCGGGCCGGGGCGTTGGTGTCCATCCGCTCTAGACGACCCAGCCATCGTAGACGTTGTGTTTTGACTCTTTTGGCTAGGTCGGTATCGCTGTACAGCCTATACAGTTCGATGTTATATCTCCTTCTCCACTCTCCGTCTATGCAGACGGGACCGTAAATCGTCCGAAGAATTTTCTTCTCGAAGCAGCCTAAAGTGTTTTCATCCGCCTTTGGCAGGGTCCATGCTTCTGCACCATAAAGCAGAACTGGGATGATGAGGGTCTTATACATGGACACTTTAGTTGCACGAGAGAGATGGCTTTGCTACTCAATTGGCTTCTAAGCCCAAAAAAACAGCGATTGGCAAGAGTTATCCTTCGTCTGATTTCAGCGCTAGTGTCATTGTCTGAATTGATAGCGGAACCCAGGTAACCAAAGTCCCTAACTACCTCAAAGTTACAGCTGTCGATGGTGATGTTTTGTCCAAGACGTCGGTGTTGGGTGTCTTTTCTTGATGACAGCCTAAATTTTGTTTTGCCCTCACCGACTGCTGAACCCATATTCGCCGCTTCCGTCCCAATACTCACGAAGGCTTCACTGACATCACGCTTTGTTCTACCGATTATGTCAATGTCGTCTGCGTATGCGAGTAGTTGAACGGACTTTTGAAAGATTGTACCTCTGGTGTTGGCGCGAGAGTTCTGCACAATTCTCTCAAGTATGATGTTAAAGAAGTCGCATGACAGCGCGTCGCCTTGTCTAAATCCTTTTTTGACATCAAGGGGGTCGGTGAGGTCTTTGCCGACCTTGACGGAACAGCGTGAGTTTTCCATCGTCATCCTGCACAGACTGACGAGTTTGGCAGGGATGCCAAAACTAGACATTGCGCTATATAGCTCGTCTCTATAGATGCTGTCATACGCGGCCTTGAAATCGATGAAGAGGTGGTGTGTATCGATTTGGAATTCCTGGGTTTTCTCCAAGATCTGCCGCAGTGTGAATATTTGATCGATGGTGGACTTTCCTGGCCTAAAGCCACACTAATATGTGCCTATCAGATTGTTGACAAACGGCTTCAGGCGTTCACACAGTACAGCAGAAAAGAAGACTTATGCCTCTGTAGTTGGCACAACTCAGAGGGTCTCCTTTCTTCAGGATCGGACAAACAATGCTGGGGTTCCATTCGTCGGGCATGCTTTCTTCCGACCATGTCTTGTAGATGAGCTGGTGCATGCTCCTAACCAGCTCATCGCCAGCGGATTTAAAAAGTTCGGCAGCTAGGCCGTCTGCTCCGGCTGCTTTGTTGCACTTGAGCTTAGACACAGCTACTTTCACCTCCTCCAGGTCGGGTGGGTGGTATCGTTCGTATGCTTCGTCGGTAACGTCTTCGCCCGGGTTGAATGGTTCGTTCTGCCTGACAGCGGTATTTGGTTTGTCCTCGCCGTTATACAGTCTGCAGAAGTGGTCTTTCCAAATCCTCAGCACCGACTGCGATTCTACAACGATGTTCCCTTGATGGTCCTTACAGGCTTCAGTTCGAAGTTTATACCCTTGGCAGGACCTTTTGATCCTTTAGTAAAACTTTTTAACCTCATTCCTGTTGTAACATCTCTCTATCTCTTCAACCGTGCGCTTCTCGTGCTCTCTCTTTTTCCTTCGGGGAAGCCGGTGTTCCTCCCTCCTCCTCTGCTCGTAGAGCTCGCGAGCAGCTCTAGTCCTTCTGTGCAGCGCCGCTATGTATGATTCCTGTTTAACTGCATGTGCTTGCCGGCATTCATCGTCAAACCCGGGGTTTCGTTGTCGTGGCCGTGTCAAACCCAGCACTTCAGAGGCGGCGTCTCTGATGACATTTTGGCAATGTTGCCACTGGCTATCAGTACTTGATGCTGGCTGCATAGGACTTCGTAGAAGGTTTTGAGAGACTCGGTTGGAGAAGGACCTGGCGATCTCTTGCGTTTGTAGTCGGCCGACGTCAAACTTCCTAACAGTATTTCCATTACTTGGCGCTGGTCGGGATATCCGCAGCCGTACCTTGGCTACAACATGGCAGTGATCCGAGTCAATGTTGGCCCCTCGGAAAGTTCCGAATAACGACGCTTATAGAATTTTAATTTCTTCATTCGCTAGTGCCATCATTTGCTAGTGGCATCTCTACGAGAAGGAGAAATGTCACTGGTCTGACTCAACTC
This sequence comes from Neoascia interrupta, assembly GCA_947623515.1. Classification (NCBI taxonomy): domain Eukaryota; kingdom Metazoa; phylum Arthropoda; class Insecta; order Diptera; family Syrphidae; genus Neoascia; species Neoascia interrupta. Next base: position 47,723,508 of record OX392463.1, on the reverse strand, counting down.
GTGCTTATAAAGGTGTCACTATCCCGATATCCGATGAAGTCAAATATTTGGGAGTAATCCTTGATAGAAAAATTCTTTGGTCCAAGCATGTTGAATCCAAAACCGAAAAAGCACTGTCTACTTTCTGGCAGTGTAGAGGGCCTTTTGGCAAGAGATGGGGCCTATCTCCGAAAAGGGTCCTCTGGAGCTTTACGGCCATGGGAAGACCACTCCTCTCATATGCATCGGTTGTTTGGTGGAACAGGCTTTCGCGGAAACGTGTTACTGCCTTTTTGCCAAATTTCAAAGAACGGCTTGTCTTGGCTGCACAGGGGCCCTTCCTAGTACGCCGGGCTCTGCTCTAGATGCTCTGATGAACATCCCCCTCCCCCCCCCCCCCCCCCCCCCCCCCTCCTTGATATATTTATCATGGGGTGTACACTGAAAACCATCTTTCGCTTAAAGAGAGGTGGTTTTTGGTACCACACGCATTGGAATTTTGAAGAACTTGATCGAGAATTGTCCTTCGACCCCTGTCTTATGGACATGCCCTCTGACGCAATGACCCCAAAAATCCTTTTGCGACAAAATTACCAAGTCAACTTTCCTCAGGTAATGGAATGGCTTCGGCCAGACTCTGAGCCAGAGAAAGAATGCCATCGTATTTTCACGGATGGTTCCAAAACCGGACAGGGGTCTGGTGCTGGAGTCTTTGTGTAAAGCGAGAACATTAGACTCCACTACCCCTTAGGTAAATATGAGTCTGTCTTCCAAGCGGGGATTTTCGCTATCCTAATGGCTATGCGCTGTATTGTGACTAACAGGTGGAGGGTGAGAAGCATATGCGTTTGCAGTGACAGCCAAGCCGCTCTAATCCGTTGCTCAACCCTCTTACCTCGTCCAAGATAGTGCTCAAACTCAAGTATTCGCTGAACTTAGTCGGAAGGCTAAATGCAGTGAATCTTGTTTGGGTTCCAGGTCACACTGGTATCCAGGGAAATGAGATCTCTGATGAGCTTGCCAGACTTGGCTCAGAAGAGGTTTTCTCAGGACCCGAACCTGCTTTAGGCCTGCCTGTATCTGTTGTCACGTCTGCCATTGATACTTGGGTTTCTCGTGAGCACAGACTTAACGACTACGCCCGGACATCTGCGAGGGGTCAGCGTCTTTTCTTCTATCTCTAAGGAGAATCGATTGCAGACTTCTTGTAGGCGTCCTTACCGGCCACCAAGCTTTTGCTAGACACTTAAATGTGTTAGGCTTAAGCGAAACCACCACCTGTCTTGCCTGTGGAGAGGACGACGATACAGCGGAACACTTTCTCTGTAGTTGTCCTGCCTTTGCTCGCATCAGGTGGCGGATCTTTGGGGCTGACGTGGTGAGTGCCGAACACCTAAGCTCTTCATCACTGAAGCTCCTTCTCATCTTTCTTCGAAAGACGGGTAAACTAAATACATTAATGTAAGGTGTCTGCATGGTAGTACAATGGCCCAGTAGTTGTGTCTGAGTGCTCCATCGGATAGTAGCAACCTCCAACAAAGAAGAAGAAGAAGCCAGGCAAAAGAACAACAACGATGTTTCAAGCTGCAAGAGTTTATGAAATCCGTCCAGAAATGTTGAATTTTCGTTTAAAAAGGCATTCGGCCAGCTCATTCTGAATAGTCGAGCACCTGTCAATTGGAGCCGTGAAGGACGATCAGGAAAGATAGAGGTCTCACAAAGAAGTCCTTCACCACGATCCTCGTAATCGAATAGTGGATTTACGATAGTGATGATAATGATAATTATGAAAAAACCCCAATCTCCGAGAGGTATGAAACGGAACCATGTCTGAAGTGTGTGCGGGTACAACATCTGGGAGCTAATGACTTCGATCACAAAAACTTCGCAGCCGTTTGCAAGTAGGTGTTGAGAAAGTATTTAAAATTTCCTGGTCAATCCCTTGCACAAGCCAGTTTGTCATCGATGAAAACGATGGTCTTCGTCACGATAGTAAATAAAGAAATATCATATCCCCAGTCTTGCATTTAAGGTGTGCTTCCTTCAACCGGCATCATTTGGAGTTTTCAAAAAAGATCAACCTAAATTATGACCAGAATTCTTTCTTTTACACTTCCTACTCGTGTGACAACTTCACACGTCGGTCGTCGTCGTCGTTGACCGGCAAAACTCATTTTCAGCTCGTATATTTTTATTTCCAGGTTTGCCAACTCATAATAATTGCGCAAAGATGTTGTCATCAGCGTGTTGCACGTACCATTAGTAAATAAATAATTTTTTTTCTTCTTGTTTAATGTCTGTCTAACATAAATTAAAACACTGTCGACATACTGTCCATCATGCGATGTATAACATCCGCCACTCTATGCCGGTTGGTTAATCACCACACACCACTTGCGTTCTTTATTCTATACCGAACTGAGTCGTTCCTCAGTGGCGGCGACTCGAAAATAGACAAACAACATGGAGAACCATTACGTAATGAAATTTTGCCCACTCACTGTCAGAAAAAAGACTAAAAGAAGAGCAACGTGGAAAAAATCTGCGTATGATAAATATTTTCAAAAGGTAATAAAAACCAAAAAAAAAGTTCTGCACAAAAAATTTATGAAGATGAGATACTTGTACCCGTTCTCGTACTTTGCTGTCGTTTTACGCACAAAAAGTTATTATTCCACTCATCTGATGCGGGTATTTTCGACTGAAGCTCTGCGCACTGACCGAGGAGAGAACGCGGCTTGTGTAAACAAAATAAATGAACGCACAAGTGACCTTGCATGCTCGGGCACATCTCTCATCGAGAACGAGAAAAAGTAAACCAAACCAGCCATCGCGCACTTAACACCACCCCACCAGCAACCAGTTAAGTTTAATTGACTTAGCGACGACGATGATGGCGTCACCGAGCTGGTTAGCTCGCTTGTTGCCTCGGTTCTTTTTGGACACAGCCAAAATCACTTTTGATAAGCAAAAGTGCCTTGAGCGCACATCCCACGTTCCAGTCAGCCACACACTGGTACCAGGTGGCTCTTCGTCGCCCATGTAAAAATGGCCAAATCTCGGAGATCTTCTAGTGCACTCCAGGGCAAGAGCTGAAAGATTTTTATGGATTCTAACGAAAAGCAAAAATCAAGGTTGAGTCGAACTGGATTCGGTTGAGGTTAACCTTGGGATAAGGTGACTGTCAGAACTCGTTCTGTGAAGATTTTTCGTTCAGCGTCGCGGCGCGGCGCGGTGGCTCTTGAGGTCAAAAGTCTCGATGATGCTCCCGCACAAGGGTTCGTGTCAAAGATGTGGGCTAATTCAATTTACTTCAATTCGATAAATTCGATTTATTGATTTGCGTGTGGTCGTTATCGATGCGTTTGCTCGGCGGCGTGCAGCCGATGATGTCATGTTTCTTTATTTACACTAGCATATAAACAGATACAGATACTCTTCGTACTGCGTGTAACTCAATTTTGATAAAGACTAATTGAATTTTAAATGATTCGATCTGGATGCGGTATTTTCTCGTTCTCGGTCAACTGATTGTGTGTCAAAGTGATTGCGTAATGATGAACAACGTTCGTACAAGCTCGATGAGTCGTTGTCGTTGTGTCGACGTTATGAATGTACAACAAAATGTCAATTAAAATTATTATTATCATTATTTGAATAAGTACCCGTAATTGGTATTGTAACAAAACAAAAAAAAAAATGGAAACCTGGGTCTTTTCAAATTCAGCGTACCGCGCTTCAACGGTGTATCTACAGACACACGCTTTCATTTGCATTTTCATTTCATTGTTATCGAATTAATTTAAGGCCTGGACTGGACGTACCTACATATGCAGCCAAGTGATCGTAAAAATGTTTGGCTTTGACCAGGTAGGGACACTTGGGTCTGTTATAAGCTTTAAGTGTTGTTTTTACTTGTAATAGAATCGAAATGCAAATGAGAGTTAGCCTTGTGCACTTGATCGTGTCTTATGTCACTTCAAAGCGATAGTGCGACGCAAATCAGTTATGACGGAACATGCTCTATAGAGACCTGCTGTGAAAGCAGCTGTTACATGAAGTTTTCCACATAGTTTGGCATACGGTTAAATTGATCTTAATCTTTTCAATTGTAAACAAAAAAGCTACGTGCAATATGGGGTTTCATTTGTAAATGCGGCAGATCAAAGCTGTCGACAAGTTCACTTTGTGTCTTGCGTTTTTCGTGCGGCAAAGAAGAAGAGTCGAGTATAAAGATCTGTCAACTCAATTTGGCTTCGTATAGCCTGCGTTGGGCTGAAAAACGATCTCGATTGTTAAATTCTCAAACTTTATGCTGAAAGAACAACTCAAGTTGAACCGATTTTAGAAGCAGTCTACAGCGAAGCATCATCATCATCATCGTTTTCGAATGCCGCTTATCCTTTAAAAGGGTCGCGGAGCGAGGAAGGCTAAATGCTCTTTCCATCTTTCTCGATCCTCCGCCACCAACTCAAGAGACTCCGGCGCAATCCCCAGGCGGGACTTAGAGAGGTTCTTTACCTGATCCCACCACCTGTTTCTTGGCCTACTAGACGGGCGACACGCTCGCATGTCGGCTAGCATGCGACCTGTCTAGGAAGTCTGTCAGGGGGCATGCGAACAACGTGTCCAAACCATCGAAGAATCGATCGCTCCACTCGGAGAAGTATAGCTGCTCAACATTAAGATTCCTACGAATACTGACGTTTCTCACTCCGTCCCTTAGAGTAACACCAGCAACGCACCTCAGGAATCTCATTTCGGCAGCTTGTACCCGCGATCTAATTCTTTCGGTCATTACCCAAATTTCATGACCATAGATGAGGGTCGGAACGAACACTGAATTAAAAACTGAGATCTTTGCTTTCGCTCCAAGCTCAGCTTTCCTGATGACCGGCCGGCGCAGTTCCTTAACTATTGCTCCAGCTAGACCAATTCTACAGGACAACTCAGTATCACTCCTTCCATCTTTCGTGAAAAAGACCCCGAGATACTTAAACTTCTCCATCTGTTTTAATGGAACTCCACTTATGTGCAGGGTACATTGCACAGGAGTTCGGGAAACAACCATCACTTCCGATTTGTTCACGATTACTTCCATCCCAGCATCACCACAGACGGCTGCAAACCTATCCAGTGCTGGTTGAAGCTCCTCTTTGGATAGAAAGGGGAAAAGTAGATGGCTCATCCTGATGCCAGCCAATTCGAAACATTGCTCGCCAAGACTGCGCTTCACCATCCAGTCCATATACAGGGTGTTTCCAAATTCGATGCAAATATTTTGACACAAGATTCTTGGGTATATTTGAAGAAAAAAATTGTTCTACAGTATGGGCCTATCTCAAATTTTGACACCACTTATAGGGAATTTAAGAAAACACCTACTTTGAGGTACCTTGACCCATACTAACACAAATATCTCCGCCAACACTTACAACAGGTACTTCATTTAGGACTTAAATTTTAGAAAAAATAGTACTCCTTTTAACTGCATTAAAATAAAATTGATGACTTTTTTAACTTTCGAGATATTTGCTTTTAAGTCAGATCCTTTTTCCCTGCCCATGACATTTTTTTGACTTTCAAGACACATTTCTGCGAAAAATGCGTAATAAACATATCGGTAATTTTTTTTTTCTAGTGCACCTAACAATACTTAATAAAAATTGCTAAGACAAGTTACCCGAAAAACCCACAGATTTTATGATACTTGGGAAATTCCATAGCAGGTAAATTTAAGAAAAATTATTTTCACGAAGCCCCGACAGGTATAAGGTGGAAATATGATTTGTTACCTACTTTTACAACCGCGATTGACAACAAGAACGATTTTTTGACTATGTATTAATAATTTACGTAGGTTTTAGAGCATGCATTTTTATTAGACTACCTGATAAAAAGGTAATTTCCTTATCATTTTTCTGTTAAATCCCAAAAAGGATTAAGTTTGAGGTTGGTCGCCTAGTTGGAAAATTTAACCTAATGTAAATTGTATTAAAGGTTAGAAAAAATTAAATCCATCAAAGTCATTTTTGAAGCCGAGGTGACACAACAGTTGTTAAGAAACCCTACTTGAAATGGCATCTTTTACAAACGAAGAATACGCCGATATTGTCTACGTTTATGGGATGTGCAACGGAAGTTCTATTAGAGCACAACAAAGATACCATCAGCTTTATCCTAACCGAAGAGTACCTAATCCCCGCGTATTTACAAATTCGTTTCGAAGACTTCGGGAAACGGGATCTGTTTCAACAAGACGACCTAACGCAGGAGCTTCACCAGGAAGAATTGCAGTTGATGAAAGAATACTGGAAGCGGTTGCAAATGATCCATCAATCAGCATCAGGCGCTTATCCTTGTGATTTAATGTTTCAACACATAAAATTGTTCGTCTCCTGCATATGGAAAACTTGTATCCATACCACCATACACCTGTGTAGGAACTGCTTCCGAGTGATTTGGAGCCGAGACTTGAGTTTTGCAACTGGTTGTTAGAGCGGAACTTGGATGACAACGGTTTTATAAGCAGAATCCTATGGACGGACGAATCTCAATTTACTAGAGATGGGATTACAAATTTTCACAATCTACACGCATGGGCTGCGGAAAACCCACACACAAGGAGAGAGTCATCATTTCAACACAGATTTAGCGTCAATTTGTGGGCAGGTGTTATTGGTCAATTCAAACTGCCTCCCACACTGAATTCTGCAAACTATCTGGAATTTTTGCGCAATGATTTAACAAATCTACTGGAGGATGTTCCGGTAACTCAACGAGCTTCGTCATATTTTCAACAGGATGGAGCCCCAGCCCACTTTGGTCGCGAGGTTAAGAATTGGCTGGATGAAAAGTACGCTGGTCGTTGGATAGGAAGAAATGGACCAGTTCACTGGCCTGCAAGATCTCTAGCCCTTACAATTATGGATTTTTTTGTATGGGGGAGAATGAAAGAACTTGTTTATTCTACAGAAATATCAACTCTAAATGATTTAGAAGATCAAATTCTCCAAGCCTCGTCACAAGTGAGGCAGGAGTTATCCTCAATAAACGTTGACAGCGCAATCCAAAAACGGGCTCTAGCATGCATACAAAATGGAGGAGGACACTTTGAACACCTTATTTGATTGTAAAGTTAACTTAATGAAATAAAAAAAAAACATAAACCACACAAGCATTTTTATTCAGAATAATAGGAATTGAAAACTATGAATCGAGTTTTTCATAATTTTACCTGCTATGGAATTTCCCAAGTATCATAAAATCTGTGGGTTTTTCGGGTAACTTGTCTTAGCGATTTTTATTAAGTATTGTTAGGTGCACTAGAAAAAAAAAATTACCGATATGTTTATAACGCATTTTTCGCAGAAATGTGTCTTGAAAGTCAAAAAAATGTCATGGGCATGGAAAAAGGATCCGACCTAAAAGCAAATATCTCAAAAGTTAAGAAAGACATCAATTTTATTTTAATGCAGTTAAAAGGAGTACTATTTTTTCTAAAATTTAAGTTCTAAATGAAGTACCTGTTGTAAGTGTTAGCGGAGATATTTGTGTTAGTATGCGTCAAGGTACCTCAAAGTAGGTGTTTTCTTAAATTCCCAATAAGTGGTATCAAAATTTGAGATAGGCCCATACTGTAGAACAATTTTTTTCTTCAAATATACCCAAGAATCTTGTGTCAAAATATTTGCATCGAATTTGGAAACACCCTGTATGCTATGAAAAGGAGCGGCGACAGAACACAGCTTTGGCGAAGTCCAACGCGCACATCAAAAGGACGGGATTTGACGCCATTTATCCGTACACAGCTTCTGCAGTTTCCATACTAAGACTGGATGGCTCTCAGAAGAGGCCCAGCGCATAGTTCTGCAAAACTCTCCACAGTGTATCCCGAGAGACTCAGTCATACGCCTTGTCCAGATCTACAAAACACGCATAGACCGGTAGGCCTTCACAAGAATAACCTTCAGAGTAAAAAGCTGGTCGGTTGTGCCTCTGCCAGGCCGAAAGCCGCACTGTTCTTCCCGTAACAAAGGCTCGATTACAGCTCTGGAACGCATTTCCAACACCTTCGCGAATACTTTTCCCGAAGGACTCAAGAGAGATATGCCCCTATAGCTGGCGCAATCTCTCCTGTTCCCTTTTTTGAAAATGGGAACTATAACTCCCGTTTGCCAATCGCTAGGTGCCTTCCCTGGGATAGCCCCAGGTCACCTTAATGACACGTGTTAGCCATTTAACACCCTCTTCACCCATTGCCTTGAGCATTTCTGGCCGGATTTCATCAACTCCAGCAGACTTACCAACTTTTAGCGTTTTAAACGCTTCAGTGACTTCGTCTACTGTGGGACTATTCTCTGCCCTTATCTCGTCAGCAGTGGGAATGCCATCTTCAGTGCCCTGTTGGGGGTTGAGCAATTTCGAAATTCGAATTTCGCTCTCATTTTAAAGAAGTGTACCGTCCTTAGATTTAACCCCTTGAATGATATTCAACTTCCTTCCTCTGAGCCGGCGAATGGTCTGCCAAAATATCCTGTTTGCAGATCTGTAATCGTGCTCCAACTCCTCGCCGAACTTTTTCCATGACTGTTCCTTGGCTTTTCTGACTGCCAGTGTGGAAGTCCTTCGCGCCTCATTGTACCGGGCTCGAGAAGTTGGATCCACGCAATGTAGGCTCTCTTCTTCTCTCTGATGGCTTCTTGAACTGCAGGCGTTTTAAACCAAGCAGTTCTTTTCTCACCACCAGCTGCTACCCGAAGCCGCTTCACTCCACAAACATTTCCTGCACAGGCAATGACTGCCGATAAAAACAGCTGCCATTCCTCCTCTGCATTCAAAAGGTCAGTTGGAATTCGTTCAAACTTCTCCGAAACATGCTGTGCAAAACGCTCTCTGAAACGCTCTCAGAGTCAGCATCCTGCAACCTTTCCCACCGTATGCGGGTCACCAGTCTTGGTTGTCGCCTGGGTGGCAAAGGAATACTATCACTGAGTTGACAACTCAGCTCCCCTGAAAACTCGATCATCACAAATCATTCTTTGAACACACGATGGTACAACAAAGAAATCAATCAGTGACTTCTGATTCAAACTGTGCTTGTACCATGTGTATTTGTGAGTGTCTCTGTGTGGGAAAAAGGTGTTCATGATGGACAAGCCATATGCACAGCAAAAGTCTAACAACTTACCTCCGTTCCTGTTTTGATCCGGGTCACCGTGCCTCCCAATCACACTCCTCCAAGTACTGTCGTCTGTACCCACATGTGCATTAAAGTCACCCATCAGGAGAAAGAAGTCCATTTCTGCCACTCTGTCCCAGGGCAGCATCAACTTCGTTCAAAAAGGACTCATACTTTGACTCCCGATTTAGTGTATAAACCTGAACCGGAGCCAGAGTCGATCGTTCAAGCTTAAGCTTTAAGATCAGAATCCTTCCCCCTAACGGAATGACATCGAATACATTTTCTGACAACCGGGGGCTTGCGAGTATCCCCACACCCGCCTGTGCAGTCATGTAATTTGGGACGCCAGACCAGAAGAGCTTCCACCCATCATCGAAGTCTTTGGTTCCGGAACCCTTCCACTTAGTTGAGGAGATGCTAGTTGCATCGAGCTGATACTTTTTGGCCTCCTCAACCAGTTCAAGTTCCTTCCTCGTTAGTGACGCGACATTCTACGTGCCAATTTTGAGTTGGTGCCGTTGTCGATTTGTAGAGTTTTCACCTAAGCCCTCATGTTGACTTGGCGCTGTCCCCCTCCGCCCCCCGTAATGGATAGCGGCACCATTGACGGGCTGCTCGTAACTTCTTCGGGTTAAACCCGGTCGGATGCCGAGCGGGACCTTCCGACTACCAAGCGCGCGCATGCTGACACCCCTCAGGCCCTAGCTCCAAAGGGTGCCCTGGATTACCAGGATCAGTAAATATCCGAGGCTGTTTTCGTTTTCTTTTCATGGTTGGGGGGGGGGGGGGGTGTGTGCATTTTATACCTAACCCGGACAACAGACGCCGACCAGGAAGCCGCTCGTTCCGAAACAGACCCTCCTGGATTTCTGTTATTTGAAGTTCAGCCATCCCTCTGGGATCAGACGCTGACCAACAAGCCGGCACAATGTGTAACAGACGCTGCTGGATTTTATTAAAATCTTCGGGTTCGTCTTTTTTAGTTATAACTTTACTGCCAAGGTTGGCCGCACAAGGAGTTTATACTCCTGGACAGCATCACTTATGCCTGAAGATAACTTTCTTCAGTGGTCGGCTCTTACGACAGACATACCTTAACTCAAGGCTATTCTAAAACCCGATCTTGCAGGGCAAACAGCGAAGCAGGTCTTCAAATCGATTTCGACCGTCACGTGTCAAACCGAGCTGCCGTCAAACCAAATAAGGCCGGTTTGCAGTCGGAGTTAAGACAATTGCCTGAATCAAATTGACTACCTTAACAGCTTAAACCAAGATCTGTAAATCCCGAAACAAAACGATTCTAGAGTTAATCCAGCAAACAGTTTTTCAATGCAGAGTAAACTAAGTCAGAATTGTCAAAATCTTCGACTCTCGAAATTATTGACTCTCTCAACTCACACTTCACATAGAAAAACGCAGGAAAAGAAGTTCGACTTATTCTCTGATGTCATTTTTTCAGAGAAACAAGGAAAATCAACTGCCATTCCACACAGAAAAAACATTAAAAGAAGTGCATACTTTTCTCCAGAGTTGATCCGAGATTAGCTCACCAAATTTGGCGAGATAAGCCGAGATTTCCTACAGATCCAAGTTCACTGAAAAACTCATTTCTGGGGTAAATCTCAATTTAACTCGGGAACTCGGATAATCTCGCACTGACAAACCGGCCCTTAAAGGTCTACCTACTAAACAAAAACCTGAAAAGATTTATTCCTAATTTTCTTTTACGTTTTCAGGCCTATCTTTCTATCCTTTTCACAAATTATTGTGTCTAGTAATTTCAAACAAGCAGGAAGCGGGTAAAAGCACTCTCCTTAAGTTTGTTGCTTTGACAAAGTTGAGTTCCAAAAAAACAGTCCTAGATTAAATCTCTTGAGTTCTTTATCTTTTTTTTCTGTTAGGGGGTTGCACCTCAAGTACTCTTTATAGTTCTTAAGCCCCTCCAGATCACTTTAAATTCCTACTTGCGGCGTGTCGATGGTACACATCTTCCCTAATTAAAGCAAAGAGAAGAAGAGATTTCCGTCAGCCTTTTCATACAATTTGCGTGTTCTCTGGCACAAGTTAGCTTTACGCTGTTTGTATTGCGGGTTTAAATGTTGGTGACATTCTGTAGCAGACTTGAGGTTCCTCAGAATTTTTCAATAGGAGTTTGCGAACTTTGACGGCTGATTGCGGTTACCTTGTTTAAGCTACATCTGTCAAAGTGGCTGTCATTCATTTAGTCTATCTTGCCAAATCCAAACAGAGAGCAAAAGCATTTGCGATCGAAAAATCATATTCAGCGACCAGGCTCATTTATGAATAACTAGATTTGTCATAAGACAAAATTGTCGAATGTGAAACGATTACAAACCGCACAAGACCTACTTAATTGCAGTAAGAACGTCACTGTGTGGCTTAATCAGTTCAATCTTCTTCCAGAACGACATAGGGCAGGCTATAACTGTCAACGGTAAGAGCTATAATGTGGCTAGGACATCGACGGTTTATAGCCCCGTTTCAGTAATGTAGTACGTAGCTTGGTGAACTAGCTGGAGCTCATGAGTTCCGCTTCCAAAATTTTTGACTTAATGAAGAGGGTTCATTCAACTTCCGGCATCTACCCGACTCTACTCCACTAGATTGACTTCGACCCATCATTTTGGTGTGGCAACTCGGTTGATGCAAAATTTTACAGTCTGAGTTGAGAACATGTCAAGTTACTCAAGTCTTTCTTGAGTTTCTCATAAGAGCAAGATTTTAGAGATCAAATGTAAGCATATGAATTGAATCGCTAAAACACAGGTCCTTTGAATCTCAAAAAAAAAAAATCCTTCCAGTGCCCGATTGGAGCCTCCCAAGAAGGTGGATAAAAGAACGCTCACCAGACATAGTGAGTTCCGGCTTGGAAAATATTAACGCAGATCAAAACCATCAGGAAAAATACAGGAGCCCAAAAGCAGCTCTTTCAAAAGCGGCTTTCGGGGTGTCTTCTGTTACCAGCGTTAGAGCTGGCCTAATTTTAATCTTCTCCTTCTCTTCATATCACCCCAACATAAAAATAATATGCAAGAATTCATATTTATGCCGAATATTCCAACTAAATACACACAAAGCTATGCTATTGCTTTGCTTCGCAAAGGCATAACACTTGCGGATATAAGTTTTCGTCTATTTTTGGTAAAAGTACAAAAGTACAGATTTTGGCACTAATATACGATAAAGTAATAAATCACAATAACCATCATTTCATTGTTAAACATTGCTTTATAGATACAAAATATCCTTAAGAACACTGTCTTAAGAAGGTTTCTCGCATTAGTCGAGGCGACAGGAGTTCTTTTTGAGCACTTATTGCTTCGAAAAACACGGTTTAACCTTGACGTTATAAAATATGCATCTCCACGTTCAAGTGTAACACTGCCAAGCTTTAACACTAAAGAATAGAAAACGTCTGCAACTTAGAGCCAATAACAAGGATAGAAAAATGGACAAGGACTACAACTGGTTCAGTGTTATAGATTTGCGTTTCCTGAGAGTTTAACGGAAGCGCTAGTGTCCCATATCTATAAATTTAAGGCAGATTTCATGATCAATCAATCGTCCACCCGTTTACCATATTGCGATAGCTGTAAGACACTCATTCAAGTATCATGCGACGTCCAAACTTTCCGAGGTGCTGATGTATGTTGGCAAGCACAGGCAACCAAGCAAGGAGCATATAAAGCCGGCTCTGTACAGAAAACTAGAGGTATGTTCGCGAGCACTACGATTTGAGGATAAGAGAGGAACACCGGCTGCTCAGAAGGAAGAAGAGAAAACTATGAGGTTTGAAAGAGACTACAGCAGGTATGAGGTTTGAAAGTCTTAAAAAAACGGTGTACGTCGATAAGCCAGCAACAATTTAAGAGCTTAAGGATGAGATAATTCGGCACATAAACGACATAGAACCTCAATTATGCAAGAAGGTGTGCCGTCGAGGTCGCGGCGGGCATTTATTTTTTATGTGATGTTAAGAAGTCTTTTGTGTCTGTAGTTGGCACAATTGAGAGGGTCTCCTTTCTTGAGAATACTAAGGCAAACAACGCTAAGGGTCTATTCGTCAGGAATGCTTTTCACCGATCATAACCTGCAGATAAGCTGGTGCATGCTACTAACCAGATCATCGGCAGCGGATTTAAAAAGTTCGGCAGCTAGGCTGTCAGCCACGGCATGCTTTGTTGCACTTCAGATTAGACGCAGCTAGTTTCACTTTATCTAGGCCGGGTGGGCGGTATCGATCGCTATGCTTCCTCGGTAGCTTCTTCGCCCATGTTGAATGGTTCATTCTGCCTGACAACGAGATTCGGTTCGTCTTTTTCATTACATAGTTTGCAGATATGGTTTTTTAAATCCTCTGCACCGACTGGCGATTTCACAACGATGGTTCGTTAATCGTCCTTACAGACTTCTGCTCGACTTTATATCCTTGGCAGGGTAACCCCAAAGAAAAAAATCCATCGGTGTCAAATCATCAAATCACATGATCTTGGCGGCCAATTGACATCGCAAAAGACTGTCGCGCAAAAGAGCCATTGTTTCGTTAGCTGTGTGGTAAGTGGCGCCGTCCTGTTGAAACCACATATCGTCCACATTCATATCTTCCAATTCGGGTAATAAAAATTTCGTTATCATTTCACTATAGCGAACACCATTCACAGTTACTATGCCGGACCGACGACGAGTTGAGGTGGACGGCTCTTCAGACACACTATCGCGAACAGCAGCACTATTTTCTGCAGTACGAGCTGTACGAGCATGCACTGGTGTTTTCACGTCTCCTACAACAGACCCGGTTTGCTCAAAATTTTTGCACGATTTTTCCGATTGTACGCACATTTGGACGATTAAATTGACCGAAAAAATCACGAAGCGCACGGTATGCATTTTGATTTGAACGCCCATTTTCATAATAAGCCTGAATAACTTTAACGCGTTGCTCGATTGTGTATTTTTCCATGGTTCAAATTGAGTTAGTCTTAAATTGAGAAATGTCAAATGAAATGCAGAAAAAAAACTTGAAGTTTAGGTGTGGTTCACATTTAACATCGGCCCTTAAAATTTAACCACCCTTTGTTTTCTGTTGTACCTACTGTGTGAACGCCTAAGGCCGTTGGTCAACAATCTGCTTAAGGCCAGGAAACTCCCCCACCGATCAAATATCGATATCACACTGCGGCAGATTTTGGAAATCTTTCTTCTTAAACCTAATTCCAAATCGGTGCACACTACCTTTTAATCGATTTCAAGGCCGCATATGACAGCATCTATATAGACGAGACAAACTCGTCAGTTTGAGGAAAGCTCACGCTGCTCCGACAAGGTCGGTCAAGACCTTCTTCTTCTTCTTCTTTTTCTTTTAGGCGCGAGGTTATGTTCTGAAGTGATGGATCATAACCCTCTCACTATACTTTTTGACCTCAGAATATACCGGCAGGCCACCTGGTTTTGGATCTCTTCGTCACTGAGGCCAGATAAATGCTGTTGACGCTGCTTTTGTGCGATCCATGAATGTTTAGGCCTTCGTTTCTTTCGCGATTGAGCTGGAATGTTATTTTGACATTGCCTTTTTGACAGGGTTCGTAGGATCTTTCTTTCAAACATTGCAATACATTGCAATGGAGAAAGGTTCTTTTACATAGAGCCCTCCTCGGATCTTCGTACTTCTAATTCGATCTCGCTTTGTAGCTCCTGCTGTCGTGCGAAGCATCTTTATCTCAGCTGGCGTTATTTTGCTCTCATGTTTCTTATATGCTGTCCAACTTTGTGAGCCATATGTAAGCGCCGGACGCGCAACTGCGGTGTAGAGCCTTCTTTTCAGCTTAGGGGGCATTTTTCGGTCACAGAAGATGGCGGAGTTTTCTCGCCACTTCATCCACCCCACACTTATGCGATGATTGATGTTGTCATCACAGTTTGCTTTGATATTGGTCATAGATCCCAGATACTTACACTTTTCACACTTGGAAGCACATTTTAATTCAATTTGATGTCTGGAATTGGCTCGGGTAGACTATCTCTGTGTCGGCCTGAGGGTGAAAACAACCTGTAACGCACACAGTAGGTATCCATGCTAGTAAGCGATCAGGCTATGGTTTTTCTGAAGTCTAAGTGCCAATTAGTCTTCCATGCACTTGAATAAAGGTGCGATTTATTGTCAAAATATATTGACAAAAAATAAAACCAGCATTTTGATTATACCAGGTTGCGAATTGCAAAAACTACGTGACTTGTCGTTACTTAAACTCTTTTACAATAAAATTGAAGTATATATACATTCATACTCAAAACCGACTGCGCCAAATTAAAAAATGGGCTGCGTGCCTTTGTAGGGTCCATACTTTTTGGTAACGTGGTTGCAGTGATTACGTAACAGAAAAGAGAAATACATTCAAAACCGGCAGAGACATAACTAGATACAATTAGAAAAGGACATACACTTAAAACCGACTGCGCCAAAATGCAAAACATTGAGCAACCTTTTTTGGGACGGGACTTGTACGGAAAGTAACTAAGTAACAAAATTCAGTGGACACGCGAGCTTATTGTTTTAATCAAGGCTCATTTCGGGAGTTTCCAAAATCGCCTTCGACCTTTCTTGTAGCGCGTCTTCGTTTCTTTTTCAAAACTCACGGTCAAGGTTATCTCTTCCATTATTCAACTAATAACGTCAACGAAAAAATGCTATCCCCGAATAAGCTTGCCTCCATTCTTTTTACTGAAACTTTCAAATCAAATTAGCATCCCCCCGAAAATGTGCTTTTAAATACATCCGTTCGTTTGTACACTGCTCTCGTAAATTGCTTTTAGCAAAAACATTTGTGTTTAACCAACAAAAATTATTATTTTTTTCTATTTTTGCAAATTGTTTATTTAGGAATTTTCGCATTTCCTTGCTGGCAAATGAAAGTCGGACACAAAAAAAAAACATCGAATAGAAAATCGACATTTCCCGATGATGTTTATTTATCGTTTGGATATCAGCCAAAGTTTACCAAAGGAAAAAAATAAATCTACGCAACTCAAAGTCCAAAGACAAAAGAATGAAACGACCGAACTGCCATGTTCCGACAATAAAGAGCCTTAATCCGCAGTACAACAAGTTAATTCTTTAATTTGTTGAAATACTTAGTAAAAGGCAACATTAATTTGTTGCCGGTGTTCCGAGCTCATCATTCAAGTTAATTCCACAAGTCGTACTGTGAGGTACATTCCCATATACGTAGACAAAATTTTTGTACAGTGGGAACCTACTCCACAGTGGGAAGGTTTACACAAACTCATATCAAATGGCGTGCGAATGGAGGAGAAGATCAAGAAAATAGCGAAGCCCGGTAGAGGAATTGTTCCGACTTGTGAGCTGCTTGTGGCATTTATAGGTCAATGACTTGAATTCACCTGGGCTGGTGGTGCTACTAGTTGTTGGTGTTCCGGTGGCGCGCGCACGCGGAGGCAAGCAACGAAAAGGAAACTTAAATTACTTCAACACAATACAGATACACGCATAATTTAGGTGCCACTTAGTACAATTTTACAATTTTCGTACAACGTGTTTTTTAACCCTTTTCTTTTTTTTGGCTTGATTGCTGTTGTTTTAAGAGTTTAGACCAACCGCCGGCCGACGACGTTGTGGCCTGTCTAGATCTAGAGAAAAAGGTAGCCAATCATTGTGATGCCCCATAAGAGCTGGGGACGGAAATACATGCCTCAGCTACTGGGAAACTACAACATTCTGTTGGGTGCCTCTTTTTTCTCAGAACTAGTTCCTATGAATGCGAACAAAAGAATTGTGTCGATAGTTAGACAGTAGCTGGCTTGCCAGCCCATTAAGTGTGAAAATGTTTAGAGTTTAGGATTTTTTTTTATTACCTTTCAATTGATTAGATAAGACAGTTATGAGGAATGTGAAAAGAGAGGTAGATCTTCGTGAGAATCTAATTAGGGAACGGGAATGCTTACCACCCGTAAGCATTGCCAAGAAGAACATAATAATAGGGTCAAGCATTTGGTTCGTTTTTCAGGAGGGAAGAACAAGAACCGAACTAATTTGACAATGTAATAAAAGTGGAGAAATTGAAAGCTCAAATAAGTTTTCGAACACTTTCATAAAGGCTGGAGTTAAATTGTAAAAAAAAACATCAATGGGTTGACAAGCATAAAAAAATGGTTTAGTTTAACTCGCTAATATCAACGAATTTAAACAACGATGCACACAAATTAAAGTACAAAATGTGTCCGCCTGCGCCAAGCTCAAAAATGGAGGACTTGTCTCAGGAGCACCTGTGCTTGATGGTAGGTCATCATCATCATCATCATTTTCGGATGCCGCTTATCCTTTAAAAGGGTCGCGGAGCGAGGGTGGCTACTGGCACTTCCATCTTTCTCGATCCTCCGCCACCAACTCAAGAGACGGTGTTGATGGTAGGTGCTGGAGGTATTCAAGTAATGATAAAAGGAACTCCATACTTTAAAAACCGACTGCGCCATAATTAAAGAAAGCTTAAAAGTTCTTCCGCATCTCAATATCCCCAAAGGGACATGGAGATCTCCCGATCAATTAACCGTCAACCAGATTGACCATATTGCGATCGACGCAAGGCACTCCTCCAGTATCATGGATGTCCGAACTTTCCGAGGGGCCATTATGGACTCGGATCACTACCTTGTTGTAGCCAAGGTACGGCTGTGGATATCCCGACCAGCGCCAAGTAATGGAAATACTGTGAGGAAGATTGACGTCGGCCGACTACAATCGCAAGAGATCGCCAGGTCCTTCTCCAACCGAGTCTCTCAAAACCTTCTACGAAGTCCTATGCAGCCAGCATCAAGTACTGATAGCCAGTGGCAACATTGCCAAAATGCCATCAGAGACGCCGCCTCTGAAGTGCTGGGTTTCACACGGCCACCACGACGAAACCCCGGGTTTGACGATGAATGCCGGCAAGCACATGCAGCTAAACAGGAAGCATACAAAGCGGCGCTGCACAGAAGGACTAGAGCTTCTCGCGAGCTCTACGAGCAGAGGAGGAGAGAGGAGCACCGGCTTCTCCGAAGGAAAAAGAGAGAGCACGAGAAGCGCGCGGTTGAACAGATAGAGAGATGTTACAACAGGAATGAGGTTAAAAAGTTTTACCAAAGGATCAAAAGGTCCTGCCAAGGGTATAAACTTCGAACTGAAGTCTGCAAGGACCATCAAGGGAACATCGTTGTAGAATCGCAGTCGGTGCTGAGGATTTGGAAAGACCACTTCTGCAGATTGTATAACGGCGAGGACGAACCAAATACCGCTTTCAGGCAGAACGAACCATTCAACCCGGGCGAAGACGTTACTGACGAAGCATACGAACGATACCGCCCACCCGACCTGGAGGAGGTGAAAGTAGCTGTGCCTAAGCTCAAGTGCAACAAAGCAGCCGGAGCATATGACCTAGCTGCCGAACTTTTTAAATCCGCTGGCGATGAGCTCGTTAGGAGCATGCACCAGCTCATCTGCAAGACATGGTCGCAAGAAAGCATGCCCGACGAATGGAACCTCAGCATTGTTTGCCGGATCCTGAAGAAAGGAGACCCTCTGAGTTGTGCCAACTACAGAGGCATCAGTCTTCTTAGCATCGCATGCAATATCTTTTCTGCTGCGCTGTGTGAACGACGAATGGAACCTCAGCATTGTTTGCCGGATCCTGAAGAAAGGAGACCCTCTGAGTTGTGCCAACTACAGAGGCATCAGTCTTCTTAGCATCGCATGCAATATCTTTTCTGCTGCACTGTGTGAACGCCTGAAGCCGCTCGTTAACAATCTGATAGGCACAGGAAAGTCCACCATCGATCAAATATTCACACTGCGGCAGATCTTGGAGAAACCCCAGGAATTCCAAATCAATACACACCACCTCTTCATCGATTTTAAGGCCGCGTATGACAGCATCTATAGAGACGAGCTATATAGCCCAATGTCTAGTTTTGGCATCCCTGCCAAACTCGTCAGTCTGTGCAGGATGACGATGGAAAACTCACGCTGTTCCGTCAAGGTCGGCAAAGACCTCACCGACCCCTTTGATGTCAAAAAAGGATTTAGACAAGGCGACGCGCTGTCATGTGACTTCTTTAACATCATACTTGAGAGAATTGTGCAGAACTCTCGCGCCAACACCAGAGGTACAATCTTTCAAAAGCCCGTTCAACTACTCGCATACGCAGACGACATTGACATAATCGGTAGAACAAAGCGTGATGTCAGTGAAGCCTTCGTGAGTATTGGAACGGAAGCGGCGAATATGGGTTTAGCAGTCAATGAGGGCTAAACAAAGTCGCGCGCACGAGTCAATGAGGGCTAAACAAAGCAGCCCTCATTGACTGCTGAACAAAGTATATGCTGTCATCAAGAAAAGACACCCAACACCGACGTCTTGGACAAAACATCGACAGCTCAAACTTTGAGGTAGTTAGGGACTTTGTCTACCTGGGTTCCGCTACCAATTCAGGCAATGACACCAGCGCTGAAATCAGACGAAGGATAACTCTTGCCAATCGCTGTTTCTTTGAGCTAAGAAGGCAATTTAGTAGCAAAGCCGTCTCTCGAGCAACTAAAGTGTCCATGTATAAGACCCTCATCATCCCAGTCCTGCTTTACGGTGCAGAAGCATGGACCCTGTCAAAGGCGGATGAAAACACTTAAGGCTGCTTCGAGAGGAAAATTCTTCGGACGATTTACGGTCCCGTCTGCATAGACGGAGAGTGGAGGAGGAGAAATAACATCGAACTGTACGGGCTGTACAGCGATACCGACCAAGCCAAAAGAGTCAAAACACAACGTCTACGATGGCTGGGTCATCTAGAGCGGATGGACACCAACGCTCCGGCCCGGAAAATCTTCGAATCCACACCGCAGGGACGGCGCGGCAGAGGAGCACCGAGACTCAGGTGGCGCACGCCGCTTCGGTAAGGGGACCTCAGCCAACTTCGCATGCGAAACTGGAGACGGCTAGCTAGAGATAGATCTGGCTGGCGAAGCTTGTTGGCTGAGGCCCAGGTCCGCCCCGGACTGTAGCGCCACCTTAAGTAAGTAAGTAGGTAAAAATTCTATTAGTATTATATCTCCCGTATTACAACGATAGCTTAGTATATTTTAAGGTGTTGCCACATATATTACCCAAAATAAGCAAGTCGACATAGCCGACCGTCTGCGCCAATTGTTTGACATCAACTTAAGTGGACAACTGCGCTAAGCTCAAAAATGGACGACGTACCTTAAGAGTACCTGTGCTTGACGGTAGGGTGCTCGAGGTATTAAATTAAAAAATAAGAAAAGGAACTCAATACTTTTAATACCGACTGCGCCATAATTGAAGAATGCTTAAAAGTGCTACAAAAGTCGTGTCTTAGAACGACAATTTGGTAAATTTTAAGGTGTTGCCACATTTTTAAACCACAATAGGCAAGTCGATGAAGTCGACCGGCTGCACCTATATTTTGATATCAACTAAAATGGACGAATGTCCCAAGCTCAAAAATAGACGACGTGCCTCAGCACGCCTGTACTTGGCGGTAGGGTGCTCGAGGTATTCAAGTAATGAGAAAAACAACTCAATACTTTGGTTACCGACTGCGCCATAACTCAGACGGCTTAACAGTGCTACAAGTGTTATATCTCCTGTCTTAGAACGATAGTTTGGTGTATTTGAAGGTGTTGCCACATTTATATACCAAAATAAGCTAGTCGACATAGTCGTCCGACTGCGCCAATAGTTTGACATCAACTAGACAACCGGTGTACCTGATTTGTATGAATAGGTTCGCTAAAAATCAGGGGGGGATTGAATCAGGCATTCGCTAGTGGGATATCAACCTTGCACGCCATAGTTTAAAATCAGAAACCAAGACAAGTTGATTGAAGCATTCGAGCAAAAATCTAAGGTCAAGATCTAAGTATTCATTATTTCGAACCGTTCTCTACAGTTTTCTATGGGAGACTAACAACTTGAGCAACTTGGAAGCAACTTTCAACAAACTTGTCAATACTATCTTAAGCAATCCAAGGAGTTCTTTAATAGGGTCATTTTTGACCCGACTGTTTCCTACCGCCGGCAAGGGTAGCTACCTTAGCCCAGCACAAAAGAGACAATCTAAAAGTCTAGAATGTAATTATGGCCTTTTGTTCATCTACTCAAATAAGGTTTAATTCAGTCCAGGTTTGATTTAGACCGTTTCCTGCAGGCTCCAGTATAGAATTTTCTTCTTTTTATGAATCGAATTTCTGATGTCAACTAACCACAAGTTTTTGCAACTTATTTCCTTACTTATGGGGCAGCCGACCTATGGAAGGTTTCTACCTGGCTTACAGTAGGTTCATCCTCTTCGATACTGGGCAAGTTGCTTAGAATTGTCCAGACCAAGCGCTCTGCTATAGATTTTTCTAAGTACACTTTAAATAACTGGATAAAAGGAGGCCACCAGAGCTTTTGTGTATATGCAATGCATTGTATTGAAAAATTTAAATGCAGAAAGTAATGGATTTTGTTGGGATTTGCATTGTCATATGCGATTGCATGCGCAATCAGCACCACATTCGTTTGTTAGACACTTTTCAATTAAGCAGATGATAAATTGCTGCTCAGTTAAAAGGTGCTCAATTCTACAACCGCATTCACCGCAGAATGATATTTATGGGACTTGTTTATTGCATTTGTGTTATTATTGTCCTCAATATCTGGCGATTTTGAAATGAAACGAACGCCTTGGAAATTTAGCACAACTTTAAGTACAACTTTTCCATAAGACTTTTCTCCATTGCGGAATCTAGTAGAGATTCTTCGATGATCTTGAGAGGCAAGGCAATTGATCAATTAGAAATTTACCAATAAATGGTGCTAACGATTTTTTTGATGATACGCTTTTTGCTGAAGCCAAAACAGAAGCTGGACTCATGCTTACATTAACCTATCAACTAAGGTTTTGGATTCCAACGGAAACTGAATTTCCTTTTTGATTGCAAAAGCCAGAGCAATAAGACTTATGATGAATTCGGGATGCAAGGTCAGTTCACAAACCTATAGTTCCCGCCAATTATGAGGACGAAAACCCATCGATGACTGCGGATGTTTGGAAAATCTTTTGGCGACTCTCGGATGCTGGCACCACCAATTCTTGGCAAAGTCAGAAGCTAGCGCCATATTCTCATAAATAGGACTCCGGTGTCCTTGCTTAGCGGTCCGTCCAAAAATGGAAAAAGGACCTCTTATGGTATCGCTACGTTGTCCGTCCTCTCGTCCGTCCAATCGCGTTAGAGCTTCTGAACGGTAAGTCGTAGAAAGCCAAAATTTTGTGTGCTTTTAAACTGCGGAAATAGTCAGAGAATTCAACGAGGGTTTAATTACAGTTTGAAAATTCATGGGAAAATGGATTAAATGATTTTTTATACTTTTCTTTAGAAGTTTACAGGCAAGAACTAGAAAAACGAAACTTAAGTTGAGTAAATACTGAACTGAACGAAAAAATCCAATTTTTTGAAAATATTAAAAGGTTTTTGAGAAATGAAGAGTAGAAAATGGATGAGGTTTTTCAAAGTTTTTGAGGCCATAACTTTTGAACCGCGTAGGGCCGGTTTTTCAGTGCTTAGTTACAACCAGCTTAAGCCAAGATCTGTTAATCCCGTATTAAAACAAATCTGGAGTGAACCTAGAAGCAGTTTTTCAGTGCAGAGTTAACTCCGTTAACAAAGTTGTCAAAATCTTCGACTCTCGAAACTATTGACGATCCCAACTCTCATTTCACATAGAAAAACACAGGAAAGAAGTTTGAATTATTCTCAGATGTCATTTTTCAAAAAAAAAAAAAAAAACACGCAAATCAACTGCCATTCCACACAGAAAAACAATAAAACAAATTCATACTCCTCTCCAGTGTTTATCCGAGATTAACTCGCCAAGCCCATATTTAAGTTCACTGAAAAACTCATTTCTGGGGTTAATCTCAGTTTAACTCGAAAAGTCGGATAATCTCGCACGGAAAAATCGACCCTTTGTGAAGAAAGCCAACATTGAATACACGTATAAAGCAACACAAAGTGCTTAAGTCATATTTTTCAGACAAACTTTTTAGTACTGCCGTTTTAAAGCATTTTCGAAAACAAATCGCAAAAATGCATGAAAAACCGTGTTTGTGTCTGTCCCCTTACCTCCGGTGTTGTTTGGACAAATCATATGAAAAAAATCACATATATCAGAAATTATCAAAAATTTTAAGGCAAATTATAGACAATTTTTAAATTTCAAAAGCTTCTGAGATTTAACTCAAAAACAGAAAAGCATTTTCAAAAACTTTTTTTTAAAAACTTCTAGATTCTTAACGTTAGAAGCGAACTTGTCCAGATTTAGTTAACGTACAAAGGGTACAAAAATAAAGCAGGATGCGTTAAAAAATTTTTTTATTGCAGTTTTTAACGTAAGTTTTTCGAGGCCTATTTAAAAACGAAACAAAAGAAGGAGGTTATTTTACCGTTTACGCAAAAACCGGTTGCCAAAAAATTTACGAAAAGCATTCAATGTCAATGCAGGTAGTTGCGCTGTTGGAACAAAGTCTAAGGGGAACTGAAAAAAATTCCAAATACATAAAGGGTCCGCCATCTAACGTTTTTTTTAACTCTCGTGAATGGTAACACTTAGTTCATGTCTGATTGGACAGGTAATTAGTTTTATCCTTCCGCTGAACGAATATGGTTGTGTATACGCTTGAACAACGCTGAGAAATGTTGCGACATAACTTTGAAGCCGAAATTTGAGAAAATATTCAGCAGTTTTTTTATAGCATTTTCAAAAAAAAACTTATTTGGCGGACCCTTTAGTTGTTTTTAGATTTTAAATTTGAAAAAAAAAAAATATAAAAAAGGTTAAAACAAGGTTTGTCTCCCCCTCTAGCTCCCTAATAAATAACGGCAAAGCCAACCTTCTAAAATTTTATGCAAAGCTATAGTGAACTTCGAATTTTCAAAAACTTTGAAGATTAGACTCGAAAGCGTAAAAACATTTTCGAAAACGATTTTTTTATGGTTGCTAGTTTGTTAAACTTCCTCACAGTATTTCCATTACTTGGCGTTGGTCGGGATATCCGCAGGTGTACCTTGGCTACAACAGGGTATTGATCCGAGTCAATGTTGGCCCCTAAGAAAGTTCGGACATCCATGAAAACGGAGGAGTGCCTTGCGTCGCAATGTGGTCAATCTGGTTGACGGTTGATTGATCGGGAGATTTCCATGTGCCTTTGTAGATATTGAGATGCGGGAACTGTGTATACTAGCTACCACAACGTGTCGCCCCGCAGCAAAGTCGTGCAGGCTGTGCTTTCCGACTGTACGACCAAAGATGCCCTCCCTTCCTAGCTTGGCATTAAAGTCGCCCAGGACAATCTTAATGTCGTAGCTGGGGCACTGCTCATAATTTTTGTCCAGGAGCTCGTACAACATATCTTTGGCGTCGTCATCTTTCTCCTCTGTGGGGGCAGCGCGCATATGAGGCTAATGTTGGCGAATTTAGCCTTGATGCGGATCGCCGCGAGGCGCTCGCTCACAGGGTTGAAGTTCGAGACTTTTTGCCTTAGTCCGCCTCCAACAACGAAACCACATCCAAATAGGCACTGGATTTGATGTCAATAGCAGTCGCCGTAGTAGAAGTCGCAGTTTTTCATCCTTCTTTTGCCCAGGCCGTCCCACCGCATTTCTTGGATGGCAGTGATGTCTGCCTTGCAGTCGTTCAGGGCCTCTGCTAGTTGCTCGGCTGCACGTGGTCTGTTAAGGGACCTAACAATTCACGTTCAGATCCGAAGCTCGTTGTCCTTTTGTTGTTTGCCTTGGTCGTCAACAGTAAATCCGTCCAAAACCGAGGCTTGTTGCTGCTTCGTAACTGGTGTTTCTTTACATGGCCGGGAAGTCACCCCGACACGGCACGACCCCCAACCTGGAGGACCAGATCTTTTGTTTAGCTCTTAGGACGGAAAGCCGGATAACTCGCTCCTTATAGGCCTGAGCTCCGAATACGTTGTAGTAGGCCATATAAGGTGTTCACTTAAGGAGTTTCGGCCTGACTGTAACTGTGCACGCCACCGTTGATTCCAACTAGGGAATTCCTCCGCTGCCGTCCGGATGCAAGGAGAAGTGCCTTAGTGGGAACACTCCTCGCCCCTTCTCTCGTCTGCTCCCTCCAAACAACCTTCCAAAGGGGTTGGAACCCAATCTCCAGTTGAGGTACTAGGCACCCGGTGTTCACAACGGGGAAGTGAGAGTAGGAGTTGATAGACAGAATTTGGTTTAGAAAACCTTTTGATGCTTGTATCCTCTTGAGTGCACATGTCTATTTTTTGGTTCTTGCATTTAAGTACTGAAAAACTAGAAGCTATTCACCTGGTTTTAAGGCAGATCTCAGTTTTCTCGCTCAAGAATCTGGTGGCCGAGCAGAAATAGTTTTGTAAAAAACAAACTGTCCTTAAGCATCTCCAGAGATGGCCCAATGAAAACATTGGCGCATAGAAGACACAGACACAAGTCTTCAATGCGCCATTCCTAATCAGGTACAAAGAATAGCAACGAATATAGCATACGTAAGGCAAAAACTAGTGAGGTGGTCGAATTTGGACAAAGAATCAATCGTGATCACTGTAGCTCAACGGTAGAGCATTACTCGCGACAACTAAAGGTTGCAGGATCGTACCCTGCCGGTGAACCGCACACGGTTTTTTCGTTCGACATTTCCGTCCTCTAACATTTCAACTCCACTCTACGACATTGGATTTACTTAGTTATAAGTTGAAAAGTTCTTATGCACCATATTCTCTGAGCGCATCGTAATGACTGTTTTCAATTTGGATGTTTGTTTTGAAAAATCATCCTAATAATATTTACTCTTTATCAAGGACACTAGAGCCGTTGCCTCTTTCAAAAGAAAATAAAAAAAAAATTTCCTTTGGTCTGCTCTACGTAAGACTAAAAAAAAAAAGTTGGCTAATGTAAAATTTGGCAAACGAATCTTTGCTTCGTTATGATTTATTTATTAACAACAAACACACTGGCCCGAACGTCGTCGTTTAATAATTTTGAAGGCCATCCAGGAAAATGACAGGCGATTTATCCAACACAAATATTTAATCCAAACATAAGCATTTGACAAATACGTAAATAAGCAAACTTGTTCCAAACAAATTGTTCTACATGGTGTAGCCTATGTAAACACATAAATCAAAAACTTATCACTCTATCATTCAATGGATGGCTCTTCACTTTTGTTCTGAAAGGCAGCCCATTCAAACTTAATTAACTTCAAACTCTACTCTGAATGGACCTCTTTTTTTTTAATTCCAGCCTGGTTCCATTTTCATTGCGAATCTTCGAAGATGAATAGGTGTAAACGCACTCATCCTAGCCGAAGCTTTTGTCTTTATGGAAACAAGTTGGCGTTATTCAAATCATTCATCATCCATCACCCATTCAACAGCAGCGCTGTATTACCTACCTTCCTACCTGTGCAAAAAGGTCGGTACCCTGTCATTTCTATTGAGATCCGCAAACATTGAAGACGGTCTTCAGTCATCATCGTTTCCCTATTCATTGGCGTCTACCGAAATGGATATAGCAAGTTTGTAGGCACCTGTACCTACATAATCTGCGAGACAATTTTGTCGGCTCAAGGAGCTGGTTCATATTAAAAAAAATAAGGTCATCCACCTGATTACAAGGTCTTTTGGCGGAACTGTTGTCCACTCCAAGAATATAAACAACAATTCACAGCCCTTCCGACATTTCATTTAAGAAAAAAAAAATCGTAACTTGTCCCTGGTCCGTTCATTGTACAATGTGAATTTATCTGCCTTGAACGGCATTTATCCTTGTATCTCGTGGCTCGTGTCCATGCACAAAGAGGAAGTTCAGATCCGGAAAAATTCGCTCGACAAAGATTCTGGCAGGTAGCCAAATGGACTAGACAACCAAATAAATCCAGCCAAGCAACGGTCATCGGTGATTTTTCGACTTTAAGTTGGATTAGCTTGTGGGTCAGTTTGTAAATTTCTACAAAAAATTCCAAGAATCTATTTTTTTATTTATTTATTTCCCCCTCCGATGATGAATTTAAATTTTTATTTTTTAAATTTTTATCGCTAAAGATAGTGCGCGTCTAATTAGATTAGCACGTTCGAGTGATAATTGATTGGAAAGTAAATTTATTTCATTTATAGAAGACTTAGGCGATGTTTTTGAAATATTTCCAGGGGGAGATGCACCCCTATTTCTGTCGGCTGACATAACCGGACTTGCAGGACAAAATGAAGTTTTAATTTAATGGAAAAAATTGTTTAAATTAGTTTCCCCGTAGCCGTGGAAGCCATCTAATGTTATTGACCGATTGATAACAGGGCGCCCGCTCTGTTACTTACTTGTCATGTCAGACAGGTTCATTGTCAAGATCGAAATACGATCATGTAAGCAATCATGTAATCTAACTTACCACTTAACGTTCACACTAGAATAATATACCTACATGGGGTGTGGTTATGTGTATCTATATTTCGGATGCTACCTGTCATCGGGTTGCAAAAAAAAAAGTATAATATAATTTGTTGTAATGATACTAAAAATAGAAACGTTTTGCTGGTAACACGATCGAATCGGTTTCGAAGTAGATGGTGGTTTTTATGCTCAAATGAGCTGATCAATTTTCTTATTCTCAATTATATATTATACACCCTGTGACCAGCAAGCAGCAGCTCACAGTATGCTTTACACATGGCGCCCTGTGCACACACTTTTGAGTGTTCTCAGCAGGGTTGCCATGCATTTTTTCAGTTAAAAAATATGAAAAGTGAAAACAAATCGATTTGAAAAAAAAAATTATGTTTTCACTTTGCCGCTTTTGTCCGAAGAAAATCATTGGGTAGAAAAACCTGGAGTAAAAATCTTGACTCAATAACATTTAACCGCTATTTAAGGCTCAGAAGGCTTGGCGGTCATAGCACCCGATAATGCATGAATGATATTTTGAAAAAATGCGAGGTGGTTGTAAATTAAGCAACGAAAAAGGCTCTGTTCATGAGGTGGGAGGAAATTTTCTCTAAGGACGAGGGTTTTGAGTGGAGCTCAAAACGTCTCCACATGAAAAAGCGAAATTTTCGAGAACGTAAAAAGTTATTGGTGTTTAAGAACTGTTGTCTCGAATGTTAAGGCGCTTTTTGAATCTGGGCATTAAGATCCCACAATACCTGATGGCAGTTTTACAACAAGCGCGTCAGCGGAAAACCAGAGCGGCAGCGTCAACGCGACACTAGAAAATCGTTTGTTAATACACAATGAAAGCGAGAAACCGCGACGACTGTTTTGACTGCAAAGAGACAAAACAGAACTCATTTGCAAGATTTGTCGACATATGGTGCATTCTTCGAAATTGTGAGCTTCGAAAAAAAACGTCTTTTCACCTGCGTCTCATAACTCACATCAGCAAATGACAGAATAATTGTCGACCCCGACGAGGGTTTTTAAATTTTTCGAAATGTCCGGTGTGCGAGACAGCGGTAACGCCGGCATTGTGAACAACCCCTGATACCTCTTAATGGGCAATGCACC
This sequence comes from Neoascia interrupta, assembly GCA_947623515.1. Lineage (NCBI taxonomy): Eukaryota > Metazoa > Arthropoda > Insecta > Diptera > Syrphidae > Neoascia > Neoascia interrupta. Next base: position 47,694,727 of record OX392463.1, on the reverse strand, counting down.
TTTTTCCATTGATGAATGTAGGGATCGACTCGACTGGGTACCTTTTGCCCAATGACGGTATACTCTACTGGTCTACACCGGGAAGTCATACAATAACAAAATACACTCACAGTAAGCACTGAATCTGGGAGACAGTAGTTCAAAAGAACTTTGCGAAAACCTCTCTTCGACTGCGGAAAATATGGGAAGTATCAACATTGATGCTAAAACGAAAGCCCTCCATCTCCTGAGTCCAGACACGAACAAAGTCTCACAACACCTCATATTTCTTCGCTCGTGGTTTTTACATACAAAGGGAAAGGGGAAATTAATACCGGAGACACAATAAAGGCAGCACAGGAGGGATGATTGGTAACATTGCTAGCCCCGTGATGAAGATTGCCCTAAAAACGTTATGCGGGAACCACAAAGCAGCCTGGGCTTGGCCTCAGCTTGAAGTTTACAAGTTCAGCTATACGATTTCAGTGCATCCAAACACAATGAAGCTCGGCTTCAAAATGTTGTTTGCAAAGAGAAAGAGTGCGCAAAGAGAAAACGCAATGCTACGTAATGAGGCTCAGAAGCCCAGCACGAGTTCAGATGTGCTGAACTTTTGCTTCGTGTGAAGCAAATGGGGGTGTATTTCGATCGCACACACGAAGCCTATCAGTCTGCCATTGGCTATTTGTACGAGTGTGTTGGTCATGCACGGATATGACGCAGAATATCTGTGTGTTCTACGTTTTGGGGCAAATTGTGTATTATTTATTTATTCGTTGGACATGAATGTTCGATGTTCCACATAATTATGTACGCAGCACTAGCTACCAGGGCTTTCGGCTGTATGTGCGTATTTTTTAATTTATAATGGCATGCTTGGAGAACGTAGTGAATGCATTATAAAAGCTCTCTCTCCATGAGCGAAATGTCATTGCAAAGCCGGTTCAAAGCCCACGTATCGTAACGGGGTAAAGCCGAAGCCTGAGGCTGCTTTATGCTCCCCGCTTTAAGGTGCTGAGTTACGTTTTTTACGAGGGCGCTTTCAATCCGCGTCGTCCGGAGTCGGTAAAACATTTTAGGTTCGTTTCTTCTGTGCGAACAACGGAGACGTCAAGGCTAAGGTAAGAAACGCCGGGCAAGCCATGAACGGTCTATACGCAACAAGGCAAGATCATTCATTAAAGCGAAAGGACTTTGTTATTCCCGCAGGTTTAAATATGTTTGAGCACAAAATTGATCGTGGAGACAACTACAAAATATTACTAAAGTTCAAAAAGACAGTCATGAATTTAAATAGTTACGTGTTCTATCAGGGTAGTTTTATCCAAGGCGAGTGCTACCTTCAAAAACTAGAGTTACAAGAAGCAGATTGCTCCTAAAAATGGCAGCAGGACAGTTTAAGGAATCACCAAAGACCTGACAAGGTTAGATCCTTGTCAAAACAGTCGTTCTAAAATTCCAGTCATCCTGTTTATTACGCATCTCTAAGGATGAGAGTAGGCTCTGGTGAAGGCTTTTCCTCATTTGACAATTGGTGCTTGCCCAAGTGTTTCGATCCTTTAGAGGTCAGTGTCCTGGATCAGTGCGTTCCTATGTTTTGGAATTTGGCTAGCCTCGTTGCAGAGATTTTCTTGAAATACAAATAGTTTCCTATATATGTGCGCCTTGTATTTTTTTTCGGAGGTTGCAACTTTCCGATGGATGCAGAACTCAGACACAACTACGGTTCGCAGGCTATCCAGACCTTTTTTTTATAAACTTAGTTTTCCCAACTCAGTGTCAAACCCAATACTTTAAGGCTTAGCAAAAAAGCACCACCCGAAAGGACGCTTACGAGCAGCCTGCAGTTGATCCTGAAAAATTGGCGAAAGGATGCAAGCTGTTTGCTAAAGTCCAGGCGAAGTCGTTTCTTTGTTTCAAGAGAACAAAAAATAACAGGATAAATATGACAACAGATGCAAGCAAGTCCAATGCAGGCTCAGGTGCTGAGAAAAACTTTTTCTTAACCTTACCTAGCAAACTCTTCAGAGATTGTCAAGTCAGTGTTATTTGGAGCCCTAACAAAATTCGGCCTTTTTAGCCTTCGGGCAAAACTCAGCAGCGCATTTAGTACTGCTTGGCTGTCACTTTTTGGTCATAAATAGTAATGCTTGATTTTAACATAACCAATCAGAGTGAACCTGAACCGCAGCCAACAATAATTGTTCGCAATAAACCTGGTCCCAAGGTAGCTGCTTAGAGTTGCGTACTTGAAGAAGGTTGTCATCATCGTCATTTGCTTTGACTGCTTATCCTCTAAGGTCCAGTTTTTCAGTGCGAGATCATCGGACTAAAACTAAGATTAACCCCAGAAATTAATTTTTCAGTGAAAATTGATCCGGGATTAACTTAACTCGTCTCAACTCGCCAAATTTTGTGAGTTAATCTCGGCTCAACTCTGATGAACAGTAAAACTTCTTTGAATGTTTATTCTGTGTGAAATGGCAGTGTCTTTGCGTGTTTCTGTGAAAAATGACATCTGAAAATGACTCGAACTTCTTTTGCTATGTTTTTCTTTGTAAAGTGACAGCTGCGAGAGTCAATAATTTCGAGAGTGGAAGGTTTTGACAACTTTACCAACAGAGTTTACTCTGCACTGAAAAACTGTTCGCTGGGTTTACTCTAGATTCGTTTTGTTCCAGAATCAACAGATCTTGGCTTAAGTTGAGCTTAAACCAAGCTTAACCATCCATCACGATTCTTCGCCACCAACTCAAGCATATCAGGCGCGATCCCAAGACGGTTCTCGAAGAGGTTCTCAACCTGAGCCCATCACATGTTTATAGGCCTAACAGGTAGGGACCCGCTCACATCTCGACTAGCATGAACTGTTTAGGAAGTCTGACGGTCGGCATGCGAGCAGCGTGTCCAAATCACCGAGAATTGATCGTTTCACTCCAAGAACTCGAAGAAATACTGACTTCTCAATCTTTTCTACAAGAAGCACCAACAACGCATTTCTGAAATCTCATTAATTTTTTTAATTTGCGATAAGATATGAACGTCTTTGCTTCAAATCTTTGGTTATTTGGCTCTAGAAGCTCATTGGTATTCATCATGTTCCAAGCTTTGGTTTAGGTTCCTGCTTTGATTTATATTAATTTCCTTGTTTCTTAAATTATTCTTGAAGGCTGTACGCCTTATTCTCCAAAGTATTAACTAAACAGGGTCAACAAAATTTTTAAACCTTGCAATAAAGCCGCCATTCACCGCACGAGTTTGTTTAAATTGAACAACATAAAATCCAGTGTCATGACAGTAGCACTTGTTCTGGCGAAGGGGAAGCTCGCCGCACAGGGACCCTGCCTGATCTACAGTGAACCAGGCAGGGTCCATTCAGAGCTTCGGAAACCGATTCTGTCAAAAATTTGAACACATCTAAGCATGTCAGATTCCTATTCCAGTCTGAGAGATGAGGGTTTGGTTTTGGGCACGAATATCTACTCCTGCTCTTTTACCAGTTTTTAATGATGTGAATTTATGGTACATATTTCTGCTGACCTTTGTACCACATTTCTTTTTAAAATTAAACATTTTAATAAGGTTAGGGTGTCAGACTACAACTACATCCCCAGAAATAGTTTATAAGACTCCGTCAGAAGTGTCAGATTTTGACGACAAAATGATTCAAGATTGTGTTTGGGAAGGGCTGAAAAGGCTTGTCTCTATTTGCAGCAGAAATGTTAGCGTTAAAAATTCAGGCAAAACATCTAAGGTAACTAACTATAAGGTGAGCCAACAGTTTGTGTGGAAGTTTTTATCAAATTAAACACACACTTGTTGTCAAATCAATGTCGAACTTAATTGATTCGTTAAGTTCAATATGTAGCAATTGCCTAAGAATGCAAAATGATTTGTTAAGCCCTTAGTTCGCAGTGCGACTTTTTGTGGATTTTTTAATATGAAATTCTAACCCCCAGAGAATTTTTCTTTTAATATGACACCAGACCTCACCCACAAATAAAACAAAAAAACAATTAAGCAACACACATTAATTTACCCCACATTTCTAAAAGATGAAGAACGCAGATTGAACAGCATTTTCCAACTGGGTGGCAACCCTATGCGAGCGAACCCTCTTGTGGATTCAACTCGCACACACAAATGCCCTAAAAATGCGAATTGTAACGAGCCGTAAATAGGAAGACATTTTCGCTATGTTCTTCCTAAATACATTATTTTCGATATTTTCTAGAATAAAAACCGAAAGTAGGCGGTTTGAGGAGGTAAAAACAAATGGGTTGACCTTGTTCAGGAACAAAAAAAAAAGTCGTATTAAAAGGAATACTTTTGTTTTCTCTTTCACTTAACATACACACACAGCGGAAGCATAAATTATGCTGGACTTTACTTACTTTTGATTCCAAAATATTTGCACCTTTTTCCAATCACCAAAATAATATTCAAAACAACAGATATTACACGAACACTTTTGTGTTTGGAGATTCCACTTTATCTGGTTTTCGGTTTGTTTTTTCACAATCGGCCCAACAACACTACACGGTGTTTTGCGTATAACTCGATTGCAACAAGGTGTTAGTTAGGTTTTAATATCGAACGGAACACTCGATGAAAGGCGGAATTGAAGAACAGAGAAGAAAAATGGACAATTGATTTTGAAATGTCAAAGGACACACGCGCGAACTATCTGTATCGAGGGATACACAAGTATACGAAAGCGTAGAAAACACAACACAAGTTTCCTTTTCAAAAACAATTCATTTCCACCTACCAAATTGGGATTGGAAACTGAATGTTTTTCTTTTTGGAGTTTATTTTTCTTTTTCTTTATTTTCCCACTATGACATCACCCTGGAATGGAGGAACAGGAATCGAAAAGACGTGTGTTAGTTTGGTTCGCAATCACACATAACTCTATTCTATAGAACGAGTGGAGCAGCGAAAATATTGCCAAAAGTATTCAATTGACGATTGAAATGGCGAACAGCGCGAAGAAGATTATATTCGACGACGACTCGGAGGCATGCGCGTTGGAAAACGAGGCGATGACAACACCGACCGAGCAAAAAGATACAACAGTGGCGCGAGCGTTTCTCTGGTGTGTGATGCGGCGAGAAAACAAACACAGTACAAATACAAGTGCAAACAACTTTGTTCCGCGATATAGTTTAGCGGCTTTGTTTGTATGTATCTAATACTGGAAAGTCACAAACACGGGAGGGAGATTGTCCGGCGAAAAGGCAAGCGGGCAGACGTTTTCCAATTGGAGATGGAAAACGAGTTTATTGCACGACTCGTTCCCGTACTTACACACACATGAAACTAATGTCAAATTGCAAGAATGTAGTGGTTAATACAAAACGGTAATCCATTCTCTTAAGCAAATTAAAAACAAACGGAGAGAGAAAGAGGCACAGCAAAGAGACCGATTTGTAGGCGATTGCCGTCTCTTTTACACTTTGACTAAAGTGCCAAAACAAAAATATATATCCGTCGCGTCACTTAAGAGAGACCATATGTCACACAATCAAAAAGCAAAATCAAAACACAAACAGAAGGTGCAAAACTTATCGATAAAACACCCGAGTGCAAGGCAACATAAACAGCTGTAGTCTTTGATAATAGGGTAAAGTAGGGTGGTTGGTTGGCAGATTTAAACAGAATCTTTTACAAAGAAGAGAATATAAGAATAAAACAAAATGGTTGTTTGGTGTGAACATTTTTACAGTGTGAACAACAAGATTAGAAGAGAATGTTGTGCGGTAAGAATGTTGTGCGAAATTTCAATATCATCGGAAATATGGCATGCATATGGGAAATACATAAATGCAACTGCACCAATTTGTAACACACAGGGAAGGGGTGCTCAACCGGATTCTGTGTGGCAGAACGTCGAGATAAGCCGATAATTTATTTTCTAATCGAAACTTTTATTCCAGTTTATTTGCGGGTTTGGTTGTATACACTTAACCCTTCGTCTACCACCAGAATTGGTCTACTATGGGTTTTTTTGGGTCGCTGATCTCGAATTTCGGGGTTTTCCTCCAGAAATTGGGGCTTTACCCTAAAATACCCGCCTAAAGGAGAGTGTTTTTGCTATATTCTCATTTTGAGTGTTAATTTATGTCAAAACATAATGTTTTACCTTTAATTTGAACATTAAGCAGCATTTTTAAAAAATTTCAACATTCGGGTTAAACTAAGAGGGTGAAAAGTACTAGGGGTACTTGATTCAAAGGTGAATTAACACTAACTTCATTGAAAAGGTGATTTTACACTTTTTGACTTGAAATTTGCGCAGCAAATATTTTCCTGATTTTGAGTTGAAACATTTAATACCATGAAATTTATAAAATATTTAACTCTTCGGTCAATATGATGGGGTTGAAAATACCCCTTAATATGGGTTAGGTAATTTTAAGTTTTTTTTGGGTTGCTGATCACGAATTTCGTGCTTTTTTCGAAAAATTAGGGCTTCACTCTTAACTTAACAAAACTAACCCTTAAAAGGGCGCATTTTGCTATATTCGCGCTTTGAGTGTTAATTGATGTAAAAAAAATGCTTTTTCAGTGAACTTAGATCTGGGGTTAATTTCGGCTTAACTCACCTAATTTCGTGAGTTAATCTCGGATCAACCCTCGAGAACAGAATCAACCTCTTTGAATGTTTTTTCTGTGTGGAATGGCAGTTAGTTTGCGTGGTTCTATGAAAAATGACATCTGAGAATAACACAAACTTCTTTTCCTGTGTTTATCTATGTGAAGTGAGAGTTGGACAGGTCAATAATTTCGAGAGTCGAAGATTTTGACAACTTTGTTGACGGAGTTAACTCTGCACTGAAAAACCGCTCGCTGGGTTAACTCTATATTCCTTTTTATTACGCGATCAATAGATGTTGGTTTAAGCTGGGCTTAACTCAGCACTGAAACACCGGCCCTAAGAAGAGCTATTTTTTATATTTACACTTTTTGGCTTATGCTATGCGAAAAATCTATCTATGCTTTCCGAAATTCGTGATCAGCGACCCAAAAAACTTATAGTAGAGCAAATCTGGTGGTGGTCGGAAGGTCTACCTTTGCGACGGCGGCGATAGAAGAAGACAAGGATGCTATTTTGAAGTTGGAGGGAGGTGCCCAACTAAAAACAGAAAACGGGCCTTGATAAGAAACTCAATGCGCCTTTTAAGCGAACTATCAAAAAAAAAAACAGTTTACTGTTGAAGGCTAGTAAATACAAGCTTTGGAAAAAGCTGCCTGCAACATAGGAAAATTATTAAAGGAAGAAGAGAAAAGCATGGGAGGATGGCTAGCCTTAAACTGCCAGCTGAAAAAATGCGAAGCATAGTAGAGACACACTTCCCTGCATATCCAATTGGGCCTATGGGAACAGTTTCAATCAACCCCGCAACTAGGTGCTCTAATTTTTAACGCAGGAGAGCTGACCGCAGCGGCAAAGCAGTCGTTGAAAACAACAAGGCCCTTGATGGACTACCAGCTGAAGCACTAAAAATGCTTGCCCGAGCTTGCCCAAAGTATGTAGCTGCCCGACGAAAAGAATTTTTTGACCGAAAATGAAAAAAGCAATGTTTGGTCCTCGCATCAACAAAAGAAAAATTACACCTTTGGCGGATTGCCAGCCTGCATACAGGCCTCTTTGCACGCTAAACACTGCGGGTAAACTCCTCGATAAAATGCTGAAACTTTAGAATACCCACAGCGGAGACCTATATCAAATAAGCAATCCGAGTTCGCTTTACAATAGGGCCAATAGTGGTAAGAACTGTCTACTGACAATGAGCCCAGGCAAAGGAATAACTTCTCCAGGAAAATAGTCCATTTTTGCAGCACTGAATGAGGGCGCCGTGGTGCCATGGTAAGTGTGTAGGACCACTGTGCAAGAGGTCTGACAAACCCGTCGAGAGGATCATTTGTCATGAAGGACCTCTCAATTCGCCGTTCGGAATCGGCAAAAGGTTGTTTTCATGTACATAAAAAAGCGCCTGTAACGCACACAGAGTGCATGATTGTAAGCAATGGCTCTTCTGAGGCGCAGTTGCAAGTAAGTTAGTTTTTAGAATGCGAACACCCGGTAGAAACACATCCTAGAAAACACTTTAAGGCAGATTAATGCCTTGACGATTTCCACGATTGGAAGATTACGTGACAATGACTGAAAATAGCCTTGAAAATTGGTGTCTCTACTAGATGTTTTCCAGTCACTTTCCAATCGTGGAAATAGGCAACGCATTAATGATAGAAATGGAGACGCCAAGTTAAAGATCATTTCTAAAAGGAGATGTTGACTTTGTCATACCGTAAACAACTCCTTTTACTTGGGCCCCAAATAAAAGAAACCACCGCAGCAAGAACAGGGTTTACTCCTTGGCACAGACCTTTGAAACGCCTCGAACGATGATATAATTTGGATCTGTGTAGTAATCCCTGCAAGGGACACCCAGGAAACCCATCGGAAACGGAACTATGTATACAATGAAATGGGTGCTGCAAAAACAGACCGGAAAACAGACGCCAACCAACCTAGAATTCAGAGTTGGGCAACAGACGATATGGTCAAAGCTAAACTTCTAGCAAGAAGTCAAAACCGCATCCGAACGAGGCGCAAAGACTGCACTGCATCCCTTAGCAGACTCATTGCAAATGCCGGAGGCCCAACTTTTGGTAGACGCCGACTCGAAATTTGGGGCAACACGCCTTCAAGCAGGGAGATTATACAAAGCAAGGGGCTGCAGTACAAAAGCGTGAGGTAAAAGTCTTTCGGAGAAAGTATCGGAGGTAACTATCCTCTTAACGGGCGGAGTGACATCAATTGTACAGCGGAGCGGCGGAGGTTTATCAATGAAAAAAAAAAACCCTTCCATGAGCTGAAACCTCGCAAGGGACAAGCAAAGAGATCACGAAGCAGAAGTAGAGAAATCAGATTGAATGCTGAGATCAAAGGTAGATGAACCGCGAGACTCATAAATGGCGTTACAGCTCGGACGGAGAGAAAAGACGGCAAAATCAGAAAAAACAAGTGGGAGTCGTATGTAAAAACTTCAGTCAGTCTGCGACGGATTGCAAAGTACTCTACCCCAAAAAAGGAAACTGCCTCGCCTTCAAAAAGTGGGCGTGATATAAAAATATAACTGAATACTTTATGCTAGGTGTTTGCCCACATTTCGGACTTTCCTTTAAGCCACACAAAATATAGTAAGCTAGCACCATTTTAACACATTTTAACACGCTAAAATTTGAAAAAAGTATTTTCAAAAATTTTAAAGATGGTCGCACATACAGGCCTGTAGGGAGAGTGTGTGTGGGCGGATTCAACTTGTTTTCAAACTTGATCTAGGGGACTGGACTTCCAGCTCACTCAACAACTTTCAGCTCTCTAGATTAATGTTTAATGCCTTAAAGTTGTTTACATAAGGATTTATCTGTCGGTCTCATTCATATCTCTAAAAGGTCTTCAGGGGTCTACGCCTCTACGGTGATTATTGAACTACGTTACGAACTTAATATACCCTGGGTAGGAAGGGGACAAACAGCAGCCAGTATGCCCCCTCCCCTTGGGTGAAAATGACGCCATTCTTTAACTGCAGGAAGAGAAGAGCCCAGGGGACTAGACTTGAATATGCCCATGTTTTCACCGGCCACTTATCCACGATTAATATAAATCTTCATTAAATCCTCTACAAATTACGCCATTAACCGCATACAAATTTAAATCCTTTTAGTAAGCGATGAAAAATAAATCCTCTCAAAAATCTCATTCACCCTTTTGACGCCCCACTTTAAACCCTTTTCGAACACGGTTTTAACAGTTTAAACATCGAAAAAGGACACTGAAACTGTCCACGTATGACAGATCTGTCAGAATAACGCTTGAGAGCCAAAAGGACAGAAAATGAGTGCTCCAGTCAAATTAATCCTATGTTTGTTTGGTGGAACTACTTTGGGATTTATTATTAATCGTCTCCCGCTGAATATAGGATTAATTTGACACGAACACACTGTTTCCGTCATTATGGCTCTCAAAATAGAGTGGCGATGCCATTATTTGCCAGAAGCGCAAAACAATTTCCGCTGTATCATCATAAAAATCTGTAAAAATCATATTTTTTTTTATTCTCAAACTGTTGCAAAGGTGTAGAAAAAAGGTTTGTGAATGGGGTGAATGGGATTTATGAGAGGATTTATGTGTAATCACTTGCCGAGAGGATTAAAATTTGTATAGTTAATTGTGTGTTTTGTAAGGGATTTAATAAAGATTTATATTAATCGCGGATTAGTACCCAGTGGAGACATGGTAGAAGATAGGAATTCTCTCCCCAGATAGCGTCGCCCAAAAAGGATCTCCAGCGCTCCCCATTGGAATGCCATCATGAGTCCTTTACCTACAAGCCTAGAAAAAATAGGAGGGAAACTAATGACTTCTCTAAATACATACATACTGCATTTTAGTCTAAGCGGCTTTAAACATAAGCCCCGCACGAAGAATAAAAACCGGGCCTCCAGGGGAAAAACGACGACACCACTCGATCGACAAAGCGCAATCGGTTCCAGAGTTGATCACCAAAAAGAAAAGGTTGGCAGTCTAAATAGGTGCGAGTTCCACCGCTATTGGAAAGAGCGGGCTTTCGAGCATAAAGCGGGATTCACAAAGAAGCTAAGGCTACGCCTCGGCCTGACATTAACGAGTTCAGCCTCACGTTTTCAATGTTTCCTAATACGCTCTTAACACTCGATCAAAAACTAAGTTTTGGGCCAAAAATTTTTGAAGCCAAAGCCTGTTTATCAAGCTGTCTTTATGCGTTAATTTTTTCTAGCCCAGACCGAAGAGCTATGTTACAGCTTTGTACACTTTGCGTGCGTTGCCAAAAAGGAGGTGAGAACTTTCTCTTGGTTTAAGAAGTCCAAAGGTTTTGCACTATTTTGTTGGGCATTCCAACTTCGATCGTAGTAGATTTTTTATTAACAAATTTGCTGCATTTCAAAACATGACAAGTCTTGGTTTAGCTTTGGCCTTTCAAAACAAATTTCACTACAAAAAATTTCGACTGTGGAAAAGCTCAGTCAAAGCCGAATGCTTGACTTTTTATTCTTTTTCGGAGGACCTTTAAACCTCTAAAAAAAAATACCTTTAAGGCATTATTAAGAGCAACTGCTTTGGGTAAAAACTCATTAACCATAAACAATTTCACCTATAAGGGGGGATAGCTCAGCGTCTTTTCGCACTTAGTTCTGCATTCAGCCGTTATGATAAGAACCGCATTTAGTAAACCAACATTTGCGGCATCCTCGACGGAAAAGCTGCATAAAATTTGAACTCAAAACCATCCCACATGAGGCAACAAAATTTTCATGTAATCAAGCCACTTATAGAAAAATGTGCTAACGACCACCTTCGTATACGCTCTTAGAGAGAAGCCGGAGGACTTTTTTTTTAAATTTAGCTCGAAAAAAGCACCACACTCGAGCTCTTTGCATCGCCATCACTGTATGGCAAGGTATTATGTCAAAACCAGGTCAGAAGCCTTAAGTGGTTAATTATCACGCTTTGCTCCTCTCGAGAAGGTAAAAGTTCAAATAACTTTATTCCCAGAAAAAAGGGAGGTTGTCCTAAAAAAAAAATAGGTTTATTCAACTGTTTTAAGTCTTTAAAAATTTCGATAATTTTTGAGATTGTTTGACATTGTTTTTCAATTGACGCGTGAAGTGCGTGTAAAACCTTATCAATTGCCTTTTGTGTATCTAAGAAATCAAAAAAAAAATATAACAAGGAAAGGTACTCACTCTTCTTGCAGCTCGATACCACTATCATCCAGTGATGTGTTTATTCTACTACAAGATGTGTTGACGTGGTTATTGCATATCGACGGCAAACCGTTGACAGCATTCTCGACAGAAAATCCAAATTCTCGTTCGGCATGTTCTGGTAGGGGTGTGGGTGTCTCGAACACTAATGTCTCGACCATCGATCCTTTTGACGACCCAAAAGAAACTCTGAAACAAGAAAACAAACACAAATTTTCAGACTTTAAAGTTGCAAATAAACAAAAAAAAACAATCGATAGCATCAGTTGCAGCCAGGTTAGAGATCGATTAATCAACTAAAGGTGCAACCAAACTATTTGGGGCGTAGACAAACTTCTGATCAAACTGTCGAGCTGCCTCTTTAGTTATTTGAGTAGCATCAACAGATTCTTAATCGGTCTGTTTTCGTCGCCTTTCTCTCACTTTATCTTCCTGGTCTATTTATTATTTCCAAGAAAAGGTGCCAGTTCACAGTTTTACGCCAGGGCATTCCCATCAATTAAGTCTGTTTTTTTTTTCCTTCACACCCACAACATCGGCATTTTTTCGTCTTTTATTGATTTAAGATTGATTGATTTACTTCCTCTATTTTTTAGGAGAAGAAAACCTCAAGACTTAACCGAATGATTAATGACTTCCATCAAATTTTGCCGACCGTTGATTTGTCTCAAAGATTAAATCAAATAGTCAGGCAATTGCGAACCAAGCACAGATTTTTCGATTGCTTACAACTAGCACCAGCTGCACGATGAACCTATTTTTAGTTCTGACACTTTTGACGGCACGCAGCGCATAAAGTGATGAGAAGTTGTGCGTTTTTGATGTTTGCCGAAGTGTACCTATATCTACACACAGCTGACTTGTGCTTACAGCACCGGAGAGGGCGTGTTTTTCTTTTCAATTATGCATAATGAGTTCACTACGGCTGCGTTACCCACAATGAACGCGTACATCTAAGGCCTCGCCTGACTGCAATGACCCATATTATTTTTATTAGACGTTGCATTGTGCAGAGTATTTAATTGATAATAAAAAAAAAACTTGATGCCTTGCCGCCTTCCCTTTCATTTGTACGAGTGCCGTTTTGAAATATGTAAAAAACACTTTCTAATGCTCAATCGCCTACTTTTTGTTTGAAATTTGATCGTCATTGTCCGTCCGGTCGGTGTCTTTGGAAAATTTTTAGTTTTTTTTTTCTTGTACAAAATTTGTATAGTTGCATGGAAAATTGCTTTCTTCAAAGCTGATTGAAGGTGCATCCATCCAACGGATAATGTCGTGCAGATTTGACTCACGTTTTTTCTTTTGTTTTCAATTTTATCCCACGCTTTTTTTTTAAGTTTATTTCTAGGAAGAAAGAGGAGTGATCGAGGCAACGTGATCCGCCGACGACGGATCTAAAAAAAAATTGTGTTTTTTTATGAGAAAAAAATTGATGGGCGGGCGGGTGAAATGAATTGCGATCCACTCAGTCAAAAAAGAAACCTTCATGAAAGGCATCTAACGTTAAAAGCTCGAAGCACTTACCTTTAACCCTGAATAATTGAATTGCGTAGGATGCTGACGGTGGCACATTCCCTGTCTCCAGTCGATGTTTTGGTGCTTTCAAAAATATGAAGGGATCAAACACTCAGGTCCCAGCTTGCAATAATTTGAAACCTATTTTTTTATAAAATTTAGAAAAAAAACGCCATTACATCGACCTTACAGAGCTGAATCGGGTCAGTGGGCCATCGCGCAGAATACAATACGGGTCCACAGAAACACGTATTTATTTTCAGAAGAAACTGGCGTTAAGGAATAGAAGCGACAAAAATTTCGTTGCTCCTAATCGACTATCTAAAATTCTCTACTAAGATTCTCCAGAAAAACGTGCGCGATCGAGGGAACCGATCTTACTTACTTAAGGTGACGCTTCAGTCAGGGGTAGACCTTGGCCTTAGCCAACAAACTTCGCCAGCCAGCTCTTTCCACAACTAACCGTTTCCAGTTTTGCACGCGAAGCTGGCTGAGGTCGCCTTACACTTGCGCGTGCCACCTGAGTCTCGAAGGAACCGATCAGTAATGGCAAAAAAGATGACAAATTTTTCATCCACATGGCTCCATTGAGTCCGTAGAAATTTGGTGGTGCATTGTTTAAGTAGTTAGATTCCCAGCACAATCGGCCCAAAGCCAGACTTAAGCAGATTTTTACTGAGTGCATGAGTCGTAGAACCATTTTCCACCCACTGATCCTTTTTCGTTGTTTTGCTATTAGTCCTCACCACCAGCCGCAAAAAGTGGTTCTTAAAAATTTTGAAGATTTTTAGACTCATTGGCTTACTTAGGATTGGTATTTCTATGATACCGAGTCGTTAAATATCCCGATATTGAACCTATTTGCAAATCAGAAGCAAAAAAAGGCGAGAATGCACCATATTGCCCGTAGTTGAGACAAAAGCAGCTGCAGCAAAAAAAACTCAGCTGACTCACAATTCTACACGATACGTGATCAATAAGGCTTTCTCGTTCCTTAATTAGTAAACAAGATGGTTTTTTTATGATGCGCCATAATACACGAAGCTTTTTTTTGGGGTTGCTGGTACCCGATTGGGTACCTTACCTGGTGGTGGATAGCGAAACGCTCATCAGATATGCTGGGAATTGGCATGAAAACAATTCGGGCTGTATGAAGTTGGTTTTTATAGGGTGCGCCAAATTACCCCATTCGCCACAATCCCGAAATTCTTATTTTGGCGTTGGTTGTCTTCACTAGAGAGATAAGGAGGAAAAAAGAGATAACATGAAAATAATCCGAGGCGGACCAAAAGAACAAAAAGAAAATCCAGCAGCGTCTATCTCAAAACGAGCGACTTCCTGGTCGTCATCTGTTCAGCTTGTAGGATCGGCCGATTGTTAATCCTGGCAGCTGGATAGAAAATCAGCTTCAGTCTTAAACCTTAGGTGGACTGCTACTAAACAACGTACTGTTTCCGGGCCGTAAGGGCACAACCCTTGCGGAAGGGAGCTTTGGTGCTCTACGCGAGGTTTTTTCGTTCTGATATTGCCACGCAGAGTTTGGCGCGATCTACCCCCAATCATTGTATCCTCTTTGGTCTTTTTCTTTCCGCTCGCGATATGCTTCCACATTTTAAAGGTAGTCGTAGATAGGCCAAACCCCTTGATCGCAAACTTATTATCAGAAACAAGTGAGAAAGTGCAACAGTGCGTATGTAAAAACTGAGGTCCATCTGCGACGGATTGCAAAATACTCTACCCTACCAAAACAGGACCTGCTACGCCTCCAAAAAGGGGGCGGGATATAAAAATATAAATGGTTTATTCTTTATGCTAGGTGGTTGCATATAATTCGCACTAAAACTCCGCCTTTTTAACTAAAAAAAATCACTTTTCTTAAAGCCACGCCCACAAAAGTGGGCGGGAGTATATACTTTACATACAGAAAACTTAGATAATGCTAATATCTATAACATTTCATGTGAAATTGTTTGTCAAATTTCATATATATTTCTTGCAAAACAGTAATTTTAAGTTAAAATCCCTCAGAAAGTGGGCGTGGTCAATGTTAAAGCCAAACTTTTTCTGTTACCTCAAAGACAATAACAAGGCAATATTACCTACCAAAAATTAGTGCGCTAGCATCATTGTAACAAAGCTAAAAATTGAAAAAAGTATCTTTAAAAATTAGAGACGGTATGCAGTGGGCGTGTCTGCGGGCGAAATTAACTAGTTTTCAAACTTGATCTGCAGGACTGGACTTTCAGCTCACTCACCAATACGGACGGACGCACAGATATGGCTTTATCGATTTTCCTGTCGGTCCCATTCATATATCTAAGGGCCAGTTTTTCTGAGAGTTTAAACTGAAAGGCCAGTTTAAACTGAGATTAACCCCAGAAATTAATTTTTCAGTGATCATTGATCCTGAATTTATCTCGGATTAACACGTCAAATTTGGCGAGTTAATCGCGGATCAGCCCTGGTGAGCTTCTTTGAATGTTTTTCCTGTGTGAAATGGCAGTGGCTTTCAGTGTTTGTGTGAAAAATGTCTCGAACTTCTTTTCCTGTGTTTTTCTACGTGAAGTGAGCGCTGGGAGAGTCAATAATTTTGAGAGCCAAAGATTTTGACAACTTTACTGACGGAGTTGACTCTGCACTGAAAAACTGCTCCCTGAGTTAACTCTAGATTCGTTTTGTTCCGGGACTAACAGATCGTGGTGGTAAAAAAGTAACCCTTGCGTAGGAGCGTCACTTATCGAAACCCAGAGTTGGAACTCTGCCCTTGTCAAAAGAAAAAAAACTCTTGACCTCCGCCAAGTTATCGAGGTGGTGTTAAATTTTTTTCCGACTTCACTGGAGCTGTTTGAGTTATTTTTGCGGAGATTATAATAAACTATACAGGCTTGTAGTTGTCGATAAATTTGATCAAAGATGTTATCACTTCCTTCGGATATTTAATTGCTTTTCAAAATGCGCAACATCCATTTAAGCCTTTCACAAGATGTTGACTGAAGCCACAGAACAGTTATTTAGTTTTTTAGCACACTTCTGTAAAGTAAAAAGAAGGTAACAAGTCGATTCATAGAGCTCAAGTTCAATTTTTTAAAGTCCTGGACTAGAGCAATACGAGTTTCAAGTTTCCGTAGGTCATTGAACTAGCGGCCAAAAGCTCGTCGATGGCCATGATATGATCAAACAAAGATCGTGTATTACGACAAGCTACACTAATTAACTGGCACTTACAGCTCAGTATTCTTATACACATCAAGGGGATCTAAATTTCTTTCGCCGATTAGGAATGGCGATTTTAGACGTCTCTCATGACAAATTATACTCTCGGAGCGTTTGCTAGATCTTCGCGGAGGTGATACAGTGAAAAAACTGCTATTGCCCCGGTCGGGATTCGAACCCAGAACCTCTTGCAGAGTAGTCCGACACATTAACCACTGCACCACGGCCCCCACAAAGCTATGGCCCCAGTAAAAACAGATTTTGGAACACTTATGGCGCTTGTCCCTCAATTAAGTTATATAAGCACATTTGTTGTCATGTGATCTTTGAACAGCAATCTTAACCGTTTGCTTGCCTTAACATATATAAGGAAACGAGGACAGCCATCGAAGATCGAATGAGGATCGCGTTTAACTTGCTTTGAATACCTATTTTTGATAATAACACCTCACCTGTGGTTGGGGGGAATTACTGTTCTGTTTAGGTTATACGCCTTCGAATGAGAAGCGCCATCGAGTGTTGCTTCGACTACCTATTTTTATACCCGATCCAGGGTATTTTAATGCACAGACAAAGTTTGAAAATTGGTTGACCCCGACAACGGCCACGCCCACTATTGGCTTCAATGGGGGACCACCTCTATTTTACATTTTATTTCAAATTGCCTTTTTCGTCAACTTAGACAAAACGTATGAATGCAAATTTTGGTGGAGAGCAATAGTGGCCAGAAGCCTCTTATTAGACAAAAATTGAACCACTCAAACTATTGACCATGCCCACTTTTTAAATGTTAAAGATTTTCAAAACCAGATTTTTCGGAAAATACATTCAAATAAAAAAAAATAAATTGTGTGGCAAATATGGAAGACATGTTATCATTTGCTAAATTTGTTACATAAAAAGCATTGAATCCGAATTGTTTTTTTAAGGATATGATTTTCTCTTTTAATGCGTTTTAGCGTTTTTTTTTGCGATTCTAACGAAATAAGAAATAATTGATTTTAATTTTCCGTGCAGCCCTTTTCATGGGGGCGTGGCCAATACAAACGCGGATATGAATTCAGGCCAAAGAACTTTAAGATTTGGTTGTGCACAGTAAATATGGTCGGGTTTATAGAAGTTCGTTACAGACAAACTCTTGCACTTACCCATTTTTTAATAGACACCTTACCTCTAGTGGGGGCCCGACTATTCAGAATAGGTTCTGAGCTTTGACTGGATCTTTCATAAGGTTAAGTTATGGTAAACAGGGGTTTACCATGCTGAAAAAGGCCATATAGATACTAGGCTCCAAAACGAGCCCATCAAGGATCTGAGTAAAGATTCAAGCTCAAAAATTTAAATTAAGTGAAGCTTCAAAAACGCGAAATTACCTCCCTTCTGGGGATGCTTGTCCGGAATCAGGCGCCTTCCCAGGTGGTGGATAGGGGAATGCTCACCAGACAGGGTGGGTCCGGTATGGCAAATATCCGGGCGGACCAAAACTAGCAACAAACGAAAAATCCAGGAGCATCTGTCTCAAAATGAGCGGCTTCCTAGTCAGCTTTTGTTATCCAGATTAGGGTCGGCCGAATATGTTCTTTTTCTTATCCAATATACAAATAGAATGGACAACAATTAGATGCATGCCAGATATTTTTATGAAATACTCTGCTAGTTATATTATTGCTTTTCTTCGTAAAGGCATAACACTTGCGGGGGTAAGCTTTGGTGTTTCTGTGTAGAGTTTTCATGTTTCGTACTGGCTCATCAGGGTTTGCTTGTTGGGCCGAGAATTACTTGCCTCTTCTATCTTTTCTATCCTCAAATTCTTTCCGCTTCCGATGTGCTACGCATCTTAAGGGTAGTCATAACCCCTTGATCGCGAGATACTTAAAAACAAAAGCCTCGCATTCACACAGTATGTGCGTTATATAACAGCTTACAGATCACTGTCAGAAGCGACAAATATCGGTATCAGATACCCTAAGCCTCTTTGCTTTTTCCCAGGGGAGACAGTGTGTTGTCAAGATTCCGACTTAAGCTTGTCTCTGCTCAGTTATTATAGTTTCTTAGATCCGTTTTGTCCAAAACGTGGCAAAAGAGCCTTGGAAACTCTGTGTCCAATCTGACTGATCACCTTAGGTTGGCATTCATTGTATTTTTTCTTCAAAAGGGCCCTTAATGCTTTAAGCATTCTATAAAAGCCCCGATTTGAGTCTTTCAATAAGCGTTTCTTACCTTCAGATTTAAATAAAATGAAGTGTGTATGAGACGTCAGCGAAATTTTTTACTCGTTCCAAACGTTTCAAACGATTATCAATGGCATTTCGAATAAAATATTAAAATTGCTCGAATGTTTTAAATGCTTCTCTGCGTGGCACCCATCCGAAATGCCGAGTTTTCTATAACTCTGGCCCATAAATTTAGCTGGATTTGACCCATGCACGGGTAACGTTGGCTCGCATAGACCCATGCCTTAAGACAATCACACAACAAAAAGTCGAATGGAGTTAAATCACACGAGCTCTTTAAAAAATCATTCATATTCACCGCTCGTGCTGAATTTCGAAAGCGGCATGAGCTGTGTTGCATGCGAAACGTCCTGTTGAAACCACATGTTTTTGGTATTTAAATCACGCCATTCAAACCAAATAAAGTTGGTTATCATACCCCATTAGCGCTGGGCGTTGAAAAAAATGGCCTGGCTAACGTTGTTCTTAAAGAAATATAGACCGATGACGTCACCAGCCCCAAATTCACTCCAAAGAGTAGATTAACCGGATAAGTTCGGGCGGCCTTGCTTTTCAAGTGGAGTGGTACTGGCCAAAAGTCGAAATTGCTGCTTTTTGACGAACCTGTTCTTCCAGAAACATCCAGAAACGAAAATCCTTAAAATGGGTGAAGTGTCCGTAAAGAACACCAATTTTAATAAACAAACACAATATTCTATACACAGTCATTTGGCATAACCGACTCGATAAATGACAGCCAATTTGACAGATGCAGCTTCAACAACATGGTCGCTATGAACTGTTAAAGTTCGGAAGTCGCTATTGAAAGACCCTTGGGTATTAAAAAAAATAATCACCTCATGTCTTGTATTCGATGTTTATTCATTGAAGTCGAAATAGATGGCGTTTTGGATTCAATCTGATTGATTGATTAAACCATTAAAGTGAGAAGGTTCTCAAACATCTGCCTGGCATACAGCTGAGTGCATAATGTAAGTAATATTAGTAGTAATACACTGAGTACATACTTACATAATTTATTGAGTTTTTAAGAATTTTTTTATGACACTGAACATTGACAGTTGTTAACCCCTTCGAAATAACAAAATAGAACTAAATCAGTTGTAAAATTTTTAATAGCAATCTGACAATAAGTATCGGTCATTATTGACCACAAAAATAAGTTCTGAATCATCATCTATCAACTACACATTGACTTTGCCTACACAACACAACCAAAAACGTCGTCCAAAATCGCTGCAAAATAATACTTAAATAATTTAAATGTCATTAAACCCTGTGAATGTCTCTGCCACTTGCCATTCTTTTGGTCAGACGACATGTGACATAAGAATATTAGTCACCAAACAGAAGTCAACGATTATTATGTAAACAGGCTTTTTCTCTTCAAACTCGAATACATTAACCAAAAACAGATTGTTGTAATAAATTAAAATTCAAAGAGTATTTTAATCTCCCATGACATTAGAAACAAAACCAATTAGCCAGGGTCTACACTACACATGCCTGGCGCGAAAGATGTTTTCTTTTCAATTACTTGTCGGCAACAGATTTTTGTATTTTTTTTTATTTTCTAGTGTCTGGACGACAAGATTCCTGTTGGGAAGGAGACACTTTTTGTGAAGGAAAAATAAATAAAAATCTGAAAACCACACAAAATTATTTGCAAATTCTTTTTTATTTCTAAGCAGGCGATTTGCTTTATAAATATTGAAAAATTTCAAAAATTTTCACAGGTTTCTTGAGGTGGGCATTTGTGTGCCGCCAGTGCTTACAATAATTTTTGCCAATTTAAAAAAAAATCAGCACTACTAGTGTCAGTCATCACTCATTAGTTAACTCTGATTAAACTGGGAATAAGGTAAAAGGATTTCAAAACGAATTGGGAAAAATGCGCTTAAATTTTTGTTCGATAATAATTTGGATATGACTCGGACGGACTTTGCATGGACTCGGATCACTACCTTGTTGTAGCCAAGGTACGGCTGCGGATATCCCGACCAGCGCCAAGTAATGGAAATACTGTGAGGAAGTTTGACGTCGGCCGACTACAATCGCAAGAGATCGCTAGGTCCTTTTCCAACCGAGTCTCTCAAAACCTTCTACGAAGTCCTATGCAGCCAGCACCAAGTATTGATAGCCAGTGGCAACATTGCCAAAATGCCATCAGAGACGCCGCCTCTGAAGTGCTGGGTTTGACACGGCCACGACAACGAAAACCCGGGTTTGACGATGAATGCCGGCAAGCACATGTAGCTAAACAGGAAGCAAACAAAGCGGCGCTGCACAGAAGGACTAGAGCTGCTCGCGAGCTCTACGAGCAGAGGAGGAGAGAGGAACACCGGCTTCTCCGAAGGAAAAAGAGAGAGCACGAGAAGCGCGCGGTTGAAGAGATAGAGAGATGGTTCAACAGGAATGAGGTTAGAAAGTTTTACATAAGGATCAAAAGGTCCTGCCAAGGGTATAAACTTCGAACTGAGCCTGTAAGGACCATCAAGGGAACATCGTTGTGGAATCGCAGTCTGTGCTGAGGATTTGGAAAGACCACTTCTGCAGACTGTATAACGGCGAGGATGAACCAAACACCGCTGTCGGGCAGAACGAACCATTCAACCCGGGCGAAAACGTTACCGACGAAGCATACGAACGATATCGCCCACCCGACCTGGAGGAAGTGAAAGTAGCTGTGTCTAAGCTCAAGTGCAACAAAGCAGCCGGAGCAGACGGCCTAGCTGCCGAAGTTTTTAAATCCGCTGGCGATGAGCTGGTTAGGAGCATGCACCAGCTCATCTGCAAGATATGGTCGCAAGAAAGCATGCCCGACGAATGGAACCTCAGCATTGTTTGCCCGATCCTGAAGAAAGGAGACCCTCTGAGTTGTGCCAACTACAGGGGCATAAGTCTTCTTAACATCGCATACAAGATCTTTTCTGCTGTACTGTGTGAACGCCTGAAGCCGTTTGTCAACAATCTGATAGGCACATATCAGTGTGGCTTTAGGCCAGGAAAGTCCACCATCAAATATTCACACTGCGGCAGATCTTGGAGAAAACCCAGGAATTCCAAATCGATACACACCACCTCTTCATCGATTTCAAGACCGCCTATGACAGCATCTATAGAGACGTGCTATATAGCGCAATGTCTAGTTTTGCAATTCAGTCTGTGCAGGATGACGATGGAAAACTCATGCTGTTCCGTCAATGTCGGCAAAGACCTCACCGACCCCTTTGATGTCAAAAAAGGATTTAGACAAGGCGACGCACTGTCATGCGACTTCGTTAACATCATACTTGAGAGAATTGTGCAGAACTCTCGCGCCAACGTCAGAGGTACAATCTTTCAAAAGTCCGTTCAACTACTCGCATACGCAGACGACATTGACATAATCGGTAGAACAAAGCGTGATGTCAGTGAAGCCTTCGTGAGTATTGGGATGGAAGCGGCGAATATGGGTTTAGCAGTCAATGAGGGCAAAACCAAGTATATGCTGTCATCAAGAAAAGACACCCAACACCGACGTCTTGGACAAAACATCACCATCGACAGCTATAACTTTGAGGTAGTTAGGGACTTTGTCTACCTGGGTTCCGCTACCAATTCAGGCAATGACACCAACGCTGAAATCAGACGAAGGATAACTCTTGCCAATCGCTGTTTCTTTGAGCTAAGAAGGCAATTGAGTAGCAAAGCCCTCTCTCGAGCAACTAAAGTGTCCATGTATAAGACCCTCATCCCGGATGAAAACACTTTAGGCTGCTTCGAGAAGAAAATTCTTCGGACGATTTACGGTCCCGTCTGCATAGACGGAGAGTGGAGGAGGAGATATAACATCGAACTGTACGGGCTGTACAGCGATACCGACCAAGCCAAAAAAATCAAAACACAACGTCTACGATGGCTGGGTCATCTAGAGCGGATGGACACCAACGCCTCGGCCCGGAAAATCTTCGAATCCACGCCGCAGAGACGGCGCGGTAGAGGAGCACCGAGACTCAGGTGGCGCACGCAAGTGGAAGGGGACCTCAGCCAACTTCGCGTGCGAAACTGGAGACGGCTAGCTCGAGACAGAGCTGGCTGGCGAAGCTTGTTGGCTGAGGCCCAGGTCCACCCCGGACTGTAGCGCCACCCTAAGTAAGTAAGTAATAATTTGGATAATGAAATCGAATAAATAAAAAAATCTTGTCTTATAACGTTTTTAAGGTCAAAATAATTTAAGGTTAGGTCCTTTATTTTTAGAACATCAAAAGAAAACAAGGTGTGATCACACTCTTTAGCGGTAATCTTTTTCAAGATCCTTAAAAACCCTCTCCAAAAGATTGCATACTTCACTGATTGTGGAGAACGTTTCTTCTCAAAAAACTATAATTTCGGCTAAATGTAGCACCGAACACAAAACTTTCCAAGGGCTTCACCCATACTGGATGAGTCATTCAACTTATATTTTGAAGTTGAAAACTAAATAATTGTTTCAACAGATTTTAGCGGACTGCAATTGCAACACATTTGATTGACCAATAAGCTAAGCCCTGAAAAGTCAAAAATAAAGTTCATACGAGCAATGCTGGGATTTTTTTCCCTAAATTTTTAAATTTTACTTCACGTTGCAGAGATCCATCCTTATCAGTATACTAGACCCCTTCGGGTAGGGGCTAGAATATACCCGAGGTAAGGCATGCCTGTCGTAAGAGGCGACTAAAATCCACCCTCCGTATGCCGAGCGCGTAGCGCATACAAACTATGCAATGGACAAAACAAAAGATATTATTACCCCAGGTGGCAATCCAGTTTCACTGGCAAATCCACCCTCTTCGGAGGTAGGCTCTACGGATTCTGGGGAGAGCCATTTATTGCTTATAAATCCCTTTTTGAAAAAATCAAGGGTGCCTCGATCTCCACCAGCTGGATCGAAGGTCTCCGGGAAAGGAAGTCCGCCGGTTAATCAGGACTCAGCGAAAATTAAATGCTTTGAAGCGGAAAACAACGAACTCCGTGCTAAGCTTAATGAAATGGAACGTCTCTACCATGAGCTTAAAAGCGAAGTAGACTCCTTACGTAAAGAAAATGAAGCCTTAAGGAACCCCCGTGGTACTATAGTATGCGAGGAAACGCCGAAACGTCAATGTGAATACCAGACGGACGAGGAAGAACTTGCACGCGAAACGAATCCGGTCTTTAGGAAAAGGCTTACCAAGAAACGAAAGGCCGGTTCTTCACCCGAAGTAGAAACCGTGCAGCAAAAAGAAGAAACACCAGTCGTATCAAACAAAGCGACAGGAATACCCCAAGAAAAAAACCGCCGACCACCTGCAATAAATGTCGTTGGGATCGCGGACTACGGAAAGTTGCGAAACATCCTTAAAAATACTCTTGGGACGAAATATAACTTAACATCACTTCGAAACAACGTATGGAAAGTTAACGTCGATGACTCTGATGCCTATCGGTCACTGTCACAAAAGTTGAATTTAGAGAAAATCCAATGGTTTACTTATGAAAATCACCTCGAAAAGCCGCTGCGGGTTATAGCGAGGGGACTTCACCCATCCTGTACCAAGGACGAAATAATGCAAGACGTTCAAGCCCAAGGCTTTAAAATTATTGACGCCGTGAACATAATAAAGAAAGAGAAGCAACGTACGGACGAAGGCAAAGATTCCGCTGTTGTCCGACGCGGCCTGCAAATTTTTATGCTTTCTTTTGATAGAACTGAAAATATTAACGAAATCTACAAAATTAAATCAATCTTTAACATCAAGGTAAAAATCGAGCCCAAGCGGAAGGGCAACAGGCTAGTTCCCCAATGTAAGCGATGCCAGGGTTTCCGACATACGCAAGCGTACTGCCAGAAAAAGCCGAGATGCGTAAAATGCGCCGGCGAACATCTCTCGACGGATTGCAATGTCAGCAGTCAGGCCCCCGCGGTTTGTGCCAATTGCAGGGGAAGTCACCCAGCGAGCTACCGAGGTTGCGAAATTGCCATTGAGTTGCAAAAACGACATGAAGCTCCGAAGAAAAATACTGAAAATAAGGGCCCAAGCCTAAAACCTCCTAAAGTAGATAAGCCAAAAACCCCTAAGTCGACTAGGGATAAGGGTTTGATTAAAGGCAAAATTCAAATAGCGCAAGAAAACGTCGCTGGTCCTAGTTCCCACCGGAGTCAAAAGGGAGAATCCACACTTGTTGGTCCAAGATCGTACGCTCAAGTCGCATCACGTGAAAGTAAGCCACAATCGGCCGCATCAGATTCGGTCTCTCAAATTCTAGGCATGATTTTAGAAAAGTTTGAGCAACAGGCGAAACTTAATCAAGTTATATTCAACAAATTGAGCGAGCTCGAGTTTAAACCTCGAAAAACATTTAATAAAAAATCATGAATATGGGAAAGTCAATCAAAATAATTACATGGAATGCAAACGGCCTTTTGCAAAAAATTGACGAACTAGAAGTATTCCTACGGAAGAATAATGTAGACATATGCCTGATTTCGGAAACCCACTTTAAAAAGGGTTCAGAACGCAAAATAAAAGGTTACATTGACTACCACGCGCATCATCCTTCAGAAAATTCGAGAGGTGGATCCTCTCTCTACATTAAAGACTGCATAAAGCACTCCAAAAACGAAGAAATAGAACTTGACTCTATGCAAATAACCTCAGTCTCAGTAAAATTAAGTCACATAAATTACAACATCGCGACGAGCTATTTTCCTCCGCAGTATCGGCTGGCAGATGAAAATCTTGCTCTGCTCTTTGATTCACTTGGGTCAAACTTTATCATCGGCGGGGACTTTAACGCGAAAAATACTTTTTGGGGCTCACGGTGCAATTCAACAAGAGGCAGAGCCCTCTTTAAAGCAAGTACAAAACGCGGCGTGATCTTCTTATCGACGGGAAAGCCAACATATTGGCCAACCGACAGAAATAAAATACCTGATCTCGTCGACTTCTTTATCGCCAAGGGGGTACCTCGTTACCTTACGAACGTAGAAGAACGCTTTGATCTCTGTTCAGATCACTCGGCAGTTCTTTTGAAAATCGGCGGAAGCCTAGCGAAAAAGAATAGAGCGCCTAGATTAACTAACAACAACACCGACTGGGACGGCTTTAGAAAATACTGCAAAGAAAACATAGCCTTAAATGTACCGCTCAAAACGCCACTTGAAATAGAAGAAGAATTAGATAAACTCGTGAGAGTTATTCAGAGCGCTGCGTGGAATAACACTTCTTTTCGGAGGTCCGAATTATCGAACAGCGGAACAATATATCCGCGAGAAATAGAAGAGCTAATATGCGAAAAGAGGAGAGCGCGCAAGAGATGGCAACGTTCGCGAGCACCCCCGGATAAGACAATCTTGAACCACCTTTCTAACAAACTAAAGCACGAACTTCAAGATTTTAAAAGTCGCGAGACTACTGCTTACCTCGAAAGTTTGACTGCCAATAAAGGTTCGAACTACTCTCTTTGGAAAGCAGTTAAGTCCGTTAAGAAGCCTATAGCACACTCTGCGCCATTAAGAAAAGCCAACGGCCAATGGGCAAGAGAAGACAAAGAAAAAGCGGATTTATTTGCAGATTACCTAGAAGAAACATTTAAACCGTTTGACGGGGAACCGTTGGTCGAGGAGCTCAATCCTTATGCGGTACAAGATAATTATAGAATAAAAACCGTGTCATTGGCTGAGCTTCGTCAAACGATAAATAATCTGAAAAACAACAAAGCCCCTGGCTACGACTTAATTACTAGCGAAATTCTAAAGGAACTACCGAAAAAAGCTTTGGTCAAGCTACTCTATATCATTAACGCTTCCATGAGAGTTTTATACGTTCCAAGGCAATGGAAAGTGGCCGAGGTCATAATGGTTCCGAAACCAGGAAAATGTCCGAACGACAAAAAGTCTTACAGACCTATTTCGCTACTGCCGATAATAGCTAAGGTGTTCGAGAAACTATTGCTTAAAAGGTTGCAACCAATCATTGAAGAAAGACGATTGATTCCGGATCACCAATTCGGATTTAGAAAAAAACATTCAACAATCGACCAGGTCTATCGTATAACAAACGAAATCGAAAAAGCTCTGGAAGCGAAAAAGATATGTACTAGCGCTTTTCTCGACGTATCGCAAGCCTTCGACAAGGTATGGCACGAAGGCCTGAAGTACAAATTAAGGCTTTGCTTACCAGAAAAACTCTATAGAATCTTAGAGTCTTACCTTAAAGACAGAATCTTTCGCGTAAGGTACGAAAATGAGTACTCGGAATTCAAAGAGATAAATGCCGGTGTCCCGCAAGGAAGCGTTCTCGGCCCAATATTATTTTTGCTCTATACAAGAGACATACCCCACGATGAGGGAACAATTTTAGCTACGTTCGCAGACGACACTGCTATTCTCGCTATTGATACGACAGTTGAATTATCAACAGGGAAACTCCAGCGCGCTTTAGACAAAATATGCGACTGGACGAAGAGCTGGCGAGTTGTCCTTAACGAGACTAAGTCAACGCATGTTAACTTTACTTATAAAAAGATAAACAACAAACCTTTATTCATTAACTCGGTACAAATCCCGTACTCAAATGAAGCGAAATATCTAGGAATGACTCTAGACGCAAAACTTAAATGGAAGCCGCACGTTAAAAAGAAACGCGACGAGCTCGAAATCAAGTTAAGAGAAATGAATTGGCTTATCGGAACATTTTCGAAACTAAGCATATATAACAAACTGCTTTTGTATAAGCAAGTGCTAAAACCATCTTGGACGTACGGTATACAACTCTGGGGTTGTACTAAACCAAGCAATATATCTATTTTAGAAACTTTTCAAAATAAGACACTCAGAGCAATCGTTAATGCTCCATGGTATATAAGAAATAGCGATCTACACCGAGATCTAGGAATCGCAACCGTGTCTGACGAGGTAACAAACTTTGCTCGCAAACTTAGTACTCGTCTTCGCGGACACTGCAACAATGAAATTATCCGAACTTTGGATCAGACAAATCTTACGCGCCGACTACAACGAATGAGACCGTTAGATCTAGCAGCATAAGATGAGACCGCATAAATTGACGGTATTGTAGGTGCCTTCGTTGGAAGGCAGCCTGTCACACGCGATTACTACAGAAGCTTGAACTACTTGTTAAGGAAACTTAGTCGTAGTCTGACGGAAAATGGGAGGTTTTTTAGTGAGTAAGAATCTCACACTACTATGAGCACGCGCGGCCGGTCCTCGTAGTGCCTATGAAGGTTTTTCCTACCCACGAAAAAAAAAAAAAAAAAAAAAAAAAAAAAAAAAAAAAAAAAAATCAGTATACTTAAACGGAAATACTGATGAAAATTGTCCTCAGCACAACAGAATATTCCGGCTTACAATTCTAGCCCCTTGGTGTGTAGTGTATGTTTTAATGTTTTAAACAATTGACGATGCATAACATGATTTGAAATATGCTTCCAAAGACATTTGAATCATTATAAGACTAAAATAAATGTGTCATCCAAAAAATAACATGTCGCACATGTTGTGACAACCAGAATAACTACTTAACAAGAGATTCTCTTGTTAAAAAAAAAGACAATCCAAAAAGAACAGATAACAATCGCAGATGATCTCATCGGTTATTAATTTCAGTGCGATACACTTTTAAGTTAACCCTGCTTTTAACTGCTTATCAACGGATTTTTACCGAGGAGATGGACGAAAAGAACGATTAAATTCAAAAATATATTTTAGCAACTTTTGCGTCATTTTAAAAGGTTAACAACAAATTTTAAGGTCCAATGGAATTCCAGTTCTAGCAGAATTGATTGCTCGAGTTTCTCAAAACCAACGCTCATAATGATCAACCAGTTTGGGTTAGGCTGCGTTGCATTTGCCTAACTCTGGAATTATTAAGCTGGCCAGGCCAGTTACTCTTGGAAGATTTGAGGCTGATCGCGCGCCTTTCCTCATTCTCTATCATTGATTGCGCTACCAGACGGGGCTGCTCCCCGGTGTGTATAGAAAATACTTTCCCTGGCGTCCGAAAGTTCTTGCCTTGTGGTGAAGAATCTCAAACTTGCCTTCTGGGATTCACGGACTTTCTTAGCTTGAGCTCCTTGAAGCAGGGCTTACAATAATTTTTTTATTAGAGCTCTTTTTTGGCTTTTAGCGTGGCGCTATCCAATGGTGGGTAGTCATGCGTTGCGTTGGTTAAAAGTGTATCGATTTGAGTCTCGTTGTTTTTTTCACAATTTACGTACCTATTGTTGTGTGAAAATTAGGTCTATCGTCTGGTCGCAATGTGATCGAGAAAAGCTTAAGAAATTCACACAGTACGCTACGCTGTACAGGTTACAGGATAGCTTGAATAAAATGTAGAATTATCGGGTGGCATGATTTTTGCCTGCTAAATTTGACAATTTATCTGCTACATGACCCTTACCAGAACAACAGTCAGCTTTAAACAGCTCAGACAAATAACTGTCTGAGAAACTCAGCCTCGGATCTAGGGGAGAGCAAACCGGGGCCCGTGCCCCGGGCGCCAGCTTACAGGGGCGCCAAATGCATGTACTTTAAATGCGGCAGCCGTACGGACAACTCAAAAGGGGCGAACAGGAACTTGCATTCACATTTAAACAGAACAGAGTTCCGAGTTAGCGATATAACAATGTAATTATTGAAAAAATAAATTCAGTCCAGCCAGAGGGAGGCAAATTCATACTCTCCTTTTCATTTTGTCTTCAACACTTTACCAGTTCCAAGCGAAAAAAAAACAAGTGGCAAAGTGCAACACTTTTCCATCTTCGACGGATTGCAAAATACCCTGCCCTACCAAAAAAGCAAACTGCCACCCCTCCAAAAAGTGGGCGGGATATAAAAATGTAACTGTTGAATGCTTTATACTACCGCCATTTTAGCTCAAAAAATTACTTTTGTAGACGCCACGCCTACAAAAGTGGGAGGCACATACTATATATACAAAAAGTTAGAAAATGCTCAGATCTACAACTTTCGTCACATAATTTGAAGTCAAACTTCATTTATATTTATTAAAAAACTTTTAAGCTGAAATACCTTAAAAAGGTGGGCGTGGTTAATGAAAAGGTCAAACTTTTTCTTCTAGCTCAAAATGAGTTCCACCATAGTAACATAACCATTGTAACATAGCTAAAATTTGGAAAAAGTAGTTTTTAAAAATTTTTCGCACATAAATGCCTGTGGGCGTGTCTGTGTGCCCCTGCAAACTTGATCTGAAGGACTGGACCTCCAATCAACTCACCAACTTTCAGCTCTCTAGCTTAAAATTTAAGGCCAAAAAGTTATTTACATACGGGCGGTTGGACGGACAGACATCATTTTCCAGTAATCTTCCAATCCTGGAAATCGGTTAGCCATTAAGTTGACCTCAGGAGACGTGTCTTCTTACCCTAGTGTCTTTAGTCGTGGATATGTCATGGCGATATTTCTTGGCGATTTTGACTGTTGGAAAGTGACTGGGAAGGGACTGGAAAACATCTAGTGGAGACACTAATTAACAACATTATTTTTAATCTTTTTCTAGATTGGGAGATTAATCCTAGAAATTGGTAAGTCATGAAGCTGACCTGTGGAGACACGTGACCTCACGCACGATAGCTGTCAGGGAATTAGTTTTTACGTCTTTGGACTGATCTCCTGTGTTTTTTTGTGTTTTTGGAAATGCTAAAGAGGCAGGTGATTTTTAATCAATTTTCTCAATTGATCCGAAAGAGGGGCGCCAAAATCAAGTCTTTGCCCCTGCTCGGGAAAACCGTAGATCCAGGGCTGGAGAAACTTCTTGAATACTTCCTTGAAGGCTTGGGTAACAAAAAAATATTATAACCAAAATATTTTATCCAAATAAAAATACAGCCAAAAAAGAGCTTGGCTCTTCTTTGGCTGTATTTCCATAAAGATGGAAACAAAATCAAGTAAGTGCAGTTCTTTAAAGCTCTTGACAAGAACGCTTTTCGGGGCGTCTCCCTGTGCTTGTTCCTCATACTTTCTGAACAATTTTTGTAAATGCTCTAGAGGCTAAAGTAAAGAAAAAGCTGTTTTTACACAGCTGGTTTTACACGCTTTTGACAGGCTGACGGATTTTTTACTGGATCCCGCCTTGAAGGTGGTAAAGGCTCTTATAAGAGTTTGTGTCAATTATGTCCGCTTAGGAACCTTTTTAAGAAAGAACCTGAAAGAAACAGCTGCCAGAATATCAATGTGCCGCTCTCTTAGACCCATACGGATTCGTCTACAAAGCTGTTCAGCTGTTTTTTTCTATTTGAAGTTGCTACTGCCCGATGAAGCACTCGAACACAACTACTGCGGTTCATAAAAAAAACCACCTCACTAAATCAAGTTTTTCCGTCTTTTGAGAAATATGAGAAGGACCTTCCAAGACGAATAGCTTGTGTTTTCGGCACGCACCACGTCAACCCAAAAGATTTGCAACAAGATGCAATCAAAGGCAGGGCAACTACATAGAAATTGGTTCGGTACATCGTCATCCTCTCCACAGGGAGGACAGGCGGTGGCTTTGCTCGAGCCTTCTTTTTATTTAATTGAGGGATAATAACCCTCCCACTCATACTGCATTCCTTAGGGCTCGCTTGAAGGGTACGCCGATTGGACCTCAGAATATACTGGCAGGTCACCCGGTTTTGGATCACTTCATCACTGAGTCCAATAAAATGCTTAAAATGAATGAGCTTCCGCGTGCCTCGGCTCCCTCAAGAGAATAAAGCTTATCAAGAGCATGATGGTTTGAAAGGACGCCTTTTTCCGACTGTTGTCGTTTGATCTGTCTGCTCCCATCGCAGGCGACGCACAAACCGATGAATCAATGACCGACGTAGATGCAGGTTCGGGTCCTGAGAAAACCTCTTCGGAGCCTTGCCTAAGGCCCGCAGAGGCTTCGAGATCTCATTTTCCTGGATGCCAGTGCGACCTGGAGCCCGAATAAAATTCACTGTACGTACCCACATATTAAACCGTCTGTCGTTCAAGTTTAGCGAAAGCTTGGGTTTGAGCACTATCTCTCACGAGGTAAGAGGGTTGAGCAGCGCTTTTAGTGAGGCTTGGCTGTCACTGAAAACGCATATGAACTCCACTTGTTAGACACAATATAAAACATAGCC
Organism: Neoascia interrupta; assembly: GCA_947623515.1. Taxonomy (NCBI): domain Eukaryota; kingdom Metazoa; phylum Arthropoda; class Insecta; order Diptera; family Syrphidae; genus Neoascia; species Neoascia interrupta. The sequence goes on along the minus strand of OX392463.1, from coordinate 47,662,835 downwards.
ATCAGGATAGCGAAAATATTCGTTTGAAAGACAGACGCATATTTACCAAGGGGTAGTTGACTCTACACTCTTATCTTGTTGCTTTCCATAAGGGCTTCATCAGTAGACCTCTGCTCGGTTTCGAAGCCATCGTCAGTGAAAATACGATGGAATTTTTTCACTGGCTCAGAGTCTGTCCGAAGCCATTCTATTGCCTGAGGAAAGTCGATGTGGTAGTTTTGTCGCAAAAGGATTTCAGGTGTGGTTGCGTCAGAGGGCATGTTGATAGGACAGGGGTCGAAATACACAAAATTCTTGCAAAAGTTCTTCAAAATTCTAAAGTGTGTGGTACCAAAGACCACGCCTCTTTAAGCGAAACTTGACTTTCAGCCTATACATCCCATGATAAATATATCAAGAGGTAGGGGGAGGTTCATCCGAGCATTTAGAGAAAAACAGGCTTTCCCTTAAAACGCCTTCCCTGGCGTGTTAAGGGAAGGCCCTTGAGCAGCCTCGACAAGCCGTTTTTTGGATTTTCACAGAAAGAAACACATTTCCGCGAAAGCCTGTTTGACTTAACAACTGATACGTATGAGGGCAGTGGTCCTACCATGGCTCTATATATCCAGGGGACTGTTTTCGGAAGCTTTTTATCAAAGATCCCATGTATTTGACTTCGTCGATTATCGGGAACGCCCTTAAATATTTCAATACTGCACACGTAAGGGAAAAACTAGTGAAGTGGTCAAATATGGAAAAAGAATCAATCGTGGTCACCGTAGCTCAATTGGGAGAGAATTACCCGCAACAGGTAAAGGTTGCAGTAGTCATACCCTCTTGGTGAATCCACATACGGTTCCTTCTATCGACAATTCGTCCGCTAAAATTTCAACTCCCCTCTACGACTTTATTATTCCAGCTGCTTAGATCCTCAAGCTCGTACGAGAAATATGTGCCACAGCTCCCTCGTATAGTGGTTTTTGAAGCCAAGTTTTCGCATAGCAGCCGACAAAAAGACACAATTTCACCATAAATTTTGAACTCTTTTGTCCGCGCGTTTTAAGTTGTGTCCAACCTTAGTTAGGTCTACTCAGAGCGAAGTTCTTGTTGTGCGTGTGTGAGGAGATTATTATAAAAGTTTTTAAGGCAGAGAACACAGCTGAGATCAAAGCTATGTTCTCCGCCTTAAAAACTTTTATAATCTCCTTATCCTTCTCCAAAGTTGTAGTCTTCCTATTGCTGGTGCCCTAAAGATTGGAATCTACTTCGAAATGCTGAGAAATTTGCCAGAAATGGAGCGATTGCAATGATGGAAAGCGCAGAAAATATGAGCGACGAGGCCATAAGCCCGAGTATGCTGTCAACAAGAGAAGACCCCTTACACCGACGGCTTGGACATTGATCGCCGTATGAGATAGTTTGTGATTTGATCTGCTTGGGTTCCATTATAAATTAAGACAACGACACCAGTGCTGAAATGAAATGAAGGTTAACTCTTGCCAAACGCTGCTTCTTTGGGTTAGGAAGACAATCTCGAGCAACTATATAAAAATAGAGTGGCACAACATCTCGAGGTGAACCAGGGTCAACTTCTCAACAATTTATGCTGTGTGTGCGTTAATTTCTTCACATAAAAGGGGACCTAAACTATTTTTTGCAGAATCCGAACCGACCTCTGAGAAGTTTTTGAAGACAAATATTACCCTTCGAGGGTTTGCCAAACCCTCGCGGAGGTGGGGATCATGAAAAACGAAACGAGTCTTTTTTTTCAGGTGACGATGGAGGCTAAAGAGCATCGTCAGCAACCCTCGAGCAACCAAAGTTTCTTTTTATAAGATCATCATCATCCCAGTCTTGTTTTTAGGTGCAGAAACAAAGGCCCTGCTTCTAGGGCGGATAAAAGTGCTTTGGAGTGCTTTGAGAGGAAAATCTTTCGGTTCACTTTTAGTCCCTTAACCTTAGACGGAGAAATATCTGTACGGGCTGTGCAGTGGCACCGATCTTGCTAGAAGAGTCAGACTACAACGATTGCGATGGAAAATATTCGAAATTACCCCGCCATAAATGGTACCAGTTGAGGACCACCAAAATTCAGAAGGTACCCGCAAGAAAGGTGACTTCGCCAACTTCGAGACATAGTTTGCCCGCGTAGATTGTTGGTTGCGGGTCAGGTCCGCCGCGGACTGTAGCGCCTTCAGTAAGCATATGAACGGGAAAAGGACACATCCTTTCTATGTCTACAAATGCACTCAAAGTGCACTTCTCATGTTCTATACAGGGATTTTTTTTCATCTGATACGCCTACGCTATAAAGTGCGGTGTGAACTGAACAGTTTTTGATGTACAAGTGCGTCAATCTCTTATCACATGCGTGTAACTCTAGTAACGTCTCTAATATATATGCACATATCGAAATGCCACTCCATCGTCTTGAGCATAAATAAAGGCAAGATTGTCGGTATTTGCCTACCCTTATTCCAGGATTAATCTAACTCAAGCACCTCTCGAAGGTCTGGAATGATAGTGAGGTCTTGAGCACGTCATGCAAATGTTTTTCATCCACGGGATGGCTGCATCCTGCTATTTTGGTTGGACATAAGTCGTCCCTGGTTTTTTGAAAGGAGCCAAGGAATTGATCATTCAGACGAACCTTTTGTCATTGTTTACAGCCCTTGTTTTTTTCTCTGTCCGCTCCTTGAGTCTGCGAGAGGAGGAAAAATTTCGAGGAACGATAGAAAGATAGTAGAGAAAATTAATTAATGAGCCAGTACGGAGCATGAAAACTCTGCACAGAAACACCAAAGTTTACCCCCGCAAGTGTTATGCCTTTACGGAGAAAAGCAATAATATAACCAGTAGAGTATGCCTTAACAACATCTGGCATGCATCTAGTTATTGTCCATTCTATTTGCACACTGGAAGAGAAAGAGGCGTTTAATATTCGGCCGACCCTCAGTCTATAACAGACGCCGCTCATTTTTAGACAGACACTCCTGGATTTTTTGTTTTATGCTGATTTTGGTACGCACCGGATATTTTCCATACCGGTACCCACCATATTTGGTGAGTATTCTATCCGCCACCTGGGGAGGCGCCCAATCAGGGACCAGCAACTCCAGAAGGGGTATTTTGCTGTTTTGACTATTTGCTGTTTTGATGGTTTAAGCTTGAGGTGCCTTGCGTTGAAATAGTTCCACGCGAAAAGAGCCTTCTAAAACTCGATTTTATCTAAAGGAAAGAAAAACTTGCAGCAGGCCAGACTGTTTGCCTCGCCTTTTCGTCACATTCGAGAAGCTGTCATGATACTCGTTTTGGCCGTATGTAGCGTATTCCTGTTAATTCAACCAAAAACCCAAAGCTTTGAGATACTGGATCTAGCATTTATCCATAAAGAGCAGGTCATAAGAGCATTCAAAAGGAAACCTCAAAGTATTCTTGTTAAAAAGGCGAAAAATTGTTGCGAACCAACCCACCGCTTTGCTTGGTTGACCTTAACAAAATGCGTAGCTGTCATGACTTGACGTGTACCTACCTACCCTCTCATTTTGCAAAAGTAAGTCGTTAGCTACGACAACAAGAAATGATTTGTTTACATTTCTAATAAGCCTGTACGACTACGCACACACAATAGCAAAGAGAACACTCAGCAGAGTTTTTTTTTTCTTTTGTTTTTATAAACCGCCCAAGTCCTATATCCGCTCTATAGCAAAAAGTACAATTTACACTTTAACCCGTACAATGTGCAGCTCTTCAGCTGTGTATGGTGAAAACCAAACCCCTTCCTCTCTGCGTGTCTACACCATGTGACGGCGACCCACCCCATCATTGTTGTATCTTGAAAATTCTCAACCTAATTAATTTTCACCCTTGCAGACATGGCAAGATAAAAAGGGAAACACAATGAACCCTCACACATATATGAGCCCTGCACATTTTTGACGTGCCGTTGCGCTGCCTGCCACCCCCTTCAAACCATGGCTTAAAATCAATATTTGTGTTACGTGAAAGTTTAAATTTAATAATAACGTAAAACAAAGGGAAACAAGACCAAAGAAAGGAAACGATATCTTGATATCCAAAAGATAAGGATTTTTTTTAAATACCTTTTAAGCTTTTCGCAAAGATGTGAAATGCATTATCGGTCCCAAATGTACAACGTTTACACAATGACTAAATAAATTTTTCGTGACAAACGTCATATGAAATTCTGAATCCAAAACAAAGCTAAGAAAGAGATTTTCCTAAGCCTTTTTGAACTCGGTAAAGTTCTGTTGTGACAGATGCTGAGTTTAAAGCAATTCGATTGTGTACATAGATAATAGGATACCCATTGTATGCTCAGCCCTCAGCGTGATATTTACAAAAGGGTGTACTATGTAATGTACGTACATATTGCCCTAATAAATTCCAATACATTTGCATATTAAGTCCCAAGTTATAGTCACTTTTTGCGCAACGTTCCAGCCCAAACGGAGAATGAATGAGGGCAGAGGTCACATGTTTGGGGGAAAGACTTATGCCTTCCGTTTTGCAATAAATTTAAGCTAAGGAATACGGAATAGCGAATGAAAATTTAATTACAAGGGTCTACAAAAATTTCAAATAAACGCAAAGCCAATTTTCTATTGGTAAACAGGAAGGACCAAAGGCAATCTAATATCCGAAGCAATGTTAAAGGCTTGCGGTTTTATCAAAATGCCGTCTTCGTCTCGCATGCTTAGGCATAAGAAGCTTCACAACACGAGTAAAAGAAGTACTACAATTACGTCCGAGAGCATCGCGTCTTATCGGAGCCTTAACACAAGGAAAACAAATGTGTTCGTCTGTGGCTCCTAAAAGCTGAGCTGTCTATAGTTAAGTCGCTGGTGTTGGAATACCCTAGAAATGACCAAAAGCAGACGGCTTGCATAACCTACATAAAACTCGGAAGAAAACGTGGCATGTTGCATGTGGAACACAATGTGCAGGATTTAACGCAAAAAGTTACGATGGTTGCATGTACATTGACACATGTAGCCGATGAGAGGTTGCATATATTTTTTAACATACAAATAGCCACATGCAAGATTTGGAAACTGTGCAATTCTAGCTGGTGCAAGAAAGTACAATAACAAGAGTGCATTCTTTACTTACGTGCATCTTCTTTAATAGATGCAATCTAGAGTTTTGTTGGTCGTGTAGAAAGTCTTCTAGGAAGGTGACCACAAACCCCTGCCTTGAAATATTGTAGGTCTTTGAATCTTCTACACGGTTTTTTAATGAATGTAATGTAGTTTTTTTTTTTCGTTAAGTGTTATGGTGGATAGAGACATTAACCCCTGCCAGGTCGGAGCTATAGTAGCTTTGAAGTAAGGTACACTTGTCGCAAAAGCCTATTTAAATTCCATCGAATCCAGGATGTCAAGTCTACGTTTCCTAGCAGAGCCTGGTCTGATGTTTTGGACGACGCACGGCGGTGCCATCTTCTGAACAAGTTAACTGGGTTGAATAAAACCTTTGTACAGGCTCAATTACTAGCAACTAGCAACTAGCAATTAAGCAACGGGCAAGAGTGCAACCTAAAAAATGAATTATCTCAACAGCTACCTCTTAGCGTCCAGCCTCGCCCAAAATGCCGGTTTAACGCCTTGAATCTGATACATCGGGAAGCAAAGCTGAAGCTTATAGCTTAGCTATGGAGGTGTTGGGGCAATAACGATTCAATGTTATAAGCCAGTGGCTACTGCCTTCCATTGACTCCGGGCAATCAAGCCGGTTTTAGCAATGCTCTTAGAAGAAGCTCGAAGATATGTCAGCAGATGATATATACCTTCCCTTCTTTCGAATAACGAAGTAAGAAAAATACATCAAACAAGTGGGAAAGTGCACCAGTGCGTATGTAAAAACTTCAGTCCATCATACCCTACCCTACCAAAAATAGATACTGCCACGCCTCCAAAAAGTGGGCGGGATGTAAAAATATAACTGTTGAATGCTTTACGCTAGGTGGTTCATACATTTCGAACTCAAACTCGGCTTTTTAAACTTAAAAAATCACCTTTTTTAAGCCACGCCCACAAAAGTGGGCGGGGGCATATAATTTATATACAAAAAAGTCAGAAAATGCTCATATCTGCAACTTTTGTCATAAAATTTTTTGTCAAATTTCATATTGAAAAAGTCTTTTAAAGCTAAAATTTCTTTAAAAGTGGGCGTGGTCAATATTAAGGCCTAACCTTTTTCTGCTACTTCACAGGCAATAACAAGGCAATGACACACACCAAAAATTAGTGTGCTAGCACCATTGTAACATAGCTTAAATTTGAAAAAAGTATTTTCAAAAATTAAAAATGGTCCCACATACAGGCCTGTAGTGGGCGTGTCTGTCGGCGGATTCAGCTAATTTTCAAACTTGATCTGAAGGACTGGACCAAGCTCACTCACCAAATTCCAGCTCTCTAGCTTAAAATTTAAGGCCTAAAAGTTCTATACATACGGACGGACGGGCTGACGGACTGACGGACATGACTTAATCGATTCTCCTGTGGGTCCCATTCATTTCTCTAAAAGGTCTTAGGGGTCTACGGTGATTTTTTCACTGCGTAACAAACTATACAACAAACTTAATATACCCTGGGTAGGGTATAAACATGAGGCTTAAACCCGGTTCTGAGCCGACAATTGCGGTGAGCAACTTTTCTATTTCTGTTATACGGAACAAGCCAGGAGTTGAAAAGTCTGAGGCTAAGCCTGTTATGATACGGTCACATGGCAGAAGCTATGCAGCAGCTTCCGGGGAGGCATGTTAAGATCGCGATAGCCGATCAAATAAAGTTAGCTCCTCTGAATAGGTACCATAAAGTTGCTGATGGAGACCAACCGACGCAAAAGCCTAGAGAATGCTATGGTGAATGAAATTGTCTTAGAATGGGAGTATTCCCAACTAACATTATTAGCTCCTAGGATTTAACAGGATTAACTATCTAATCAACTAACATTTAGCATTTGACTCGTGAAGCGGAAAGGATATGTATTAGCGTTTTTCTCGACGTATCGTAAGCCTTCGACAAGGTATGGCACGAAGGCCTAAAATACAAGTTAAGGCTTAGCTTTACCAGAAAAACTTTATAAAATCTTAGAGTCTTACCTTAAAGACAGAATCTTTCGCGTAAGGTACGAAAATGAGTACTTGGAATTCAAAGAGATAAATGCCGGTGTCCCGCAAGGAAGAGTTCTCGGCCCAATATTATTTTTGCTTTATACAAGAGACGTACCCCACGACGAGGGAACAATTTTAGCTACGTTTGCTGACGACACTGCTATTCTCGCTATTGATACGACAGTTGAATTATCAACAGGGAAACTTCAGCGCGCTTTAGACAAAATATGCGTCTGGACGAAGAGTTGGGGAGTCATCCTTAACGAGACTAAGTCAACGCATGTTAACTTTACTTATAAAACGATAAGCAACAAACCTTTATTCATTAACTCCGTACAAATCCCGTACTCAAATGAAGCGAAAGATCTAGGAATGACTCTAGACGCAAAAAGAAACGCGACGAGCTCGAAAAGTTAAGAGAAATGAATTGGCTTATCGGAAGATTTTCGAAACTAAGCATATATAACAAACTGCTTTTGCATAAGCAAGTGCTAAAACCATCTTGGACGTACGGTATACAATTATGGGGTTGTATTAAACCAAGCAATATATCTATTTTAGAAACTTTTCAAAATAAGACACTCAGAGCAATCGTTAATGCTCCATTGTACATAAGAAATAGCGAGCTACACCGAGATCTAGGAATCGCAACCATGACTGACGAGGTAACAAACTTTGCTCGCAAACTTAGTACTCGACTTCGCGGACATTGCAACAATGAAATTATCCTAACTTTGGATCAGACAAATCTTACGCGCCGACTACAACGAATAAGCAAGGGCACTTCGCTTAGGTGAGGTGACGGGCTTGACGACCCCGCGGACCCTAGTTTGTTTTTTCGGGGACAAATCCAAACCCCGGAATCAACCCTTTCCACGCATCCCTTTCTTCCTTCCCCTTCCATCCAACTGTTAGTGTACTCTAACCTACAGGAGAAGTATTAAAACTCACAAATCATAATGAATGGACAACCTAAAGGATGTTTCTACTCCAGGTGGTACTGGCGATAGCCAAAATCCACCCGCAGTCTTTTCGACTGCGGTCGGGGCACGGATTCTGGAGGCCCCAACATTCATTTTTGATATACCCTCCGACTCTTGTAGCTCGGTACCCGACTCGGAAATCTGAGCATGAGTGAGGCTGCTACCCAGTGCACTGCTACTGACGCGACGACTCGGAATACCCTTGTGGTTGAACGGGCTCCGGAAGAGGCGGGCTCTGAGGTGCGCCAAACTAAGGGTCGGCGGAAGAGGAAAAGGAAGCGGCAGATCGATAAGTCGCGCAAAGAAGCTTTACGGGCTGAAGGCGCTGCTAGTCCGGTCGGCTCTTCGGCGATTTCCATGAAGCGGGGACAGGTCGCTGGAAGTCTCACCAACTGAAGGAAATCAGTCCTCTACATCGGACATCGCCTCCTCTTCTGCTGAACCGAAAAGCAAGAAAAAACCCAAGCTCATTACGAGTAACGCAACCCCTCAGGCCCTTGTGTCTGCTTGCGCCCGGTCTCCAAGTGAAGCCGGTGCCTCTCCCATTGAAGGGTGCAAAGCTGGCGGATCGAAACCGGACGTCGCTAGCACTCCCACGGGCATGAGTCCAGGAAGCGCACAAACCGTCAGTGCTGCCCGTGAATTGGTGATGGATGCTGGTGATGTGACCTTAACAGGCTGCAGCACTAGTGGACAGAACTGTGTCGACGCGGGCGGTCCTAAAAGTCAGTGTGCCACTGAACCTGGAAAACCTTTTGAACGCACGACAGCTAAGGTGGGAGATCAGAGGCGTTCTTATCGAAATACTGCTGTCTCCTCCTTAGCAGTTCGAATTGGGAAAGCAGGTAATGACAACAGTTTGAGTGCTGCGGAGTGCGAACACTGCAAAACTCGACTGTTGGAACTTGCTGAGGCAACTAATGCTTGCATTCAGGTGGATAGCTGTGGTTTGAAGGACGGAACCTTTTGGGTGAAGACCTCATCGCAGCAAACCTCTGAATGGCTATCAGAATGGTGCCGAAAATCTCTCCCCTTAGGACCTCAACTTTTGAGGTCTACAAGCCACCCAAGCTAACGCGAGCCGTCTGCTGGATCCCTGGGAAACTTGGGAAAACGGCGGATGTGCTGAAGCGTTTGCGAGCCCAGAATCCTGGCCTCGACACAAAAGCCTGGATTGTCCGTTCGCATAGACCAAAAAAAAAATCGTCTTAATAAAGATGGTAGTTGTTTGGTCGTAGGCATGGACATGGCTTCTGCCGAGGTCATTGAATCTAGGTACAACATGCGTCCCTATCTGCATTTTGGTAGGATTCACTTCCGTATCAATGCCAAACAGCGCTAATAGTGAACGCAACCCTGAGTCTACATCCATAATGTTTACTCAGATTAACCTACAGCACTGCAAGGCCTCTACTGCTCTTCTAAGTAGCAGGCTTGCGGCATGTAGTACAAAAACATGCATAACATCCATCCAGGAACCAGGGTGTGGAAAGGTAACATCTGTGGTCTTGGTGGGTTGAGTGCTTCACACGACATTCTTTACGATAAGAAGTCCGAAAGACCTAGGACTTGTCTTATCGCATCCAAATCCTTAGAGGCCGTCACGATCGAAAGGTTTTGTGCCCAAGATCTGGTTGCTGCCTCTAACGGCAATCTGCCATGCTAACGGCAAATGGGAAACCTTTGTCTTTGCCTCGGCCTACTTCCCCTATGACTCTTTGACTCCTCCTCCACCAAAGGCAGTTGTTGAGCTTGTAGATTATTGTGAATCCAAAAGATTGGGTCTCATCTTGTGCTGCGATGCTAATGCTCAGAATACTGTCTGGGGCAGCAGCAAATGTAACGCAAGAGGAGATCGTCTTTTGGAATTCATCTTATCGTCTGACATTACCATCAATAATTTGGGTCACAGACCCACTTTTGTTACCGCCAGGAGACAGCAGGTAATTGACCTTACCATGTCCAACAAGTTTTCAAGGACTATCGCAAAATGGAGGGTATCGCCAGATAGCACCCTGTCAGATCACAGATACATCGAATTTCAAATCAATTGCGAAGTTCTACCTTTGCAAGAGAGTGCCGAACACCTAAGCTCTTCATCACTGAAGCTCCTTCTCATCTTTCTTCGAAAGACGGGTAAACTAAATACATTAATGTAAGGTGTCTGCATGGTAGTACAATGGACCAGTAGTTGTGTCTGAGTGCTCCATCGGATAGTAGCAACCTCCAACAAAAACGAAAAACGTAAAACAACGAATAAGACCGTTGGATCTAGCAGCATAAGATGAAACCGCATAACTTGACGGTATAGTAGGTGCTTTCGTTGGAAGGCAGCCTGCCACACGCGATTACTACAGAAGCTTGAACTACTTGTTAAGGAAACTTAGTCGTAGTCTGACGGAAAATGGGAGGTTTTTTAGTGAGTAAGAGTCTCACACTACTATGAGCACGCGCGGCCGGTCCTCGTAGTGCCTATGAAGGTTTTTCCTGCCCACGGAAAAAAAAAAATCCCGGGTTGCACTTTAAAGAATGGTAATGATTCTGTAAGAAACCCAACCAACTTTGCCTACAACAAAGGTAGAGGCTCTACTATATAAAAACATATTACGTTTGATAAGGTTGAATGGGCGATCAGGAGCTTCAGGCCATATAAGGCTCCCGGAATGGATGGTATCTTTCCAGCTCTTCTCCTTTTTTCCCCCCACAAAAGACTAAAGGCGTTTCAAGTTAAAATTATTAGATCATGCCTACTGTCAGGTTATATTCCCCAAAAATGGAGGGAAGTAAGGGTGATATTCATTCCTAAAGTAGGAAACAAACCACCCGAGCTTCCCAAATCATACAGGCCAATAAGCTTATCGTCTTAAAATAACGAAAAAGCTTATTGAGCTTGAGATCAAAAGTGATGCTCTTTGAAAAGCGCCACTGCAAAAACTACAATTCGCCTATCAGAAAGGGCTATTCACAACCACTAGAGAGAGAGTGGCGCAACAGCTCGAGGTGAGCCAGGGCCAACTTCTCAACAATGTATGCTGGTGTGTTAATTTCTTTACATACAAGGGGACCTACAATTTTTTGCCGAATCCGAACGGCACGTTGAGAAGTTTTTTCAAGACAATTAATACTCTCGGAGGGCTTGTCAAACCCTCGCGGAGGTGGGGACCGTGAAAAAGAACAAGTTTTTTTTTCAGTTCGATGGCAGGATTCACAACCACTGCCCTCCACAAATTAACAGAGGTGGTTGAGAAATCCCTTATGGCTAAAGAGGTCCCTGTTGGGGCCTCTATGTACATGGAAGGAGTTTTCCATAATGCAAATCATGACTCATTAACCAATGCTCTAAAGAGGAAAAATGTTTATGGAATCCATTATTAAATGGATTAGCAATATGCTCAAAGAAAGGCTCATAATAGCCAACTTAGGTAATGTGAAAGTAGGAATAAAAACAATCAAAGGATGTCCTCAGGGAGGAGTTCTTTCCCCACTTTTATGGTCAATACTTGTGGATGAGCTACTCACTGTACTTAACAACAATGGCTTCTAAGCCATTGGATATGCTGATGATCTAGCCATTCTTTTAAGAGGCAAACATGAGGATACAATTGGTAATCTTATGCAAAAAGCCTGGAAAATAACTTGGGAATGGTGCGGGGGTGAAGGACTCTCTATAAATCCCAACAAGACCAACATTATTCGCTTTACAAGAAGGAGACAGAACAAGCTTGAAACCCTAAAAATTAAAGATATTCCCCTTACAACCAGTGAAGAGGTTAAGTTTCTAGGGATAACTCTAGACAACAAACTCGCCTGAAATCCACATATAAATTCAATATGCAAAAAATCGACGAAAGCTTTATGGACCCTAAAGCAGCTCGTTGGTCAAACATGGGGACTCAATCCCAAAATGAGCCTGTGGGTCTATACTCAAATGATCAGGCCAATTATTTTCTACGGCGCTGCCATATGGTGGAAAAAGTGTGAGCAGCGGACAGTCATAGAAAAGCTAAACAAACTGCAAAGGCTAGCGTGCATCTGTACCACTGGAGCTATGCGAACCGCTCCCACAGCTGGTATGGAAGTCCTCCTAAACCAGAAGCAGCAAGACAGGCTTTAAGTCTTCAACGCAAATGTACATACAAAGGAGGTAATCTACAAGGGCATCTAGAGATACTGAAGAAAGTGGATTTGGTCAGGGAACTTACACTTTTCAGCGATATCATGGACCCTATTGTAAGCTTTAGCAAAAACTACAAAATCTTAATCCCAAAAAGAGAGGAATGGACTATCAATCCACATTGGCTAAAGGACGACGCCCAAAAGTGGTATATGGACGGGTCAAAGTCAAGCAGTGGAGTTGGGGCTGGTATAGTGGGACCGAGGTGCCATAAACCCATACCTCTCTGTAAAGAAGTCACAATTTTTCAAGCCGAACTCTTTGCGATTAACGAAGCAGCCCAATGCATTTAAATTCGAAATCTCAAATGTAAATCAAATTGTAAATCTCAATGTAAAGATCTCACTATTCTCGGACAGCCAGGCAGTCCTAAAAGCTCTAAAAGGCTGTTTGTCACCAAATTCTAAATACACTGGCTACCAAAAACAGTGTAAAGCTGATTTGGGTGCCGGGACACGAAACTATGAGGGTAATGAAAAAGCCGACATCCAAGCCAAATGGGGAGCTGAGATTCCTTTTATAGGGCCTTTTCCCCTCTTTGGTTTCAATAAGGCAGACATTTATCATCAAATAAAAAGCGGGACTATCAGTATAAGTTGTGAAATAATCTGAAAGGCCTCAAACACTCAAAAAAGTTCCTCAGGTACAACCCTAAAAGAGCCAAGGAAGCCCTAGAACTCAACAGATCCGATCTAAGATTGTTATGTGGAGCTCTCACTGGACATGCAGCATGTAACTATCACCTATCCAAATTAGGCCACAGCAGCACTGAAATCTGTGGAGACACAAAAGAAACTGTGGAACACCTTTTGATAAGGTTGAGGTTTTCAGGTTTGTAAAGATAGCTCCAAAAACCTAGATCAAAGAAAGGGGGTACAATAGATCTTTTAGGTAACAGTACAAGTGGGTATTATACTCGCACCCTATACATTCAATTCAATTCAATAGGGACATACCCCACGATGAGAAAACAATGTTAGCTATGTTCGCTGACGCTATTCTCGCTATTGATACGACACAGTTGAATAATCAAAAGGAAAACTTCAAAGCGCTTTAGACAAAAAATGCGACTGGACGAAGGGCTGGCGAGTCATCCTTAACGAGACTAAAGCCGCGTTGTCACAAGGAACAGGAACAGGAACAGAAACAGAATTTCATACAATAGCAACGCAAAAAGCATTCAGCAAATCTAGTTTTCAGTTGCTAATGTATGGGATTCTGTTTCTGTTCCTGTTTTACGTTGCTTGTGACAACGCGGCTTAAGTCAACGCATGTAAACTTTACTTACAAAAAGATAAACAACAAACCTTGATTCATTAACTCGGTATACAAATCCCGTACTCAAATGAAGCGAAATATCTGGGAATGACTCTGGGCGCTAAACTTAAATGAAAGCCGCACATTAAAAAGAAACGCGACGAGCTCGAAATCAGGTTAAGAGAAATGAACTGGCTTATCGGGAGATTTTCGAAACTAAGCACGGCCTTTGTGACGGTTAGATTGATATGATTATCACAAATTAATTTTATTTAAGGAATCGTGAAGGTTCAAAGTCGCTTCCTTTTGGCTCCTCAACTTCCGAATTTACTTAAAAAACTACTCGCAACTAATTCAAAAGGTTTCCTTAAAGCCTTCTTTGAAGCCTTTCTTGAAATATGTACAAATAATTTCCTTTTGCGTCTATAAGATTTTTCCTGCTATAGACCCCGAAATACATATTGTGCGAAGCCACTACCCAGCTAGTCACAGTAAAAATGTATCTAAGACTTAGTTTGTATTTTTTTTCTCTGGCCGGGTGCACGCCTGGAAGTTCTGTCAGTGGACTAGATCCCTAACAGGCCAAGGGCGCGCATCCGCCTGCCGATCGAACCAGAGGATCCGAAGTCGATCATGAGACTCATCAAGGTATGTAACCCAGGGCTGAAGACTGATGACTGGGAAATCGGTAGACTAGAAAATCGGTTGCAATTATTGTGATCAACGAGGAATCCCTGGAAAAAGCCGACCATAAAATCAGTTTCGGCTTTGGGAAGGTTCTCCTCAAAATTTACAGGACGGAGAGTGACCTATCTGCGCCAACCACCTCGGAAGAGGCCAGACAAAAGGTCACGAACCCTACTGTCCCACAATCTATCACCTCTGCACCCTTGGAGTCGTGTGTTACACCAAACTCGGAGAGTTTTGCTGACTTGTCCTCTTCACTCTTGACTCTGGAGCTAGATCCAGATACGGAAATGGAAGAAGGACAAAAACCCCTGAAACCCTTGCAGGAGATAGACCACGTGTTAGACTCCGGGGAGGGAAGCAATGACATCGATAGCGAAAAAAAGCGAGCTGCTGGAATCCTCGCAGGAGATAGACTTACCGTCAGACTCCGGCGAGGCCGACATTACGGTGGTTGAGGTTACCGAGAATGTTAAAGTTCCTCCAGATTAACCTCCACCACTCAAAAACAGCCTCATACAATCTAATTCTCCGCCTAACATCAAGCGGAGAAGACATTGTCCTAATCCAGGAACCCTGGGTCGTCAAGGACCAGATAAATGGACTAAGGACCTCCAACTACGAACTACTCTACACAAGTAACGCAGGTAAACCAAGAACTTGTTGTCTAGCAAAGAAAAATTTCAGCGTTTCTCTTCTTCCTAGCCTATCTTATCTAGACCAAACTACGGTTTGCCTAGAGCTAAAAGACTCTAAATACTGGATTGCATCCTCTTATGTGCCCTACGATGGAATAATCCCCCCGGAAACCATAGAGGAAACAGTTAAACTTGCCCTCATCAAAGGAGCAAGCCTCACATTTGGGTGCGATACCAACGCTCATCATCGTTTATGGGGGAGCTTAGACACTTATGATAGAGGTGAGTCACTGCTAAACTTCATCCTTCTAAGCAACCTAGAGATTTGCAACAAAGGCGATGACCCCACCTTTATTATCGCCTTAGAAATCGCGATTACGTTTACGGACATGCCAATATTCTAAACGAACAGCATCTCACCTCCACGAACCTGGATCATACTTCACCTTCATACTTTCCAGAGAAAAGCTTCGAAACCCGGATTCCGAACAGAGACCTGTGGTACGGCGGTAATGTACCCTTTGGTAACGCCATACACTTTTACAAAGACGGATTCAAGACGGAAGACGGCGTAGGAAGTGGTGTATTCTCTGAGTGCCTCAACATAAATAAATCCCTTCGCCTACCCAACCTATGCAGCGTCTTCCAGGCAGAAATAATGGCAATTAGTGAAGCCCTGTCTTGGCTAAAGTGGAACGTGATATCCGCCCGCGATATCTGTATCTTTACGGATAGCCATCAGGCTGCCATCAAATCCCTGACATCGATCTCTATAAACTCTCAATTAGTTATTTACTATCGCACATCTCTTGATGAGATGTCCGAACAGTTCCACATCCGCCTGTGCTGGGTACCAGGTCGTAGAGACATCATGGGAAACTGTGAGGCTGATAAACTTGCTAAGAACGCCACTAGACTGCCAGAAGATGAAATCTCCTGTAATATAGGTAGATACTCCCCTAGCTACCTTCAAATTACAGCTCAAAAATCACAGCATACAAGAAACTAACGCCAGATGGAGGACAGGCACCACTTGTTTAACCTCCAAGCAAATCTGGCCTCGCCTCGATCCAAAAAGATCAGATAGCTTGATCTCCTTAAAGAGATCCAAAATTAACACTGCAGTGGGAATTATCACCGGACACTGCCTATTAGGTCTTCACGCAAAAAGACTAGGTCTACTCTCAAACGGCTTCTGTAGAAGCTGCCTAGATGAGGAACAGGAAGAAAGCGTACAACACTTTCTAGGTTGCTGCCCAGCTCTCGCGTCGTACAGGAAATCCATACTAGGCTTCTATTTCTATGACTGCCTAATTGATCTTAGTGAAACACCGGTCAAAATGCTACAAAAATTCATTGAAAAGACTGGCTGGCTGTCATAGACTTCACGCCAACCTACTCCCTTGGGCCTATACTTTCTGGCCTAAGTGCATTTAATAAGCCACTATTCTACCTAGCTAGTTTGTATTTTTAAGGGCACTTTTTAAAAGGCAAGTCCTTCAGGCCAGTCCCACTTGTTCTTGTTACCCCATTTTTACAGAAAAAGTTGAAGTAAGTTTTAAGTTCAGCATTATAACTCAGTTCGTAAAACCCACCGCGCCGGGGCGCAGGCAGTGGTAACTGTGTCGGACTACTGTGCACGAGCTCTCGGGTTGAAATCTCAAAGCGGACAATAAACGGTTTTTTTCGCCTCCACCTCTGCGAGGTTCAAACACTCCGGGCGTACCAATTGTCATGAAAAACTTCTTATTTCGTTGTTCAAATTTCGTAAAATATTGAAGGTCCCGCTCCATGTAGGGAACACTTATAAAGAATACAACACAGGATGCATGTTTATCTGCGGTCAGGAAATGATTCCTCTGAGCTTTTAACCCGGTTAAAAGTCCTAAAAAAATCGGTTCTGACGCTTTTGGAACAGTCTTGATTTGGGGTCTTCTTAGATTTGGCTAAAGGTCATCAATTTATTTTCCTACAAATACAAGAATTGAGAAGACTTTTGCTTTAAATTGGAACAGTTTGGAAGGATAACCTTGTCCCATCGAGAAAAAAAAGGTTAAAAGTCTTTACACCAGTTCTGCTGTATCTTAATTGCATTTCAAAAGCCCACTTACTAGTTAGTTAAGTGGTACAATATGGTACCCACGCCTTTGCTTGCGTAGGTCCTATATCAGTCACGTCTAGACTAGATCAAATTACTTATATTGTCTACCAGTATCGCCATAAAAATAACCCCAAATACGCACTTGTGTACAAACACACAGGCGTAATATTTTATTGTCGTTTCAGTGAAAGCCGACCAAAAGGACCTTGTCATGTTTTCTCTGTTTGTTTTTCAAAATACACCCGTAAACACCTAAATTTACTGCCACTCTGCTGTCAGAGCTCTTTTTTGAGGATGATTGCTATTATAAGGCCGAGTATAACGTGACCATTCATATCCATCCAATCAAATGAAGGAATGCCCTTTCTTTGATGGTTTTTAATCCTTATACCAAGCCGTATAATTTGGGTTATACACATTTGCCACGAACCAAATGCCCCAGATTCTCTCTCCCCTTGTACATAGGCACTCCCTCGAGGACTATCTCATTGTAGAGCACAATTTATGGGGGCATAATTATCGATCAATTTCAGGCAGACTCTTCGATATCAGCTGAAATATACCTTCTACGAGTAGCTCAGCTCTACGTAAATAGGGGCAGCACTATTCTCGTTCCGTTTTCGGCGCCGTTGCATAACCACACGAAACCCATTTTTTTCCTATCTTTTCACCACCCTAGGAATGGAGGAAATTTGAAAACAAGGTATAGAGGACAAAAAGGACGTTTTTTTCGAGGAAGTTGTTTCATCACGTTGGAGCAGAGCTCGACAAACTTTTTCATTTTAAAAGTGCAAACATTACCACCAACCAGCATGTATAACGGTGATGTTCCTCAAAAGCACACCAAGGGCAAACTTCCGCTTAACCTATTTCCGATTGAAAAAGGCGCGTCACAGTACAGAAAAAAAAAATACTTCTCATGATGATGGCAAGCCCCTTTTACGGAAAACAACAAAACCTCTAATCAAAGGGAATGGCCCTCAGATAGAAAGGTGATTGAGACAGAGTCGTCTTCCCCCTTTACCAAAAATAGGGGAATAACCGAAAAAGCGACGTGTCTAAGTGAATCAACGGTTGTGTCTGATACGTGTGCGCATGTTCTCGCATGGCTATCGAATATTTTCCACCTTCATTCATTTCGGGGGGGTTTAACCCGCAGACAATCTAAAACGAAAATTCAATTAAAATTCATTGGAAACTTTGACAGATATAATTCTATTCCTTATAGATTACAGGGTGGCTATAATAGTCATTGTTGTTTCGGGAATTGGAAGCGAAACCTTTGACTGTTTTCATTCAACACCCAACGACAATATCTATTACGGGGCCCATGTTTATGTTCGAACTTAAATGCTTTCGACGCAGCGCGAGGGATTGTTCCGTCACAAATCCCAACTCCCCACATGGTAATTATGTGGCCGACCATTTGCTATGATTTACGGTGACGTTTGCAGCTGCCTGCAGCTCCTCATCAAATGTTTTGAGACTCCCCCATCGATGGTTTTGAGCCACTTGCCCGTCGGAAAAGACCCTTCTTTTATATTGAGTTGGACAGATTTAAGTATGCATTGTGCGGCATGGAAAAAACGACTCCCCTCGGATGACGGCTCTATTTAGTACGATTTCGGTCGGTGCTTTCTAATGGAAACTAATCTTTTGATTAAGTTTCTTGAAAGATAAACGGCTTAGGTATGTGGCTAATGTTTGTGGTATATGAAAACAGAAGGCAGTGATTTTTGAAAGCTGTTCGGTGGGGGGAATTTCGTCCCTCGGAATTGAGAAATGAATCGGGTGGATCGTGAATTTTTAATTATTTCTGTAACTGAAAAAGGTAAATAAAAAACTAAGCTGTACCCAGGACAATTAATTTTCCACATTTCTTTTTAAGGACAATCTGCGAAGGAGGTTTCCATATCTTTCATCAAACCAGTTGGAATTTAAAAATGATGAGCGACAGTGTTAAATCTACCAGAAAAGAAAATATAACTTTAAAAATGGCACAGAAAGCAAATATTCCTTCAAATCGGCCTTTCGGCTTCGTAATCGAGCCGGTGAGATACAGCTTTAATTACATTAGAAGCCAGCTAATTAATTTGATTCCTAATTTTTCTGTTTGGAAACAAATATTTATGCAGAAAAAGTATCGTCAAAAACGCTTTGAGTAATATTTTTAAAACAAAGTAAATTTTGTCAATGAATTCAAAAAATTCAAACGTCTTGCTGCTCAAACATAAAATTGTTATCTAGTGTAAACACGGAAACGCATGTAAAAAATTAACTGATGTACAAAGCGAAAGTATTTTCTAATAAAAAATTCATTTTAACAAAACTACAAATGATCACTTTAAACACTTGAGCGTTTGCGGGAAACGGGTGGTCAAAGGATAGACATGTGCCTATCCTTTGACCACCCGTTTCCCGCAAACTCTCAAGTGCCTATAAACAAACCTCTGTCTATCAACTCCTACTCTCACCTCCCCGTTGTGAACACCGGGTGCCTAGTACCTCAACTGGAGATTGGGTTCCAACCACTTTGGAAGGTTGTTGGGAGCAGCAGACGAGAGAGGGGGGGAGGAGTGTTCCCAATAAGGCACTTCTCCTTGCACCCGGACGGCAGCGGAGGAATTCCCCAGATGGAATCAACGGTGGCGTCCATAGTTCCAGTCAGGCCGAACTACTTAGTGAACACCTTATATGGGCTACTACGACGTATTCGGAGCTCGGGCCTATAAGGAGCGGGCTATCCGACTCTCCGTCCTTAGAGCTAAACAAAGGATCTGGTCCTCCAGGTTGGGGGTCGTGCCGTCGGGGTGACTTCCCGGCCACGTAAAGAAGCACCAGTTACGATGCAGAAACAAGCCCCGGATTCGGACGGATTTACTGTTGACGACCAATGCAAACGACAAAAGGACAACGAGCTCCAGATCTGCACGTGGAATGTTAGGTCCCTTAACAGACCACGTGCAGCCGAGCAACTAGCGGAGGCCCTTAACGCCTGCAAGGCAGACATTACTGCCATCCAAGTAATGCGGTAGGAAGGGCCGGGAAAAAGAAGGATGAAAATCTACGACTTCTACTACGGCGACTGCTATCGGCATCAAAGCCAGCGACTATTTGGATGTGGTTTCGTTGTTGGAGGCAGACTTAGGCAAAAAGTCTTGAGCTTCAACCCGGTAAGCGAGCGACGCAAGGCACTCCTCCAGTATCATGGATGTTCGAACTTTCCGAGGGGCCAACATTGACTCGGATCTACTACTACCTTGTTGTAGCCAAGGTACGGCTGCGGATAGCCCGACCAGCGCCAAGTAATGAAATTACTGTGAGGAAGTTTGACTTCGGCCGACTACAATCGCAAGAGATCGCCAGGTCCTTCTCCAACCGAGTCTCTCAAAACCTTCTACGAAGTCCTATGCAGCCAGCATCAAGTATTGATAGCCAGTGGCAACATTGCCGAAATGCCATCAGAGACGCCGCCTCTGAAGTGCTGGGTTTCACACGGCCACGACAACGAAACCCCGGGTTTGACGATGAATGCCGGCAAGAACATGCAGCTAAACAGGAAGCATACAAAGCGGCGCTGCACAGAAGGACTAAAGCTGCTCGCGAGCTGTACGAGCAGAGGAGAAGAGAGGAACACCGGCTTCTACGAAATAAAAAGAAAGAGCACGAGAAGCGCGCGGTTGAAGAGATAGAGATATGTTACAACAGGAATGAGGTTAGAAAGTTTTACCAAAGGATCCAAAGGTCCTGCCAAGTGTATAAACTTTGACCTGAAGCCTGGACCATCAAAGGAACATCGTTGTAGAATCGCAGTCGGTTCTGAGGATTTGGAAAGACCACTTCTGCAGACTGTATAACGACGAGGACGAACCAAATACCGCTGTCAGGCAGAACCAACCATTCAACCCGGGCGAAAACGTTACCGACGAAGCATACGGACGATACCGCCCACCCGACCTGGAGGAGGTGAAAGTAGCTGTGTCTAAGCTCAAGTGCAACAAAGCAGCCGGAGCAGACGGCCTAGCTGCTGAACTTTTTAAATCCGCTGGCGATGAGCTGGTTAGGAGCATGCACCAGCTCATCTGCAAGATATGGTCGGAAGAAAGCATGCCCGACGAATGGAACCTCAGCATTGTTTGCCCGTCCTGAAGAAAAGAGACCCTCTGAGTTGTGATAACTACAGAGGCATCAGTGTTCTTAACATCGCCGCCGTTTGTCAACAATCTGATAGGCACATATCAGTCTGACTTTAGGCTAGGAAAGTCCACCATCGATCAAATATTCACACTGCGGCAGATCTTGGAGAAAACCCAGGAATTCCAAGTCGATACACACCACCTCTTCATCGATTTCAAGGCCGCGTATGACAGCATCTTTAGAGACGAGCTATATAGCGCAATGTCTAGTTTTGGCATCCCTGCCAAACTCGTCAGTCTGTGCAGGATGACGATGGAAAACTCACGCTGCTCCGTCAAGGTCGGCAAAGACCTCACCGACCCCCTTGATGTCAAAAAAGGATTTAGACAAGGCGACGCGCTGTCATGCGACTTCTTTAACATCATACTTGAGAGAACAGTGCAGAACTCTCGCGCCAACACCAGAGGTACAATCTTTCAAAAGTCCGTTCAACTACTCGCATACGCAGACGACTTTGACATAATCGGTAGAACAAAGCGTGATGTCAGTGAAGCCTTCGTGAGTATTGGGACGGAAGCGGCGAATATGGGTTTAGCAGTCAATGAGGGCAAAACCAAGTATATGCTGTCACCAAGAAAAGACACCCAACACCGACGTCTTGGACAAAACATCACCATCGACAGCTCTAACTTTGAGGTAGTTAGGGACTTTGTCTACCTGGGTTCCGCTATGAATTCAGACAATGACACCAGCGCTGAAATCAAACGAAGGATAACTCTTGCCAATCGCTGTTTCTTTGGGCTAAGGAGGCAATTGGGTAGCAAAGCCCTCTCTCGAGCTATTAAAGTGTCCATGTATAAGACCCTCATCATCCCAGTCCTACTTTACGAAAAAACTTTGAGCGAGGGGAGGAGCAGATATAACATCGAACTGTACGGGCTGTACAGCGATACCCAAATAGCCAAAAGAGTCAAAACACAACGTCTACGATGGCTGGGTCATCTGGAGCGGATGGACACCAACGCCCCAGCCCGGAAAATCTTCGAATCCACACCGCAGGGACGGCGTGGTAGAGGAGCACCGAGACTCAGGTGGCGCACGCAAGTGGAAGGGGACCTCAGCCAACTTCGCGTGCGAAACTGGAGACGGCTAGCTAGAGACAGAGCTGGCTGGCGAAGCTTGTTGGCTGCGGCCCAGGTCCACCCCGGACTGTAGCGCCATCTCAAGTAAGTAAGTAAGGACAATTTGTTTTCCGCAGTTCTTTTTAAGGACAATCTGCGAAGGAGGATTCCATATCTTTTATCAAACCAATTGGAATTATAAAATTATGATAAAAATTACATGTCTTGAGGTCTTTCCCCGAGCGATTGGGTTGAATCTACCAGAACTACAAGTCACAGTGCGAAAAAGAAAATATAACTTTAAAAATGGCACAGAAAGCAAATATTTCTTCAAATCGAGGGTAAACCACAGCTTAGGAGCCAGCTAATTAATTTGATTCCTAATTTTTCTGTTTGGAAACAAATATTTATGCAGAAAAAGTATCGTCAAAAACGCTTTGAGTAATATTTTTAAAACAAAGTAAATTTTGTCAATGAATTCAAAAAATTCAAACGTCTTGCTGCTCAAACATAAAATTGTTATCTAGTATAAGCACGAAAACGCATGTAAAAAATTAACTGATGTACAAAGCGAAAGTATTTTCGCATAAACGATTAGTTTTAGCAAAACTTCAAATGATCGCTTTAAACACTTAAGCGTTTGCTGGAAACATTTTCTTGTTTCCAGAAAATATTTTTACGTCTTCTGGCAAGCAATCACCTGCAAACACCTAATTGTTAGCTCCATATTCATAAGATGAATAACATTATGTTACATTTTTTAGTTTACGGCAAATTTATTTATAGTGTTTTGCAGTCACAATAAAGCACAGGGCTCCATCCAGGTGAATAATACTCCTTAGGGATGGCCTCTTCTCTGTATCAAATATTTGCGCTTCTTGATGGTTAATTCATAGCTTCATCCACATCTTACCCACCGTTAGCTCGCCCAGGTTCAAGCGCACCCATACATTAAGGGGATGACCTAAAAATAAATAAATAGAGTGGCGCAACAGGTCGAGGTGAACCAGGGCCAACTTCTCAACAATGTATGCTGTGTGTGTTAATTTCTTCACATACAATGCGACCTACAAACTTCAAATTTTAGCCGAATCCGAACGGCACTTTGAGAAGTTTTTCAAGACAAATGATACTCTCGGAGGGCTTGTCAGACCCTCACGGAGGTGGGGACCGTGGAAAAGAACGAGATTTTTTTCAGGTGACGATGGTAGGATTCGAACCCAGGCCTCCAGCTTTAAATCAACAAAAGTCATTATGCCATCTTACATTTCACTCGACAAATCTTCAACTGAGCGCGTCAATGATGAAGGCCAACTTTTTTAACGACTAACAAGATTATCTTGAAATTTTATCGCCCCAGCTTGTTGTTCTTAAAGGACCCTCATCTACAGCCCTGTTGTACGGTGCAGAAGCTTGGACCCTGAATGAATACGCTTTCGGTTGCTTCGATGGGAAAATCTTCCGGGTGGATTTTGGTCCCGCCGCGTAAACGGAGAGTGGAAGATGAGGTTTAACAAGCAATTGTAGGGGCTATACAGCGACATTAGCCCAGCCAGAAGAGTTAGAATACAACGGCCGTGATGCAACGGGTGGCTAGGTCATCTAACGCCCCGGTCCCGAAAATCTATGAATCCACCCTGCATGGATGGCGCAGTATTGGAGCACCAAGACTTAAGTAGCGCATGCAAGTGGAAGGTGACTTCAGCGAAACTTGTTGGTTTAGACTCTTCAAAGACATCGATGGTACCTACTTACGTCAGAAGCGCGCGCCGGATAATTTGGAAATTTGTCTTGTATCCTCTTGTGGATTCTCGTCTGTGGTGTCGGTTGACCAAAGTCTGTAGGTTTCTCGTAATAATGTAGTGGATTTTTCAGGTGCTGCAGCTACACCACCGTTCAGATGTGACATTCGACTTTAATAGACTTTACGGATTGGGATCAAAATTACGGTTAGGTAAAATTTTTTGTACAACATAGTAACTGCTTTTCAAAATTATCTTTTAGAACATTCTGGAAATGCATCTTTTGACACAATCCAACAATGCGACATGGTGAAATATATGTAGAGGGGACGTTCCGCTTCTATTTTTCTTTTTCTACCCTTGCTTAGAAAGTTAAAAGTTTGCCTTAAAAGTAGAATAAGAAAAATTTTATTATTTATGCTTGGTTTCTCCAACGGTTGAAGCCAAAAACTTTCAAGATATAAGAACATTTAACTCTCTTAGGCTTTAAAAATTTTACCTTAACGTCGACTAAATTACAATCATTTTCAAGGTATTCACTTTTATTCCGACCTTTCTCTGTCTCTACATTTTTATCATATTATAGAAGCGGGTTGCCATGTTCTTTTGGTACTTGTTTGCTCTGGCTCTAATTACTTTTTGCTTTTCAAGGATGATGACAAAAAAAGTTTAGAACGTGGAGCTCTGAAAACACTTCATTCGCCGTTCGCGTAGTCAAGAAGTTTAAGTATTTGTTTAGTTCGGGTGACAAACGATCTGTTCAGTAATCTCCAGCAAAAAAAAAAATTAAATATTGGTGAAAAAATGCAGCCTTGCATCGCCTCACTAAAAACTTTCTCTTGTTCAAAACTGTTCCTGTAGATCCTTCCAAAGTGTCTTGGCAGAAGTTTTTGGGCACGGGCTGGCCAGATACACTCTATTTAAAAACTGTCGAAACCTGGAGAGGTTGGCGCATTGCTTTTTGGAGCATTTTTCCATAACTGTTTACCTTGGCTGTTCTGACAGATGAATTAGAAGCTGTTTGTATCGGTCTTGCGAAGTTAAGTTGCTACAATTGATTAACACAATGTAGGCTGTCTTCTATTTTCTGATGACTTCTTGAGCTTCATGTGTTCAAAACCACGCAGCACTTTTCTTAACACCAGCTGACACACCAAGCCGCTTCACTCTACAAACATATCTTGCAGAGGCAATGACTGCCGATGAAAGCAGCCGACATTCTTCGTCAATATTTAAAGGGTCAGTTGAAATTTGCTCAAACTTCTCCGAAACGCGTCGTGCCAAGTTAGAGTCACCATTTTGTTACTTTTCCCAACCGTAGGCGGGCCACCAGTCTTGGCTTCCGGCTACGTGGCAAAGGAATACTGTCGGAGGAATATGTTACAAGTTGACCAAAGTAGGATAAGGCTTCCCAAATTCTGCAATAAAAGTTGAAAAAGCTGACAGAGTTGTGAGTTGCACAACAAGCATTGTTGTTACAGTTACAGACAAATATGATTTTTTTAACAATTGTGAGAACCAAGCCTCAAAATTAGTTCAAAAAAACAATAATACAAAATCATTAAGTCAAACCACAGTGAACTTCTTGTGTTCAGCCTGCCTAATGACTGTGAACTTTCTCTTGTTTTCTTGTCCGATTATCATGTTGGGTGTTTGGGGAGGAGTGAGCAGAATTAAATTATTTGCAACACTACGAGACACGTACGAGTACCTTAAAGTGGTTTACACGAAAAACGAAAAAAAAACACTTCAAAGATACAACACTATCGGAGGTGTACGCTTTGTGAATAAATATACAAAAAGTGTAACATACCCACAGAAGTAGTTAATCCGATTTGCGAAAACCGTTACAACAAGTTCGTACTCAAAATTATTGTATTATTGTAACAAAACGTGTTGCTGATCCTATTAAAGCGATTATGTTTTTTTTATTTGAAGTTTCCACCAGTAAGGAGGAATTTCTTTGGGATATAAGATCTCTTATCCACTTTCATAAATTCTCAGAATAACAAGAAGACGATCAAGTTTAGCGCAAAAGTGTTTTTTTATGTGGATTTAGTTGGACCCTTCAATGTCGTAAGTGTCACAGATTCTGTATTAGAGGAGAATTCTACTTTAATGCACCTTCAAACATCATTGTATGAGAGTCATCTTTTGAAAGACTGAAATACATTATCTGGAGCTATCATGCCGTACAGTGTAAAACTGACCCTAATTTGCGAGTTCCAACAAGTATATGTAGCTCTTTGCAAAGCTGCAGGGACTGAAACTTGAAGTTTCTTATAGAAGCTTTGACCTTTTAACATAGGTATTCCAGAAAACGGATGGGATACGTCCGTTCACCATGTTGTCACTTTTCTAAACTATACGTGCAATGTAGTTGGGGATCGCGCCTGTGTCCTTGAGTTGGTGGCGGAGGATCGAGAACGATTGAGGGACCATTTAGCCGCCTTTGCTCCGCGAACCTTCTAAGGATAAGCGGCCAAAGAAAATGATGATGATGATACCTCTTTAAATTTTTTTGGAAGTTAAAAAACAAAACAATTCCCCGCGTGTTATTTTCGTAACTCTCAAAAGTGACCTGAGAGAGTGAGAGTTACTCGCAGTAGCGAAAACGTTACTCTCAAATGAAAACGAAGCCTAAAGGCGCGGGTCCAGTCCACATGAGAGTAAAACTACTGCTAGTAGCTTTCAAGCCACTCTCGAGAGTCACGAGAGTTACTTGCAGAGAGAGTCTTTCAGGAAGTCGGGGAGGGGGAGTTGAAATTTAGGGTAGACTCTCTGCGAGTTCTCTCGGGATCGGGACTCTCGAAAGCGACCTGAG
Organism: Neoascia interrupta; assembly: GCA_947623515.1. NCBI lineage: Eukaryota > Metazoa > Arthropoda > Insecta > Diptera > Syrphidae > Neoascia > Neoascia interrupta. Next base: position 47,636,054 of record OX392463.1, on the reverse strand, counting down.
AGCTACTCGCAGTAGTTTTACTCTGAGTTTGATCGCGGGTTCATGGCTGTTTCACAACAAGCGCGTCAGATCATTGCATCAGCGACAGATATTGGCATGAGATCACAATATCGCGACTTGAAGTGACACAAAAAATGCATTGCAAGTGTGTACACTCATCGGAAGCTGTGCGATCAGTTGGTTTATCATATACTCTCTCCAATAAAGTCCAATGAGTATGATTCGCTTTTAAACTCGACTGCCGCATGTCCAAAAGCTAAGGCGGTGGGATAAAACACCGCCACCGCATTTGATTATGATAAACACCGTAAACACCGCAAATGAATTGCGTTTAGTCTCCCATAAACGCCAAAGGTTGGGAGAAAGGAAGGTAGTTTCGTTTTCTTATCTTGTTGGAATCATAACTAAATTACTGCAAATTTTAATTTTGTTATTTCTTGTTTTTTGGTTATTTGAACGAATGAACGCTATTGTGGTGCTTGTGGTGTTGTCGTTATTCAAATGCGGTGGCGGTGTTAATACACTCAACAACCGCAGAGTGCTTGAACTTATATGACCGTATGAACTTAAGTCATTACATAATTTTAATCAATGTGATGGGGGTACATATAGAGGTGGGATCAATGAGTTATCAGAGCCGTAGAGAAAACAAAGTACATATACATGCAGTTTGCGAAGTATTGCGGTGATACCATTGCAGATATCTCGTCAGCGTCAACGTAAAACTAAAAAACTCGTTTGTTAAATAATAAAAGCAAGAGACCGCGACGAATGTTTTGACTTCAAAGTGGCAGGACATTGAGCATATTTCGTAGAATTTGTCGACTTTGTTACAAATTTAAGGTTCGAATTTAATTCGAATAAGCTTAAAAAATGTAATTAACAGAATGTCACAACTCACAACAGCGAATGTCAAAATGACGGCGTCGTCTATGTCGGCGAGCTTTTTTTTAATTTTTCGAATTGCGAAACAGCGCGATAACGCCGGGATTATGAATCACTTTATAAATTGGCATTGATTGAAATTTCAGGGGCAACTGGAGGCAGAAAGCAGCTTAACATATTGGTTGAGGCCGTGAAGGCAGACTTCATCGAAATACTGAAATTTGCGTGGCTTTATCCGCGATCATAAATTAACATAGGTCAGGGTTGGCGAACCTTTTAAGAGCCCCGTCCCATTTACAAAAAATAAACAGTTTGTACTGCCTTTGGCGTGCCAACATGTAGCCTTAATGTTTGGCAATAGGGGTTTTCGCAGATGAAACAGAGATTAACATAGGAAGATTTAAAGTTAATCCGAACGTGTTTCCACCGGAAAAGAGGAAATTAACTTTAATTAAGAGAAAACGTCCTGTAGTGTGAAATGGCAATGTCTAGCCGTCACGTTCTCTGCGCTTCTCCTTGTCAACTTGAGTTTCTTTAGCTCCCGGGCAACTCAGAAACAGAAATAATGAAACTCATATTTAATCCCCTTCAATTTTTGAAATCTGCGAAACAAAATATCCCAAAAATAGAAAAACAAAACAGGAAATATGTTGATGGGATTCGGGTCCACAAAGTCGATAGTAGTCGTCCAACTTGATCAACATTAACATTCTGTTGCAGTGTGTACTCCTCAGTGCATTTAACTTTTTTGAGAGGTCCAACTACACCCACATAAACAGTAAAGTCACCCGTTCTGGACATTCCTTTACACGAAGCAACAACCACAGCTGAGTTGATGATACCCAGCTGTCAAAAAAGGTTTGTTTGATTTGTTTCATCAGAGAACGAAGAGAGCTCGCAGAATTGTGTACTGTTTGATTTAAGGCTATGTCAAACTGCGTTGCCGTTTGCTTTGTCTAGTTACGTGGCATTTGTTCTACAACCGCGTTGAAAATATACAATTCGAAAAGACGATTGAAAACTGCAGGAAATGACAGTAATTCAACAAAAACACAAACTACCGCGAAAGTCAACAATTCCAGCTTCGAAGAAATGTCAAAACGACGGATAAGCAACGTTGTGGTAGCTCCCATTGAATTTAATGTGTTTGAATTTTAATTGTCAAATCAATGGTGACGCAAAGCTGCTTTGTGACATAGCCTTTAAGAATTCATCCGTGGAAGTGATTTATTACGCGATTAATTCTCGTATGGTCAATCTCGTGAATTTGAGGGGATTCAGCGAATATTTGTCTTAATCCGGTGGAAACACTTTATAATCTCGACGAAGGCAGTTTATGCTGCCACTTAACGGTGCAATGGGGTTTCTCAGTTGAGAACGTGCCGACAATATTTCCTCGCGTACCACCAATGTCAGGCGTGTCAATGGTTCGCCATCGCTGCCGTAGATAATTTTCTTAATCTAATAACTGCGGGGGCATAAATAACCCCAGGCAAACGCCGCAGGGGTAATGTTACAGGCAACAAACTCTTATGCTCAGAGCGACTTGTAAACATTTTCGTGATATTTAAAGTCACCTTTCAGGTGCTGCAGCCATACAGCAAACACTGGTTTTTTGTGGTTTTTTTCTGGCTGTCCTATTACTAGATACAATAATTGCATGTAATTTTTTCTATCTGTTTGATAACACTCATCCTATCCTCAGCACAATTAGGTGCACCGATTATCAAGACATTTTTTGTGCTATGGGTTATTAGTCAACAACATCCCTAGCCTCATTCGAAAGGTTAACATTTTACATTTTCCCTAGTTACAATTTCCTGTTAAAAGGCCTCCTTCTTCAAAAAATAGGTGCCGCTCCCGGGACGCTTTCGACCTTTCCGAGCGTCAGAAGCTGTGCTTAAACTTTCCCCCTCTTATGTTCGAAATGGTTTCCCGAACGTAAGAAACCCGGTTCGGGATTCTTACGAACCGGGTTCTAAGAATCTACCCCGATATCTAGAAATCAAAACCTTGACGCACAAAAACCTCGGAAAAAAAACTCGAACGGCTCGATATCCTGATTATGTGGAAAGGCTCTATTTTGCTTTTCTTTTTTCTCGCTTCACCGCTACTATCCGATGGAGCACTCAGACGCAAGTACCGGTCCATTGCACTGCTATATGCTGACACCTTTTTTTTATTAAGACAGGCCTTTAGTGATGAAGAGCTTAGAAACTCACTTCTTCTTGCGGGTTTGTTGAGAAGAAGAGCAACGGTGCCCATGAACTGGTTTGTTTTAGTTAATGGTGCAGGCGGTGCCCTTTGTAAGGAACTGGTTTGTTTTAGTTGGCGAGACCTGTCCCATATCAAAGACACCACCTAAGGGTCGACCGGAGTGCTTGCGCCTTCAGCCAGTAAAGCTTCTTTGCGCCGTCAATCGGTCAGCTGCTTCCTTTTCCTCTTCTGCTGACCCTTTAGTGAGGCAAAACGCAGGGCCCTTTCCGAGACCGGTCAACCTTAAAAGTGTCCCAAGTCTTACCGTCAGCAGCGGTGCATTGAGTAGCAGCCTTACTCACGCTCAATTCGCCGACAGAGTCGAATAAAGATCCGCAATAGCAGCTTGTTTCATCTATTTTACTTAGTTGAAAGTGTAGTCTGTAGTGTATATGCGGATGCTTATGCTGCCCCTGCAACCCCCATGCTTAGTCACACAATATTTGGGGTAGGTGGAATTTTGGATATGAAATTTGGTGAGTTCTCGTCGAGGTTTTGTCTTTCGAGATTTTTGTGTTTCTAGATTTTGTCTAATTCGAGATTTTTGAAACCGATTTTCGAGATTTGGTCCACTCTGGATTTTCGTTCTAGCAAAAGGGGAACCTTCCCCAACATAGGCCCATAAGTCATGGTCTTTTTTTAGGCGCTCTAACAATGGCGCAGTAGACAACATCATAATATTCTATGTCCTGTCTACATTCACTCAATTGATGTAGGGACCCTATGATGTAAAGAATACAACACACACCCGGTGGTTCATCTCGAACTGTTGCGCCGCTTTTTTGCTTATTTTTCTTCCACTCATTTGTAATACAAATTTTTAACCCAAATTTTTTATTTGCCTTCAATCTTCGACAGCACTAACTTTTTTTCGTCAAATTATAGTCGCTTATAGTCGCTCAGAAAATACTAATTAAAAGGTCCAATCCGTAAGGATATTTCGAAAGAAAAGTCTAAGATCCTTGAAAAAGTTGGCAATTCCCAACGAAACGTCAGGAAAAATATGAAATAGAAGTTTTTAACGTTTCTTTGTTTGTCAACAAGTTTAAATTTTGTAACTTACTGTCGCGGTCAGACCGTATATAAGCACCACGGCTAATCCACATATACTGATAATTTTTAGGGAACAGACTGACGTCGTTCTAAAGCCAATTTTTCTTTCACATATCATCACCTGTCGCATCAACTTTCACCAGAATGTAAAATTTGTCACAATTTGTACATATAACATCGATTCCACAGAGTGTTCTAAATGACATGTCTTCCCGGGCTGTGTGCCAAATTCGGAATGGATGTGTCGTGCCGATGGCAGCTCCTATACCTGAATGCTGTGCAAATAAAAAAAATCCGTTTCTTTGGTAACCATCAAACTGGCACTCTACTTTCTACATTTAATTTTTCACTTTCATCTAGTTCTCGATGCCAATAATTGGCGCCAAAAATTTGCGATTGTCATAAAACGTAAAATACCTTTCCTGATGGTTGCCGCCTTAAAACGTCTTAAAGTCTTTCTATGTGCGGACTCCTAAAAGCAACTCATTAGTTCTGTCTGATAGAAAATGCAATCCATTAGGACTAATCTATTTGTGGTATCTGAAAATACACTTCTCCCAAATGAGCGGAGAAAACACGATGAACCCGGATGAACATCATCTCCCCAAAAACAGACATCAGGCAGAAAGCATTTCTAAAAATGTCTACGCCTATGACCCAGCAGCGTCATAAACCAGACTGCATGGATGCATTTTGGTCAAAAGACGACCGTAAAATCAAATTAAGAAAATCCGCAAACAAATGCCGCGCCAAGGAGAGCATTATTGCAGTCGTCGTCATCGCTGTCGCTGGTATCAAACGATGTATCGCACACCCAAAGGCACATCATTAAGGCCGCTTCTATTTATTTATTTTTTTGTGTGTCTATTTTCGAAGTATCGTCAATCTAAATCCACGAGCAGGCACGTTGAGCCACTCCCGCGCAATAGAACTTTGCGGGCACGTTGATGGCCTGGGTTTGGGGCAGCGCATTACTAGAGCAGCAATGACAAACGGAGCGACCCAAAGCGCTCGAGGCTCGAGCTCATCCCATCGGCTTTTAATTAAATAATTAAACTTTCCGCCATGACATTCGTGCGTTGTTCTGTGCGTTGGGTGCGCGCCTTGTTTATGCATTGTGCATGGACAGCAGAGGATCCGGGCTCGGCCGCAGATACATTTTTGTGTGTCACAGTCAATTGTTTTGTTCATTTTGATTGGACATAATTTAGCAGAGAATTTTCGAACGCGCGTATATATTCAATTTAAGCTCGGTTCATCGACCTAGGTGAATGGGTTCGTGTAGCGGCGCTGAGTGTAGGTATTTTTGGAGTCAAAGAGTCGTTGTTTTTCAAATAGCACATAAATATAGCCCGGTGGGCAGTTCATTGCTTTTCGCACTGCCTGCGCCAACGAGAGTCATTAATTATTTTATATTTTTCTTTTATTTGTTTAAAACGCCGCCCGGTGGAATGGCATTTAATCATGGCCGTTGCAAATTCCCAAGACTGTTGCGAAAGACATTTTTGTTTTTTTGGCTTTTTGACGTCAACCAATCTGTGTACCTACCAAATAAAAAAAATACGCCTAGGTATGGTTGAGATTAGAATAGCCCACGAGAAAGTTTGGTTTCCTGTTGATCATGTGAACGGTACAGGAGGTGGAACTAACGTTGGGAGGCGTCTATTTTTAACAAAAAGATTCCAGCCAAATAGCCATAAGTTCGCTTGCAAAACAAGAAATTCAATGTTTTGTTAAACACAATTTCATTTGTACCTCTGGACTGATGGACGAGTATATTTTGTTTAATTTTCGCTGAGGTGAACTGCATTGGCAGTTGGCCAATTCGGAGGATGCACTGTTTTTCCGAGAACGACGTAAATCGCGATAAATGACCGAATTCGGACGCTTGTGGAGGTAGAAATGCTGATGGCGATGGAATTTCGATTTATTTTGAAATTGTTTATTAGAAAAAAATTTAGGTATTTTTGTTTTTGTTTATTTAGGAATACCCAGGACCAGGTGGGTGATAAATGCAATCAAGCTATTCATTTGCTAGTGTTGGCATTTTGAGTAGAGTTTTTAGCACCACATTGTTAATTTTTGGTAATGCAAGGTCATGCAGATGAGATCAGGTGGAGCTGAAATTCGTCACCGTTTATTTTACTGAAATTTCTTTCGCGCAGATCTACATCCATCTTTATAGAAGTGGATTGAATTCTCTAAAAAAACCAAAATATGTAATCCAAAAAGGATCTGGGATGGGATTGTTAACTTGGAGTTTTAATTGAACTCTTGTTGGGGTATTTCATAGGCTACGTTTTTTGGAGCGGGTCATTATCCTGCATTCAAAAATGGAAATATCAAAATTCCCCTTTTCAAAACTCTGCTTGGAAGTGGGAAAATGGAAAATGGAAGCGGGTCATAATACTATGTCCCCACCGGCAATTAAAAGAGGATTAGCGGGCGACGATTAAAAATAAATCCCGCAGTGGCTCCACCAGACAAATATAGGATAAATTTGACACGAACACTCTGTTTCTGTCATTTTGGCTCTCAAAAGAGAGTGGCGATGTCATTTCCCTGGAACGAAAAACGATTTTCGCCGTAAAAATCTTAATCGAAAACGTACTTGTGACAAATCTGTTGTACACGGACAGTTTCAGTTCCCTTTTTTGATTCCTCAATTGTAACAAAGGTGCAGAAAATAGGTTCCCAAATAGGGTGAATTGGATTTATGGGAGAAATTATTTTTAATCGCTTGCTGAAAGGACTTAAATTTAAATGGTAAATCAAGTAATTTGTAGAGGATTTAATAAAGATTTATTTTAATCGCGGATTAGTGCCCGGTGGAGACATGGTATAAATTCTGCGTTCAAAATTCTGCTTTTTAAAATCCTTTTTATTTAAAAATCTGACTAAAGCAATGACATTCAGCTTATTATGCTTTCGAAGCAAACTTTTCACTTTTTTTAAGTAAAGCAAAAAGGTAAAAAAAAGAAACAGGTATCGATAGCGCTCTTTCTTTTTGCAAAAAAAAACGTTGGAAACAAAAATTTATGGGTAAACAGAACTCCAAGATATTTGAACTTGCGAACAATTTCAACAAAGCAGCCGAAGCAGACGGCCTAGCTGCCGAACTTTTTAAATCTGCTGGTGATGAGCTGGTTAGGAGCATGCACCAGCTCATCTGAAAGGTATGGCAGGAAGAAAGCAGGCCCGACGAATTCAACCTCAGCATTGTTTGCCCGATCCTGAAGAAAGGAGACCCTCTGAGTTGTGCCAACTACAGGGACATAAGTCTTCTTAACATCGCATACAAGATCTTCTCTGCTGTACTGTGAGAACGCCTGAAGTCGTTTGTCAACAATCTGATAGGCACACATCAGTGTGGCTTTAGGCCGGGAGAGTCCACCATCGACCAAATATTCACACTGCGGCAGATCTTGGAGAAAACCCAGGAATTCCAAATCGATACACACCATCTCTTCATCGATTTCAAGGCCGCGTATGACAGCATCTATAGAGACGAGCTATATAGCGTAATGTCTAGTTTTGGCATCCCTGCCAAACTCGTCTGTGCAGAATGACGATGGAAAATTCACGCTTTTCCGTCAAGGTCGGCAAAGACCTCACCGACCCCTTTGATGTCAAAAAAGGATTTAGACAAGGCGACGCGCTGTCATGCGACTTTTTTAACATCATACTTGAGATAATTGTGCAGAACTCTCGCGCCAACACCAGAGGTACAATCTTGCAAAAGTCCGTTCAACTACTCGCATACGCAGACGACATTGACATAATCGGTAGAACAAAGCGCGATGTCAGTGAGGCCTTCGGGAGTACTGGGACGGAAGCGGCGAATATGGGTTTAGCAGTCAATGAGTGCAAAACCAAGTTTATGCTGTCATCAAGAAAAGACACCCAACACCGAAGTCTTGGACAAAACATCACCATCGACAGCTATAACTTTGAGGTAGTTAGGGACTTTGTCTACCTGGGTTCCGCTATCATTTCAGACAATGACACCAGCGCTGAAATCAAACGAAGGATAACTCTTGCCAATCGCTGTTTCTGTGGACTAAGAAGGCAATTGAGTAGCAAAGCCCTCTCTCGAGCAACTAAAGTGTTCATCATCCCAGTTCTGCTTTACGGTGCAGAAGCATGGACCCTGTCAAAGGCGGATGAAAACACTTTAGGCTGCTTCGAGAGAAAAATTCTTCGGACGATTTGTCCCATCTGCATAGACGGAGGGTGGAGGAGGAGATATAACATCGAACTGTACGCGCTGTACAGCGATACAGACCTAGCCAAAAGAGTCAAAACACAACTTCTACGATGGCTGGGTCATCTAGAGCGGATGGACACCAACGCAATCTACACCGCAGGGACGGCGCGGTAGAGGAACACCGAGACTCAGGTGGCGCACGCAGGTGGAAGGGGACCTCAGCCAACTTCGCGTGTAAAACTGGAGACGGCTAGCTAGAGACAGAGCTGGCTGCCGAAGCTTGTTGGCTGGGGCCCAGGTCCACCCCGGACTGTAGCGCCACCTTAGGTAGGGAACTATTTCAATTGGTTCATCACCTAGACGCCAAGATTCTTCGGGAAGTCTTCTTCTTTGACGCTTCTCAAAAATCATGATTTTGGTTTTTTGGACGTTGATATGAAGGTCCCATATTTTGCAATAGGCTTTAAGCTTGTTTATTTGGAGTTGGAGAGTAAAAGGGTTGTCAGGAATCAACGGCAAATCATCAGCGTAGAGGAGAACCTGGCAGATACCACCTGGCAGGGACTCATGAATGTCGGCGATGAAAAGGGCGAATACCAAGGGACTCAGAATGCATTCTTGAGGCACTCCTGACGGGACTCCTGTTTTAAGCCAAACAGATAGATTGGAACCATCCCATACAGCTCCAATCGAGGCTAACTTATACAACAGCGCTTGTCTATTAACGGTGTCAAAGGCAGCCTTGAAGTCGACGAAGCATACATATAACCTCTTATTATTATCGAGAAATTTTCGCGCAAGGCACGACAGAGCAAAAATGTGGTCTATGGTTGAGAAACCAGAACGAAAGCCAGCCTGAAACATACTTAGTCGGTTTCTTGTTTCTACCCAGTTAGACAATCTTTTATAGAGAATTGCTGCAAATAATTTCCTTAGAGAGTTTAGAATTGAAATTCCTCTAAAATTCTCAGGACGACTTGCATCACCTTTTTTAAAGACTGCACAAATTAGAGCTTTATTGAAGCTCGTAGGCAAACAGGCGTTGTTAAGTAAAGTGTTGAAGAAGTTGAGAATATATGATTTGAGACTCTCGTTGGATTTTTTGAAAAACTCAATAGGAATACCGTCGATACCTGGAGCTTTGCCATTTTTCATAACTCGCAAAGTAGACTCCAATTCGGAAAGCGTGATTGGATCGTATAGTTCGGAAAGTTGGAAATCGTGAAGTGCATAGCTATAAGTGTTTAAACTTTCCTCGGCTGACAATGCAGTTTTAAAATGAGCTGCAAGTGTGTCAGCTTCGAGGGCACTATAAGAACCACGTTGCCATCCTCCAAGTTCGCGGACATAGTGCCAGAAGTCTTTATAATTTTTGGTGAGTTGCAGTTAGTTAAATAAAATAAAAAATAAATAGAGTGGCGCAACAGCTCGAGGTGAACCAGGGCCAACTTCTCAACAATGTATGCTGTGTGTGTTGATTTCTTCACATACAAAGGGAAATACAATTTTTTGCCGAATCCGAACGGCACTTTGAGAAGTTTTTCAAGACAATTGATACTCTCGGAGGGCTTGTCAGACCCTCGCGGAGGTGGGGACCGTGAAAAAGAACAAGTCTTTTTTTTCAGGTGACGATGGCAGGATATGAACCCAGACCTCCGGCGTAGTAAACACACACACTAACCACTACGCCACGGCACCCCACTTGCAGTTAGTTAGGCTGTTCTTTTGTCAGAGCATAATTGTTTGTACGTCTTGTTGGCACGGAGGTACATGCTTTTGGCTGAGCTCGATTTAGTCTGCCTAAAAAGATTAAGAGACTTGAAAGAGAGTTTACGGTGCTTACTACAAATCACTTATTTTTTGGTAAGAAGGTAGGATATTGGGGCTACATGCCGAAGCGTAAACTACTTTCATGATGCTATCTTCAATTTGCTCAATCGAGCTTTCAGCCTGAGGCGGTAAGATATTACAATGGGCGTCAAGAAGAAGTTTGTATCGACCAGGACTGCTTTCACTCCATTTGAGTTTTTTAAGATTGGTTCAATATCTCTGCTGAAAGTCATGGTTGAAGTTTGCTTTCGCTAAAACTGGTAGATGGGCTGAAAAGTGGGCCAAGAGCCCCTGGAAGTCCTCAATCACTTTCAGTTAATGCCCAGATATAGCACAAAAATCAATAACTGATTGGCCTTGACCATTAATAAAAGTAAGATCACCGAGTTCATCACCTTTTGACGCTTCGTTAAGTATAAAAAAACCAAAATCTTCAAAAAACTCCATCAGTAATCTGCCGTTGCTATTTAGTAATTTGTCTTTGGAACTTCTCTTTGCTATGAACATCGAGTCAGCAGTTAGTTGGTGACCCGGGTGATTTGGCCTTTGATAAAGCTGCTTTATTTGCCCAATATGGGCTTTTGAAATTTAGTAATTAAAAAGTTATGACCCTAAATACTTTAAAAACGCGCTCATATTTTTAATACCTCATTTCTCAAAAACTTTTCAGAACTTTGCAAAAAATTCGATTTTATTATAAAAATTCAGTATTTGCGTAGTGCATGTTTCAATTTTCTTCTTTCTGGTTGTAAAACTTTTCAAGATAAGCGCAAAAAAACACATTTTGCCTTTTTTACCATCAAAATTCAAGTTGTAATTAAACCCTGAAAAATTTGAGAAATTTTCCTTATTTTTTTCACGGACTTTAAAGTGCTCTTAATTTCATCTTTCTCCGACTCACAGTTCAGGAGTTACGGCGGACGGACGGACAACGGAGTTATATCATAAGAGGTCTTTTTTAAAAATATTACCCGTCCGCAATAATGGAACAGTGCCCCATTTTTGTAAATACAAGGAAAGTTAAAAGAAAAGCCAGGTAGAAGGATTGCGATGAGCCCAAGCCAAGGATTGCAGGGGGCAGCGGCCACTCCCCCATACCCATACATATTGAACGGTGCAATAAACAATTTTTTTGTATAACATGGGGGAGTAATAAAAAATTAAATAAGGTCCCCAAAAAATTAAAGAAGAACCTTAAAAAAGTCAAAGTGCACCCTAATCCCCCAACCAAATTTAAGGTGGTTGTTGCAGTGTGGTTTTTTTTTTGGGCCTTATTTGAGGTGGGGTTTTCTTACTTGGGGCTTTATTTCTTAGAGCCCCCTTAAACATTGGCAGGAGCACTGAAGTTTTTATTGAGTATTGAATTATTCAGGAAAGGCGAACCGTGTGTCTCGACCTTGGGGAACCCCAGCCTTTATTTTGTTAACTGCAGAATTGAAACCATCCAGAAAATTTGACGGAGCCAAGTCGAGCCCGTATGAGACACTCTGCAAAGCGCTTGCAATCTCAATCTCCTAAAACCA